>CM071609.1:18675644-19278144 GCA_036365135.1 Miichthys miiuy | reverse complement strand
TTATGGTATCGGCAGGCGTATGTTACGGACGAACACAGGTGCATTTTATTGATGGCATTGTGAATGCACAGAGATACCGTGACAAGATCCTGAGGCCCATTGTTGTGCCATTCATCCATGACCATCACCTCATGTTGCAGCATGATAATGCACGGCCCCATGTTGCAAAGTTCTGTACACAATTCCTGGAAGCTGAAAACATCACAGTTTCTGCATGGCCAGCATACTCACCGGACATGTCACCCATTGAGCATGTTTGGGATGCTCTGGATCGGCGTATACGACAGCGTGTTCCAGTTCCTGCCAATATCCAGCAACTTCGCACAGCCATTGAAGAGGAGTGGACCAACATTCCACAGGCCACAATCAACAACCTGATCAACTCTATGCGAAGGAGATGTGTTGCACTGCGTGAGGCAAATGGTGGTCATACCAGATACTGACTGGTTTTCTGACCCCCCCAGACCCCCACAATAAAACAAAACTGCACGTTTCAGAGTGGCCTTTTATTGTGGCCAGTCTAAGGCACACCTGTGCAATATTCATGCTGTCTAATCAGCATCTTGATATGCCACACCTGTCCTTCCCAAAGGAGAAGGGCTCACTATCAGTAATTCCAGTCTTTGTTGTGTCTCATTAGGTTGAGTAGTCATTATCACTAGGAGTCATCCTCTGTCATGTAACCCGTCTCCATTGTATGTCTCTGTTGTGTCCCAAGTTGGAAAGGGAGACGCAGGAGTCAGGACCGGATCTCTCTTAAATGTTACAATAAAATAATAGATTTTGCACAGTAAAATTAAATTACAAAAAATAACACAAATTGATCCTTTACACAGGTTAGTTCCTATTTTCAATGCTTCAGTATAACACAAAAATAAATGACATCTGTAATTCTGCTTTAAACTTAATATGGTAAACTGCAAACTTAATATGGTAACTAGAAAACCCACATTTCACTACCTCAGTTTAACATTTAAATCCAAATGGACTAATATCACATTCAGCAGGCATCTGTATAATTTAGCATCAACAACTTGTACAGGGCAGACCCAGAGATTAACACTCAAAACATTATTTAAACACAAACGAACAAACATCTCCACACCTGTGGCGAAAGACAGAAATAAACTCTCCTGGTGAAAAAACAGGCGAAGGAAGACAGCAGTGAGCAGGTTAACTTAGCATGCTAATGCTAGAACGAAAATAATTAAAAAACTTAGATCTCAAGACTCTGCGGGACTCATGCAGGACGAGTGGGACATTACACAGAGCAGCATATGGCAGTTTGACCGCATTCAAATCACGGATAACAACTTTTATGAACATACATCAGCAGAGAGCAACACAGTTACGACTAACCTCTGGCCATGTTAGAAAAGGCTTTGATCGAAAGTGTGCGTTAACTAAAATAAAAAATGACCTGGTGGCCATCAGTCACTTAGTCACAAAACCATACAAAACGATAGCTATCTGCTAACAGCTAATAGCTTATGTGATGGTAACAATTTATCAGAGGGATGCTAACGGTAGCTTCAAGGCTGCCCACTCGAGGTATGAAAATGAATTAAAATATTGTTAACATGCGTTATCTGGGACACTTACCTCAAATGGCGTTTGGTTGACAATGTCCGTTGTCCGTGTCTCATACACGTCTTTCACGTGATTGACTCATGACATGCCCACTACAAATCTGATTGGAGGACACTAGCGCTAATCTCAACTATCTGTCGTTCTTCAACTTTGAAATTTGAATCTGCATAGTCTGATTGCATGAAGTGGATGATGTGCGTTTCTAATGAAAATAAATACATAAATAAAAATATTATATTTTTATCATATTATATACACACACGCACACACATATATATATATATATATATAATATTTTAAATTGTCTTTCTACAGTAATGTACAGTTAAAAAGCATGAAATCACTTCAACCACGCATGCTAAATAACCTGCAATTTTGTGGAAATAACTGCAGATTTTTTGTAATTTTATATACACTTCTTCATTACAATTATTAGGAAAGATCTGTAAAATGACATCACATATGATGAAAAATTACATTTGAATATGAAAAAGACATGTTAAGTTGCATTTAAAAACATAATAATAATGTAATCTTATGGTTAATTATTTGTAATTTTAAGGATAATTGTTTAAATTACTGCTAATATATGTGTTATCTACAGTTATTGTCTTATTGAAAATGGTGATAAACCTGTAAAAAAACAAACATTTTATACAAAATTAGGGTTAGGGGCCGTACCAGAAGCGAAAATGATACATTGTATAATTCTTCAGTTAGTACGGTCTGTGTACATGCTTTTTTTACGCCGGTCCAAACGCTGCGTCAACTGATAGAGCGCTGTGTCTCCATGACAACTGTGTGGTCGCCTACGTCATGTACGTAATGTGACTCCCGTGGCCAGGTAAATGATAGAGCCACAGAGAGCAGTCGCGACAGGCAGTTGGTGCAGCCTGAAGTGTGGCCGCACCGAGACCGGTCTGATGGGGTGGTCTCAGTACGGACAGGAAAAATCTGTAAAAAAAAAAAAAAAAAATTTCCTGTAAAATTACTTTTTTTTTTTTTTTAGATTGTTAAAGGAAGAGGGTTTTTAGTGTTGACACCAGTGAACCATGCGCTCTGCAATATGTGTAACGTGTTGGTAACACCAGGAAATGTCTCTTTGTCTTCCTCTGTTTTATACGTGTGTTTAAAACAGATAGTAAACACTTTGTCTGGGTTCTTCCAAATATCCTGACAGTCTATTTTGATATGTTCTGTCAGACTTCTCAGAGCATCATGCTTGGATCTGCAAGTTTATTTCCATTTAGATAGTTTCTACAATTGGATTTTTCGTTTTGTTTTGTGCCGTGTTCTCGTACTCTTCTGTTCCTAGTTTGGCAGATCTGCAGTCAATCTTGGTGTGGTTACACATTTTGGAGAGATTTCTGACAGTTTGATGTGAAGAGAGGCTAATTTAGCATGAAACAAAAGTCAGTTCAAACCCTGGACAGTGCTTATGTGGCACAAGCCTTACGTAAATCATCAGGCTACCCCCACATTTAAGGTCTGAAATGTGAGCTCAGCCTAAACCCACTTTATTCACCGTGATGAGGGATGGAATAAATGGTTTTGAGTATTTGCTGTTTAGACTGAAATTACAGTGTAAAAATAAATAGATGCAAGCTACATGGGTGAAACAAAGATATTGCTTAGAGTCACAGTCTCCTCTATAAATAAACATGATAACAACTAATAACAGTTTAATAAGACTCCTCTCAATGCAACACCATCAATATGATATGTATCAGACCTCAGATTTTATAAAATACATATAAACCATAATAAAAGCAAAGAATATATATTTACACATGAGGTGAGAATCATACGGTATGTGTGTGGAGGTGTGTGTGTGTGTCACTGCTTGTGTGAAAACAAATTATAAATACAAATGTAAATGAATGGTCTCAGGTCCCTAAATTAACACATTTACAAAGTGCCACACGCAGGCAGAATTTCTTCTTGACGAGTAAATCTCAAAAGGCTATCCGCCCCAGTGGTGTTTGACACACACACACACACACACACACACACACACACACACACACACACACACACACATTACCATATGTGTTTTTGCGCCTGTAGAAACGGTGTTGTGAAAGTACTGTAAGCTTCTTGAGAGCTCCTAATTTTGCTCTGTTTACCGTATTATCACAATTAATTGTACTGTAACGAATATGTGACAAAAAGGCAATTTGGTATTTTGGCTGGTTGACTTTTCCATCCAGCAGTGAGTCAAAAAGTTAATTATGGACACACTTGAGTTCACTGACATCAGCCTCTGTTGAATGCCCTCGGCTTGTCCTGTCAAAGCCCTCATAGTCACAGTCTACGTTGACCCTATCAGTTAGTCAGTTACATCCCAACACTATTTCAGCTCTTCCCAGTGTGAATACCGTCTGCGGTGACTGACGACGGTGGGAATTTTACCAGGTTGAGCTGTAGGTGGGAATAAGAGCAATGAGTCAGCCAGCTTTATAGCCACCAGTGACAACACTGGCTCTGCTTTTAGTCTTTGCAAAATACATCTTTCTTTTTGTGTCCCAGAATACTTCTGATTGTGTATCATTCCAGATGACTCATATCAGTTTTAAATATAAAACACCCTTAGTACAGGTGGGTGGAGTTATGCAAGACTTGATGTAAAACATGAATGAATATGAATCCATTTCTCTACTATATTGTTCAACAGCACAGATAGTATGGCTTGCTTTGTTACAACGGACATATTATGGACATATTATCCTTAATAATAATCTATGAAGGTTTCTTAAGTTGAACATTTTCTCAATCTTAATTGATAGCTCTAATGATCATGCTCTAAAATTTCAGGTAGATTTCTGCTTTTCTGTATATAGATAAAAAAAAACAATATTTAAACTGTTGGTTGGATTTCTAGACATTTTGGAAAATTGTAAAATATGTGATTTTTCTCTAATTTCTGACATTTTATAGAATGTTAATAGATTAATTGAGAAGACAGTTGTCCAATTAATCAGTGTTAAATTTATTATTTTTAGCTGCAGCACGGTAGCCCCAATGAGTGCAGCCACATGCCCCATTGGAAATAATGATATTAGGTTAGTGCTTTTGTCCTTAGTCAGAAAGATTTCTGAGGGTATTATTTAAAAATGTACTGAAAAGAACAAACATTTTTTTAATCTATTAGAACATGCATTCTGTTTTTGTTAAAGAAAAACTCCAAACATGAAGAGATGAATGTTAGTGAAGCCCTGCATGTTTAAACTCCCTGTTTTTGTCCACCTTGGCAGATTATTAAACTTCTGTTGAGGTATACACCTTATTCACTGTTTTCATTTAATATTCATACTCAATTTTCTTTTCTTAGACAATGTAAATTGTGTTTCCCTAATGCTAATTTCCACGTCACTTTATCGGCATCCATTTCTGCATGTTAATATTTGTAACCCGGGGCTCGCTGATAAGCCCATAAATGTCACAGAATGTGCTGGCAAAGCCAACAGGGCAGATGCACACTCGGGGATAAACTGTCTTTCAGGGATTTGTAAAGGCTGGGGGATTCTCTCCAGGCTGAATTTAATGAATTGTCAAGTAAAGATCCACTGTCCTGCTCAATGACACTACAGAAACAGGTTACTGTTGATGGAGGCTCTTAAAGGGAATGGCCTTTGGACTCCAGGATGTTCTCATGCTGTTAGGTCGGCCATGAATTCATGCATTCCAAGTGGAGTGAGTAAGAAAATGTGATCTGGACAAATGGTCATGAAACTGGAATGGCCTGCTTCGAAAACCACTTCTTATGCATGGATGGTGAAAAATTACACCCGTTGCTATGGAGCTCATCTGTTTTTCAGGGATAATGGCATAAAGGGTTCCCCACTAGGTTATCAGAGGAGTGAAGAGCAGCCATCGAGACAGAAAAACTAAATGTTATCTAACCAATCTCATGTTAACAAAAGACACAAAGGATTGTACGCACTGTCAGTTCACTGAGGATTAGTAAAAGCTAATATAGTGGTGTTTAATACCTGCATGAGCTGACCTCAGTTGTTGTGTGGATGTTGCTTTTGCATTGCATAGAGACCATTTAATGCCACTGGGACCATTGAGGGAAGATGATTTTCTAGTGAAATTAAAGGCTGCTGTTGACTGCCTATTTAGTTCCAGCGTGTATAACCCTCAGACAACTAGGGATATTTTTTTTCTTTTATTGTTTTCAAGGAACAAAAATAAAAAAACAAATCATACCATGGTCTGACTAGTAGTTCTGCTGATGTTTTTTTGTTTTTGTTTGAGGATTTAAAGCTCTACTATAACTACCATAGAATACCAGTCATGTTTTGGCCCAGGAGTTTAGTTGATTTCTGTCCAAGCAGTCTTCCAACGTACCCCTTTTGAGAAAGTCTGAAAAAAAATCTTTTTCTTGTAAAAAAAAAAAAAAAAAAGATTTTGTAAAAGGTGAAGATAAGTGACTAGTGGCCAGGACATTGATTTATTATTACTGTGGCTTATTGAAAAGCTGACAGGGGAAACACGAAGTCAGCCTGAACCTCTCCTCAGCCAGTGCTGTTAGCCAGTAACAATTAGTCAGGATGTCGGAGACTGCTTTCAGACAAATGACAAGCAGAAGACAAGCTAAAAACTCAAAAATGTTTGTGGTGTGGAGCAGCTTTGGTAGATTGTTATGTGGTAGGTCAGAATATATGGCTTTATGAATGCTGCAGAACTGAAATAACCTGTTGTCAAGTTATACACACAGAAACAGTACATGTACAGTTCTGCCAAGAATACAAAATCAATATGCAAATGAAAAACAATAATACTCTGAATCACCAGGCCCAGATTTCAGAACGTTCTCTTCACATGGAAATGACAAACATGACTTACTTAAAAAGGAACATCTGTTGCATTAAATTGTCTTAAGAGGTCAAGGTGTACCTCTTGTTGTATTTGGTCTTAAAAATGTAATAGGCCATTAAGTTCCTTCAAACAGAGAACAGCAGAGACTTGTTTCAATTTGTCTTTATTGATGACCGAGCAACACGACCAAAATATAAATCAGATGAGGTTTAATTATTTTCCTGGAAAAACAACCAGGTACCTCAACTCACTGTAGAGCACCGGGCTCTTTGTTTGCTAAAAAGTTGAGACAGCCCCTTTGACAGTTTTGCAATTACAAACCACAAACCAGAGTTTGTCTTTGCGCAGCTGGAGACTGAAACTAAAATTGGACTACATAAAATCTTGAGTCACGATTGTGCAACTAGTTTTTAGACCAGACACAAAAACAGCAATTTTAAGAAATTTGTAAGGAACAGGTTAACATTTTGGGAAATATTCTCATTTGCTTTCTTCCCTGGAATTACATGAGAACAAAGATATCAATCTTATTTCTGTGCATTAAGCATGGAGCTGTTAGTTTAGTCTAGCCTAGAGCTGGTAGTGAGACTCATGCAGAATTGAGAGTGTTTACTTATTTCCCAGGCAGACCAGTCGCCCGTGGCGAAAACAGGTCAGACATTTATTGGAAACTGCTGTTGCCGCCTGCTTGATAAACTTGTTTGTTGATTTTACTCAGGATGTGATGTTTAATGGTGCTTTGATGCCCTGTTATGATTTCATAGAATACATTTTTCACTGACTTCCTTTCTGCAAAATAAGAATAAATGACACTCTTGACCTCAACAAGGGTGTAGCTTTGATACAAATCATCAGAACGATCTGAAAATTTAAACACATTGTACACATACATTGTAAATGCATGTAGTAACATGATTTGTACATTGTTCATTCACATATGCTGCATGCTGACTTAAATTTTTTAATAGGGCCTAATTACTTTTGAGAGCCACTGTATTTCATTTGATTCGGGAAATTAAAAAACATACATAGTAAAGAATAGGGATGCAACAATTATAGATTTTAATGGTACGATTTTAGAAGGAAGAAGGAAAAAGTGAACATCTCTTCTGCTCTCGAAGGGGATTACATGTCATTTTTGTGAGCAATTAATTTCTAAATGTTGCAGTGCTCCGCTTCTAGCATATTGCTGTTGGTTTATGTTGCACTGAAAGCTCAACTCTTAACTCACCATTCCTTTGTTCACTGTAAGTGACAGAAACACTTGGTGTAGCTGAGCCTTTACGGTTATAAAACTGTGACGTTTTAAACCAAGGTTATTAGTGGAATCATTTAATCGCTGGTAAAGTTCTGCATGTTCCATGCATGCCAAAGGATAAATCAACAAGATCTGTGAAACCCTTGTTTTTTCCATTGTCTGCCTTCATTTGATACAAACTAACAGTGACTTAAGCATGAGATTCATTCTTTACCAAAAAAAAAAAATTTACGATACTTTATTACCGCCCACAATCCATCTCAAATTGTTTGAATGGTAGTTCAGCTTCATGATATCAGACCAATAATGGCCTGACCTGACACACATCGGCTTGTCAGGTGTAACATTTGCTCATTTAATTCCTTTAAGTGTGTCATGGTGGAGCTGTCTCTTTCTCTTGTCTAGTGTAAAAACTTCTAAAATGTGTTTCATGATGCATCATGTTGGATATATAAATCCGTGACAGAGATCAAACTTGGTTTTTGTTGTTTTGTTAGCAGAAACAAAACAAAAAAAAAAGTCTATTGTCAGCCAAGCTTGGTGGTGGTGCAGCTTTCAAATTTTAAATGTATAATGTAAACGGTGAAATGCTTCCCATTCAGCCTGCAGCAATTAATTATGAATGGCATGAATGCCTGATACAGGAAATTAAACATATCAGTGAGCCAACAGACAATATCTGTGATGTGAAGAATTTCTTTTATTATCTCTCCAGTGGAATCTCACTCATGAGAGACAAAGTGAATTGTATCCAAATGGCACAATTGTATCCAAATGGCACAAGCATCAGCCAGTACTGTGGAGTTTGCACGCTCTCCCCGACCTATTTCATACCAAAAGACACATACGTTGGCTACAATGTTAGGTCTAAGGATTAGAGGGGATTAAAAAATATAATTTGACGCATTAAGCCTGAAATTAAGAAATTAGGAAGATCTTTACTTTTGGTAATAAATGGAAATGACTTTCTGTTAGTGTAACAGAAACAGGATGAAGGAGGAAGGAAGGGGAAGTCTCAAATCTCAACCAAGCTTATTGTTATTATTTGGAAAAATCTCCAGGCAGTTTTTTCCCCTTATCTGCAGTAGAGTGGGTTGTGTGGTGACGTGCCATGTATTTCTGAGTAGCAAGCAATCACAACAGCAAATAGGGTTTCTGATCCATCTGGCAGCCACACAGCAATAGCTTAGTGAGCACTTCAGGGGATGAGTAAAGCACTTCTTGCCCATGTGTAAACAATGCCCACTGATTCAGTCAACATACATCAGATCAGAGAAATGAAGGCAGTTGCTGTCGATAAACCTTGATGAATTACGAAACAATACTCACTGAATACAATAGAGATCTGTGTCTCTGCCCTTGCACTGACCTCACTTTTGTCAGTCCTGTTTCATTTGTTTTATTACTCTTTGTGTGTGGCAGGATAGAAGCAAAAATACACCTTGGTCTTGCTGATATTCTATTTATTGATATTGATATTTACTGATATTCTATTATTCTTTATCCTGAATTCAGGATAAAAGAGAGTTAGAATCGTTGATCTTTGGGTATTCGTTTAGTAGCTGTGACTACATACAGAATATCCCTGACAATCCTGTAAGTAACAATAAAGGCAACATTATTGTATAGTCAATATTATTAATAATGCATAGATCAACTTCTCTAACAGCAGACAGTATTTCTTTGATTGCAAGTGCAGTAAATATTGGCACAGTTAAACCAGTCTGATTTTGCGTAAACTGACTAAATTGATATTTGAAAATATTTGAACAAATTTTGCATTTACTTTGACTTGGGCACGAGCATTTATGTAGTTTTAACAATAAAACATTTGTTGGTCTACAGAAAGCAAACTATACGAAGGAGAGCACAAAAATAAAAAAATAATACTGTACGGCAGCATATGTGGTATTGTGAGCTCCATCAGCTGTTTATTTAAATGCAGCTATTTTGGAGATAACACTCCACTTTACCTGCTGATTGCTTGTTGCCAGAAGATTAGTCACCTTCCTCCCTCCCTGTGCCCCACTCCTTGTCACCTCATAGAAAAACAATAAATCTGTAATATCCGTAATTGCTTTAGTTTGACCGGTAATATGAGAAGCAACGACAACATATCCATTCCAGCAGCAAACAAGAGGCGGTAGGCATAATGACTCTGATTCATCACATTGGTGCAGATCTGTTGGTGTGTTGAGTCAAGGGGTATCTCTGTGCCCATTACTCACACACAAGCAGAACAACAACAAGAGAATGGGATTCATCTATTAACACAGGAAGGCCCGGCCATCTTGCAGGGAAACATTGCAAACAGCCAACTCCCTGTTGCTGCTACAACCAGTTCATCATCATCATATCATTGCCAAATTAACTAGGATCTATCAGTTTAATTGTCAGAAACAAAAGAGATCATGGCGGAGACAATAAATAGCCTCCTCCGGGAATACATCACTGCTGCAAAATCTGAAAGACAAAAACAAAATGGGTGGTTTCTGATCTTATTTGAGTTCTGCCCACAAAAAAAAACAGAATGAAGTTTGGAACTATTTATCGTCTTGCTGTCATACAATGGGTCAAAACAAAATGAAGCTGTCAGGGCTGCTATACTAATGACTCAAAATGCTACTCAAAGCCACAAAACAATAATTCATTGGTTTTAAAATGTTTAATATAACACAACTAAAGTATCCACCATTTTTCATATCAACTGTAAGGGAAACAAAGCTGCAGTTTACCCACAGTAGTTCACCTGCCTCTGTATCTACCACTACACCTCCAGACACTGTACAGCCTGTGTTATATTCATATATTAATTTCACAGTAGGTCTGTGATGTTTGCTTTGCACTAACAGCCATTAAATTGACAACCTTTGCCTCAAGAGATTGATATAATTTCATTAAAGGAATAATTTGTGTTTTCATTTATTCATAACAGAATTAAAACTGCATTAGGGAAGATTTGTAAGTTACATTCACCCACCAAAACAACCTAAATCACAAGCTGGTGCTGTAAAGAGAAAGCTGGAACATGTCTCTCAGATGAGATGCTGTTGATCAGATCTACAGTACTTAAATTCTGGCCTAGCATATGGAGAGCACTGGGGAATCTCCTATATATGCAATATAGAGATTCAGATTTTATTAACTGAAGACAGTGTTAAATTGGTACGGAGTACAAACAACATACCCAACCGGAATGAAATTCATAACTTAATGCAACCTTTCCCCAGCTAATCAGAGAAAGCTGGAGTCACCAAAGATGGCTTAGCTTGCAGTTTGCAGTTTTTCTCCACCATCTCCACCCTTTCTTGCCACTACAGGGAAGAAATGCGGAGTCCACATTTACTCTTTCTACTAATTTTAGGATAAAATGGTGTCCAAATGAAATTGCAGTTCCCACCCATCCTGGAAAAAGGTTTTGCATTATATTGTGCACTCATTAGTCATGCACACCATGATCTGATTATTATCAGCTAGCTTTTTGTCACCGGAAAACAGAGTAATTTCAGTGTTCTTAGGCCTTTTCATTTGATGGATGCTGAGCAATAATAAAAAATAGGAATTTCATCCAGCCTTGTCATGCACAAGTTAATTTTCTGTGGAAGGCTTCTTAGTTCGAGGAGGTGATCAGTATGTCTTCTTTTGCCAACATCAGCATATGTTTCTCTTCCATGTGCAAGCTATGCCACCATTCAGACAAAGATTTAAGGTTCAGAATGATTTCATGTTTCCTGCTCTTCTCCACCCTTAAACCCAGAAGCAGCTGAGCTTGACAGGGTCTTTGGCTTTGAAACAAACAGTTTAATCATCTCATAAGGTCTTAAAGCTCAGGTAGCTAATGGGGCGTGTGGCTCCAGTTTCTAACCCTTAAGTGAAGGCTATTTATATGACATGGGATTTCTCAGTGTTAGGCCTCTTGAGGGAAGTCTCTCACTTTTCTTTTCTCTTATTTACACTTCCAGGTTTCCAGGTGTTGCACGCAAACATACTGTGCACAAACATACACAGACACACTTGGCTGAAACCCCCATGACAGACCAACACTGTCAGACATTAGGATGACCTGGTGAACACATCAAGTTTGCACAAAAAACATAACACTGAGCCACAAAGAAGGATGGACACCTACGTGACATTAATGTTAATTCCTGAAGCCCTGTTTTCTGAACTCCTGCCATTTCATTTGGCAATACCAACATGCAGCATGTTAAGTAGTGGCAAAGGCATCGAAAACTGCTTTACTGCAGTGCCAACAGCTGAATGTTGAATCCACAGCTGAATATCTATCCCATTGATGAGCAAACAGTGGCAGGTGGTGTGGCAGAAGCTGTGGTTAAGAATGAGTTGTACCAAGGAGTACTTGGAAATGTTAAATATCAGGTAGGGCATCAGCTGCAGTAAACGCAAAGATCATGGGTTTGTTGCTGAATAGTTCTTAATTGTTAATCGGTAAGAATAATCAATTGGCTAGAGTGTGTCATCAGCAGCTGTAAAATGGTTCCTTGTTCTGTTTTTTAGATGTATCACACTGCACTTCCATGGTAAAAAAGAATGGTGAGTGTGCAGTGATGAGAAATGTGTCCATTGGGCTGGATTTTCAACATAAAACTTCTGAGTATACTGCAAGTGAAGAATAAAAATTATATTTATATGCAGCGTGCATTACAGCCAAGATTCATTGCAAAAATGAACTGGGCTGATAAACGATATTTAATGTTGGACGCAGGGTTCCACTGCTTGTCAACAGGTGAGACTTGACAAACTAATTGTGACTTTGCAGTGATACTGTATGTGTTACCAACAGTACTTTACTGTTACATCTTTGCAGGGCCGCTGCTAGCCAATTTGGTGCCCTAAGCGTAAGCGGTGTTTTCCTTTCTTTAGTAAAGTTCATAGATGTATTTCATATAAAAATCCATTCACTTGGAGTGTCTGCTGTCTAGTGGTGTAGATTTTGTAATCAGTGTGTTTCATAAACTGGACAAATTTGACTTGACCAACATTTTTGGGAATTAAAACAACTGTGGTTGGTCAACTAGTATGGGTTTTTATTTTTAAAACTCACCGAGATAAAATAAAATGAAATGAATACAACATATGAGTTAAAAGCCTTCATGGCAATTTCTTCTAATATAGTTTCAGTATAGTATAGTTTCTTAACCATTAAGATTAATGTAGAAACCTTTTCCTCTAATTGTTACACATATCAAGTGAAAAAAAAATTGCACAAGCCTCCAAATGTCACGGTATTTTTTACTTTCGAGGGAGAGAAATTGCAGATGGAATAAAAACTGTTCTCCCAAAAGGCTGAGAGCCCCCTAATATTCTGACCTTTTAGTGATAGTCAGCCTCATAGTCTCACCCACGGTCTTCATCTAGAATGGAAACCAAAAGTGTGACCTTCTGGTTGAAACATTATCAATGAACCAACCTCCTTGGGGCTGTCAAAAGGTTTGCTCATCCATGAATTCCCCTTTAGTTTGGATCAGCTCTTCCTCCCTGCAGTTTATTTGTTGTGAATAATACGGAGAGCATCTAATACTGTTTTCTAACGAGAGCTGGTACTGGAAATGTAATAAATGGTGACATTTAATGGATGGAAAACCATCACGTATGACTGAGACAAGTTCAATTAATAAGATTCCGACACAGCTCCTAAAGAAAGCTGCCACAGTATTTTCTTATTGGATCCTGGCAGCTCCAGTGGCAATTTTGAGTTATTTTTTCTTATTCACTTTCACCACATACTGTACAGTTAACGTTCTCAGTTTTTATAACTTCTTCGAGATAAGGGTTAGAAAAGATAAACTGTAATTTTGAGAGAGATTTTTTCTTTCATCATGTCTACTGTACATTTGTAAGACATGATGCAATCCCTTGAAAACTTTCCCAGATAACTTGAAGTTTGACCACCTGTTTGTGCTGCTGATGAACAAACATGTAGTGTAAATGAAGCAGTGTAATGAATGATAACAGAAGCAGATTGGACGTGTAAATGAACACTCCTCAGTTTTTGTAACACATTCTGGTGCCGCTTTCCTCACCGTCCAGTTTTACCTCCCAGCAGTGATGAACATATGCGGTTTCTAAATAAAGTCATTGACCCAAAGTGGTCTCAGTGTTGACAGAAGTATTGAAGTTGGCAGGAATAATGAATAAAAGTAGATTTATCTGAACTAAGCACAATATTTTATGACCTGGCCAGAGGTGTAGGGCAAACAAAATCTTCACAATGCATCCATTCTTCTATTTATTATTCATTATTTAATCAGTCTCCAAGAAATGTGTTTTACTGGTTTAATGTTATTTTACTATGTGATATAAGGTTACCTCTTCACAAGGATTTTTTAAATCCACATTTAAAGAGTTTTACACTCTAAAGCATGCACACAATCAATGCCTAGAAAAAAATCTGTTAATTGCGCAGAGAATGATTTGTCTGACAACACCCGTTGGTACAGGATAGGATAGGAAGATCAACATAATCTTTTATACCTACATTATAACACATAAAATGGCAACAAAAATATAAAATTCTGCATGCTGGGTTGAGTCTGAGTCTATTCCTGCCGAGCTTAGGGATGAGGTAATCAAAGCATTGTTAACGTTATCGACGAAGAGGTTTTCAGTGCAGACCGTCCTTGTTATTTTGGAGCCCCGCCTGTCTTTTCTCACCAGGTGATGTGTTTTTGTGGAGCTACATGTCGTTCGTCAGCTGAGTGTTGCTGTAAAAGCTGCCTGAGGGCTTTGGGGATGCTGGTAGTAGGTACTCAATCAGATAGATGTGTTGACTGCCATTAAAAACAGAGGAGCAGCAATGTGAACTTGTGGTTTAAAATTAGATAGATATTAGGAAAGACATCATCAACTTACTGAAGCAGCAGAACAGTATATTTATAAGTTGTATTGCTTCATGGAAAAAAAAAACATTTTTACACTCTTAGCACTCCCTTTGTGGAGCAGAAGTGCTGAGAGGCTGACAGACCATTAGGACAGGGGGTGTTAACATGGGTGTCATTTCATTTTGCAATAATATTCAGAATTTAACTTTTATAATGCCCCTTTAACAAGGCAGGCTGTCAAAGATCACACGTCTATTGACAGGAACAGAAGTATATTGTAAAATTTCATAGTGTAGGACAGGACAAAATGGTGCTGAACATTAAGGGGTTGATTTGTTAAAACTTTACAAGCGTAAAGGCCTAAATGTGCAGTTTGTCCACGATTTTCATCTTTACTCCAGGACACTTATTGCAGTTTCAGTTCCACTAAAATTTAGTCAGATTATAATCACTCCCATGCTAGGTCCCTGCTCCTGTTAGTCCTCTCTTCTTTTTGTAATCACATCCTCCATGCGCTGTGTTTTCCCCAAAGCCTCTGAGAATATTGACTTTTTTTTGCCCTTTGGTGGTGTAGGCTGAGTTTTTGCTGATAAAAACAAAGCGGTAATACTTTCATATAAAAATAACTCAGTGTTTGAACAAGTGCCATATGGACATCTTTCACACTTTGTTGCCTTTGATCTGATCTTTTCTTTCAGCAGCAGCAGCAGATTGAACCATGTAGAGTAAAAACACTTTTCCGTCTTCAAATTCTCTCAACCGTTTACTTCTTTTTCTTTATTAAACCCTTTATTAGGGGGTTCCTCAGGGAATCCTTTTGGGTCTTCCTTTGATTGAAAACTGACAAACTCCTAAAACTTTAGCTTTGTCAATATTTGTAGAATACATATATATATATATAAACATTCAACATCATCTAAACATTTCACTTTGAATCTTTTGTTCACTTGGACAGTTATCTTCAGATATGGGGCGGCTGTGGTTTGGAGGTTACCATTTAGTGTTTAACTGCACAAGCTTTGTGGCAGCAGCTCAGGTGCACGCAAGATCACCAAGCGGAGGCGGAGCCTTAGCAGATGTCCTGTTTGAATAACAACATAATGTTTGTCACTGAGGAGCTCCACAGTTGCCTAGGAGATGCAGCAGACTCTGACAGACAGCTCGATCTGATGCTGTGCAATGAAAGATGTCATGGTTGAGTCTTTTTCTAGGTGACAGTCTGGTCCGGGTGTTCATCATTAGAGTCACCTCCTTACACAAAAGTTAAGGTCAGATAAACCGAAGAAGAAGAGCAAGACACATCGACAGTCCGCTGTTCTAAGCACTAGTTAAGTAAAGTATATCTAAGTATAGTGTATTATTGCATCATAGTGGGCCTTATATTATTGTCATGACTTTCATGAACTAATGGCATTTCAAAAGGCACCAGCAGACAACAAAAAGCAAGAGTTTAAAGTCCACCACAGTATATTATACAGCCACTGCTCAATACAAAACCCACAGTATAACTAAACATTCAGCGTAGTGTTCTTTGTTGGTATTTTATTGTCTTTAGTATCATAATTGCCTGTCAACATGGAACGCCAACTGCAAAATATGATGAGTCATTTTGACAAAACAGCAACGTTAAGCAACAACTGTCCTAAATTAATAAAAACTAATCCTTAATTTGAATATTATTTATGGCTAATAAAGAGAATTCATCTAAAAATAATACATACCATAGCCATAACAGCATTTTTTTTTTACCATCTAGTGCTGAACACAATATTTTAGTTAATTTAGTGTTTAATATTAAGATTCTGTGGTGTTATTTCCAGTGACACAGGCAATCAATTAGACTTAATTAGTGCTCCACAACACACAGCCTTTAAAGAAATGATGTAACATTTGAACATTGACACTGAGATATATATATTTGGGGTTGATATATATTTGCGGTCATTTGATGAAGGAAAACCCTGGTGAGAATCTCTACAACATAGGATGCTGGCTTTGATCCCAGCTCTCAGCCTTTCCCAGAGGAAGTTGTCCAGAATGAGCCTCTTCATGTTCCTGGCTCTTCCTCCCCAGGAGCTGGCTGGGACATGATGGTTCCATCTGGACAAGCTTACCGCACAGCTCTGTGCATCTCTCTTCACTCTGTAACCTTATCTGAACTCCTCTGTGTACCTTTGCATTACATTTTACATATTTAAAGAGAAATATTTCTCTTTAAATATGCTTTTCAACCTGTACGCTATTTCCCCATGTTTTTGTATCCAATGGGGACAACAGTTCTTGAAATAGGTCCAGTATTGAGCGAGAGCGCTGCAGCCGGCAGCCCTGAAACAGTTTGTAATGTAATCCTTCTGGACAACTGCACACTGTCAATATACGCCCACTAAAAGTGTTTGCGTTGTCACTCAGTCTCAGATTGTTATTTTAAGTGTCTAAAAATCTGAACCAACGTGAAAAACCAAAGTCAGACAGTGACACAAACAAAAATACCAAAGTTTCCTTTTAACTACTAAGTAACTTAATAGCAGTTTATTGTGTTTGTGTTAGTCTGTGTGTTTGTGTTTGTGTTTGTGTTTGATTTATATAATTTAATGTTCTAACTTTTAGGGGTGCCTTAATTTAGATTAATTTAAGCCACAGGCTTTCAAAATATTTGCGTAGGTCCCTGCCTTTTAGAAATATGCTCACTAATGAATTTTCAGATGTTCAGATTTTTAAAATGCCACCTGTAATGAAATTCTGCCCAGGAGGAAACATTAATAAGGAATACTGTAGATAAATCCTCACAGTGAAAAGGGTGAGTTTGATGGCTTTCTTTGTTATTCTTCTGTACAAGTTAGCATATGCTATTTTTCTTCTTGATGGAATGAAAGTATTAGTTAGTCAGCCCTCCTTCCCTTTCAATTTGTCAAGCTTCGACTCCAACACTTACACGTCAGTCACCTTGATGAACTATCATCAGTCATAAGACTTCCTACACACGCACACAGTACTGTTTTAGTTTGAACTGCACACAGTATTAATACATTTTAAAAGATGGAAGCTTTCTCAATGTTTCATCATTCCAGTCATCTGTAATTTGGATGCAGACACCGTTAATGTAAAGAGGTGTAAGAACCATGGTAGTGCTGCCATGAGGCTCAACAACATTGCTCTTTCCTTTGGAAAATCATGCTGCTGATCTAAAGCAGCCTGAAGCGTAACAAACACCGGCTATGTCACATAAGACTACATCATTTCAACTTGATACCAACTTGATAACCCCACCAAGCTCACCAGTGGTAGACAGAGTACTAAAAGTATTTTGCTCAAGAACTTCTCAGTCTATTAGTTACTGTGCTGTTCTGGTCAGTGTGGTCACCTCGCCTGTGCATGCAGCAGTGTTTTTTTTTGTTTGTTTTTTTGTGCGTGTGTGTTTTCTTGCCAGATTTGTTCATTGTGCACAATACCAAAACTATCACTGCAGAGTTAGCTGTGGCGCACTATGTGGTTGGGCACCAAAAGGAAGTGGTACTGTGTGTTCCTGGTGCAACTAATTAGTTGTAATTTGTTATTTGAAAATGGTTTGCATCCTAAATGTCCCAAGAATCACAGAAAAGCTACAAGAAAAATATGCAATTAAAATGAAAAAGGTGTATAATGATTTGAGCATGAATAATCATATTGTATCAGATAAAGTTTGGTCCTCTGAAATACTTTTTTGGGTATGTTATTTCTTATGTGTTTCATAGATGCCTACTTATAAATCGACTGTGAAACTGGGTCCTGTCATCTCCTTCACCACACCACTTCAAAGCATCAGAGAAGTCATTTTTATGGAAGCTTACCTGCTGAAAATACACACAATTTTGAAGGAAATCTCATTTTTATTAAAAACACTAACCTTTAGAGAGAAGCTTTGAATATGAGCGGCTGCTTGCTCAGGAAGACAGAGGTGTGTCGATTAAATGAAACCGTGTTTATGTAGTTTCCATCCCTCTTTATTAGAAGTCCTTGGTTGAGCATGTGAGGGACAGTAATGATGTAGTTACACCTACAGGTACTGGAGCTTAAAGGATAAACCAGTTTGTATACTGTTAACTCTACAGGCTTTTCAGGTATCTAATGCAACTTTGTCTGTGTTTAAATTTGTGTGTGTGTATTCAACCAGTCCTGTTTGTGTGCTTGTGTGTGTGTGTTTGCTCTGGTGTTGGCGGTGGGTGGAGGAAGGGTATATGACTCATAAATAGTTCCACATATCCTGGCATTAGTCACTTTAAGAAAAATCATGGGCCTCGGCTCCTCGCCTTTTCTCCTCATTGAGTCATAATGACAACCATTTGATTGACTGAGCCCACGCTGTCTACAGGTTTTTATGTGATGAATTATTTTCACCCACTCATTCAACCCCTTATTGAGGCACAGGTGTAATGGTAAACCGTTAGCAGATGATTTGGACTGTTTCCAGAGTTAGAGGTTCAAACGCACCGGGGCCTCCTGTGCAGCAGATACAATTATGATGCTGTAAGGTGCCTTAAACATCTGCATAAATTCTGCATAAGTTGAATTTCTCCAAGTCAAACCCCAAGGGATGGCTTTTACATTTAGTACTTTGGATATTTTCATGTTTGCACCAGGGTATGTGTTTGTGTGTGGGCACCATCTACTGGTCACATTTGACAACACTTCATACAACAGCTGTGTTTTTGTTGGTGAGCTCATTGCAGTGACCTCTCGTGACCCCTCTGCAGTAAAATCAGTACTTTGGCAGTCAGCCCTTCAGGCTCAAAAGCCCTTTATCTCATAACTTTAATGCTTCATTGAAATGGGCGCAGAGTGACAAAGAGTCACAAGTGAATAATATGTGAAATGTTGGACTTTCTGTCTCCATGAAGATGTTAATGCTGTACAGATACTTCAAAAGGCAATGATTGTAAGGTCTAAGTATAATAATTCTCATTAGGACTCAGCCACCATGGCACATCACTTTTAATAACAGTGATTTGTCCTATAGATATTTTCCAAAAGCTTTAACATTTGCTCTGAACACTTGATGTGTGCAGCTCTCATATTGCTAAGATTGAACAAAGGAAAGAGTACTACCCACAGAAACTCAGACTTCATCATCATCACGAAACAGCATAATGACATTGTAGTCGTACTGTTTGATTGACAGGTGATCTATGATAATTACAGTGTAGACATGGTACAGCAATGAACATCTTAATAACAAAGAGGTCTAAAAAAAAAAAAGAAAGAAAAGAAAGCATGAAGTAGCTTAAACAGTTTGAATTATGGATGAAGCAGTTAAAAAGAGATCCAGCATGTGATTTGCTGTTCCATTATCTCAGTCTTTTTTCTGATGTAGGATTGTACAACTGAGACAGAAATGTGTGGATTTAATCAGCTCTCACAAAAGCTTATGTTCTCAGATCACAACTGCAGTCAAAATATTCCAGTGTATGGCTCATATTTACTTTCTGCTTCTGCATCTTAAGCATGTCAGTGATAAACATCAGGACAAATACTTCATCCATATGCAACTGAACCATGACACACAGCCAACCATTGTCTCTGGATCCCTGAAATTGAACACAACTTCATGTTTGATAGGAAAGGTCAGGGAATGTATTGTACGTTAGATGTAAGGTGTATTGGCTGAATGAACTGAACTGTTATGTATATAAAGCAGGAGCGATGTGTACTTAGAGCATGCTTCTTATCAAGGGAAATGTTTAGGTACAAGCAGATTTAGCACTGCAGTTTGTTTATTTTGGCTGAATTTATTGTTTTTAGTTTAGTTTGTTTTGGATAGAGAAGGTTTGGGTCACTGGTTGTCTTTGGGTCAAAGATGAAACTCTTCTTGATCTCTGTTTTTCCATCACCCCTGAGGCCTGTTGGGAAAGCGCTATTCACTTGAGATATGACTAAAAGTTTAAGTGACATTTCCAGGGTTCCTGTTATCTTTTATCTGAAGCTGGCTCTGTTTTTTGACAGAGAGGGTCCCCGCCAAGGAGGCTGCAGCCTCTCAACGCAACACAGTTCTGGCATGTGTCTACACAAGCAGAGCTGTAATCGTTGGTAAATGTTTGTGCACTGATGGGCTGAGGGAGGAAACAGATGTAAATTGGTGCGCTTGGCAGTTGCCAGTTTACTCCTGCATGAAGGGAATGCTGGACACGGCTAGTTCACCCGTGGTACAAGCTAACAACGCTATAATTCAGGCCTGGCCATATTTAGGCAGGGCTCAGTGCTATGTAAACAGAGCTTTCTGCTGAGGGGAGGGCTCAGTCCTGCACTCATGTCCGTGTCCATCAACAGTGCTTGCAGAGAACTCCGCTGAGAAAAAGTAATGAAGATTCTCAAGCAACATTGGATCTGAAGAATTTAGAGACTCCCACAAGTGTCTTGAAGTGCATCATTACAAGACAGACTCGAGAGGTGTTTTATGATTTCTTTTGAAGATTGCAGCTGCTTTGAGATGGACGACCTGGACGACCTAACCGGGCTGCACAAGAGATCAGCATCCAAGATCAGGTTTTGTTAAACCCTAACAGCACAGCAGCATGAGTGAGGCCCTCAGGGAAAACTCTGGAGGGGCTGGTACCATCCCAATGAGCAGTCCTCAGCCCATCCAGCTGAAACCGCAGTCAAAGTCTGCCTCGCCCTGTGGATCCCCAAGGATGTCCCCCTGCGACTCTCCTCGAAACTCTCCCCGCCACTCTCCTCTGCTATTCCGCAAGCTCCTCATGAACCGCAGCATCGCACTGCAGAGGCGCTTCACCTTGGCACACACACCCAGGTAGTGTTAATAATTAAAAGCCTTTTGTGGTCAGTCATTTACAGGATTTTGTCTAGAAAAGTTGTAGTTGTACATGGAGAAGATAAATACATTCTGAAAGTTGATATTAAAAGGTTATCTGAGGAGTCTTTTGACAATGTTACCCTGCTGAACTTAAATAAACTCAAGTACATGCATTCGTTTCAGGGGCTGATAGGTAATAGGGCTGCCTTTTCACGTCATCAAAATGCGTGTCATGGGTTTGCTGTGGCTAAAAAAGCCTCATTGTCTGATGAGAAGGTAACTGTGGGAAATCATGATTTTGTTGACGTCGGGATCGCTGTCATCTCAATGGACCTCGTTGTTCTTGCAATGAAAGAGAGTGTCTTGTTTTGTGCCTAAGGTGTTCAATGTTACATTCAGCAGGCCTGGCACAGGTCAAATAGTGAGGACAAAGGACCCTATAGCTGCAGATGGACTGCCTGTCTCTGACCTGAGGTTTCTGTTTAGCAGAAACAAAGCTGAGTTCAGAGGGATTAAAGACGTTTCCCCGCAGTAAACACAAGCCTGATGCCTAATGCTGCACCTTCAGTTGTTCACTCCTTCCTCATGACCGAAAACAGGCAGCATGTGTTTCTGTTACGTAAGAACAGATCAAGCTGATTAAATGTTGTTGCCCAAATTGGTTATTCATGTCTCAAATAACATAAATGTTTAAAAATGGTCTGCAGAACAACCACAGTGAATAATGAACAACAGTGAATAATGTGATGACTTGAGATTATTAGTCATTTCAGATCAGAATGTAAGAAAGTAGAAAGTATAGATATCTGATTGGCTTTTAAAGTCATTTTCTGATTTTCAAAGTAGAAATAAACCATGGCAGAGCAAGAAAAAGCAGTGCTGCCGGGTAGTGATGTCGAAAACAGATTTCCCATGTACACAACCATGACCTGTAGGTCATTTGAGAAAACATTGGAAAAGCTGCATTGAAGGAAAATCACCTTGCTGTCCAAAGCCCTCATTTCCCAGTTAACACACACAGTTAGGATCATGGTATTTATAGTCTACAGTGTAGACTGCAGGAATTATTTAATGAACTTTAACAGCATTCTTGTCTTTTGTGAAATCACTCACAATGTTGCATTATGATCAGAGTAATTGCTACTCTTACAGACAGCTGTTTTTTTTTTTTTTTAATACTGTGAAATAATAGTTTCCCACAGCTGTCTCAGAATTGTTATTATTATTAACATGCTGTCACCATGAAGCTGAGGAGATCGCTCTTTCCAATAGCTGCAAGTCATTTGCAACAGTAGTGTTGCTGTTTTTTTCTGTGGTTTTAGTTTTAACCCAACTTATTATCTGTTTCACGTACACTACATGTACGCAAGATTACAGCACCTTTGCTTCCTGTCATTATTCTGCATTAATCCAGTTAATGCTCAGGCCCATCCAACCAGTAATTGGATGCGCCTGAGCAAACAGCCCGTTTTCAGAGAATAGTAATTTAAGTTAACCAATTTTCACCAGGTATGTCACGGAGTAAAGTCAGAGTAAAATGAAGCAAATTACTTGATTTTAGCTGGAGTAGATAAACTGCTCTGCCAGTGCATAAATTGTCAAAAAGGTGTTAGGGAGTCATTTCTTTCTGTAGCCACTTATGACACCATAAAAACAAAGATCTTGAGGCATCCATGTTCTTCTGCTTATCCTTCTGATTATAAGGGAGCAATTTAGCATTTTGAAGAAGAGAACCAGCCTCAGACTTGAAGTTGCCGACACTCAGTCTCAGACTTGAAGTTGTCGACACTCAGTCTCAGACGTGAAGTTGTTGGTCGCTTCACACTCAGCTACAAACCACCACAGTGCATGCTGAAGATCAAGATCTGGTGAAACAAACTGAACCGCATCATCTATAAAAATATATGCCAATCATGAAATCTCCAAACCAGACACTCTGAGATAATGTCTATGTAAACCATCAACAGGATTGCAGACAACGGGCAACATTGGTAGAGTCTAACACCTACCTAAAACATGTTTGACTTTATGCAGAGAATACAGACACAGCTCTCACTTTGGTTATACAAGGACTGAGTGACTCATAGTAACAGCACCAGTACCCCTTTCTCCTGCAGTGCCCCTCATAACTCCCCTCCCAGCAAACCCTGCAAGGGTGTAGAGCTGGTCCACTGTCCACAGCTAGAACTTAATAATGTAATCAGGTTCAATTCCCCACAAGGCTTTGGTAAACTAAGGGTCATGTACTGGGACCATTCATATTAAAATTTTATATCAGGCTGTTTATTATCTGTGCAGTACCACAGTTTGTTATTTATATTATGGGGTAGTTCACACAAATGCACTAATGCATGAGAAACAAGTTGTACCACATTTAGAAGATAAGCATGTATGTCTATACAGCATCCTCTTTTTAGTCTGCTTGCTTCACACTGTTTAGGGAAGTGGTTGTGGTGGCTTTGACGCAACAAGTGTCCCTCTATCTGAGGCTGAAGTGTTTGAAACTTTAAGTGGTTGCAGCTAGAAACACAAGCAGTCAAAGGCCAGTCCTCTCTGCTGAAAACAACAGGAAAAAAGGTAATATTATAAAAGAAGTTGGCTGAAAAGAACAGATAATGGTGGCATTGTGTTTTGATGAATTACTTTCATAGTTAAGTTAATTTAAAGCTATGTGCTGTTTGGCTGGAGCACTATCCCTTCTTTTAGCTTCTAATGTGCTATCATACATGGTGTGAAAAGTTAATGGGTGTAGAGAAGTTGTGAAATGAATGTTCATACCCCTCTTCATCTTTCTACCCCTCTATTTTTCTCACGTCTCTCATTGTATTTTGATAGTGACATTTGAGTCTTTCTTCAGGCAGAAGTTGTAATTGACATTTCTCAGTATGTATTCTCATTTAAAAAACTAAGGATTTATTGATTAATCAGGAAAAACAATCTGATGATTGTAATGAAAATAATCATATATAATAATGTATCGTATTGGATACAATATCTTACTTGAAAGTTTAAGATTATGTTTGGTAGTCGCAGTATGTCACAGGTTTGGCTGTGCATCCTTACATGCGCTTCATACCCCCTTCCCCCCATACCCTTTTGCCAGCCTGCCCAGCACCATTTCTAACAATATCCCCCCTGTAATTATGTAGCTGCAAGGCAGCCGAAGGAGGGTGTCGGGTCAGGCGGCCCGTTGATCTCACGTGTCAATGAAGGCTGAGCCAAACCAGCTCTGCCAAACACAAAAACACCCCCTAGCCATGCAGTGGAGTCAGATCTCTCTTTGACAAGTTGGGGCACACCAAAATGTTCCTCTGTTACTGTATAAATGTAGGAGTATTTTCAGTCTCTCAAAGCTCAGAAAGGGTCAACACTCAGAGCTTTGGCTTTGCCTTGAAGGTTGCTTAAAAAAGGATCAACCTTTTATAGTTGAGTTCTTGCATTGCCTTGACAGCTTTTGGGGACATGGTGGGCTGTCTTCAGCAACCTCAGGGGACGCTGCAAGCTCTCACACTGCTGAAGGAAGAGGTCAACCTATGCTGACGCTACCCTGCTGTGTCATTGCTCTCAGCTGCAACCCAACCCTTCCCCTTTTCTGCAAACAAAGTGAGTGGCTGACAGAGAAGTAGAGTAACAAATCTACAAAAGTTTTTTGACTTCTCTCAAGATCTTGTTTTCTCCTGGACAATATGAAGCTTTGCTACTAAAGACCATTTCAGGAATGTAGTCAGTGTCATGTCTGGGAGTATTTTGGGTAATTACAACAGCAAACAGTTGTTGTGGAAAATCCTTCAATGCTGCTTACTCCTCAGTTACAGCAGCTCCTGTACAGCTTCTTCTTTCTAGAGAGACTAACTGAATATCACGCTCCAGTCAGCCTTGTTGAGGCTTGCCTGCGACTTCAGTGGAAGAACTCTGAAACATTCCTCAATGTTTTTTCCTGCATCCTGAGACACTGAGGATTAAACAGATTTGTCATTTATCTGACTGTGTCAGTATTCTTTTGTCTCTCACCTGGAATCTACCTTTGTTTTGGTTTATCACAATACAAAACCTCATGGAGTCGATCCACAACCTCCCAGTGGTTCATGGGAGGAAAGGAACAAACTGAGTTGTGAAGTTCAAGAATCACCACAAGAGGCTCAGATGTATAGGTTAGGTTCTTTACAGCCCAGAGTGTCTTGTATGAGTCAGGAGCTCAAGAGACAATGAACAAAGACCACCGATTGGCAAGGAAAGGGGCGCCGACTGGTTGCGGTCACGGTCGGAGACACTCGTGCTTGGGGTATGTTCTTAAACTATGCATCCTGCATCTATTCAGCATTCATATTCATGAGAGGGAGTGTTCACCCTACGCCTGGAGTGATAGTTTCACTGTCTGGGCTACAGCAATAGAAACGGTTATTTGTAAACACATCATATTGTATATTCAGTGGTTTACGTACCAGTGATCCTTTCTTCAGAAGTTACTTTCATGACTAACATTGATAGAGAGAACTGGAATATATTTGTTCATGTAAAAACACAAGCTTGCACTGTGCTTAACATAATATGCAAGAGTGACATGAAAAGCAAGAAATATGGCTAATTGGATATCCTTCTTCCTGATGTCACAAGCAGTTGATGTCCTGATATCAACACCTCTGCTGCAACATGTGCACAGACTATATTTCTCTAATAATGTGAGATTTAAAAGTACAAATAGAAAGTAGGTTGGTGCCTGTAAATAATCCAGAAATCAAAGATATCAACTGCAAATATCAGGTGCTCTGGCATTCACAAAGAACATAAATCTATGGCAGAGATGGGAAAGATTGACATGTTTACAATTTGCAAACATTAAAGTAATCAGAAAACTCAAGATGTTTGTATTGTTGCATCGCCATTGCTGCATGTTTGTATCGCCAGTGCATGACTTGATGGTTTAGAGCTGTACTGTTTTTCTATCTGATGGCATTTTTACCCAGCAGCCTTCGAGAGGAAGTTAGGTTTGTTTGTGGCAAGTGTCATTCAACAGACTTCCTGTTTTGGCTGAAAATCTTCAGCTCAATGAATAAATGTTTCTGATTGAACACTGAGCACTTGAAGTGAGTGTTGGACCAATTTGGAGAAATTTATGTTCAGGTAGTTTCAAAGCAGATCCACATGCAGCAAAGTTGTGTTAACTTTTTGTACATTTGCTTGTGTGTTCATGTCTGCTCCTGTCCTCAGTCCTGGTAAGCATTAAACTGGGCTGGGATTGGTGGGCACCGCCCAGCTCTCCTCTCTGCTGCTGGGTCAGTGGTTAACTCAGTCTCCCATATCACATCTAGCAAAACCACCAACACATGGCACAGCTTCACTGCCATCACACACAGCCAGAACCTTACAGTTAAACTAAATAATAAATTAATAATAACTTATTTCTTATTTATCTTCTCTGACAAAACTGTCCTTGGTACAGACTTTATGTTGCTTAGCAGCACCTGTAGCTGTAGTTTTTTGTGAACTGAAATACAAACTTTACAAACAAGATGTTTGCTGCTGCTTACAATTGTACAGTAGAATCCTCAACAAAGGAAAACACCGTCAGTATGAATTTGAAAGGTCAAAGCTGAAGTCTCCCTAAACATCTTTAAACAGAGCATTTTACATATAAAGTCTGTCTCTATATCAATAATACTTTTAGAGGAAGAATGGCTTCATCTCAAAGCATTTTGTTGTTTTCACTACCTCCACTTTTTTTTATTATTTCAGTACACCTTCCAGCTCTTAAAAGTATCAGTGCAGCATTTTTTAAGGTAGCCGCTCCTACAGTATCCTGTTCACATAAGTCTTTCCTAAATCCCTCTGGAATGTTGCTGCTCCCATTCAAACTCAAACCGGCTAGATAAGAGGATAATAAAAAATAATGTAGTTTAATATCAAACCATGTAACAATTATTACAAATGATTTTGGCTCTTGTTGTCAAACAGGAGAAGTTTGCTGTACAAGTAGACTCTGTTGTTTTACAGTCTCCTATTGAATGAAGCTTGTCTGAACTGACATTACGGTGACATGCAACAGTAACCAACCCAGTCTGTTCTTTTGTCTCTTGAAGTCAGCAACTTTTGGGACTCCAGGTTTCATTTAAAAAATGCTATGGTGTGCAAAATTCTCGCAACTTTGCATATCTGTCCAACACGTAGAGACACAGTGTACTGTTGATGTTGGATTTTTTAATTTACTCAAAGTCAAGGGATTTTGGGGGACTTTGGAAAAGTTGATTTGGCAACTTTACATCCCTGGATAAATAATTCTTGTTAACACATGACAGAAACATGTCAAATAGCCAGATCATTTACAGATTAAAGCTGTGCGAAATGGGCTTAAGACTCTCACATCACCCCTATCACCTGCTCTCAGTTTATCATCCAGTCTATCCCCAGTATGAGACTTGTTTCTGACTGAGTACAGCTACAGAGTCCAAACACAGCAGAAGTGATAAGGAGATGGGAGGGACAACAATAACACAACAGACCCCCAAAATAAAACCCCCGAGCTTGGAATAGTTCTCCAGCTCCGCCAGCCTGGCTGCACATAACACGTGAGTGTGACATGTGTTTCTCGTTTGTCGTGTACACACACACACAAACACACACACACACACCCTCTTCCACAACCACCCAAAATCCACATTGATTGTTCCACCAGAGAGTTTTTGTGGGTCATTTGGCCAAATTAGGTATTGTGTTTTAACACTAGTGGAAAAGTAGTTGAGAGAGGTTTAGGCTTGACTCAGTTTAAGGTTCAGTTCAGCATTCACAATGTCCTCCTTACTTCTAAAAAGAAAATAGTAGCTGAAATTATGTTGACCCTTGCAGTGCTGCAGTTTCTGTTAACTGTGCTTAAAAGTGCCTTGCCTTTTTTGTCTTGTCTTGTTTCTGTGGTTGCAGTGTTTTGAGTGTATATATATTTGTTTTGCTCCTACGTGCTACAGACTATAGTTTCTAGGCAAAGAGCGACCTCTGCTGGATAGTCAGTCCGACTTCAGCAGACTGAATCAGCAGCACTCTTCTCACTTATAGACTAAATATCAACATTCTCTGATGTGAAAGATAAATCAGTTTGACTTTGCGTGTGTTAATGAATGAGAATTTGGGTGTTGGTTGAAATTCTGAAGCGTGCTTGGCCAACTTATCTTGGGCAAATAAAGATTAAAGCCAAAAAATAACAAAATGAACAGACACTACCCGCTGAAATAACACATTCTGGTCAACTGCAGCCAAGGCTGTGTGCTTTGTGGGAGGTGCAGGAGAAGCAGCATGACCTCAGTTGAATAGGAAGATGTAAATATAAGTATGATCTAAGCAGCAACTATCATCACTATGACTATTAAAAACAATGTGTATTATATCCACTTCATGCTGGCTGATTGACTCTGAGGCTACATTAACACTGGGCCTTAATTCATCACAAATGCTGCATGTGAATGAATTAAAACATTTGAAATATAAAAGTTTAAAAAGCTCTGATAAAAGATTACACCTGGAGTCACATTGCCACAAATCAGACTATATATCAGAATGATGACCGCATGTTGTACAGTCTGTGGCATTAATTCTAACCAAACACTACAGCTTAAAATGAATGTTAACATCGAAATCAGCTGCTTTGACAACCAGATTAGACAAAAACATGCAGACCACATGATTGGGATCAACTGCTCTATGCACTCAGTAAATATTTCTCCACAAGATGGTGTAAGTTTGTCTTATCTACTCTGCTGTCACAGATTCACTACAGTGAAGAAGGCAAGTCTTCAAAACAGCCACAAACCACCACACCTGAAACATTACTGTATTTAAATAAATAATTACATTTCTGTAAAATAAATAGGTTAAAATAAAAGGATAGGTTGATTGTTTTCAGCTTGGACTGTACTAAAATGTCTGCTAATTTTGTGTAGCACAATCTCACAAAGCCATGTGACTGACTGGCGACTTCTCGTCTAATGTGGATGTGGTATTTGACTCCGTCTCCCTGTGAGCCTCTAAGAGGAGAAATTCGATAGACAATTTTCAGTTTTGAGGAACTTTGAGACTTTCATTTAGACCTTAGAAAAACAGGATGCGTATATTTTTCAATTACACAAAATTCACTGAAAAATGGTCACAAGCAGTGCTTTCTGTCAAGTTTTATTGCCGTTCTAATGTGGATTTCCTGTTCATTAGCCAGAAGAATTAAAGTGAGAAAGCCTGCCAGAAAGGTAGTCAGTCATAGTCAGTCTTTGAGATGATTGCACAGTATACTTGTCTAACTTTACTGTGAGCTTTCTGTTTTCAAAAAGAAGATCTGTCAAGCATTTTGAAGCCCAGAGCCTTTTGAAGCCCTATTTGCTCATTGGACTGTTTATGTTCTCTGAGAAGCTGTTGCAGAATCCTACATTTATCAGCACTGAAGCTATCTGTGAAGTTGTGTAATGCCAGCCTCTAAAGCATAGAAAACACAAGGAATTAATGAAACATTTGTTTCTGAACTTTATTATATTCTGTTTCAGTTCAGCTCATCAGCAGACTGACTGACATCTGATATTTTATTAAATCAATCTAACTAATAATAATTAATATTGTATATCAGTATAAACTTGGTACAGATGCACGTCAACACTTTTTCACACTCCCATACACACTCATGCACACATGACACTCTCCCCTTGCAGCTTATTCTCATTACCAGCGGTAATGTTGTCATAGGAGCCAGCAGCCAGCTGGACCGTAGAAGTCATTTGGCTGGTGGATTTGGTTACACAGCGGCCTCACAAACACCTCATTCTCAGCAAACCTCCACCCCTGCATCTGTTTTCGAGGTCCAACATGTTTCACAAGCACGTTGCACAAGGAGGGAGGAGAGCATTGATGTGAAGGGTACAGAGTTTTAGTTTAGTTTATCTAAGGCAAAAAATAAAACATGGTAAACATCTGAATGTGTTAGTGGAAATCACAGAATGAAAAACCTAATACTTGCTTCTGCCTTCTGACTTAAACTAAATGGATGCCAAGAAAAAAAAGTCATGGAATAAAGTAGGAGTAGGGAGTTCTGAGTGAACTATTGAGTTCATGCCTCCTGTCTGTCTTTAGTCCCATGGAGGATGTTCAACCAATGGTTCAAATACAGATTTATCCTCTTTGTTGTTCCTTTGTGTGGTTTCAACTTTAAGTCAGCACTTGTTAGAACAAAAAATTGGATCTAGGAAAGTTTACAAGATGTACTTTTCAAAGTGGGACATGCATAAATCACCTTATCAAAGTGGTCCCATGCAGAGAGGCACTTTGAGAACCACTGTGAATTAATGTCATTTGAAAAGAGTCATTTTATAGAGAGTAGGGAAACAACCACCAGGTAGAGGCCTGGATGTCTGCAGGGTTTGCTCCAACTATCGGGGTATTTTACTGCTTGGAAAATCTTATATCAGGGTGCTAGACAGTAGATTCTGTCTCAGCTGTGGAGAGGGTCACCTCTTGCAGGATGCTTAAAGGGAATAGGTGTCTGACCATGCATGTGTTTTGTGTATTTGGGAAAGATTTGTTGTCCTGTTGATTAAGGCGTCTTCTTGACTGTGCTTCAGGAATGTGGGATTCTGTGGACATGACTGACAGCATGTAGAGGGGCAGTTTGAAGATGACTGAAGTGGTTCAGATGAGGGTTAGCACCTCTAAGTATAAGTACAAATGAAGATTGCATCTTTAAGTTAGATCAGGTTGCTTTCCCCAAATGCAAAGCGTGATAGAGAAGTTTGATCTCTGGCTTCAGCACAGCCGGCCAGTCACGGCATGAAATGGGTGTGAATGCTGAATCGTTGGTTACTTAAGGTTACACAAATGGTCGGACAAAGCCCCCCCTCTCAAATTTGACGTCAGTGATGATCAGTGGTGGTGCAGGCTATTCACTCATCCCTTAATTACATTTTAACTAGACAAAGAGCTTCTATGGTCTCAATACAATATAAGGGAATCTTCAGCAGATGACCTCGCATTGTTTTCATATTTTTGAACAACTGAGCATACAATCACGTAGTCCTCAGCCTAGCAATGAAATAATATGAGCCCACAGCTGGTGCCATCCAGTGCGTCCCTGATATAAAAATAAATACCTTTTTATTAGGCCTAAATCATAACTTAGAACAAGAGCTACAGTGGAGAAAGTTGACTCTCTCAGGTTGACAGAACAGTTGAAGGTTTACCAATGTCACCACCTCAGCACTTTTGGTAGGTATTCAGTCATCCCAGTTCTTTGTTTTTTTTTTAAATGTCAAATGTTTTAAAGCCCTGTGCACTCCACCTCCTCTCCCATGTGCCTGCCAACACGTCCGACTCAGCTGTCTGCCCTGTGTCTCAAAAGACAAATATTTGCCGGTGATGTCGACAGCAGCAGATCGGTCAGTTGGCGAAATCATCAGGTCGAGGTAGTCCATCACTTCCTCTGATTGTGCACACCGCAGGTTTGAGGGATGACGTTCTAGAGATGACACACAGAACAACAGAAAAAAACAGAAATGAACGAGTTTTGAGTTTGCACTCGAAATCTGCATCTAATTAATTGATTTACATGAAAACACAATCCGTTCTGCTTGAATGAATGTGTGTGTGTTTTTTGGCTGTGTGTGTGCACGTGCTTGCTGAGCCTGTAAACAGTAAATATATCCAGGCTACCTCAGAGAGTTTCCCTCTTCAGTGTGTGTCTTTCAAACACACACTGCACACCACACATACTGTACATACACACATACACACGTGATGCAGCTACTATAACCACAGCCCCCCCCATCTGTCTCACTCACACACACATACACACATACTGCGCATACGTACATAGTTCATGTCTTTTTTAAAGCCTCCATGTGCTGGAGGAGACAGACAGAAAGATCCATAGACGGAGGGAGGGAAGGAGGAAGGAGGGAGGGAGGGAGGGAGGAGTGTATCTCTAGAGAAGAGCGAGAACTCCGCTCTGAACTCTTCAATGTGGATTTGAAACCAGCAGCTTTAGCTCGTCACGTCCAGCTCTCCAAACCGCATGAAACAGGAGTGTCACTGAGGAAATGACTCTCAAAGCCACACTACTTTGATCCCCTTTCCTTTCTTCACCCTCTACTTGTTTTGGACTGGAAGCATGATGCTGAAACACCCCGAGGAGGGCTTTCCTCCATCTGTCTGCGCGTCAGTGGAAACCTGGTGTGGTGTGAAGGGAGAGGAGAGAGCACACAAGAGCAGAGGAGAAGAGGAGTACCTGGAGGAGGAGGAAGATTAGTGAAGAACAACGCAGAAGGGAGACAAAAACAACCATAAACATGAGTTTACCGACTAACTGTGTGTATCTGGCCCCCTCGGTCCAGGATCGCTACTTCAAAGTGAGGAATGGAAATATCTGTGGGTCGCCGTGCGCCGTCAATCGGCCAATCGACATCGTGCAGAAACGGAGGCGGTAGGCCAGATGTGGTTTTAATCCAGATGTTGTAGTTGCACAACTCTAAACACACAAGTTCACAAGTTTCACATTTTTTCCGTTGACAAACACTTAACAACAACTTATGATAAAATTACTATAACTTCTGTAATATTAGTGAAATGAACTTTTATTTTTTGGAGATTTTTATTGTGTAGCATCCAGCAGTTACTTCCAATAGTCTAGTCTTTATCACTTAATAAATAAAGTAATAGATTATAATTTGATAAAATGGGCCGTCATCATCCTTTTCACAAACATCATGAAACCCTATTTAAATTATATAAATATATATTAGAAATTTTACAATATTTGTTTAAAATGTCACTTGTACATATTTTAAGCACATTTTATGAAAAGTATTTGAATAAAGATATCATTATATTCCAAAAATAGAATAACCACAATACCTGTACCAAATTACTGGCTAGTCAATAGTAGGTTGTATTTGTGACTGTAGTATTTTTCACAGTATTACTACATTGTATTGTGTAAGGGCTACTCAGTACTTATTCTCACCTTAGTTAACTTATGGGTATAATCGTTATTTATTGTAATATTCCCGTTAAGATTCACAGTGTTTCAGTGGTGCTCAGTGTGTGACCTTGCATCTGCTGATATTCCTATCATTTCTACTTCACTCACAGTACAGTGTGTCTGTACATTGATATGTTTTTATTTAATCTCTTAGTATTGCGTTTGTGACGACCTACTTGATATTTTTCCTTATAGTGGTAATGTTTCATCAGTTTGTGACAAGCATTCAAACTTCATTTAGCTGAATATCAAAACATCACAGTCAAGTGTAAGAAGTTTGATTGGAAGATTGAACAAAGTCTCAGTTCTTTACCCTTCAGACTGAAATCATTTCAAGTCAATCAAGTTAAAATAGCATCCGTAGTCAGTGTTAGCTATGCCAGGACAGTGGAGTTGAGACTCAGATTGAACACATGACCTGAGGTTAAGGTTAGGTTAGTATCACGTCATGGTGGGTCATCTGTATCTCTGCTTGTATGTTACACACATAAACACATTTCATTTTTTTTTCAGCTAATGTGTCATGGGTTAACAGTCAAATGATAAATGCAGTGTTGAAAAATATATCTGGGGAAAAGTATAAACTATAAATTTAACAATTAACAAGAGTAATAGTTATAGCAATTTTATTGTTATTTTATCAGTTAGAATTTTGTTTTTTAAGCATATGATGACAGATTTAGTTATATAGTTTAACCAGCCTAATGCATCACTAAACACAGGCACACACACTCCCAGATGAGTATACCTGAAAGTGTCTGCTGCCTTAAGACTCACAGAAGGAAATGTGACTAATTTTGCAGCCGGCCTTTCAGAAAATCATGACGACATTTGCCTCGTCGTGTGGGGAGGGGGATCAAAGTGTCTTTAAAATGTCAACCCACCAATAAAAAAACCTTCAAAGGGAAATTGCTAATGAACGCCGAGTTGCGCGTATTTATAGGCCTGATGGATCAACCACATGTGTGTAATAACACAGTGAAAAAGCAGCGGAGAAAACTAGAGTGCACACTATAATCGTCCAAATCCCTTTAACCCTGCACCCTGTGTAGTTTCCATTAATTCCTAGACGGAAACATCCTGCTTTCATCGTCATCGCTGTACCTCGTAAAGTTAGAGCTTTTACAGTTAGTTTTGGCAAACAGAGATTGGAGTCCATCAGTGCAGACATTTAACTTCTGCTTTTACGGTTATGATGAGGTACGAGTTCACTGTGTGTGAAATGGCATTTCAGTCTTCTCCTTTTACTAACTCTCTGATAGAGTTATCTCTTATGAGTTCAGTTCATCTCATACCACTCAGTCATTGTAGGATCATATTCTGAGGTATCTTGATTCTTCGATCATTTTCTGTATTAAACAAACCATACATTGCTTTTAGGGACTTTTAAGCCACTTCTGTCTTGTTCTATCCTGCCTGTTATTGCTCTTTTTGTCCGTAGACCTGCAGCATCAGTGATGATGATGATGATGATGATGATGATGATGATGATGATGATGATGATGATGATGATGATGATGATGAGGACTGATGTCAGACTCTGACTCATTCATCATTTCTTAACTCCCAGCAGGAGTCACTGATGTAGACATTGACTCACACGGTGAGAAGGTGAGCTAACAGCTCATCATTCCTGATAATAATAACAATGATAATGTTGTTGTTCATATTTTTTATTATTATTTTTTAAATTCATTTAATGGGACCATGTACAGTATTAAACATAAACGTTTGATGTACTGCACCAGAGTGAGCTTACAGCTACTTTTCATCTGCAGTCACCAAAGTTACTCAGCATTGTAAGATCAAAGCAACATAAAAGTCCCATAAGAAGCCATAATGAATGATAGAGTGATGAGTTAAAGGGTTAATGCTACATTCCTCCAAACAGTCACCAACATAAAGTGAAACATATACACCTGCCATCTGTTTATTGCCAGTTTGATGCTGTTAATTTAGTTCAGGTTGGTTCATCCTCCACTCTGTCCTGTGCTAGAGTAAAGTAAGTAGTAGCTATTCATCAGTGTGTTTGAAGTACCACGTGTAGATTAACATAATACAGAAAATTAGATCTCTGGTGTGATATATCTTGATGGTAGATATGATTTAGTTGCTGAGGGCAGCGGCAGTTTGCTCTCAGCATGTCAGTGACAGTCATGATGAAATGTCTCGTGTATGTGCGACCTTGTGCTCTTCGCTGCTTGTGAAACAACACACTTAACACACAGTTCATAGTACTTCCACAGGACTTCACTGAGCTGAGGCTGTTGCTAGCAGATATTTTGTGCCACTATTTAGTATCTTATCTTTGTCAATGCGTGTGCAGTACTGAAAAATACAGAAAAAAATAGCTCTTCAAAAGGTTTATTGTGTTTTTGTCAAGGTGGAAGAGGATCTGACACAGTATTTGATACACAGTTAATTAACTTGAAGCTATACCTTTAGGATGAGAATGGGTGAGAGAACAACTTTGTTGACCTTGATTGTGTGTTGGACATCTGTGGATTTGCCACAAAAATTAAATAAGTGCCTGCAGCTCTTTATCCAGTCTATTTTAAATCTGCAGCAAGAAATGTCAAACTGTAGCTATGGGCCAACTTTTAACCTCCAAACTAACAATATTTTTTGCAGCTGCTTCATAATAAAATATTTTTTCCTCAATGAAAGGAAGCGATGACTAGGAAAAGGCAGTATAATACTGATGCAAACATGGTCGTGTTAAATGTTTTCAGCTGCAGCTGACAACACGGAATAAAATCTGACCGCATTAACTTTGGCAGCTCTTATTGTGTGTGACGCATTGTGCTCATTTTTTTTAGACTTAGATATGCAGGGAAACTCCAAAATCACAAAAACTCACAACCATGCTGATGAAATTAGTTTAGGACAAGCAGTATTTTTAAGGCACATTATCGAATTAAACTGTGTGATACATTTCTGCTTTAAAATTAAGAATTAATTCCAAACATGATGAGCAAATAAGTGAATAAAGCAAAAGAAAAAGTGTTCTGTCAACATTCACTGCCTCAGACAGAAACCTTCATCAGATCAGGATAGCAATGACTCATATCTGATATTCAGTTTAAGACCAACATTTGAGCCAAATACCAGTTCAGCTCATGCCGTCTCCACACAGGTATCATCTGACTTTACATGCGCTCTGCATACACCCTGTCCCTCGCAACAGTTCAGAAATGAGATCTGACCTTTGACGGTGTCACGGAAGGTTGGCCAGCCCTCCGGGCCTCAGCCCATGTCAACACACTGTGACGTGATGTACAGCTCACTATATATTAAGTCAAAGGTCACTGCAAAATGCCAGCATGTTGCGACATAAGGTAAACGAAGAGGCACGTTTGTTCTGGCAGGGCACTGAAGTCGTGCTCATCCGTGAGTATGAGTCAGCTCTGAGTATCAGCTGACGGTATCAGTGGTCTCATTATGCCCCAGCAGCCGGTTAGGCTTTACTCACCTGTACTGACAGTGTTGATGGATTTCTCCCTGCACAGCCTCCAGCTCCATCTGTTTTAGTTTATTTCCATATTTGTCAGAGGCATTTCTTGCCTTGTGTATCCCATATCTCAGTGATGGGCTGGGTTCAGTTAAGGCAGTTGTTGCTCTCCACCCTGAAGTCTGGACAACTTCACTGATTCAGAAGGGTGACCAATCTGAAAGATCACTATATGTATGCGATAAATTGGGTTATATGCTTCAGTTTAAATATTTCCCCTCAGCACTTGCAGATGACGTGCAGAGAAGAGGCTGACTAATAGGAGAGCGTGCCAAAAGCACAGAGGGGTTTCTGGCACGACTTCTCGCACTTGTGGAGAAGTAAAACTGTCTGAAGAGGTCAAAACTCCAGAAATACAGTAATATAAAGAACTTTATTGTGAGACCGCTCGTAATAAAGTATTTTTTATAGCAAGTGTTGCTGGAGTTTTTTCCTCTTTGATCGAATATGGTGGCAGGTAAAATTAGATTAATTGTTACAAATTACCATCTGTTCATCCATCCATTATCTGTTCAGTGTCTAAAGTGAACTCACTTTCTCACCTGTCAATGGCTAGAAAGATATATACCTGCCAAAATAACTGTCCTATACAGTAGTTTGATCAGGTTCACTTACTAGCTTTTGTCTGACCACATCCCACATCTCTCATCTCAGAGTTTGCTCAGTTCATCAAAAGTAGATATGGACCTTCCGTCATGCGTTGGCATATATGAACCTGTCTGTTCAGAGAATGTCGATGCCTTGACTGGTTTTGGTCAGATGTTCACAGGCAGCTGTTGTTGTCCGTGGGCGATAGATGCACTGTAATGTTCCCTACAGCTGTTGCATGTGATTTCATGATGATGTCGTGCAGTACACTCCTCCAGGTTTCATACATATATTAGAATATATTTTGCAGGAATTTTGACTTATGTGACAAAGAATTTTCGACCCCTGGTGAGGAGCGGCGGGAATTATTGACATGACAGTGCCTGCTCGCTGGACTTGATCCCAAATCGTTGCCAAGTCACAGCAAACGCCTCAACCCGCTGAACTGCAGGACGCATCCGGTCTGAGTCTCTGGAGTCACTCCTCTCTGTTCCTACAACAAACACGCCTCAACAGTAATCCCACTGAGTCCACAAGCTCAGCCAGCTGTTTTCTGGCTTGTATCTTTTTAGCGTGTTTCATAGCATCCTTTGTGTTCTTGTCTCTTATTTGGTGGAAAAACAGAACTGTATCGAGCAGAGCATTGGGCCGGGAATAATTACAGGCCTGGGAGCTGGTCGATCGGCATTGCAGTGACAGCCATGAAACCACAGCTGACGTCAGCAGACAAGTGTGACTGTGTGTGTGTGTGTGTGTGTGTGTGTGTGTGTGTGTGTGTGTGTGTGTGTGTGTGTGTGTGTGTGTGTGTGTGTAGAGTGTCACTGCTAGAATAGTGGAGTGTAGAGTGTTATCGTGACATCTCTGTGACTCCAGGAATGATGATCAACTCAGGAACAGATAGACACTTCACAAAGAGGCTCTGTTCCATTATTTTGGTGCAGGATTAGACAATAGTGTGGCTGATGGACTGAAGAAATAAGGCATTCACATGCGTCCTGCTCCTGCACAGATGGTCACAGGTGAGCTTGTTCACCTACATAGACTTCAGGGCTCTGCCTACACAGTGGGATGATTCAATTACAATCTCTGACCCTTTGTTACGTGTCATCTGCGCTCTCTCAGCACTTTTCTGTCACTCTTCAGCTGTTAGTATCAAAATAAAGGTTCAAAAGCCAAAAAATAATATTTAAAAGAAAACAAAACTTTTTCTCCAGTACCAATTCTGAGTACTAACTCAAGTATTTATCTGATACCCGTGCTGTTTTTTCCAAGATATACAAATTTATTTTTATGCCTCACTGCGAGGAACACACTGGGAGTATTTTTTTGAAGTAACATGAGGACTTGGCAGTTCACAGCGACTGAATGAATTTAACTGACAGCAGAAACAATTTTGAATTTGTTTTATAATGACACTAAGAAAGAATCAGTATTCAATATGGATCACTAATGTCAGTGGTGACACCTGATCTTAGTAAGGTGTTAAAAATTCCAGTGTGTTGCATCAGTGCATCCCTAGAAAAGTGTATTTTTGTCCAATGCCTTTCCTTCTATCCAATGATAATCTAATTCTTCTTACTACTAATGATAATTATAAATATGAAAGATGCTGAGTGCTTTAAATTACTCACTCAAAAACAATCAAGACAAAATAGCCTGAGACTTGCAGAAAACACTCTCCTCCTGTTGTCTCCATTTTGTTGTGTCCCGCTGATCAGTGATGTGATTGGCTGCTCCTGCCCTCAGCTAATTGGAGGAGGAAGTGGCACACTCCTGCCTTACTGCCGGACTCAATCACTGTATACCGAAAGGCGCCAATTAGTGCCTTATGAACATGATTAGAGGAGTACTCAGCATGGCCTGTTGCTGGGCAAAGACAGACTGTGTGTGTTTGTCTATGTGTGTGGGTTCGTGCCTCAATCCAGTCTGTCTAGTTGTGCACCAGTATGATGTAAGGTTGTTCGATTTTCAGGTCGATTCTGGAGCCAAATCTAGATCTCTACTGCTGGGGCTATAATCACACACTGCCTGTGTGTGCGTGTGCTGTGTGGTTCTGGGTGGTTCTGGCCCAGTGTGTTACCCTCCTAACCAGTTTTTAATGATGTTAATGCTGATCAGCCACTGTATGGATTTCTCCCCAGCTGGACGGACAGAGCTAATCACTGCACATAGACTCCAAGATCAATACCTGTCCGGAGGAGTGAATCAACCTTTGAGGCGCCCTGCAATGCAAAAATTTAACCACTTCAGCACTGCACCGGTTACATTCATATTTAAAGAGTCTACTAAAAAGGCCACTGTTTTTTTAGTACGTTTGTTGAATAGGCACACCGTCCTTTAACCACAGTACCACATTTCAATAACATAACAACTGTCCTGCACTAGTATCTTTGACCAAACAGTGAATCACTGCCAGCTCTGGTCAAGCTCCAAACAAGGAAAAAGATCAAACAAATTAAAAATAAATAGTAATTGTATAAAGTAGGTTTTTAGTAGGACTAGGCCCAAATATTCAGAAATTTGTTTGGATATTTGTTTGTTTGTGGGGTTTTTTGCTAAATACACGCTTGGTCTTTCAGGGTTTGCTCAAAAGATACTCTGTGCTTTGTCTCATGTTTCACATTGTCACTTTTATTCATCTGCACAGTCTCGGACTCGGAATATATGAGATATACTGGTTTTGAACTGCCCATTGGAAGAAATGAACATGTTAAGAGTTCTTGGTCAGAAGCTCTGTTTTTCACTGCACACCATGTGAAATTACTTTTCTCTGCCTCATTTATTTCTCCAACTGTCATCTCTTGTCTTGTGTGTGTATCACATTCACAGACTTGTCTTACAATGTATATATTATACTGATATAATTCATACAGTATACTAATGTATTGTGACGAATAGCTGCACAACTACAGTGGCTGCGTGCATAGCGTAGTCACACGACACACAGAAGTTGCAACTTCGACAGTTCTATCAGTATCTGATATGGCTCAAGGCCTGTAACGTTAAGGCCTTAACCATTCTTTCTCGCTTTCTTTCTTCCTTTCTCTCTTGTGACAGCAATCAAAACACAGATCTGTTGTTTTCAAAGGCAAAAGTCCTTCCTTTGACTGTAGGTCAGAGGTCACACAGAAAAATAATAAACACAGCAGCTGGCTTGACTCGATGCAACCTTCTCCTCCCCTTGGCTATATTTAGAGAGACATGAGCTGCTCTGAGATCAGATGTTGGTGTTGGACCCAGAGTGTTCGCTCTGTTTGGACAGCGATCCACAGTGGCTGGTCAGGTGGATGGAAAGAGCAACAGACTCTTCATGGAGGTGTGGCACTCAGTTTCAATCCAGAATGGTTGTATACAACAGTGGAAATTCTTAAACAGTGAAATCTTTTCTGAAAAGAAGAGCAATATAACCTGAACTTTACATAATGAGATGTTCACTTTCTCTACTATAGACTGCTGTATAGTATGTCATTCAAATAGTGCTGGGTCTCAACAACATTAACTAGTTGTTACAACAGTACTGTGGATGATATAATGTGGTGAAACAAGCAGCATTCATCCATTTTCTTCAGTTTTCTCACTGGAACTGACTGTGCCCGTGGACTACATTCATCATGTGAAATTTGTATCTGTTTCTAGAGTGTCAGTAAGTTATATACAGCATCTTGAGGCCTCTGTGGTTGCAGGGATGCTTTCGAGATATTTGCGTGTAGATGTGTAGTTGCTTGCACAGTCTTGTGTTTATCCAGTGATGCTTTCCTGAACTTCATTACAAACAGAAGAGAAATTACTGCAAATGAGGGAGAGAGAGATGCAGCAAAGGCTGCATCTGAGGCAGATTTGTTTGAATTTGACAAGTCGGCTATTTTATGCTGTGTATATGGCTGGCAGTCAGAGAAGCAGCTCATCAGCTGAGATGTTGCTAATGGGAAAAGGCTGTTCACTTATTCTTTGGGAAATAATTTAGGTATAATTCAATGATTTTTATTTTTTTAAGAAAAAGCATGTGTAGTTAAGGTAGTTAAGTAAAGTCGTAAAAAAGAGAAAGATACTACTCCTTCAGTGAAGAAGAGAGTGACTCCGAAACAGACAGCATGAATAGTTCAACAACTAACTGGAACTTTGAATCTTTTCTTTCCTGCTTTGACATTCACAGATCAGGGTTTGCAAAAATAACTTTCCTGCTTGTTCTTCTGTCATGTGCCCCGCTGCCCAACGTCTCCTCTCTCAGTGTGCTGTCATGAGTATATAAACACACAGAGTTACAAACCACACATGGTGACAGTGAAAGGAAAGAACTGTTTGGCAGGGGGCTGGATGAGGGGGTTGTTTTTCTGCAGCTTTCAGATCAAATGTACAATGGGCTGGAGGTGTAAAGCAAACAAACCCTCTTTACTCCCTGGACTCTCTCACTCCCACACACACACACACACGCGCGCACACACACACACACACACACACACACACGCACACATACATTCCTGTTTTGAAATGTTTCTGTCATACCCTAATACACTTTTTTAATTATTTTAAGTCATCTCTCTCTCTCTTTCTTTCCCTCTCTTTTCACACACACATTGAACAAGTGTTCCCGGTCTGTTTTCTTCCTCTCCTCCTCACCTCTTGCCTCCTTCCTGGTGTTTTAGGCCCCTTGGCCATTTCCCACGCTATGAGGGAAGAAAACAGGAGGGAGCATTTGTGTATGTGTGTTGGTTGACCTTTGACCCTCGGCCAATGTCATCGCCCCATCAAATAACATCTGGCTGTGGTGGTTGTTTTCTGTATCACTCTCTCATACAAAACAGAAAATTCTTAAAATCCCTCGGCCCTGTTTCCCATGAGAACATCATAAACACACAGGCATGGTCATCAACTGACACTGGTCATACTTGGCATTTTCCATTCTTAGGTTAGAGCAGAAAAATGTGACTGCGTCAACTAAATTCATCTTCCCTCTTGTGCCTTCACATCAAAGCGGCCATAGGTCAAATCCTGTGATATCAACACAGTACTTTGTTCAACACTGTTCAATGAGGAGTGATTAGTACACCTCTAGATTAACATAATGGCTGTACCTACCTTAAAGTTACTTTTAAGCCAGACCAAGAGTACAAAATATTTACTTTACACACATAAGATTTTAAAAAATGCAGCAAATCATCACAACTGAGATGCATGAAGTGAAGAATGTTTGGCACTTTTGCTTGAAATATAACTTAATCAAGTATCAAAATAGTATGTGATTAATTTTCTCTCAGTTGTCTAATCAACTTCAGCTCTAAACTGTAATCCCAATTCAGTGTCATCACCCAGCTTCCAGCGAAGACAACTTTAAATTAAAACTTTGCTTTTATTTGGTTTCAAGAAAAATGATTCCCCTTCTTCTGTGTGGGGGGATAAGATTTTAACCAAACATCCTGGGAACAAAAGCAGAGGTTAGGATGTGGGTGTTGAGGGATGTGTGTATGTGTGAGTGTGAGAAAAGTTTAGTAAAACAGAGTTAAAGAGAGAAAAGGGAGCTGTCATTTACGTCAGAGACATGGAGAACAATGCTGGAGGCAGGAGACAGACCAAGGTCAACTTGTTATGTATGCTGCAACTGAACGAGACGCCTCTCTGTCTCTATGTTTCTCTCTCTCTCTCTCTCTCTCTGTCTCTCTCTCTCTGTAAGTCTGTCTGTTGTCGTTTATCTTTCCCAGTTACAGAGACAGTGGTATAACAAGTAGCACCAGTTTTAGACATGGTAGTATATATATATATATATATATATATATATATATATATATATATATATATATATATATATATACACAACTACAACTACATACAACTACAACTACTGGAGCTTCACTGGAAATGTTAGTATTGTCCTTGAAAACCCAGACTGTCTGGGCTCCAGCTGCAGTATGCAGTATAGTTTATACACTCAATAACAGCCTGTAAATAATTGAAACTGTAAGTTTCCAACTTTTGTCCGTTCTTGCAATTTGCTAAATTTCCTATTTGGTTTACTCAATTCCATTTCCTTCCTGCAGCAGAAACTTAATATTCCCTCATGGAGCCATATCATCCACCGCTGTCCATTGTCTGTCCAAGTGTACTCATTTTTACTAGTAATGGGAGGGAATAAAATCACGCAGTACAACTGCAAAGAAAAATAATGGAATGTATGCCCCAACTTATTTTATATTTATTGCATTGGCTGATATACAGCCCTGCTAAAGTGGAAATCAAAATTACACACAAGATACCCTGAGACTGATTAAAATACAGAGCTCACATAGATTGAGACTCAGTCAGGTCAAATCAAATCAAATTTAGGTCATATGTTTACTGCACATGTCTGGAAATGAATTGGGGTTTAGAAACATTATCTTTTGTACGATGCGAAAGATTGTTGCACTTGAAGAGGACACATGCATCAGTGATAGACATTGCAGTACCATATGTTTCTCAGTAGTGGGAGCTGTGTCCCTATGAGAATAACTGTTGGCGTCTGTTTATTTTGAATGGGAATGAATGCCATTGACCAGCAGCAAACTGTGGTGAACTGCAGCTGCTGAAAAGCTGAATGGTGATTAAGAGTCTGTGGGATGTACAATGTTCTGGATCTGTGAGTCCTCTGACAACAAAAACATCACAAATCACAACTAGTTTAACTGTTTTTATTATTTCATAATGTTTTATGTCGATTATTCTTCTGCATCTAAAGGAGCAGGAAAAATCCAATACATAGAGTTAATCTTTGTGTCATCTGATGATGGTGGAGACTCTAAGCTACAACATGAAAACCTATTTTCACTGTTGGTAATATTGAGAATATATTTGCAGGTTAATACTCCATTTAAAGCCAGTAATGGATCCCTGTGGAGAGAGGTGGCAGGTCACCTTGTAGTAAAAAGCTGCTAACACCAAAATTTATGTCACGTCTGGGTTCCAGTGGAAAGATTTAGTGTCCTGTGAGGGTCGAAATAATCTTTTCCACACTGATGAGAAAAACATTTGAAGGAAAATCGAGGTCAAATTTTACTGGTGAGGCTGTAAAAACTATAGACATGACAGATCAACAATAACTGACTTTGAGACAGTCAGTTTAAATTCACACCTGACAATTAATGCTCCAACTTTGACTTGTAATCCAATGATCTGCTTAAAGGACATGCTTCACTACCAGATGACCAGGTTCGATCTTGGCAGTGGCCATGTACGCTGTTAAGTGTCCTTGAGCAACATACTTCAACGCCCTACGCGCTCATTTAGAGATTCAGTATTTTATATATAATATGCAGTATAACAACAGATAAATGTGTATTTCTACTTCATCTAAATGCATCAACCAATCCCAGTAAAAAAAAAGAAAACCCTTATTCTTAAATCTTATATGTATTCATGAGGAGGGGAGAAATCATCTGCACCCTGTCTGATGGGGGTATCTACGTCAGCTCCATCACAAGTCTCCCCGTTCCCCTCTTTCCTGGCAGGGAGATCTATTTATAGCTTCTGACGTCACTGGTCTCCTCTGATGGAGCCTCGTCACGGCCGACTACACTGAGCCAGGGGGAGGGTGGGGTGTAAAATGATGTTGGGTGATGTGTAGTGATGGTGGGGAGGGGGTGTTATCATTGAGGTAAGCCCTGCTGCAGCCCTGCCCATCTCTGCTATGTCACGCCAATCAGGTGTGAGATGCTGAACCACATCACTGTGCTGGATACAGCCTTCCTGATCACCCCCACCTCCTCCTCCTCCTCATCTGTGTCTGTCTCTCTCTCCCTCTGCTTCTGTAAATTAAGCCTTTCATTCAGCATCGATTGCATAATATCCATCTTTCATTTATCAGGCACTGCTATTGCTGGAGCGCTGGAGGCATGCTGTGCTAAAAATAGATGCAGAAACAACCTGGCATTGCTCTGTTGGTGCTCTGTTTGCTATTGTTATGAGCAGAGAGGGAGGGGGGTGGCTGTAACAGGTCACAATGAATGTAATTGATAAAAAATACCATGCCACATGATGGTGCTTTAAAAAAATCATGTAAATAATGAAACATTCATTTCTCATAGTCTAATAATGTAGAAGACTTTTTTTTTGGTTAGAATTTAGGTCAGAGAAGAAGTGAATAGCTGTAACAAAAAGGGGCAATGAACAGTACACTTTACTCCCTGGTCAGTCAAGGAGTCAGTGTCCTTGAGCAAGACACAGCTGTACTACTACCAAAGTCAAGTTCTCCTCTGTCCCTCTTTGTTCATTTTTCTGTATTATAGCTCTTTGAACCAAACATTGGTTCAAAGAGCTATAATACATTGGTGCAACCACAAAAGAGCAAATGAAAATTTTGGGTCAAAGGGAATTTGTTGAGTGAATGTTTCCAATACCTAACTGTGCAATTCAGATCCTGCAGACTGACCTCATCCTGATTGGAGGGATTTCAAAATGATTAAATCAGGGCTGAGTCGAGGTGTGATGCTTTTTGGTTACAGGAGTTAGACTAAATCCAGCTGGCAAAACATTTTTTGAAATACAGGACATTACATTTTGATCCTACCAGTAAGATCCTATTTTTAATTCACATTAATTATATAACACAGTTTGTTCAGTAATAGGGGTGCCCTTCAGTGTGTGGTGGCTGTGACGGGGTGATAGTGGGAGTGGCAGGGCAGTTATATGGGTAAGTAGCTCCACTGACGCACCATGTATGAAGTCACCGTTGACATCATACAGAGATAGCTGAGGGAAAGACGTGTGTGTGCGTGTGTGTTTCATGGCGAAAAGCGAGTAATCACAAGGTCACCTGTTTTAAAAAGGCGCTCACAGTGAGGACAGAAAATCTGAATGTACCCTTTTTATCCTGATAACGGCTACCAAGCAGACATTGTTTTGTGTGTGTGTTATCCTGATGATTTTTCATACTGTCACATAATTATTTACACACATCCGGGTCCTAGCTAGAGCATTAGTTAGTAATAGCAGTAGCAGAAGTAGTAATACTAGTAGCATTAGTCAGTGAATGGTACTGAGAGACCACCCAAAATAATGAAATTAAAAGTGTGAAAATTCTTTTACTCTCTCTCTCTCTCTCTCTCTGTAGTTTTGATGTGGAGAATGGCCTGTCGGTGGGTCGAAGTCCACTGGACTCTCAGACTAGCCCAGGTTCTGGTCTGGTACTTCAGGGCAACTTCCCCCACAGTCAGCGCCGTGAGTCTTTCCTCTACCGCTCTGACTCAGACTTCGACCTTTCGCCCAAAACCATGTCCCGCAACTCGTCCACTGCCAGCGACCTGTGAGTATTTCAAAGATACACTCTGCAGTATTTGAACACCAATAAACCAACAAATCCCAAAACCATTCTGCATTTTATATTGTGGGGTTGTTGAGCTTTATTTGGAGGGAAGTTTAGAGGCTGTTCCAGAAAAACCTACAAACCTTCTAATAACAGCAGATGATAGGCTTGAAAGTACCTATTAATATTATGATGACATATTGACGTTTAAAGATGTGTGTAAAAGTTATACATTTGGGTCCAGTCTAGGTGCTCCAACAAATTACTTAATCTCTGTGTTTCCCAAGTTACTCATTAGTACTATGCCTCCGCAGTGATGATTGTTAATAATAAATGATTTAACTTTAAATAGTTAAATTAGTGTTACCAAAATTAGATCCATGTTTTTTTTTTGGAAAACAATTGAATTTATTGCCAATATGTATTTATGTAAATGCACCCAGGGTCCTGTTTACACTCTAAAACATGCATTTTTTAACATCTGGCTTTAAAGAGGCTTTTGGTAGCAGAGCTCATACTTGTCAGTGTAAACAGCAGAACAAGTTTAATTGGGACATACAGTACAAGTAAAGCAAAAACTATTTTTCATCCCGTTTCTGCCTGTTTATACAGCTAAAGGTTTCTCTGTGCAGCTAGCAGTCTCTTTGAAGCCAGAGTGTAAATGGGGCCTCGAACACCAATAGCTGTCGCTCCTTTGTTTTGAAGGGAGGAGGGATTGAAGCATTGGGAAGTCAGTTGGCTACCTCGGTGAGACAAAGTGTGGAGACTGCTGTGATTTCTTTTTTTTGCCCCTCTTATCATGTTGTCTTGAGTCAGACCTCGTCCACCCTCCCCACCCCAACCTACCCCACCCCACCCACTCACACGACATCTTTCCCTGGCAGCAACCCGAAAAACTCATCTTGGATGCTCAACTTTAAAACGATCACCCTTGCAAAGTTTTGAGTCCCAGCAAGCATTTGACAGATGGTGATCTGGCATCACCCACGTTTGAAGTGAACCAAAGGGAGAACAATTAGTCAATTTCAAATAATAATGCGCTGTAAAAATCCCTTTTGATATTTAGGCCTTGATTTAGCAATGTTAAAATGTTTGCTGGATAGCGATGTACAGGCTGTACTATTCACTGGCAGATTTACCCTGAAGGAGGTGCATGTTGTGACCGTAAAAGCTTTCAGGAAGATCTCCCTCCAATGCATGAACACTGCTCCTCACCTGCACATAGTTCTAGTTAAACAAATATATATCTTGGAGGCATACTATCTGTAAGAACGGAATTAAATCTGCATTAAGTGACTTTTCACAGAGGCTGACATTGGGTTGTCTTATTAGCAAATATTTGCCTACTTACACATCAGGTATTAGAAACAAGTTTCAGTGAAAGTCAATATTCACTCACTTTCAGTCTCATATAAATATACTTGAAGAAGTGGTTCTATGGCTCTGCCTGCTGAGGTTTAACTCTGATCTGCATCTTTGCCTCTGAGAAATATTTGTGAAACTACCTCCACTCCTTATATCCAGTGTGATATTTGAGACCAGTCATGGCTCTTAGCCAGCTGTAGCATTCCTATACACCCCTCACATTAGGATAATGACAACAAACAAACATATTTGTTGACATTATTTGTGTGTTTATCTTTTGAGGTTTTTGGAATCGCATGATGTTTCCCTTCTGTCTCCCCACATGGCTTTTTTTTTTACTAGATATCTGTGTTTGTCTGTGGTTTTTGCAGGCATGGAGAAGACATGATAGTGACTCCATTTGCACAGGTTAGTAGCATTGTGTATTGCCGATATTGAAAGCAGGCATTTACAGGCCGCTCTTATTAAATTCGAAAAGATACAGAGTCCCAACCGGGTGGATATTTGACAGCACTGATGTGGTGATAGGTGTAAACTTTACTGCAGGGGTCAAAATGTGTTTGGGGCCAGTTTTTTGTGGATACTTGCACTATGTGAGGGGAAAGTAGCTCATTGTAGATCTAGCTGCTGCAATATACAGTACAGAGATTTATCTATTTCTGATGAAAAGTATTCATTTGATCACTTCATTAGTGCAATAAACAAACGTTTCCATTCAAACGAATACAGTCTAATTGCAAGTGTGGTCTGTCCAGACAAATCACATGGCCCCTCACTGTCCCTTACTCACCGGTTTGAAAAATAAGTGATGCTTCATTTTTCACAGAAAACACCCACACACATTCTCTTTGTACTGAACAGCTTGTTCAACGTTTGCCCATTAACACAATCTGTGTACATGTTATGTTTCCAAACGAATATCTAAAGTTTAGCCAGTTTAGTTTGCCAGCCATATTATATCAAAAATACGCTACAAACTGTGTTTTCAGTGCTATATTACAAGAAAGCAAAGTGAGCGTACAGAACAGCTCTGACCAACACTGATTTACCAACCTGTCTCAGGTGTCCACTCTTTTCCCTTTTAGGTTCTTGCCAGTCTACGAACAGTGAGAAGTAACTTTGCTGCTCTGACACATCTGCAAGATCGTGTGGGAAACAAGTAAGACCAAGAAAGCAGACTGGGTGACTAACTGCTTGTGTAAATTTTATTCTACTAACAACTCATCTGTTCCTTGTTTCAGGCGGCCAACATGCAGCAACCAGCCACCCATGTGTAAGCCATGTCTTACAGGTCAGTGTTAATATCCCTGTATGGTGGGACATATAAAAACTGCAAATATTTTCATGTCGTTGGAGGAGAGAAGTATTATTTGACTCAGCCATTACTAAGGCATGAAATTACAAACATGGTGGTAAACATGTATTCCCGTGGCTCTCTTTTGAGCTAATTAACCTTACTATAAGTCTGAATCGCTTGACAAAATTGACATGTGGATGTTTTTATAGTGGTGTAGTGCTTAGTGTTGTCGCCTCACAGCAAGAAGGTTCTGGATTTGAACCCCCCCAGCCACCTGGGGCCTTTCTGTGGCCGGGACTGGAGCCTTTTTGTGTGGAGTTTCCATGTTCTCATCTCTGTGTGGGTCCCTCCAGGTGCTCTGGTTTCCTCCCGCAGTCCAAAGTCATGCACTTAATTGGTGACTCTAAATTGCCTGTAGATGTGGATGTGACCATGAATGGTTGTTTTGCTCCTCTTGCGATCAGCTCCAGCCCTCCGCAACCCTACAAGTTATAAGCGGTTATAGATAATTGATAGATGTATTTTTTCATAGTAGTCCCACAGCCGATCTGTAACATGTGTTTGTGTGACCTCTGACCTTTCAGAGGAGCCCTACCAGAAGCTGGCGGTGGAGACGCTGGAAGAACTGGACTGGTGTCTGGACCAGCTGGAGACGCTGCAGACGAGACACTCAGTCAGCGAGATGGCATCCAATAAGGTGAGGTGATATTTGACTTCATCAAGCCCTCAATGGGTCACTGAAGGTGTCTCCAAAGACGTCATCACATCTGTGCAAGCGTTACAAGTGTATCACAATTAGGTGGCTGGTCCTCTGTCATGCACTATTTAGCTTCAAAATGTCAGAAAACTTCGTCAGTTGGAGCAAATCACATGTACACTAAGGCTCCAAGAGTCCTGTAGTCTGCCCTATTAATACAAAAGGTTTATTTAATCATTCAGTCAAACTGTTTGCATCCCACACAGTCTCATTCTTTCCTTTTTATTTATATAGCTAATAATAATACATTGAAAATAATTATTAAAGTACCTGAAACTGGATAAAGAAAACTGCAAAAATGTGAAATTATATTGAATAAATTGTTCTGCACTGGATGAAAGGCTGAAATTAAGATAAAATTGTGTTTTAACAGCAGAGGACAGATTCTGTGTATCACATGTTTTGGGAGTAATTTAATAAAAATATTTGTTAGAAAATATTAAATGTGAGTCACATATGAGGGGGTAAAATCAGGTATTATGGCACATACTGCTGCAGTGTGAACATGGCCACAAACACTCGGGTTCATGAATGGTGTCTCACTCCACTGAAAGAGTTAATCAGCATCTCCTCACTTCCCTCCCTCCTGCTTCTCTCCGCCGTCTGGCGGCTACACTCAGACTTCCTCCATTTCCCACTCAGCCAATCAGATCCATCTCCTCCATCCAGCCCCTGAAGCCAGGCGAATCTGATTGGACAGAGAAGGGGGAACTGCAAGCAGGGCGGGGGAGGGGGGTTCCTCACAGACTCTCGCTCTCCCTCTCTCCCTCTTTATGTTTCTCATTGACAGTGTGTGACAGTAGTTGGATGGGCGACTGCAGTCACACCCTTTCTCCCCCGATGCTAGACCACATCCCCAGCCTCCGCCACCCTCGCCCCACCCCACCCTTCCCCTCCGACCTCCCTCCCCTCGCCTCCAGGACAGCACATGGGACTGTGGGAACTTTTATTTCCAAACAGACTTGTTTTCATGCTCAAACCGTCCCTGCTGAGCATAGAGCAGAGCTGAGTGACTGGATTACAGCACGACACACAGCGAGCAAACTTGTCTGCTTGTCGTTTTGGATTTTAGCGACCTCTAACATCAACATGCGTGGATTGACATGCCTGCGTCGGCTCTCTGCGTTTGTCTGTGCTGGAGACTCAGACAGGTGAGCGATGGGGAGCACTGCTGGCTCTCCTTGTTTACATTGGGATCTATCGATCAGCAGTGCAGGCTTTGCAGGGGGGCTGAATGCTGAGTGAGCGTGCCTGTCGGATCAGACTCAGGACTGGATCTACAAACAGGCTGAATGTTGACATTGTGTGTGTGTGTGTCTATGAATGTATGTGTGTATGAGAAACAGAAATAGAGGTAGCGTCTGTCATGATTTTGTAACCTATAACAGATTTAAGGTTATATATAGGTTGATATGTTGCATGACATTTGTAAACATATATGTGTACACCTGAGGAAAAGCATGATAGAAGGAGTAGTTGTGTTGAGAAGTAAACCAGATGATTAACAGACACATTTTGGTTAAAGCTTCAGGTTTATCTTTCAGGTCAGTCAGTATGTTTTTGTGTGTGCCCATATGTGTGCCACATAGTAACCATGTTACCACTGCAGCATCACTCTCTCCTCCATTAGCCACCACATGCCAGAGCTGTTACATAATCAGTGTGGAAGCTACTGCTGCGATAAAACTCGAGGGGAACACTGAACACTTTTGTTTTTAAAAAACTTTTTGGCATGAATGTATCACTAGTTTTTTTTCTCTATCAACAGTGCAGATTTGTCTCTGGACCTCTCCGAGAAAACATAGAGATATTACAGCTTGTCCTCTTGCCCTCTATTTTAAAAGCATAACAAACACATGTTATAAAAACATTATTGCATTTCAAAAGGGGTAAAGGGGGTCGGCTACACAGACAGAAATAAAAGTGCTGAAATGACACCGGTTCTGTCAGCATTTGTCTACAAAGCTGTTGTTGTTGTTTAACTTTTAAACCACAAAGATAATAAAGACAATGAAGCATCTTGTGATTTTCTAAAGTTGTGCCAATCTTGTATTACTGTGAAATTATAATCAAGTATAAGTAACATTAATGTAAATACACTGCTTAGCAAGAACCTTACCAACTTGGTTTTATGCAGAACATTTTTAACAATGTACACAAAAACACATTTTTACTCTGATTTCAACCTTCTGTACATCCTTTTTATTATATTTTTTAAACTACCTGATATTGCATCTAACACTTTACATGTATCGCTTCTTATTTAAAGTGCTTTTCGCTGAAATGAAAAAAGATATCAAACAAATTAACAACAAATGTTGTCAAAGCAACACATCAAATATCCAGTTAAAGAAAATGAATGACTAAATGTTAATGATAACATGCAATATACGTACTCTGAAACAGATGGTGAATGGAGTGAATTGTAAAAAGTCGCTTGTAACATATGGAGAAGGAGGACAGGAATATGTTCACTGTACCTCCACCATGATCTTATGTGTTTAGTTACATAAAGGTATCACAGTTAGGTTTACTGCAATGATATTTAAAAATGCTATTAATGCACCTTGTCTGTGTACGTGTTTTAACATGTTTATCAACTAAGAAACTAACCACATTTTATGTTGATGGTCTTGTTGTGTTGTCACAGTTTAAGAGGATGCTGAACCGTGAGCTGACACAGCTATCAGAGACAAGCCGCTCAGGGAATCAGGTGTCAGAGTTCATCGCCAACACTTTCCTCGGTGAGTTTGAATACCTGACATTAACAAATGAAAGGACCCTCACTGTGTGGAAAAGAGACATGTTGCACTAAAACATATTTAAACCAGTGTTTTTATGGAAGTAATAAAGATTATCTTAAACCTCAGTTGCCAGTTTTTACGTGTAAAACTGATTCAAACTAATATAACAATCCTGCAAAAAAACTACTTTCGTTCATTCATCTACATTCATGAAAGTTAGCTTGTTGTGCTGTGGTATTATATTGTCTTATAGAGAGGTGTTTGCAGTATTTAGTCTACTCCCATTGATATAAATGGGGTGGATGTCAAAATATCTTAAAATACATTTTAAAATGTTAATGAGGTTGTTGTCTTTCGTGCTACAGAACAATTTTCATAATTGCGTCACCTGGCCTTATTGACTGTTCTGCCGTTAGTTGTGTTATATGAGCATTCCACCATATGTTGCTGTTCAACACATGTGAATGGTGTAAATGAGATGGGGGGTTTAAAGGATGCGGAATAGCTTGTTTTATTGGAGCAAAGAAGAGCACTGTTTTTTAGCAGAGAAATGTTTAAAGAGGGCAGGAAAGAGGAGAGCAGAAAGAGCCTTTCAAAGTAAACTAAGACGGAGAGGAAAAGGATTTTTCAAGTAAAGATAAAATGAAGAGAGAGATATACAAAAGGATTAAATGGATGAAAGGGAGTAAAGAAAAAGAAAGAGTTAATATTGAAGAAAGGAGAAGTAAAATACAAGATTTATGAGATTTAAGGGGTGGAGGGTAGAGGAAGTGAAACTGGAAGATTTATAAAGAAACAGGGAGAGGAGAATTTCACTATTTCAAAGGAAAGAGAAGAGGAATGAGGAATATTTAAGGGAAGGACAAATGCAAGATTTTTTAAAACTGAAAACATGAAGAGAGCATGTTTCTAAAGGGGAGGAGACGACTGTTTGTGAATAGGGATGGATGGAGAAGCTGAGGATTTTTCCTTCCCTAAAAGAGAGGGAGGCGCGGCGACAGACAGCATTCCCGGACACATTGTGTGGCGTTGTCGTAGCAACAGGGTGCAATATTATTAGACGGCGTGTTGCATCAATAGGAGGCTCAGTCTTCAACAGCCCTGCCGGCGGGATGGAGGTCCAGCCGAACAAGGATGGAGCTGTCAATCGGATGCCGTTTTGATATGAGTGGCTCAGCGTTAAGCCCGGCTGCGTTTGGAAATGAACACCATGGTTTTGGGTGTGAGGAAGAGGAGGCACTGTGAGAGAGGTGAGAGAGGCCAGACAGTGCCTCGTGTGACGCTGCCACTCAGGTCGTTCTGCATCCTTATGGTGGCGCGTGCTTGTATCTGAGCTCAGATCTGGATATTGTTTAAGCAATCACCCCCGCCGTGCTAATAAAAATCGTGGATTTAAAATACTCAGGATGATCTGTGGACGTGAAGTGAAACAGGCTGTCTGTGATGGTCAAAATGGGATAATTATTTCCATGGTTTATACAAATACGGATGAGTCATTTTCATCACTATCGTGTCTGCCGGGACATCACCTTTGTGTCAACAAATCATATGGAGATTATGTTGATGCTGTCGGTGGAAACCTTGATTTGATGATTTCTGTGTTTTTGCTTAAAGGATTACAAGCTCCACTGTGAGTTAAAAAAATCTCCAACCTGTAGATGTGATGAAGCCTTTTCAAACTCACGTTTGGAAAAACACAAGAAGCGCTTCGTCATCAAGCTCAAGACAATGCTGAGCTTCTCAGAGGCTGACACATTTTACCCATCATGCTTAGCTTTCTACTACTGGTATTTTGCAATTACTGTCATGTAGTTGTTGTTCTCTGACAATATTTCCATTATACTGGAGCTATACTGAATTATACCTATATACATTCCTGTTTGTCAACCCACCGTCCAGTCATGGTTTATATATATTATACAACATATTGCTTAAACTTAAATATATAATATATAATATTATAATTTTGTCTTTACATGGCAGTTAGATTTGACATACTTTATACCACCTCAAAAACCGACTCTCTAATTTCTCTCTCTAATTTACTTTTTTTACAAAATCTGTTTTTATACTGATCTACAGGAGTAATGCAATGTCTAGTTGTTCACAAGGTCATTAACAGACTTTGTTATGCCTTCCTCCTCAATGTGTCAGCTCTTCAGAGAACACAGGTTTCATATTGTTACACACTTCACATGATATATGTACAGTAATGCACATGTTTATGCACTTTATATCCAACCACAAGGTTTTCTAGGACTAGTTAGAGGTGTTACAGTGGTGACGTAAAACTGCTTAAAATTGTACTTTTAGTAGTTGTAGTTTGACAGTTTAATCTACAGTTTGCACATTCCCAGCAAAACCCTCCATTTGATGCAAAAGACTGACTCATTGACACGATATGAGACTCAACCTTTAAAATCTTTGTCCACCAAAGCTGGAAAACATTGAGGCAAGGCAACGTTTCAGTCAGTTGCTGGGAGGAGATCATATGATTTATGTTAGCCGGGGAATATAATTTATCGTAATCATTGGTTGCTAACAGCCTGGGTGTATATGAGCAAAGTCAAATCATATTTCCACAACATGTGTACCTGAGAACCCGCACACCTCCTACACAAAGTTAAACTTTGTACAGAGTTGGTCATGTATTTCGAAAACATCAACAGCTCTATAAGAACTCCAAATTAGCTGTATTTGTCACAATCTCAAACAGTGTGACAGTGTGGCAAACTGGGACTCATCAAGTAAAATCTCAAGTAAAGTCTGAATGTTTGAAATTACTTGAAAACAGACATATTTATTTAACAGTATGCCTCCATTTCTGTTTGTACATGTTGCAGAGAAACAACATGACGTGGAGATCCTGTCTCCACCTTCTAAAGAGAAGGAGAAGAAGAAGAGGCCGATGTCACAGATCAGTGGTGTGAAAAAGGCCACACAGAGTCCAAGTTTAGCACCCGCCTGCATCCCTCGCTTTGGAGTCAACACACCACAAGAGAGTCTGCTGGCCAAGGTGGGTCCACAAACAAACTTACACAGAGACAGAAATACAACACAAACACATTCTGTGTCTTACAAATGTCCTGTTTTACTTCTCCAGGAGATCGAAGACATTAATCGCTGGGGTCTGGATATATTCAAGATAGCAGAATATTCTGGAAACCGCCCTCTGATGGTGATCATGTACTCCGTCTTCCAGGTAGGAGGATCCCTCAGCTGGAGGTCTGCTCACTTCATAAAAAAGGTTTAAAAGTTAGGAATTCAGTTTTTCACATGAGGATAATTTAAGTTTATTTTAAAGGTGCATCATTTAATCATACATAAATCAATCAAATATCATTCTAAAAATATAGGGATAAATACAGGAAAGAAGTCACAGTCACTGTGAAGTTTATCTTGTGCTGTGAGCCACCAAGTTGGATGAAGGAAGAATCTTCTGGTTGCAGGAAAACTTCACCTCGTAATTTGAATCAACGCCATAGAAGAGAAAAACTGTAATTTGTGGTTGATGTCATTCTGATTCTCTTCTCTTCCTCCTCACCCTGCCAGGAGCGAGACCTTCTGAAAACTTTTAAGATCCCAAATGACACCTTCGTCACCTTCATGATGACCCTGGAGGACCACTATCATGCAGACGTAGCTTATCACAACAACATTCACGCCGCTGATGTGGTGCAGTCAACCCACGTCCTCCTGTCCACACCTGCTTTAGAGGTGAGCTGATGAAGCTGTTGTAGCTTCTGGTCGTTTTATAGATTTTTGGATACAACTCATAAACACCTTTGGGGATCTTGCTCTGCAATGGACTACTTTTAGTACTTTTTGTTAAAAAATAGTCATAGTTACAATAAAATATGAAGTAGTGTTGTTTTGAATTAATATGCTTTCTGTTCTTTGTTTATTCCAGGCGGTTTTCACAGACCTGGAGATCATGGCTGCTCTATTTGCTAGTGCCATCCATGATGTCGACCACCCAGGAGTCACCAACCAGTTTCTAATAAACACCAGTAGGTTCCTCTTCCTTCTTCTGGCTTCTGAACAAAAATCATCATTTTATAAACTTGAGGAATTTAAAATTCATCTTAAGAAATATGTTAGAAATCACAGATGAAATTTTCGGTATCTAAAAGTTAAAACATTTTAAAGATGTAAGTGTTAGAGGTATGTTTGAGACAAAAAGCATTCAGGACACTTTTAATTAACAACCATTTGACTTGCTGTGTACCTCATATTTTTAATGTGTTTTTTTTTTTTTTTACTTCAGCTGATCCAGAATTGGGTTTGGGTCATTTTGACACACAATCTTATGTAGATTGGACATCAGCACTCATTCAGGACGCTGAATCAACTAGAATTTTGTTTGAGGTGTCCTGTAGTACAATTTAAAAAATTTCTTAACCTAATCCTAACCTTAATCTGTGCAGGTTCAGAACTCGCGCTGATGTACAACGATGCCTCAGTGCTGGAGAATCACCACCTCGCTGTGGGCTTCAAACTGCTCCAAGAAGACAACTGTGACATCTTCCAAAACCTCAGCAAGAAACAGAGAGACTCCTCCGCAAGATGGTGATCGACATGGTGAGACAGCTGCACTTTTTGCATGACATATTGGTATCCTCTTTAGTACCTGTACCTGAACTGTGTTTTTTTTTATTTTATCAAGGTTTGGTAACATTTGTGCACAGTAAAATCCTGCTGAGACAGCAGCTTTATGTATCTTCACATGGCCTGCTTTGGAAAGGCTCATCATGTGTTGATGTTCAGTCATAACTGGATGGAACAAACAAAAGGAGAAAGTCAGATCAGTCAGACAAAGCAACAGAAAAGGATAAATCACTGCATTAATAACAGAGAACATATAAGGGTTTATCACAACATGTGTTAACAACAACATGCAGAACAATCTTATTATTATAATATAATATACTAAAAAAAGGGATTTTGTTTTGTAAATGGTTGCTCTTATGGCCTGTGTGTGGCGTGTTTGAATTTCTGCATGATTTAAAAAGTAAGATACGAAATAACCTAAATAAAGACAAATAAACATAGACTGACACTCACCTCTCTCCAACACATAAATTACATAATTTCATTCATGTACACACTCCCTTCATCCTTCACAAGAAAAACAGAACAGCAGGCCACAGTTGTCTTTAGAAATATGGGAAAGAAGTTGTACTAAACATTTTAAATGTGCGGTTGTCATCTTCATCAGGTGCTTGCCACAGATATGTCCAAACATATGAACTTCTTGGCTGACATGAAGACAATGGTGGAGACCAAGAAGGTGACCAGTCTGGGAGTCTTGCTGTTAGACAACTACTCTGACCGCATCCAGGTGAGAACACCCGCTGCTGATACTGAAAATCAAAAATACAGACTACATACAGTAAAAGTGCATGGTGTTGTTTCCACACTAAGCTTGTTCCTCCATTCACAACAAACTGAGGGAGTTAGTTTGAAAGTGCTGCCACCTGCTGTGCACTCAGTGGTTATTGCACCTCATCTACACTGTGTGTAATTGTTGTGATGGTTAAAAATATCTGCACAGTTCTTATCATCACTTTTTCTGAGTAATTGTTGGTAAGGTTTTGAAGACAGTGCACATGTGAAAAAGAGAACCAGCATGAAGTGTGTTTGTGTCTCCTTCAGGTTCTGCAGAACATGGTCCACTGTGCCGACCTGAGCAACCCAACCAAACCGCTGGGGCTTTACCGGCAGTGGACTGACCGCATCATGGGGGAGTTATTCACCCAGGGGGACCGAGAGAGGGACAAGGGCATGGAGATCAGTCCCATGTGTGACAAACACAATGCCTCTATAGAGAAGACCCAGGTAACGCCCACTGACACACAGAGATGCAGTGGGAATAGAGATGTAATAGAGATGGTGGAAATGGAGAAAACAGAAATGTTATCAACTTTAAGGAGTTTGAGATTGTGAAAAAGAACTAAATGTTAATTTTTACTTTTTGATGACATGGTCATTATCAAACTCTGAAGATTCTTTAACACACAAATCCAACCTGAACGATTGCAAATCACCTGCTACCACAGACATGATTCATGTTCCAGCTTACTTCATTTTTTTTTTTTTTATTACTTTTATTTATTAATATCATTTCTATGACTAGGTGGGCTTTATCGACTACATTGTCCACCCCCTGTGGGAGACATGGGCAGACTTGGTGCACCCTGACGCCCAGGACATCCTGGACACGCTTGAGGACAACAGAGAGTGGTACCAGAGCATGATCCCCCGCAGCCCTTCACCTTCCAGCCCTGAGGAGCACCATGACGAGGGACCAGGAGGAGAAGCTTTGGGAGCAGGAGGGGCCATCCTCTCAGGAGGAGGTGGATGTGGAGGTGGAGGAGGAGGAGCGGACAAGTTCCAATTTGAACTCACTCTGGAGGAAGAAGAGGAGGATGAGGAGGAGGTGGAGTCTGACCTGGAGAGCCCCCTAGAGGAGGAGTCTCAGTCGGGTGGGGAGCGGCACCAGGACTCTTCCTCCCCTTCTTTGTCCCCAGACCCCCGCAGCAGCAGGTACCGCCCTCCCTCGCCTCACCCATCGCGGACTTTGAATCTGACTGCCATGTCGGTGCGGAGCCCCACGGAACGCTGGCCTCACCGAGACGGGAGGGCACCAATAGAGACAGAGAACTGACCAAGGAGAGTGACGGGGTGGCCTGCTTACGTATGGGCACGTAACAACCAGCACAACCTGCCCCGCCTGAGAGACACGAGTGCAGGATGTAGTGAGACGGAGGCAGGGCAGGCCTTCACCAATAAAGTCTGTAAAATCACTACAGTCCCTTTACACTGGAGACACCCTCTCTGGAGAACAGAGGGACATTCCCCCTCTGCTTTATTTTATATTTTAACAAGAAGAATCATTTTAGCCTCTTTTGGGTGCTTGATTGGCCTTTGTGTTCCGTCCTGCTTTGTTGTAGCTTTAGTTCGGAGTGTCCCAGACAATGACTGCTGCTTTTTAACTGGGAAGAAGAGTGGAGCCGAGGTGTTACACTCTTAACAAGAACAAAAGGTAAAGGAAATGTCTTCCTCCATTAAAAAAAACAAATGTTTGTGACATTCAGACATGAGCGGTGAATGAGGATCGCTGTGGTTCGACAGGGTCTTGGAAATTGTTTTGCACCATCATTTTAATTTAGGATATGAAAATACTGAGTCGGTTGGAATAAGTGAGTATGATTTCTTTACTTAAGAATGATGTGTGAGTTGAGTCATTTTACCAAATAAAGGATGTAGATGAGCAGCAAGAAAATCAATGGACCTAAACCTCAGGGTATGAAGAGAAACATAAATCTAATGTAGCACGGATGTAGTGGTACCCCTGACCTGACCCCCTGACCCCAAACAATTTTTCCTGTTTGATTTACCTCCAAACCAGAGACAAGTGCGGCTTTGTTTAACCTGCATTTAATTAAAACCCTTTAAAGAGAAAAATTGGAAACTGAAGCAATCAAATAATATATATTTAAACCAGCTTGTAGCAGCGCAGAGATTGAACATTGAAGACGACTGAATCCCAGTCTCATCTGTTGAAAAAACAAAAGACACCACCTGTATAATTAGTTTATTTTTTTACCTGAGATGATTTTAAATGAATGGTGTCACTGTTTTAGGAATTAATTTTGAACAGTTCTGTTGTTGTACATTTGCTGGTCTTGTCTGTGTTTATGTGCTTGAAAAGCATTTTTTGTTTTTTTATCAGGGTGCCTCCGGTCCGCAGTAGCACTTTACTGTCTCTGCCCTTCAGCTCTTATATTCAGTCACACAAAGGGCTTCACCCACTGTAGGCCTACTGATCACACAAACACAGTGCAGGACATCTGACTTGAGGTACCGGAAGGCTGGGCAGGAAACTAACTGGTTGGTTGATTGAGAATTTCACAAACTTCAGATCCTTAACAGGATTTCACAGACACCAAACTTTCACAACGTGGAATTTATGTAATTCCAACATTATCTGGTGTCTTTCTGAGATCCACTAAGACTACAATATTTGCACCTCAAGCTCAAATTTTTATTGTTAACCAGTGAAAGAAATAGTTTATGGCACAAATAAGATCTGGAAAGGAGCTCAGTGCAAACTGTATGATGTCCTCTTCATTATCAAATACAGGTGCAACCTTGAATGTTGGCTACAATTTATTTATGCCCAAAGACTGACAACAGCACAGAGGTCAGCAACACTGAGCAGTTCATTGCGTTAACCTCAAGTTTCTTTTCTACTATATTTATACAGTTACATCCTTTTTCTCCCCCTAAATCAGAGAGGAGCTTAGATTTCCAAATGAATCACCAGTGAGTTACTTTCCTGCCAACAGGTTCTGATGTGGAGATCATTAGGAGACAGAAATTAATCGCCTGTAGTTCAAACTAAACAGATTGTGCTCCATCAGGTTATCAATCTTATTTGGTAGATAGTGCTCGACTGGGATAACTGTGTGCCATAAGTGTTGAAAACACACAAACACCTGCCAGCCTACGATGCTTTACATTTTTACACTAGAGATTTTAACCTGATGATTGTATAAGTCACTGACTTTATAGTGTTAGTTTTTACGAATGATTCATGTAAACAGTATTTAATGCAGACAATTTACTAGATTTTGTGAAACTTATGATTAGTCTGTTCAGACCTTTCCTAATCAGATAGCTGAGACATGAGAATGTGTGTGTAGTTTCAGGATGTTCAGTCTAGAGCAGTGTTTGTTGCCGTCACTGAGGTAGAAAGACCAGGAAGCAGACAAGCACTACACAAGATTATGATGCACTTCCTGGTCAGGCAGTAGTAGAAAACACTAGTCTAACAGTATTTCATTAACTCAGCTACTAAGCTTTATTATCAGCCTTACATGTGATAGGACTGGTTGGAGCCTATTGTTAAAGAGCCATTGTGCAGTTTTTAGCATGCCGTGCCTCAGAGCATCATTTGATCTACAGTAACCACAAGACAGCTACTGTCTGCTGGTGTGCAGTTACAGTGTCTGTTTAAAAAGCACATTTCACATTACAAGTTAGATTTTGACCAGAACTGGCATAAGGAAGCTCAGACAGCCTGATTCTTAAAATGTGTTTGAACCATCTACATTTCCAGGAAGTAAGGGATGTTTTCAGTACAGTTTATATCAAAATCTTACTTTTAAAAAAAAACAAAAAAAAACTAAACTTCTGTGCTTCCCTCCATGCGACGTCTGGTAGCTTTCCTGCAGCACAGGAAGTGATGAGCTTTTCCATTTCCAGTTAGTGTGGAATACACTGAAGCCCTGTGTGGTTTGCACAAGGCGAGATTGCCACCATGAACAAAAAAGTCATGTACAAAGTTATCACTTGATAGACTTTAATGATCCCACACTGGGGAAATTCACTCATCACGCCAGCTTGTATACACAAGGTGGATATGAAATTACTCATGAAGAAAGATATATATATATATATCTTTATATATAGATATAGATAGAGATAGAGAGAGATAGATAGAGATAGATAGAGATAGATAGAGATAGATAGAGATAGATAGAGATAGATAGATAGAGATAGATAGAGATAGAGATAGATAGATAGAGATAGATAGATAGAGATAGATAGAGATAGATAGATAGATAGATAGATAGATATAGATAGATAGATAGATAGATAGATGTGTCATGCTGGTGTTAAAGAGTCTGACAGCTGCTGGAATGAAGGACCTGTGGTAGCGCTCAGTCTTACATGGTGGGAGTAGCAGTCCGTTGCTGCAGGAGCTGTTTAAGGCTTTAATTTATTCCTCAATTTTTATAGCAAGAACAGGCGTCACTTTTCTTGTTCAACATGGCGTTTTCATCACGTTGGATTACATTAACAGTTAAGTCGATTTCAGATCAGTATCAGACAGTTTTCAGTCAGCTGAATGTACCGTCTGTAGCTCGAGTGATCTGAGGTGTTAAACCGGCATGTTTTAACACAGAACTGTGGCTCTTTACAGGAAGACATCAGTGCCATACAGTGTTAAATGTGTTGACGAGCAGCCAAGTCTCCGGTCTCGCTCTGTTATTGTGTTGCGCTGATACTGCCACCATTAATGTTCATGCCTTCTCGTTGTCTCAGCCTCTGTGTCGTGCAAACTTCTATAACATATTTATTCTTCAAAATGTGTCTGTCGAGACAAAGTACTGTATCATAGGACATTTGATTTTATGTTCTGGAGAAGTATGTATACATCTTCCACTCCAATGTTTTTGTCAAAGAAAATAACTATATTTTTGTTTCTCATTAAGCCAAAAGAGTCTCGGGAGTTCAGGGTGTTTTAAGTGGAAAATGCCAATAAATTATGGAAATTTATCAGACTGGCTGTTTTTGTTTCTTTAAGTTAAAAACACGTTTGTTTGTTTAAAAAAAAAATAAAAAAAATCAAAGGAAGCTTAATGGACGAAAAAGACTGCTTTATTTCACTTTTGTCCTTTTAAAGTGTAAGAAGCACATAAAAAATCCACTGCATGATTTTACAAAAACTAAACATGTTAGTATGATGATAGTTTGATCTGGTTATTAGGTACATAACTGTATGTATGTTATGATTAGTTGTTATCCTGCAGGTAGCATACAGTTTAAAGTTGTTCAGCAGAAGCCTCTGTTCAGTCTGACCGTAGCTCCAGTGCAGGCTGGAGGCTTCACGCCCTGAGGACACAACACAAAGACAGTCATATCTCATACAGTGAGAAAGTCACTGAAGCAAGACACATCAGCTGAGCAGGACTAACAAATATGGAATAAATATTTATAATCTTTATTATTCCTGTGCACGCGCACACACACACACACACACACACACACACACACACACACACACACAGTGAGAAGATTCCCCAAACTTACATTCTCCCCAAACATTTCTTTCACCAGCACCTCCAATATCCCAAAGTAGAACAAGACAGAAATAAAATCGAGTCATCACCTTGTAGAGTTGGCAGACCAAATTGAAAAGGGACGACATCGCCTTGTCCTCATTATCGTCTGTGTATTCCTGAAAAACAATAGTTTATCATCATGATATTTGTACAGAGATTCAGCTTCTTGATCCCAAACTGCACTTTCATGATGAACCAGAGATGTTCTTTAGATCAGTATTTGACCTTCTAATTACATAAAGGGCATTTAGTTCTATACTGCCTTCCTTCTTTATTGCCAATAAAACAATGTGCACCTTTTCAATCTTCACTCACTGAAATAAGTATAATCTGGATCCAGATAAATATTTACAGTACAGTTAAAATTTAATCCAAAGTTTGAAAATGCTTGGACACAATTTGTGCTACGAAATGATCTTTAAAAAGTTTTCAGTAAAACTAAAGTTTTGTCTAAAATCTCTACAACATTTCCTATTGCTAGAAAATTACAGATCTACTCTTCTTAGGTACAGTTCAATGGTGTTTACTGTACTTCAGTACAAATTTAAGAAATAATTTACATTGAAATAATTTCACGAAATCTTGTGATTTTCTTATCATACTAAAACATTAGAAGCCAAAATCTTATCAAAATAAAACTCACATTTAAAAAATTTTAATTGAACAAAATATGTAAACAAAATTTGTTTATATATTAACACAACAGCGTTTTATTTTATTTTATTTCTTGGAGCTAAAGTTACAGACAGCATAACTCGCTGTCAATATTAACTCACGTTTTTAACTCGCTATTATAAATATCACCGTATGTTCTTCCTAGCATTAATGAACATGTTTACATTATTTTACGTCGCCTTACATTGTGTCGGCTCCGCTCAGTGGACCGACAGTAGACTGGGTGTCTTCGCTTCTGTTTCATTTGGAGACACAGACACAGCTGCTAACACGCCTAGTAGCTGCTCAGCTAGGAGCTTTTAGTGTCTCAAAACGAAAACGGAAAACGTTGTTGCATTTTAGGAGGATAGATACTGTTTGAAGCTTGCGAGACTTGGATGAGGCTGTTATTACATATCCCGATAATCCACCGCGATAATGAGATTAATTTAAACAAACGATGATTTTCATCGCGTAAAATTTCACTTACGGTAATACCGGTAACCGTTACATCCCTAGTGAGAGCATTTGGACTAATTGTGATGGTATTTCTCACCATTTTCAGACTTTTCACAAACCAAATTGTTGATTAATCCGCAATGAAAATAATCAGTTTCAGTCCAACAATAGTTAAAAATTAGCTACACTTCAAACAACTACAATAGTAAAATCTTGTTTATATTAATGTATGATTAATAATAATCCAGTGATATAACTCCACCTAAACAATCAAACAATTTTTTCACTTTTAATACTTTAAGTACTTTCACATAAGTAACATTTCCAGGATATAATACATGAGTTTTACTTGAGTGGTATTCGATCTGAATACTTCCTCCTTCACTTCAAAAAAGGTTTTGAACATTGCAAGTTAATTCGCAATTGTAATTCTGAATTTTTCGTCGATAAAAGCACAAAAACAGAACTCTATTAGTCTTTGTAACACTGTATATCTGGCTATCATAATTAGTTCAGTTCAGAGTTCAGAGTGCCATCAGTGTTTTACCCCATTGAAGGTGACCCAGGGGACGTGTGTGTGGGCAGGGCTCAGAGCTCTGGTCATGGCAGCATTGGCGTGCATCAGCTGGTATCCCAGGTCTCCCTTCACACAGGACTCAACAGTGGACCAGGAGACAGAGCGAGTGTAGAGCTGGAGACACTGAAACAGGACACAGCATCAGCAACAATACACAGATTACAACTACAGTCTTCAGGGACTCAGTGAGATTTAAAAAAAACAAAACACACTCTTATTATAAAATAAGCTCGCACATGTCACTTGTTTGTCGTGTGTTTTGTAAGTTTTGTACTCTGGTCCTGAAGAAACAACATTTCACTTTAACTGTTTTTGTTTTGATTGAGTTATATTTGAAAAGAGACTTTTCTCAATCAACTTTTTTACCATCATTGACATTAAACATTTCTGTAAACGCACATGTCTGATGTTGAATGCTTAGTAATATAATAGCTGAAGATGTTTTGTTTTGTTTTTTTTAATTCTGGTTGTTACTCATAATATTTCATGTTGTAGAGAAAACATACATAAGTTCTGAAGCCAAGTTTTCAGGAGCTTTAGCTTGGAGGTCGTAGGTGCACCCTAAAACAAAAATCTACAGGGGTTTTAAGAACTGTGATTTAGATTTCCATGTCATGAGAATTTGACCGGGTGATCACCATAAAGTACTCTGTGATGTCTGGATTTCCTCCCTAAAAGAGATTTAAAGTGGAAATTCTGGTATATATGTAAAGTAGAGGAACTTGGAAACTCTTCATTGTCGTGCTTTTGTATGATTTATCTATCCAAGTATGTATTCTGAACTTCACTTTGACACTAAAAATGTAACTTAAAAAAAAAAAAAAAAATCAGCCTGTCTGATTTTGCAGAGCTACCGTTTAACTCAAAACATCACTGCAGTAATTATTCTTCAGTGGGTCTTTGCTGCGGACAACAGTGATTGACTACAATGAAATTAATAAATCAGACATTATATAGTACTGAAAATCTAGATAAATACAAATTAACTAAACTCCCCTTCTTTCCCAGGTTAGCAAACTTAAACTTAGTTTTTACTCATCTGTGCAGAACCAGAGTCTTTCAGGGGGTTTTTTTTAGCTATTTTTTGAAACACCAACTTTCTTTAATCATAAGACAAAACAGAAAAAGGGTCTCTCTTTCCACTTCATACAGCTCACACAATCAGTTCTCTTTCTGAATATTTTCAACTGGAGTCAGGACCAAAATGGTGCAAATAAATAAAGAAGGGAAAAGCTACAGTTTTGTTTCCTGTAGATACTCACAGGCTGGGCAGCATTGAGAACATCTGCAGCCGACTCCATGCAGTTGATGATCTGAAATGCTGAGTGTCCCGTCAAACGGATGATACAGGCCTGAAGAACAGCATCAGTCAGTCTAAAGTAATCATGTCTTTGCATTGATTAAAATGTGACAGAGCTACAGTACATGTGATGAAACATGTGAACCTCAATCAGGTTTCCTCTGCATTCAGGCTCTCCGTGCTGACAAGTGAAGGGAGAGTTTGCTGATGGAAGCTCCTACAAGAGAAGGACGATGAGATTTATATTTTTACAGTAGTGAAATATTCCCGTCTACATTTTGAGTAAAGAATTTGTCAGTGCGTACCTTTGCGTTCCCGTAGGGGACCAGAGTGACCGTCATGATGTCCTGCAGCATGGTCCAGGTGGGGAAGAGCTGCTGGCTGATGAAGACTCTGCAGGCTGGACACAGACTCTCATAGTACAGAGTGACAGATACAGGAGGAACAGACTGGTTTGCTCTGATAGCATTCACCTCCATACACTGCTTCTGAACCTACACGAGACACAAGACTTCTGTCAAAACATACATTCATAAAAAATAGATACAATGAGATACATGACACCTGTAGAATATGTATTAAAAAGTCACAGTTTGGTGAAAAGAATGTAACAAATTACAATAAAAATAAAATTTAAGAAATTATCACAAATTAAAACACTAACATTTACCAAGAGTATCATAAAAGGAGGAAACTATTTCCATCCAAACACTGATTTAAGTAAGTGTTTTTGTCTAAGAGGATGATGAATTCAACAGTTAAATATTAAAAGGCTGTTTGTGTCTTTGTTTGGGTTCATTTCATTGTAAATTGAGTTCTGGGGTGTAAAACACCCGGTCAAACATGTATTTTTGAGATGTTGCTGCAGGCTCTGGTGTTTTGTCAATGAGCATTTTATACTTTATAGATACTCCACAGATTGAAGTATAAATGAGAATCTTGAGTTGTAGCATTACAGCTAATTAAAAATCAATGAAAGCATGACTATAAAGTCTGCAGCTCAATGCTGAAAGTAAAACAAACTGTACTGTTTATTTTCCAGCATTCATTCATGTTTAAACTGATTAAGTGTTTGTGTGATCTGACCCAGTGCTGCTTCTCCGGTCACATGAAGAACCACTGGTGTTCAATTTCTGAAGCATGACTCTCATTTAAACCCAGACCAGGCAGACACTGAACTCAATTTACTCTTTCCTCCTCATACATAAAGAAAAAACTGCCTGGTATTTCAGATATTGACTAGGACATAAGATAACTAAAATAAAGCTCAAAAAGACTGTAATAAAGTAGACTAAATGGAAAGGAAATTGAATATAAATATATTTTAGTATTTAGCAGGTTTTTCCACTTTTGTGGAAGAATACCGCTGTATAAAACACATATTTTTTATCATATAAGTACATACCACTAATTTAGCTTTTGTTGCATTTGTTTTGCTTCTACATTATTATCTAGTAACAAAAATAATGCTGCTCATTATTAATGTGAGTATTTAAACATTTTCTGCTGTGACCCTTCATGCTAAATGACTAACATGTCTCCACCGACCCTGTCAGCAGACTCCAGTGTGTTTCTTCTACTCACCCTGCACTCTATTGCTATCTCCAGGGACCGACACCACTGAGATGGAGGATAACGGCAGGAAGGTTTGGGGTGAGACCCGGAGCTCCTCCGGTGAACACAGAGGAGTAAGAACACAACAAACAGTACTGACAGCTTCATGTTTGATTATGACGAGAAAACCAGAGACACCGAGCATAGATGACTGGAGCTGCTCCTCCTCTTCCTCTGCCTATAATCAGCCCCATCAGCAGCTGATTAACGCCAGGTGAGAGTGACTGGTGCAGCCTTCAGGGATCCTCTGACACTCCTACTTCTGGCTCCTTGAAGAGGAGGAAAGCCACAATAAATAATATCTGGTTGGGATTAATTAGAGAGGTTTAAGCGTGGAGAATGGCGTCTTAGTGTTTATGACAAATACGCACGATAATACACGAGAAAAAATAAGATTTACAAATGTTATGATAACTTGTAATGGTGATAAAGCCTCCCGTCTGAAATACTTGGTAATATTGGTATTATATTATAGTGAATATCCCCCTCTAGTGGTCCCACATGAGCAATGTTCACAAGCAACTATACTTATTTCTCATAAAATCAAAAATACCCAGACAGAGAGACGTGTCTGATTTGTGTCTGCATCTTAACTCGAACGGAAACTCAACTGAGTTGAAAAGCAAATCCTTATGGGAACTGTAGTTCTTGAATGTTAATGGAAAAACTTTTTTTTTCTTTGTTGAAATGATTATGTGCGTAAGTCTTACATGCCTTTTTAACTAAAGATGGACACAAATCTCCAGGAATATTTTCAGCTTTTCGGGTTGAAATGTGAAAAGATGATGTTGATGAGACGAGCCAGTTAAACCGAAGGAGGAAGAGAAGATGCGCCATCTTAGATTTCGGGTTCTTCAGGTGGGTTCTGAATTCACCTGCACTTTTCGTACTTTATAAACGTCTGAAATCAATGTCAAAAAATCTCTTTAAGTGTGTCTGAGAAGTTCACCTTGCCTGTGCTTGTTTTGAATTGTCAATATTTACCCAATAAGCAATACCCAAACGTCTAACTGCTGCGTTCAGGAAAAGCCATCTAGGATCTATAACCTCACGGTCATCAGTTAGAAATAAAAATATGTACTTGTTTCGGTGAAAACATTTGGACAATGGTGACCTCTCAAGCCCGGTCACCAACAGCTGTTTGTAGGAAGGTAAACACTTGGTAGAAGACAAGTTAACTTAACCGTCAACAGTAGCGGCCGACGGGACGGAGCTAGTGTTTCCATAGCGATGCTGGCGGTAAATGACTGGACTGGACGGGCACTGAAAAGTAAGGGCGGGAGAGAAGCTCCTAAAATGTTACAGCCTTGCTATCAATTATTATTATTATTATTATTATTATTATTATTATTATTATTATTATTATTATTATTATTATTATTCACAGTTGTAGACTCATCTTCTCCTGTTTCACTGCCATTTCCAGAACTAACTGCATCAAGAGCATGGATTATTCACTCACCATTAAAACCACTAAACTGGTAAGAGAAACTAGAAGAAACTCCTCGAAAGGTAGGACTCTACAGTGTACTATGTGTCGTGATTATAACTATATATGATCCCAACAGAGTAGATTATTCACCATTTAATCGGCAGCAGTTAACGGGTTATGTTTCATATCCCATCTCAGCATTCTTTACGCGTACAAACTGTAGCCCACGTGACAGACATTTCATTTTAAAAAAACGTTATTATGGTCTTAACCTTACTTATAAATGAAGTCCATGCGCCGGTCCTTCTGGACAAAAATGTCCGTTCATCAGCTAAACTATGGAAAGTCAGGGGGGCATATATTAAAAGTGTTTGAAACATTTAAATGGCGACATACAGAGAGACAGTAACACGCTCTCATTGCATGGCAGAGAACAGTTTGTGAGGGATTGCGCAAGCCAAGGTCAGGCTCAGTTTGCTGCTGCCGCACCGTGCGTCTCTTCACCGTATTTGAACGGGAAATGTGAAACTTAAGCAATTTTTAATTAAAGAAAAAAATAAATAAATTTTAAGTTGAATGGAAAATTGGTTTATAGTTCAAACTATTTGATAAATATAACCATTTAATTTATTTATCATATATTTTATTTTTTCCATGATGACAGCAAACGATCTGCCAGCCTCAGCTTCCTGGTAGCTTGGATTACAGGCGCGCGCCACCGCACCCGGCAGCGTCTGTCCTCATGCGTGGGGGATTTGAGTTTTTAAAATGTGACGTCATGACGCTCAGGTTGCATTGGGTGACGTAAAAAAAACAACTCAGAGAAAAAGGGGAGGGGCAAATGGAACTCTACAGATCAAAGCAAAATTGAATGTAACTCACATCAAAGTGAGTTGTGACGTCATCAGGACTGTATATAAGGCCACAGCCCTTCTGTCAGTCAGATCATTTCAGACCTTTCAATACGTGACACCACGGTGAGAAAGTGCGAGAAAAGACAATTTTCAAAAGACAAACGACCGATAAAAAATACAACTGTTCGTCAGAGATCTACATCTGCAATCTACAGCATTCCTTTGTGACTGATTCTACCAGCCAAAGAAAATGCAGCGCCCAAGGAACCCCAGAGGTGACCAGAGGAGCGATGAAGAGCAGACAGTACGCGGCTGCTTTTGTGAGACCAGCTGCCAACTCAACCAAGAGCTGGAGGAGACAAAAGAACAGCTGAAGAGACAGAAATCCTTGAAAGAGATGTTCATCAACAAGGAAAAAGAGACAAGGCGAGAGCTAGAGAGACTGAAGAAGTACACCGATCCAGAAACTCTCAGCACCGCAAAGATTGCCAACCAGGTCAGAGACAACACCAAGAGGAAGAAGAAGAAACTCTTGCAAGTGGACTATGAGGAGCTGCAGGTGGCCCACATCATCAATGAGGAAAAGTTCACCAACGAGCTCCAGGCAGAGAAGAACAAGAACAAGCTTCTCCAAGAGGAACTGGAACAGCTCCATATTTCATACAAAGTGCTCAATGCAAGGTACGAAAATGATGTTCCCAAAATCAGAGAGCAGGCTGATGCCCTTAGGTCTGACCTGGAGAGGGAACTCGAGCAGAAGAAACTCCTGCAAACAAAGTATGAGGAGCTGCAAGAGGCACATAAAGTGAACCAGAAGTTCTCTGCTGAGCTGGATGCAGAGAAGGAGAAGAACAAGATTATCCAGCAAGAAATGGACAAGATCTGCATTTCACACGGTGAGATTACCCAGAAGTATGAAACCGATGTCATCACGCTCAGACAGCAGGCCGACACCCTCCAGTGTGAGCTTGACAAGGAAGTCAAGTCTCATGCAGTCTCAGTGTCAGAGGGCTTGCGTATGATCCGCAACTTGAGGGCTGAGCAGGAAGCCCTCCATCAAAAGATGGCAGAGGAGATCACTGTCCTGCAGCAAAATGCCCTTGAGAGTGAGAAGATTTTTGGGAGAGAGCTGGACGAGCTGAAAACTCAGCTCAGTGTTCAGATCTCACTCAACCTGAAGCTAACCACTGAGCTCAAGGCTGAGAGAGAGGCTCTCCAAAAAATCACCGGCCGTGATGACAACCAACCACCGAAGGAGGCTGAAGTTGCTGAGGAGAAGCAGTGCGAGGAGCAGGAGACCATCAGTCCTGCACTGGCACACGAACCCCCAAAAGAGACTGAAGTCGCTGAAGAGAAGCAGTGCGAGCAGCAGGAGACCATCAGTCCTGCACTGGCACTTGAACCCCCAAAAGAGACTGAAGTTGCTGAGGAGAAGCAGTGCGAGGAGCAGGAGAGCATCAGTCCTGCACTGGCACACGAACCACCGAAGGAGGCTGAAGTTGCTGAGGAGAAGCAGTGCGAGGAGCAGGAGACCATCAGTCCTGCACTGGCACATGAACCACCGAAGGAGGCTGAAGTTGCTGAGGAGAAGCAGTGCGAGGAGCAGGAGACCATCAGTCCTGCACTGGCACACGAAGAAAGAGACTGAAGTCGCTGAGGAGAAGCAGTGCGAGAGGAGACCATCAGTCCTGCACTGGCACATGAACTACCGAAGGAGGCTGAAGTCGCTGAGGAGAAGCAGTGTGAGCAGCAGGAGACCATCAGTCCTGCACTGGCCCTCGAATCCCAGAGAGAGGCTCAGGGAAATCTTCCAGGCAGGGCAGCACAACCGCCTTCTGTCTGGAAGAGAGTCCGTCACTTTCTGGGGTTGAGGAAACCAGAGAGATGGAAGAGGAGGAGGGAGGACTAAAGTAACATCATTTTGTGGGTTTTCTCCAGGTGCTCTGGTTCCCACACACGTCTAAAGACGGAAAAAAAAAAGTTTTGGTCCCCTACCTCAAAAGCAAAAAAGCAAGCAAAAAAAAAAAAAAAAACATTAAAAAAAAAAAAAAAAATTCAAAGTTGAGATATTGTTATATTTTGCAGAAACTTCATCTGTCTGTGTCTTATCTCGATTTAGGATGACATTGCAGAAACATGTCTCCTAAAATTATTATAGGATTTGATTTTAGCTGTTATATCCTAACTGAAGATTAGAATGTAATATTCATTCAAATATTTAATTAATTCCACAATCAATTGTTTATGCTAAATTAATTTTTGTCCTTCACAGTCATCGGCAACTGAGAAATTAATTTGAAGGGTTAATTTTTTAAGCTACATTACAACTGGTTCACCCATTAACAATAAAAACAATAAAAACTGAAATGAAATGAACTGAAACTGAAATGAAATGAATACATAGAATGCCTCAGAATCTTACATATGGCACCTACAAAGGTATAGTTATGGTATTTTGAAGTGGGGTTGAGTGAGGTACTATGAGAAGTAGAGCTATGCACTGCTGTGGACAAGGTCAGCAGAAAATATATTTTTGCCACATGAAAAGGTCGAATAAACAAAGAACTGTGGAGGAGAATAATTCCAATATTTACATCATAGTGATCGATAGATTGGTAGGGTCTAATTCAAATCAAACCTTTGCTCTAACCCAGTTAAATTAGTTATAATCTTCATTACAAACTAACTACAACTAACTCATTACAGCCTAATTACGCAGATGCCTTCTCCTCTTAGGCTTTAATCATGTTAACACAGGGATGAAATCTTGGGAAGACTGAAAAAGACAGACACAAAATCCCTCAGAAATCATTTACTTCAGTGCCCTATTTTGAGTAAAAAATATACAGAGAGAAAAAAATGCTTTATCTAGTGGTTATCTTCTAATTATGGTCTTTGTACAGAATGACAGACTAAAATAAGCATTCATCGAGCAAAAAAAATGCAATTATTCTCCTTCCCTTTGTGGTAATCTGTGAAATTCCTGCAACTGCTCTGTTGTTGTCCTCCTGCTGCTCCACACCAACCCTCTGGATGAAGTTCATTGAATCAGTGACAGAAAAACCTGTTTGTTTACTGTATGTGTGCTGTCCTATTGACTGCTGTGACTGCTGCTCATTGCTCCTCTCCTCCAGGTGGAGGCGCTGTAGGACAAACAAACACAGCTGGTTTTTAAAGGTTTTTCATGGAAACAAGAAAAGAAATGTGCAGTGATGAAGCTGTTGAACATAGAAGGAGCTTGTTGTTGCTGTTTTGTCACACTTGACAGTGATGAATGTTGACTTGATTCAGATGTTCATGGTGGACTGCAGCAGTCATTAAGGCTTGATCTCAGTGTAACAATTACACAATTTAACACAATTGTGGGATTATTCTCACCACAGCTGTCTCTGTAGCAATTTGACATGTAGGCCAGTCGTGTACAAGTTATCATTGAGAGCATAATGATGTATCTGTCTGCATGTACAGTGTAAACCATAGTGTTCAACCACTACACACAGCATGTCTGTGCAGTACACAACAGGATTTAGTCTTACCAAACACTATAAATCTATGGCAGAGATATTTTAAAATATTATATGCAGTAATTTTTTAATCTAGGGTGCAGACTATGTTGTTTAACAATGCACACAGTACAGTGTGTAGTCCAAAGGTGCTGTATGGTAAGCTTCATTGAGGTTGGAAACCTGTTTTTGTTTTGACACCTGGGCCATATTCTTTAAATGTGGCTTGTCTTCAAATTCAGGCTAGGTGTTCTCAGGGTGAAATAACACTGTTTATTCTGATCCAGCTAATTTAGCTCATTGAAAGCAGTTTGAGGGCTGATTGATTAATCCTGGATAATGTTATCTTGAATAAGTGTGTTCAAGAAAAGAGTTGAAACTACATTCAGCTGAGTGATGATCATGTGGTTGCAGAGATAGGTAATTACACCAACAGATCACAGCAATGATCCCAATTAACCTGCATGTTCTCATCTAAAATCAGATTTATATCAACACTCATTATTAATAAAGACATTAAGGCATTGATACTTTAAAGGTTACTTCATATATGTGGTTTACCCTAATATGTCTTGGTCATGATCCAGCTAACTGTCAATAAACCTGCACTTTGGCATGTTTGGTCTTCAGGATTTGTTGCTCCAGATGGACTTCAAACCATCTTTAAAGAACCAAAAATATAAATAAATACATTCAGATTAATCAAATTAATCTAAACTTTATAATTAAACCTCGTTATCCACGTACAAAAGACGGGACCCAGGAGTATTATTACTACAAACAGTAAATCTATGTGCAGAATTTCATGAATCTGCTAGATGCTTTCTAAAGCCATATCATGTGGTACTGTACATATTGTCTCTAGTTTTTATAGTGTGTAATCATATTATGTGAATGCTAAATGGTATTTGTGATGTATATTGGTTTATACTACTGGTCCATTAACCCAGGCCTGTCGTGTTTGATCAAACACCACCTCTAAATAATTGTGTTGAAATGCTCAGTTTATCAAATAATGCTCATAACGATTCATTAAACCATCATCTCAAATTTATTGGGGGATTTAAAAGTGCATACATGAACAATGATGTTCTGAAGTGGGTAAAGTCAGGTTTTACTCCAACAAAAAATGTTTTAAAACCATACATTTTTCATCAGATATGACTCCTAAAGAAAACACAAGCTAGTTAAAAAAAAGCTTAATGTTATTGCATAATCAGTACAGTAAATGAACATTTAACAATAACAGTGTTTTCTCACAGCAATAGGTTATTAACAAAGGACTAATGCTCTAAATGCTTTAGATTAACGCAGAAAGACCATAGTCCAAAGTCCATACAGCCACAATGGAAAAATTAAAAATCAAAGTTGCAGAAACATCATTTCAACAAGTACTACACTGAATGCAATGCAGACAAGTAGAGGTATTTGAACATATGCACAGCTCAAACATTAAAAAAACTCCAAATCATTCCCCAAAACGATGTGGTTTCTGTTTGACATGTTTCTGCTAGATCCACTATGTTTATGGCATGGAAGAAAGTGAACCAAACTCTCTCCTAACCTAACCCATAACCACACCAAACCCTCAAGCAACATAACCATTCCTATACTTACATGACTTTATCTATCACTAACGTTATACCAAACCTATCTGTACTTTTTATACTGTACCTGCATAACCAGTTCCTTCACTTAACTACATCTAACCTTGTACCTAAACATAGCCATTTCTGTATAACAGCCTATTCACCACACAATAAGCTGATGTCTGCAAAAGATTCTAAATTGCATTCAGTGCAAACAGTTTTTAATTAATTATTCGTACACCATCTGTGCAAAGTACTGTGATTAAAGTTGAGCAAATGCTTAATTAAAATGCTTAATGCTTAATTAAGGTCGTGGAAAGATTGTTGTTGTGGTTAAATGTACACAAAAAACAAAGATTAATTATTGGTCTGAGACCAAGTTTCAAACCCTGGTCTTCATTATCAAAAACATTTTACATACCCATCCGCAATCCCAGCTTTCACACCCTCCTCTGCCTAAGTGGTACACACTACTTTCTGCTTTGTTGCTGAACATCGACATTGACGTCAATCCCGTCCTCCAAAATCATCCAATATGATCTTAATTCCTAGGGAGGAGGAACTGTCTGAAAAATACATTCCCCTTCTAGGACTTAAACCTAGCTGACCTAACTGTGGTAAATTGTTACCACTAAAACCATCACCTTTTCATTACACCCCAGAACTTGACAAACCAGGTTATCTACTTTTTAACACATACACTATTGCTGTCAATCACCTATTCCTGCATCTAGAAAGTCCTTCATTTAAGCAACCATTTGGTTCAAACAAAGGTTTATAGCTGTCATTACTACACCGCACACCAGTTAGGTTGACTCATTCTTCCATGCCATTAACCCACAGTATCTAGCACAAAATTTCAGAAATAAGAACTCATTGATTTGAAACCTCCTTGGTGGAAGGTTTTATGGATCATGCGCTACTTAAAAAAATTAAACAAAGAAGACAGGATGCTAAATCTAAATGGCAATCACTTGTTCTTTCTCTGTTAGTTATAAACATGGCATTTACGATGTCGAAGGGTCAGCAAGCTAGCTAAATAGCTTACCAACATAGCTAATACCTGGGTGTCTATTTAGGTAGTTATTAGTTGGACATAGAACTACTTAATATGATTGCATCTCAAAGTACATAATGACACACATTTTATGATATAAGTAACCAATTATTCTCCTTTTGAAACTGTAATCATTTTGTTACGTGTTTTCAGTATATCTCCATTTCATTTTTGTTTGTACAATAATAACAGTAAAGTTACAAAGAGAGACAGTGACAACAGAAAAGACCAAATTATGCACATACAGTTACATATATGTCTGACTTTACAGAACTAAATACTACTAAGTGGTCACCTCTTTAAAAAGACAGAGAAAAAAAATATTTCAAAACTCATATTAGTGCTTTGTCAGTGCTACGACATATCAATCTCATGAGCAACTTGTCCATATTTAGCACCACCACATCTACCTGCTTCAGTACCTCCACCTCACATGAGATACTTGTGTGCAAATGCTATGCTTTTAATCTAAACCCCACACAGCAGTGGTGTAGTCTGTGTTTGTGCACATTTAAGCTGTACACCTTTTCTGTAATCCTGCTACAAATTAACTGGGATATGTAAAGTTTCCATATTAAATACATTTCAAGTTATGAACTTAATTTAACACTCAATCTATTCAATGTGAAAAAAGTAAAAAAAACAAAATACAGATACCTTAAATGACAAGGGACAGATACCTACGATTTCGTTTCACATGCCAGACGTGCAACCTACATATTTAGCCTTACATATTAATAGCCATTTAGGTGCATAATGTTGCACATGCACATGTTAACTATGTAAAAGGTACATAGATGAATGTACGACAGGATGAAAGCAGTCTAAGGACAGCAGGTGTGAGTCATCTATCCCTTAACTTAACAGTATATTTGCTTTTAGACTACACCACTGTTAAAGAGTCCTAATTTGTACACATACACAGTGTAGTACCGCTTGTCCATAAGCACAGAACAGCGTGAACAACTGACCAACATTTCAACATGTGCTTCAAAGAGTAAATACACATAGGTTAAAAGTACTTGCATCGCCATCTAGTGGTTATGGCATGCTCCATCCACAACCTGAGCAGCACTTAACATTTTAGTACTGTGCAACACTATATCTCTTTCATGTGGTTACAAACAGAGTACACCCAACATGAAAGCCTTTTCATTTGCTTTCATAAAGTCATCACAGTATCACTCATACTGTGTGACTGACGGGTGATCTCCTAGAGGTGCATTTAAGGAAAACTACAGCAATGAGTGCTTAGCACCGATAATGGACACAAAGCAAAAAAAAAAACAGATTACAATTACAGAATACGGCTAACCATGAAAGAAGGGTGAAGTTATAGTACCAGAACTGGTATCAAAACAGCACCCAGCCGTAAAGTCCATATTCTGATTAGTAATATGTATAATACCTAAGTAATCCGTTACACGTGGTGGCATGCAAAATCAAACATTTACACACTTTCACTGCCACGAAGTAGGAATTGGACACAATTTTTCCAACTCCCTTCATGGCAATAAACTGATAACTTCAAGTCACGCAACGAGCATCAAGCATGTGTTTGACTAACAACAGCTAAGAAAGAAGTGCATTTTAAGGTGACTCATTTAACAGGAAATGAAAAATGAAAGTATTGTAATCAAACCAGTGTAAATGTAAAATTAACTATTTTTATATGCTTTAAATTAACTCAAACTGACTATGCTAGTTTTAATGACTACTGTATTCTCCCTATATTTTGAGTGATTCACTGTAACCACAAGCACCGCTTCATTTCCACTCACAAAGTGCATTATCAAAGGAATCCCTGTTACCTATAGGGTAACCTATAGGCCTGAAATGTAAACAATTTTCATTTCAAAATGAAATCTATCACTACAGATGTAATTTTCCATCACCATTTTGAAGATACCTCACACTTAAGGAGAGCTGTGTAGCAACATTTATCAAACAAGTGATTTCCAATATTATAATTTTATCACATTTTATGGTAATGTGCTGTTATTTGGTCCACTATAGCTGGAATCATACCATGTTAGCTAGTAGCTAATTAGCCAGCAATGCTAGCCAACATGCCTGCAGAATTCAAGCAGACATGGTCAAAAATTTGGTCAATAATACATCTTAATGTGTGGAAGTAACACATTTTTTGCAGCTCCTTTTTTAAATATTCTGTATAATTTTGATATACATTTTGGCCTCTGCTTTTTCATTTTCCAGCTGTACACTTATGGTAAAATGTAACAATTATCTAAGTTTTTTTGATTTTCTCTTTTTTTGTATTAAAACTAAAACACCAGATATATAGATCTACGTCATGTATGCAGCTTCTCATACCAAGTGTGATGTAAGTTCAATGTGGTAACTGCCAGCGAAATGAGGTCCATTTGACTCACATTCACAAAATATAATTTCTTATGATTTAAATGGTAACTACCTTTGATAACGCTTTTCTTGAGGGCACTCCAGGGTACTCGTGCTTTTGTAGCCAAACCTCAGTGTTCAGTTCATCACAACATTTTTGTTTACACCTAACATCACACTCATGTACGGGCCAAGACACCTGTCCTGAGAGTAACAAAGTAAATTATGACGGCTGGAACAGGAACACTTAAGGGCACTTTTCAACCAGGACCCGAAATCTAAAAGGCTTAGATATTATCACTCCACATCAGGCTCCAGAGTCTTTTAGATCACTGACTCCAACCAAAATCCTCAGAAAAGAAATAAAGAAATTAAGAAACACCTGTCTGACTCATCAAAGACTGAGCTGAGCCAGACTGATATCTCAAATATACCTAAGTAAGTGTGTTTCGCATGTAAACGACACGCAGAAATGCTTTCAGTATTTGCCTGTGCTTTGTGTCTGCTGCTTCACAGTTAATACCCGCTCATATATTATTACTAACACTTATAAGTGTTAAAAAAGTGAGTGAGCTTAAAGCAACACATAGATTCTACAAAATTTACCATGATTGTCCTATTTTTCTACAAACAAAAGTCAACATCTGCCATCAGAATAATTTGAAAGAAGCTATAATGGCAATGCTTTAAAGCATAAACACACTTCAGAGGTAGAATCTACAAATTCATATTGTGTCTCATTTGTAATGTCCTGAAGATAGTCCAGAAATGTGCAGAATGAAGACAGGACACGAGTGCATTTACCATCGAGTGTTTTCACTCAATGTTAAAACTGAATGATTCACAGATGTCGGTAATAAAATAATTTCTATATCCCTAATTAATGAAATAAAAACTTTGAACTTCTTTTCAACCAGCAACATCAGTATGCGAATCAGTGTTACGGTGCACAGCTCTCATCTCTGTGTCTGTTCTGGTTGTCTTGTTTTGGATAAAGTGCTTGTGTGTCTCCTCACTTCCTACACTACCCATAATGCACATGTGCTTGGTAGTGCAGAGTCCCATCCTGAGCTCAGTTTCCCAGAAGCAGCTAAACATTACAACTGCACTGCACTAATTATATAATTTAACATATATACATATATTCATAGTAAATTTTGCCTGTCTCAACAAAATACAGAGCATTATGGATTGTTGGACATTATTTAAGTGTTTGTTTTGAGCCAGAAATCCAAAGACCATGACTTTGGATACAGTTCAAAACAGAATATTTGCTGCTTCAATATTTTCAGATTTATTGTACGTGCCTTTTAAAATTTCATGTGTGCCTTTTAAAATTTCATGTGTAACTTCCATTAAGTTCTCTCCACCATTGAAATGTATCATTAATTTTTATACTCAAAAACAGCCCAATTATATTTATCTGCTTTTTTGTTCTCCTTCAATTAGTTTAGTATTAGTATTCTGAAAGCTAGATACTAGTATCCCGATATCATTATGTCATCATAAACCAATACACTGTTAAGATTTTTGCAACTTTAATACCAGCACACAATGTTGAATGCTGTAAAATGCTAAGTACTTAATCCCAATTGTGTTTTGCAAGCTGTGTGTGCAGATGGCAAATAAATGGGATTTTTAATATTAGTAGTAATAGCTTTAAAAAAGAAAGTGGAAAAGTAGATTAGAGCTGAGCTCCAGTCTGACTGATACCAGGAGCTGCATATGTAATGTATTTAACTGACAAAGCTGACAATGAACTAAACAACCTTTTTTCGTTGCTGTAACGTCTTACCAGTGTAGTGTAGTGATTTTTAGATATCCAATCTCTCATATGTGGTGCGTCCTCAGTGCAAATACAGTGAAGCTTTAGGGAAAATGGCATCAGGGTGGCATGCTGGTGTGTCTCAGCTGGGCTGCTGGCTGAGAGCGGGCCAGGCCAGGGTTACATTCAGCTGCTGGTTGTGCTGGATCAAGGATGTGTGTCGATAGTGTAGGACCAGCTCTCTCAGGGATGAGTATAGGTTGTAGGGCTCAGCGAAGCCATACCCTGTGGATGTCCTATAGATCACACAGTGCTTCACATCCCCATCCACACTGCATGAAGGGAAAGGAGAGTCATTGTCTATGCACTGTTAATAACTAAAATATAAAACTTTATGGTAGTTTGACCCCCAAAGGCCGACACAGACAAGGTTTAATTTGCACTGCACCTACAGAGGGGAAAATCTATTTTAATTCATTTTAATTTTAAATGCTGATAGTACTCACACAACTGAGCAAGCAAAGGAGCCTCTCTGAGTCTGGCTGTCTCTGATTAGGAAGGTCCCATCCCTCCTTCCCCTCAGCAGCTCCTCTGCCTCCTTCCGTTTCATACCACCAACGTACCAACTTCTCTCCTCCTGGTGAGTGTCGTCTGCTAGGGTGTATGGGCTAAGGGAAGATGGGGATGTGGTAGGGTTAGATTAGTTAGGGAAAATGTCAGCTATCAATAATAATCTGAATAAAATGAGGATACTCACTCTTCTTCTTCATTCCTGATGCCCAGCCAATCATCAATCTGGCTCTGCCTAGTGCCTTGCTGTGTGAGCCATCTGAAACACGAGCAAAACACAGTCAGAAGGCTACAATATGTGAAAAACATGCTGTAAAATGTAGCTTGTCAACTTAATTATATTAGATAACAAAAAGCCAAAAGATGATGCAGAAGGCTTCACCTGAAGCATATCAGTATTCATTGTAATGTTTTATATGCATCCATCAATAGACACTATAAAAATGGAAATCGTATCCGTGACCTCACCCAAAAAATCAGCAAAGATGTGGCTCATCGACAGGCCTGAGGCAGGCTGAATGAAGTCTGAGTGCTCAAAGAAGCCATCTGTAACAGCATCCACCTCCTCCTCTAGCAGACCGTGAGTCTCACATACTACTTTAACCTGCTCACCTTGCTCTTCCTTCGCTTTTCCCCCCAGCAGTATTTTTATAAAGTCCCCCCAGAAAAAACTCAAGGTTTGTTGTTAATGACATGGCTGATTGAAACCAATGTGGTACCAGCCAGGTATTTGTTTACTGTTACGGCCCGTACCAGACCTGTATGACTATCAGTAGTCTACATGGGAGGAGAACATGGTGGAGATTGTTCACTAGCTAATTGATGGCAGATGGCATCATTCTGATTGTCAATTTGTGTTTTTTTTAAATAACTTTGACTCTCAAGTCAGCTATGACGACACACTGCAGTCATCTCAAGACCCCAGTGAGATTGACAAGCACTCAAATGAAGTTATCTGCAGTTACTGCCAGATTGTTACAAACAACATCGGAGACAGCTTATGGTTGTGAGTTCAGCATTCAATTCACTGGCAACAACTGTGGTGGACATTCCTGCAGTCAGCATGCCAATTGCATGCTCCATCAAAACTTGTGACATCTGTGGCATCATGTTATGTCATAGAAACTGCACATTTTAGAGTGGCGAGTTGGATGTATCGATTATCTTGGCAAAGAAATGTCTGTTAACAAATTGTGCGCAAAAGGGCAAAAAAGTCTTGATTCAACTCAAAATGTTTATTTTTGTTCAGTGTAGAAAGGCTGAGCATGCTGGAAATCCACAGCTGTGGTAACATTGATAACAGCTGATTGCTTTTTCTATGTTTACAACTCAGCTGTGTCACTGGCATGTCACCGGTATGTCACAGACTGTTTTCAACTGAACTTTTTATCAGTGATATCACAGATGGATTGCACCACGTGTTAGCTTGTCAGTTAATTAACTATGCAGACAACTCTAAGACTGATAGGCCTGATTGATTCAGTACATCCAGAAGAGTTCATTTATTCTGACTATACATCACAGGCCGGTAAAGTACAAGAATCCTTTCTCCACCAGTATAAAATCTAGTACATGAGTTGCTGAAGGGTTGAACTCACATCAGGTATTGATCTCTGAGCTTCCTCAGCTGCATAAGGTCAGGCTTCAGGCTGTTCATTTTCTTGTCAACCTCCATATGAGCCAGAGCCTTCCTCCTCAGCTCCTCCTCCAACTTCTTTTTGCTGCTGTGGATCTCCTCCACCCTTGACTGCAGCTCATCTGAATTGCTTTGAATCCTGGGAGAAGGTGGAAGAAAATCTTTAGTAAATACATAAACAGTGACATTTTGGCACTGGGGATAAAAAGCATACATACTTGTCACTCTCTGCACTGCTGTCTAATGTGAGGAACATGTCGATGTATTCCTTGCTGTAGCGTTCTTGAGTTTCACACTCCTCCTCAAAGATCCGAATGATTTCACTGAAAGCCTCTATGGCTGTCCGTTTGCTCTGCAGCTCCTGGAGAGGAGAGGAAACAAATCTACTTTAACTTTTAGGCTCTGTTGTAGTAAAGCTTTCAGAAGTAAAAAATAAATTAATATTTATTACTTTTAACTGCTAAAAGCACCGTGTTATTTTTTCAAATGAAGTCTCAATGATGAGGATGCTGTTGTACCTGCGAGGTTTGGTTAAACTTTTCATACAGATGGTCATACTCTTTGCTCTTCTCTTTGTATTGATCCTGAAATATCCTCAGCTGTTCTCCAACTGCATCGATGTCAACTTCCATCACAACCTGCTGCTGTATAGACAAGAATATAGACAAGAATGTACAGGAGCCTAAAATCTATGATGCATTTAGTCTGATTTGAACTAAAGTTAATTAATAGAAGGCTGCAACATTTTACACCTTCTTTCCACTGTCACTAAAATGTTTGTACAAATAAAAGCATCATAGAAATTAACTATCCATGTTCTGATGCAGGCAAAACCACAACCATAAAAATAAACTTTTACAATAAGACAAAATGAAAAAGATTATGTTTTAATATTTAGTAATTATACATGTAAAAAATCAAAACAGTGTTAAATAATTGTTGTAATAGAATACAGCACACATTTACAGCTCAAGGCCTCATAAATGTACCTGCTGGTATCTGGATATGGGGTAGAGTAGTCGTGTGTCCAGCTTAGAGTTATACTGGGCCAGAGACTTGTTCTGGTAATACTGGATCAGCTCCACCATGGAGCAAAAGGGTAGTGGTTCTGAAAAGCCGTATTTCCCCCCTTGACTGAAGATCTTTATGAGTCTGTTGGAGCCATCCTTTCTGCAGAAGTCAAAGCCACACATACACACATACGTTATGTACTATTTTTTTTTTAGACTTATTCTAGTCAAAAGAAAGCCTTTTTCTGTTTTAAAAGTATTTTCTGACTTGTTTTTTTATGTTATTATGTCACTTTGTGCATCTCTTAATGCTTCCCCATTCTTTCTGTTCACTAAGAAAAGCTCATGTCAACTGCTCACCCATCCCATCAAATCAAATATCTGATGGTGCAGCAAGTGACGGTAAGAAATCATTTTTCCTCCTTAGAAAAAGAGAAAGAATTAAGCTTAACAACTATTCTCGTATATTTCGAGTTTAACACTTAGACTCGTGGAAATTTTATTATTAATTTTATGCGCCTGGAGCGTGATCCAAAAATTTCACAGGCCCTGCACAACTCTAGCACAAGTGTTGCTGTTCCGGGATATATTTACTCCTAATGCAGCCCGGAGCAGCCGGTCAGCATCACACTTGTGGAATCAGTGTGGGATGTATTTCAGATATAGAAATATGTGAGGCATTTCATATTAGGCTTAACCCACTCATGTAAATGCATAGATGCCAACATTCAACCAAGAGTGTTCACAATTCATTCAACATCTCTTCTACCTCAAACGTGAAGTGAGGCCAGAAAGTTGGCAGTGTACACTGGGTCTGTTTAGCAACAGTACTGCTGTGCTCCCAGAAAAGAAGAGTTTTACCTCTTACAGCACAATAAACAGTGTATGGACGTTCAGAAAATGTGCAGTAGACCTCAAGCCTAAAAAGAGCTTTTGGTCATAGGTATGCATATGAAGCACGAGCAGAGTGTAAGTAAGACAGTGTAGACAGGATTGAGTAAAGTTGGAGCGTGTCTGTTCCTTCAGACAAATTTGAGACTGATGACTGGAAAATCACGACTGAAACACATCGTCTGTAGACAGGGTGTTATGTTGCTGACCGCCAGGGTCTGCGCCAAACTCCCAATCAACAAAGTTTTATATATGAAACCTAGTCTGTCCTGATTCAACTAACATTGGACAGAAACCAGGAAATGTATAAAGTTACATTATAAAACCAGTGAAACTAAATTAAGACTGTGTGAAACCAGAAAACTAAAGTTAGACTTTGAAACCAGGAAATGATAACTGACCTCAGACTACATGTATTCGATTTGTGGCGAACATAGCCCTCCCACGACACACAGGGGACTAATAATTATTATAGCATTAGCAGTTCAAAGGCTAAAACGCTACCCTTATCCAGTTTTATTTTCTTAAATGTAATGACAATATTGTTTATTTTATGAACACACAAAAACAGCGTATACATGTGCACATAATAGACTTCAAAAATAGTTACCTCAGTGTGAGAGTGTATTCCCCCTTAATCTTACTGGAAGCATCTCGGACCAGGAATGTGCCATCAGGAGTGTTTCTCATCATCTCATTTACCTCCTCTCTAGATAACCACAAAGGATAATAAGGTTTCAAACAGTTTAGGAAAACAACTGTCTGAAACTTTCATATAGTACTGCCATTTCTGTCAATTTTAAAGGGACTTGCACAAAAGAGCTGGACTAATTTTTCTGTACTATGTTAGCCATATAAAAGCATTCAATACCTCGAGATATTTCCCCAGTACCACTCTGCATCAGACAGATGGTTGTCATCAGAGCTGGCTGCCATTGCTTTGGATATGTTGTTCTTGGGTTGACGTTCTGACCACAAAGGCAATAAAATCAAGGAAAAATCAATCAAGGATCATTTTTGTTTCAAAGTTGTGTTTTGCTTTCATTCATTCTTCAAATATAAAAATGACATAATAGACCGTCAGTCCATTGTAGTCTCTTTCCATTTATTCTATTTGACTCTATATAATGATATTTTTTTATCAATCAGCAGCAGGTAATTTAGAGGGTTAAAGTTTTTATTTTTAAAATGACAAAACTACAAAACTGTAGAGGCTAGACATTTGATGCATGAATTTAACTAAACTAGCAGTCTGTCCTAACAGTCATTTTTTAATAGCATATGTTCTATATTTTAACTTATTTTGGAACAAAAATGATTAAATATGCTACAAAAGATCTGTTACAGTACACTTCTAACATGCAGAACAAAGAGATGCTGAAGAGTACCTCCTTCCTCGGCAATACCAGTTCTTAGGGCAGGAAACACATCATCATGATCAACAGGGGAGGAAAGGTCCTGCAGGAACGCTGTCAGGGTGTGAGACTCAGCCTCGCTGTCGCTTTGGCCCGTGTCAGGCTCCAAGAACTCTGCAAAATCAACTGTACAGCAACCCAGTGTTAAGGACCCAGGCAGGTCTGTATGTGGCTATCTGCACTTTGTGGCTGTTCAACAGACACTGCTGGCCCACTGACAAGGACTCCAGAGGGAGATATCGTTGTGTTGCTTAGTCTTGCACCATGTGGGAGACTCTGTCCAGACTAGTCTGCTGACAGGTGACACTGTCTGACTGCCTAAAATACCAGAACGGGCACTCCTCAACACTCAGGCACACTCAGCCAGACTCAGTTCTGCTTAGTGCTCGACCTCGCCTTGCCTCGCCTCGCCTCGCCTCGCCTAACAAACAACAGCTGTCTGCAACGAGATGCCATGTCAGCCTGAAGGACTGGAGTTGATGTGCCACTGTTTCTGTTTGTGTTTATTATTCCCGTGTGTGTTAATGTGGCATTAGGGAGGCAGGGAAAGGTGAGAACCTGTCTGTCAGGCATTCTCTGAAAGCATTACATTTATGTGTACATTTCTTTCTGCGTACAAGTATGGGGCAATGATGCATGTGCGTTGCGAGAGGCACGGCATTAGCAGTTGATGTAAATCATCTCTTCAGCACTTGTGATGGCATGCCTGGAGATGCATTAAATTGCTGCTGCAGACGTGTATGTTCAAGGAATCATATGTATGCTGTTGTAAAATGAGAACGGGCGTTAACTCATTAATCCTGGACCCACAAACAGTGAAGCTCTGTCAGAACTTGCCTGGTATAAAAACCTAATAAAGTTGCATATAATTGATCTTGAATCTAGGTGAATCATTCAACTCACAAAGCCCTTAAAACCCTGTGATCCCTGCTGCTACGATAAACGATTAAGCATTTGATTAACACAAAATTAATTGGCAACTATTTTAATAATTGATTAATTGTAGTAAATGTTCAAACATTCTGTAGTTATAGCCTCTGAATTTTGAGTATTGTCATAGTAAACTGTACAGCTTTGGGTTTTGGTGTGTCAGACATACTAAACTATTTTATGATGTCACCTTGAGCTTTGAGAAATTGTGAGGGCCATTTTTTCTAAATGATACATTGGTGAACTGATGAAGTAAACAGCAGATTGATCAACCGTGAAAACGGTTGTTACTTGCAGCATAATAGTCTAATGTAAGCTCATGTTATAGCCTGAATGGTTTGTTTCTGAGAAATCAAGAGCTTCAGTGACTATGGCGTCTGTGCCACAAGAGGTGCCAATCATGATTTTGTCAAACAAATCAAACAATCATATTATTTACTTGCAACTCAAATTCTATGCTAAAAGTGAACCCTGTAATAAATAAAATAACGTCATATTGCTTCTCTCTTGTAAATATATGAGAATTTGAGAAGACTTTCCAAAGGCTTATTATATGTACCAGTGGTTTGGTTTGTAAATCTGCTTTGTTGCACACAAAGGATGACAAAGGAAGTCAGCACTTTTGTTGAGACAAAGTACATCACAAGAATGATTATTAATAAAATGTGTCTGTATTTATACTCAAAAATGCTTAATATAGCACCTTTCAGTCTTACCTTGAACTGCTGGTGATGGCTCAGGCCTAGTAGCCATGGAAATGTCTGTCTCCTGTCGTGATTGGGTAAGCGGTGATGACGTCATCACAGGCAATACAGAATGGGACTCAGGATTATCCACCATATGGTTGGAGCTCTTGTTGATGACTGCAGCCTCGTCCCTCAGATGGAGGGATGCTAGCGATGACGTTGGGAAATCAGCTGGTTGGAGCTCGTTGTCCTCTGCTCTGAGTTGGAAACCCTCTTCTGCCATTTTCACAACACAGACTAATAGTCCAACTTTTTATCGAGGTGGTGAAGCAGCAGGATGGCAGGTGCCACGTTGGAGTTGATCACATACTATCAGCTTACAGTTACACTCATGGCTGAGGGTAGAGAGGGTGATGGTGCAGAGTTTAAGGCTGCCCTGTATTGTCGAGGTAGAGCATGTTCCTCAGCCTGAACTCCCGGTTTAAACTCATCACAGAGCAGAGCGTTGACATTGCCAGTGGATGCTGTGTTTTCACTTTTCTATACTGCAGTGGGACTTCTCTAAAGTCGATCACTGTTCTGCTCTACAGTCATTCGCTTTAAGGCAATCATACCTGGGATATTCCCAGAACCGCCATAGTTAAACACTGAACAGTGCCTGCTTCATAGACACCTTGACACTAGTTATTAAGCTGTAAACCGACTGTGACAGACTGAAGCATGGCTGTTTGATTTCTTCTTCATGGACTTGTGCATCATTTCATATCAGAAAACCTAAAACAAAACAGGCATAAACACAGTTTGAGACTCAGTACTGTAGAATAAGGGGAAACAATCCTTTTGCATGCGAACATCTGGCCTAATAATTGTGTAATAATCTGCACTGTTTAATAACTCTACCCATATACCAATACATTAGTTATTTTGCTATTTGGGTCAGACCCTTCATTACCCCTCCATGTTCCAGACTTGCTGCCCAGTGTGTTGATGCTCAGTAATTTTTAAATTTAACTTCTGGCATTGTTGGCCTGAGTATTGTAGGAGCTTCTTGTAAAGCAGGGCAAGATAAACTCAGCTGTTAATGACATGTTTACAGTATGCAGTGAAATGTTCGGCACCATATACTGTGAGGCAGTAAAGATTTGTCAGCTGTCAAAGATTTTTCCAGTTCAACAGTTAGATTGTGGTCCATATCCATTTACAAATCTGTTTTTTACATTGTTGGCAATGCTTCAAATAAATGACTGCTTCGTGGCAATATTGGAATTATCAGGTATGTAATTCACTTGATAAATAAAGTACACACATTCCTGTCGAGCCATTTCTTCCATAAACAGTTTCTCAATTGATTTGCCAAGAAATGTGATATATCACAACATACTTACTTATCTAAAATTGCACATACCATGTTTAAAGGCTTTATCGGCATCCCTCTTAATGTTCAGAGTGATCGAGAGGAGCAGGACCAAGCTGTATGCAGAGACTGGTTGTATCAAGCATAATCCAGACTCTTCCGAGTTTTAATAAAAACAGAAACCTAGCTGTCCATCTATCAAGTATAAAAATGTAATGTGTGGTAGTGAATATGTGCTCTAACAGAATATCTTCAAACATACAGTATTTAAGCAGATAATATGTGATAATTCAGTACTGGACCTTACTTGTCCCATGATTAACATTTAATATCCTGATATTGTCATGGCGATCTGCACTAAAAAAACATCCTGTAACAAGGCTTTACAAATAAAAGACATATGTCTCATCCCAAACATATTCATTTATCTCCATGAGTGTCACTGTTGATAGGAAGAGGAAAGAGAATATGTAAGTTGTCATGTTTATCATGAAACCTGTTACATGGTAAAGAATTGAGGTGGACTAGCTAAATCCTCTTCCTCTCCTAAGCATCTGGGATTAGTCAGCGGTTTATTATCCTCCTCTACCCGTTACAATGTGACATCCTATTGAAGGGGTGTGAAGTGGGGGTATCGTCTAGCTGTTCAACAAGAGGAACATCCTTGTAATCAATATTTATTGTAATGAAAGATCTGATTTTGTTTGCAAACATTATAATGGATATGGTTTTAACAGAAAAATGAGCAGTCATAGTTGATGTAACTCTAAACTGCGACTGAAAAACCTCGAAAATACCTTTATTAAGCTTCACTGACATGTCATTTTTTTCTAAATCTGGATAGCCTTTTGCTTTCAACATCAGTTTTAGGTGTCAGAAATATCAAAGCTTTCATCATTAAAAAGCTTTTAAAAATATTTATATGAGGATTCAAATTTGCTTTATCTGTATTGGTATTGTTAATAGGCAGATGATTTATAATGCAGTCTGTTTCTATTAAAAAAAGTATTGGGTCGTACCAAATTTTCTGAGTGACAACATTGCAGAGTAAAAGTCAAAGCTTGGGAAATAGCGTCAACATCAAAATACTCTGAATGGTACGCAGCCAATGAAGTCTAGTCTTGAGTCCATGGCTGAATGTCAATGGTACACTGTGTCCAGTACTCACTGTTGAGACGATGCATGATAATAAACATAATTTCAAAGCAAGTCCTGCAATCTTCTTCACATAGTTCTTGTGTCTTAAAAAACGTTCCAGTATGCATCCATCTGGGGGACGACACACATATGGGTTATTCCCCAACTCCAATAATTGCATACCTTTTTTTCGGTATTAATTTGCGTTGCTGTTTGTGTGTAAGTCAGAATTTTTTTTTTCACAAACTATGTTGACCTAATCAAAACAAATAAAATGGTGTTTGCCCTGTTCATGCAAAGCAAAGTTAGAATCCTAAAAAAAATCTCATGACGTATGTTACAATTAACAGCAGCGATCTTCTGAAAATGTCCCGTACTTTCACAGTGTCAGGAAACTAAAAATCGTCAGTCCACCACCCAACAGATAACGATGAAGGTATTTATTTTGCCGATGATGACTGTCTTCTCTTTTTGTTTTTGTTAAATATTCGGTCATAGTCTTGTTATTGATGTCCCGAAACGTGACGCTGATGTACGCCATTTCCCACCGCCTTTAAGCTTTCCATCGTACCGTACCAAAGCTGGTAATGACGAATAGATATGGAGGCTGAACATACAGAGAACTTTCAAAATGGCAACTTCTGATGTTAATAACCGACTGAAAAAATGAAACATCATCAGGAAACTCAGCAGGACCAGACAGTGCACACCTACCTGGGCCAAGACAGAAGGGACCGGGCAGCAGGGGAAGCCAATGTTTCATCGACATCCATGAAGCGGCGAGAAGACGTGGCTGGACGCACACGTGGCTCAGATCAAACCAACCACAGGCCTCGGTCCTCACGCCATCCTGTGTCCCCCCCCCCCTCTCCAACTCCTCCTATCCCATACTGCCTCTGCTCCTGTGTCCTCCATCTTTTAAAGATCCTCTCCATTTGGACATGGTCAGTCCCCTCTGAGTGCCACATTTTCCCACGATGCCATTCCTCTAGGAATTTCCTCTTGTCTTCTTCGATGCATCTCATGTCTTCATGAAAATCAAGCTTTTTCCGAGACATTTCCCACTTTGTTTTTACTTTTTCATGCAACGTGCGGAAGAAAACTCCACTCATCTATGGCGTGCAGTATAAAACAAACCTAGAAAAAATATAAATTGTTCTGAAAAAAATCACAAAAAATGATGTAGGTTTTAGAGCTTATGCAGATAAAGGAAAGGCAAAAGTAAAAGAGCAGCACTACTCTTCACACTGTAACTCTTTTTCACAGTTTGAGAGCAGTGTGTGGCTGCACAGTGGGGGGACAGGAGCATGAGAATGAGTCGGTGGGAAAAAAAACTATATAAATAAATAAGGGAAGGATGCCACTGTTGCTATACAGAGCAGGGGGCTTAGTGGTCTCCTGAAATCCTATTGGCCGGGCTGTTGCCATGTGCTCGGGAGTCAGCAGAGATGCTGCTAACAAATCAAGGAAATGTTCTAATATTAGACTGTATGTATCTAGGCAGTGGGAGCCCCTGACCTCTCAACTCCGCCAGCGTTACGTTCCACTTCACAGATCAGCAAAATGAAAGAAGTGGTGCGGAAGTAACTGGTTAAAAAAATGTTACGACACTGTAGACAAAACAGCAGACAGCCCCTCACCATCCCAACTCCCTCCATGATATCCCAGTTACAGACGAACAAACGAGAAGGAGGCGACAAATTCTTTTAATGCAGATAAATGATTTCACTGCATTTTGGCTCACTGGACATTTGTAGAATATAGAGTCAATTAAATAGTTTTTGTTATTTAGGTGAAATTTTGCTAATAAAAACGGCCTATTTCTAGCGATCTTATACATATAGGTTCTGCAAAAATAAACTAGGACACCTACTGTATATCAAACATTAAACAAATTGCCACCAGCAAGCAAAGAAAAGAATGTGTATTGCTCTGCTGATGTGTATTTTACTGCCCTATACCCTTCATTTATACATTTTCTGAATGACATTCTGTCATACATTATAATCTGCATTATTATTAAGCAGTCGTACACTGTCGGTATTGCTAATTCCTCTTCATTTTATCTAGCAGTGCATGACCAACACATTCATCTGATAATTATCTATTTTCTACATTTTCATAAACACACTGACAGACTTGATTTTCTCATGCAAATGGCTTTGGCAGGATCCCAAAAAGGGATATTATGGAGCCCAGTAGATTTGTGGAGCCTTGCTGTAAAATGCGAACATGCCACTATTGTAAATGTCATCTATTATTTGTTTGCGTGTTCCAAGATTTATCTGCTTGAATCAGGCAGGATAAATACGTTCCTAAAAGGCGTTTCTATAATGTGTTACTTAATATCTGTCTGCTATGTGGATGTTTTTTGCGACGCAGGTAAGATGGTTTTGATGTTTGTGAGTTTACTGCACCTCCTTTTTTGATTAAAATTAACTCTTTCCATATAGAGCAGATCTAGACGGTATTCTTTATAATATTAAATACAGAGACCCAACAATTAACTCTTATGGATTACTAATTTTTGCTGTTTATTTGAAATTTATTTAATGTCTTAATTTATTGATCTATGATGTCATTATTGAGACGCATTAATCAACAACAAACAAATCCAGTATGTATACCTTTCAACAACAACAAAGTGTTTCTATATGAACACACATAAATGTAAACAAAGCACACACCAAATAATCTGTACATTATATGACAAATCTAGCTCAAATGTATTGTCTGTAAATCCACAAATTGTAAAGGTTTTGTCGAGCCTGACCAATATTTTGGTCAGACAATATTATCAGCTGTAATTGGCCCATGGTAGATGGCAGTATCTTGTTACATCTTTTTTTCCCCAGTGTGTATAATGCAGAAGATTGTGAGATTGTGTATGTTGTGTTACTGCATAGTTTATCCAGCAGAGTGCACTGCGATTTACAATATAGTAGCAGGCAAAAAAGAGTGAAAGAGAAGAATAATTGGTTTACAATGTACAATGTGTGACATGTTGAACAATCATTAACTCAGATATTATTTTATTAACTTATTTGTTTAAGTAAACATCCTTTTGAGTACCTCGTCATATTGGTAAAAAAAAAAAATCAGCTCAAATATTCACTATCTGTGAATTTTCCATCATTTCTAATCAAATCTGGGTCTTGACAAATTGTAAACAATATAAAAGAGGAGAGAGGAGGAAAGTAGAGAATGACATAATTGTAATTTTCCACCTCATTAAGCCCATAATGTCCACAGATCCTTTCATCTCCGACTGCAGAGTGCATGGATAATCATTCTTTAGCATTGGAAGTTGTACTTGAAGCACCATTTAACCATTGCATTAATTAAATATTACCAGAAGCTGTTAATTCACGACCACGTGATTTCACATTTCAATGTCTGTTTGGTGAGACATTTCCCGTGTGTGACATTCAAACAAGGTAACATAAATAATAACATAAATACATACAAAAATGTCAGCTTGAGAAGTCTCTCCACCAATGCCAGGAAAGACAGCAATTTAGCAGTAAACAAGTTGTTGCTTGTTGTAGCGATTTCGTCAGTTGAACTGAATATAGAATATTTTCACTTCCTCATTATGAGGGAAAGGAACTCCTTCCTGGTCTTAGGATCATCATGAAATGTTCCCAGCATGACACTTGTAACAGTACTGGCGTTCATCTTCTGCACACCTCTCATCACCATACACATGTGGCTGAAATGAACAAAGGATGATCTTTAATTACTGCACATCTCTTAAGAGTAAGTTATTGATTTGCACAAATTATTACTTAAAGTACTGACCTTTCCACTACATCTAGGTGACCACAAAACTACTATTTTAAAGTACTTTAACATAAACGTAGCCAGGAGCCAGTAAAAACAATGTTCATTTCAATGCAAAAGATAAAACAAACAAAGAAAGAATTAATGAAACAAAAGCTGAACACTCACACAGCCTCAATCACCACTGCCACTCCAGAAGCCTCCAGCGCCTCAGAGATGGCTGAAGCAATCTGTTTGGTTAGACGCTCCTGAACTGTGGAGGAAGTCAAAATGAGATTACAAAGGAAGATGTGAGTCTACAGGATTATATCTATATCTAAATTATAATTATATAGTTATTTTTACCTTGAAGCCGCCTGCTGTAGATCTCAACAATTCTGAAAAACAAAAATAAGGACAATGACACACATGTCTAAGAGTATGAGAGTGTGTGTGTTTAATGTATGTTTTAATCACCTACCTTGCAAGCTTGCTAAGTCCAACAACTTTCTTGTTTGGGAGGTATGCTATATGAGCCTGGAACATTTATTTAAAAAAAAAAAAGTCATCATCATCATCAGACATATCAATGTACAAAATGATTAATTTCAGTAAATATCAGTAATACATATATATGACTTATTCAGGACTCTGATTAACTTATTAAAGTTATTAAATTACCTTGCCAAAGAAGGGCACCAGGTGATGTTCACAGAGAGAGAACAAATCAATGTCCTTGACAATCACCATCTCTTCATGGTTTTCATCAAAGATGGCTTCGTTCAAGATATCTGTGGATTAAATGTTAGCTTTACATGTTGTGTCTATACTGGGGCAAAGGATGAAATCAAAAGTGACAGGGGTAGATTTTTCTAAACTAATATAAAAACTCTTTACATTATAGTTTAGTTTTGAACATGATAAAGAAAATAAATCTTTCCTCACCTTGGACGGTTTCTTTGTAACCTTTAGTGAGGAACTGCATGGCTTTAGCTGCACGTAGTGGTATACGTAGAAGTCCCTCCTGGTCGACGTCCTCCTTCCTTGCATCCCACACCACGCAGTATTTGACTATCATGTGACATAATTCAAAATACCTCGAAGTTACATGGTCTAATTTGAAAAAATACAGAGCAATGAATCTATCGAGTTGTGACAACGTTTAGACACCCATGCAGGAGATGACTGCATTTAAATAATTCGCTGATTTCAGCTTGTCGAGAGTAGACTGAAACTTTCCACATTGACAGGGTTACTGTACAAATCGATTTCAAGTCCCCCTGTATCAAATGTCATGGAGCAGCATTATACTGATCCTGTGATTTGAGTTTAAATACCTTTAAGTCCCATGCTCTGCTGTAAGGTCACAAAAGACCAGTCTTAAGTGCTTGCAGCACTAACATGTACGTCTTGACTCTCTTTTGAATCCTTTGTCTACATGGGGCAGTGACATGAAGCTGAATAAGAGTTAGCACATGGCTAAAATCTAGCCATCACCACCTTATTCGATGAAATAGTGGAATAGGAATGACAAGGAAAATGTCATGTCATTTAGATACAGTGTCCCCACTACATATTCCATAAACATGAGCGTGGCAGGGCTGGAGGACAAAGCAGACAAACAGGCGGGACATCGAACAGGGGAGACTAGACGAAACAGACACAGAACATGAAGGGCAGGGAAACATCAGGAAAACACAGGGAAATAGACAAATCTAGCAAAACCTAACATACTAATTTTCTTTCATAGATTTACATGGTTTGCGTTAGGCTTTTTGTTTCAAACAAGTTTTACTTCACTTCTTAAAACTGATTAAAAATACAATTTTAAAGATATCTGCCACACTTCTTTAGGTTGAACTACAGAAAGTAAAGCTCTGTTGTAATATAGAAATAGATTGACTTTGACTCCAGACACCTGGGTTCACATTCTACGTCACAACTGAGCATCTCATTCAACACCAGACCAGCCTTCACCCTGCTGACTGTCTTGTGCTTTAACGGACAATGGTATCTACACACGTCTTAATAATACATAAAGATGAACCCAGCCACATCAGACTTTACTTTGATTTTACGGTTTCTATTTGTCCTCTTCTTACTAATACCTCTGTTTAATTATTGAATCATGACATGGGATGGCGTATATGCACGTGTCAGGAGTGACACCCAGCTTGCTGACTGTCACAATGCTGCCTTGACTAACAATGCATGAATAACTTCTTTATGCACAGCAGTGCACATGTACTTTTATTCCCATTTAGTTTACTCCCTCTTACTTTTTCTCCTGATGGCAGAGAGAATCAATTTAAAGTGTTCAAACTGTTAAAACATCAGCACACAATCATAAACCAAGAAGAGATGGCATGATCACATACCGTAATAAATGATCAAATTGAATTGATCACTTTGTAGTTAATTACTTGCATGGTGTTAACCAAGTGTGACTATCCCCAAAGAGTGTTGCTTCCTGTCCAGTCAGTCCATTGTTCTTCCACCACATTGGCTGTAGACATCAATGAAAGCACATGCACACTTTGAAATTTGCAGATAACATGGTTGTTGTCAGTCTGCTTCATTGAAATGAGTCATTACACTGGCCTGAGGTCAGTGATTTATGCATGCTAGTGTGATGAACCAGTAGCTCACCTACAGTGTACGCCCCCAGGTTCAGTCTACTGACGTGACTGATTGTTTTCCAGGTATTATTTCCCATGTATCTCCAATTGAACGGAGATAAAAGAAGCAAAAAATGTTTATTTTGAGAGCGAATTGCCGCATAATATGAATACAACTTAATTATATTTTATTTAGTTGGCAACTGTTAAGACAATATTAACTTTGAGGGTGAAATTTACCATATAATTGGCACTTCAGGCACTACAGATCATGACCACATCACTGTCGTGCCAATAATCAAGGTAAAGCACATCCTCTTATGTAAAATTGCTCAAGTGATAAATGTTAACAAGCTAAAAGTCCCAGTGTTCCACTGTGTGTAGCAGCAATCCTGCAATGCCTCCTGTTGCATAATCAAATATAATTTATTATTTTATTGTTAAGTGTTGGTAAATGGTAAATGTGTGCTCAACATGTACAGGAACATGTACATCTGGACCTTTTGGGGGGTGAGACATTTAAAAGTTTCCTCGAAAGCTGAGTGGCAAATGGAACAAATGCCGTCAAGTACTACATGTACATACATACTACACAATTTCTCACTCCATTGTCCTCAGGATATTATTTTGTAGCACAAGGCATACACATTTTCCTCAGATTTACATGGTTTATGTTCTGCTCTTCATGCTATGTGTTTTTTTCTTCTGCTTCTTGGAATATTGTTATGGCCTTCCCCTGTATATTGTTCCTAGAATTACAATTATTGTTCCTTGGTTATAAGCGACTCTATAGCAGTTAGCAGACACACTCATCAGGCCGAGTAAGACTGTGGAGTAAATGTCACAACCTGACAGAGTCATTGCTCTGTATTTTGACGTATTTTGAATTATGTCACATGATAGTCAATTACTGCATGACATGTGATGCAAGGAAATTTGAAATTGATTTGTCCTGTAAGGGTGTCTTAAGCTTCCTGTGATGCTGTAGCCTGAGTGTCTCATGTCAGGCTTTAAAAACCAGAGGACGTTCTCTCTGACACCACTAAGCCAACAGCATACCACTGGGCCTGTTTCATTGCATCCTGCAGCATCTTGAAAGTAGAGCTAAGAGCCAGAATGGAGTATCACCATGCTTCAGAGATGAACGGAGCGGTTGCAGAGTACCTGAAAATGTCCAAACACAATGGTTGGTGCAGAGACGAGAAGGACTCCAAGAATGCTGCAGATGCAGACAAGCTGCCTCACACTGAGAAAGCCTATACCACCATACTGAGTGAGCTTGGAGAGGACGTCGACCGGGAGGGACTTCTACGTACACCGCTACGTGCAGCTAAAGCCATGCAGTTCCTCACTAAAGGTTACAAAGAAACCGTCCAAGGTGAGGAAAGATTTATTTTCTTTATCATGTTAAAAACTAAACTTTAATTTAAAGACTTTTTATATTAGTTTAGAAAAAATAATAAAGGACAGAACATCTTGCTATGATTGCTATATAATGCATTATGGCAGCCCTGCAGCCCCACCATGTGTTTAAGCTTGTTGTCATGGACTTGTTTCATTTTTTTGATAAATGGATAAATTATCCACCCCTGTCACTTTTGATTTCATCCTTTGCCCCAGTATAGACACAACATGTAAAGCTAACATTTAATCCACAGATATCTTGAACGAAGCCATCTTTGATGAAAACCATGAAGAGATGGTGATTGTCAAGGACATTGATTTGTTCTCTCTCTGTGAACATCACCTGGTGCCCTTCTTTGGCAAGGTAATTTAATAACTTTAATAAGTTAATCAGAGTCCTGAATAAGTCATATATATGTATTACTGATATTTACTGAAATTAATCATTTTGTACATTGATATGTCTGATGATGATGATGACTTTTTTTTTTTTAAATAAATGTTCCAGGCTCATATAGCATACCTCCCAAACAAGAAAGTTGTTGGACTTAGCAAGCTTGCAAGGTAGGTGATTAAAACATACATTAAACACACACACTCTCATACTCTTAGACATGTGTGTCATTGTCCTTATTTTTATTTTTCAGAATTGTTGAGATCTACAGCAGGCGGCTTCAAGGTAAAAATAACTATATAATTATAATTTAGATATAGATATAATCCTGTAGACTCACATCTTCCTTTGTAATCTCATTTTGACTTCCTCCACAGTTCAGGAGCGTCTAACCAAACAGATTGCTTCAGCCATCTCTGAGGCGCTGGAGGCTTCTGGAGTGGCAGTGGTGATTGAGGCTGTGTGAGTGTTCAGCTTTTGTTTCATTAATTCTTTCTTTGTTTGTTTTATCTTTTGCATTGAAATGAACATTGTTTTTTACTGGCTCCTGGCTACGTTTATGTTAAAGTACTTTAAAATAGTAGTTTTGTGGTCACCTAGATGTAGTGGAAAGGTCAGTACTTTAAGTAATAATTTGTGCAAATCAATAACTTACTCTTAAGAGATGTGCAGTAATTAAAAGATCATCCTTTGTTCATTTCAGCCACATGTGTATGGTGATGAGAGGTGTGCAGAAGATGAACGCCAGTACTGTTACAAGTGTCATGCTGGGAACATTTCATGATGATCCTAAGACCAGGAAGGAGTTCCTTTCCCTCATAATGAGGAAGTGAAAATATTTTACCTCGAAGATCAGTGCTTTGATTGGTGGTGTTCATAGTTGAGACAAGATTTTTGTTTGTATTAAGCTTTGTGAGGCTGATGAAAGGTGCTAGACACTGTGTACATGTACAACGATGCCATCTTTCACGAAAACCATGAAGAGATGGTGATTGTCAAGAACACTGATTTGTTCACTCCCTCTCTCTCTTGTCATCTGGTGCCCTTCTTTAAGACAAGGTAATTTACCATTAATAAGTTATTCAGAGTCCTGAAAATGTCTTATATATGTATTATCGATCTTAACTTAAATTTATAATTTTTTGCAAATATTGTTCATCACAAAACAAGTTTAAATCTCAATCTTAATGTATGCAAGCATATACATTGACAGGTGTGTCTCTCAGATGAAAGGTGCTAAATACTGTGTAAATGTAAAAATGTTTTTAAAATAAAAGTAAATGTCACTCTAAGTTTTCTGTATGTTGATTTTTTTTTTTAATATATATTTTATAAAACAGCAGAGGGTATTGAATGAAAGCATGTGATATTAAGACATGCAAAATAGTTTAACACTATTTTGAGTGCATGGTTCCCAATAATCTTGTTCATTATTGAAATTACATTTCATAAAGACGACTAGAAGCATGCACACTGTGATAAACCAAGAATTGGTATCTTTAATTCAAAATAACCAAATTATGGATTGAACTGTTTAATATACTAATACTAATTGTGTGTTTTATTACTTCTGACTGTCAGCAGAAATACTCACCGGACTGACAAATAGTAAATGGATTATACGACTCTTTCTTGTCTTACAACCACGGCGCTTTTACACTACATACACTCATTCACTGACGCCATTGGCTGCCAACTGCTCATCAGTTTTGCACATTCATGCACAATGGCACCGCCAGGAACAAATTGGGGTTCAGTGTCCCCAAATTCCTCAAGGTCACTTCTACATATAGACTGGAGGAGCCGGGGATCGACCCAGTTTCATTCTTTCAGGACGAGTCAATAACCCAAACAGAAATAAAATGTGTAGATGTGTACGCTTGTTTATATATTTAAATATATTGGTAAAGTACTGTAGATTGTAAATAACTTTTTGCTCATTTGTTAAAATGTAAATTAAGCAACATGAGTGTAATGTGTACGAAATAGTTCTCTAGTCATAATAAAAACATTTATACATTATAAAGTCAACAAACATGGGACACCAGAGAACTCTCTTTTTCTCTCCATTAGTTTCTGAAGAACCCACACTTCATTCATCAGACCATCAGAGGATCGACAATGGGATAAAAATCCTTTAAACTTTCTCAGTTTGCCAGAATATTTAGTTGCATCATGATTTTTCTACTATTCAATTAAGAATGCACTGTAAATGGATTTGTTTGCAGTGTATGGATAAAAACGATAACAGGGAGGTGCTACAGTAAGTACATTTACTCAAGTACTGTACTTAAGTACAATTTTTACTTGTTACTTTATACTTGTACTAAGTTTACTTACCTTAATGTTCACTTGCTAAACAGAGTTTGGACTGTTAATGCTTCAGAGGCTGTCTAGGTCACACTCTTTCAGGACTATACTTCACAAAACTGTTATTTATCATTTAAACATGTTTGTGCAGAAACAATTAGTTTCCATAAACCTTTATGTAAATATGTTTATTTCAGACATGAATATATGTATACATTTATATGAACATACAATGCACAGACAGTTAGTGCAGACTATGAGAGCAAAGAGGTTCACAGATGAGTTAACCAAGGCAGGGCAGAAAGAATAATACACACACGGGCTGCGTCATTTGACGTCCATAGTACACACCAGATATGCAGTCAGAAGTAGCCAAGGTAGCCTGTGTCGATCCAGGGCACCAACATGATACATTTTTTGCAGCGTCGACACTGGGATTTACTAAAAGACAGTGAAGTATCTTGTGTGTAGGCTAACATGAAAAATAATGGGTGCTTTTTATGACGTGCATCATAAACCACCAGTGTGTGTTGTCCTTAACAGTAAAGTTAGTGGAGTGCAAATAATAAATGTAAGGTCTCATCTCCTGTCACAGAAAAAAACACAGCGGCGACCTCATTCAGACATGCTTGGAGCTCATACTGTATTAGTCAAGTATATAATATAACCATTCACAACTTTTATGGAAAAATAAGATTCTCATATTAACAATAATTATAAATGCAGGACATATGGCAATATATAAATACATATATATTTAAGTAGATTCCAGTGGAGCTTTTCACAGCTCAGATCCAGTTATGTTTGCTGGTCTGTCAGCACACATGAGCAGCCCTGATCCTGTCAGTCTGAAGGCCAGGGCTTGTGGGGGCTGGTGGGGCTCCTCGGCTGGGCCTTTGGACTCCCCTGAAAGGCAAATATATATATAAATATTTTGGCGGGTTAAGAGCCGTTATATCTTGAGGAAATGGCAAAACAACACTGGGACATCACTAAACACTTTCAAATCTGAGATTACTTTAAAAGTTTCATTCATAAATCATTTCTTTATTACTTTTATTGCTATATTGATATAAAAATGTATTTAAAATAGTTTCATTTAATGGAAATGTTTTCTGCCATCTAACAGAAAACACATTACATATGAGCTTGACAACACCTTTAGGGGGCAGCAGTGCACCTTCAGTCGGTGCTGCCCACACCCAAACTAAAGCTTGGAGCCCTCCGTGGAACTGATCCTACCCACTTTAAATACAAGACACATTGCTCACTGTACAGTTATGTCGTGAGTGTGACCTGCACTCACTTTAGCCTGCTTGCATGCCCTTTCTCAGCAGATGTACATTTGGTGGCTTCAATTCAAATCTTTGAACTGGTGACCCCAAAAATTCATAAAAGATAACAAAACTGTTATCTACTAAGTAAATGGCAAATGTTGATTTTTGTTCCTTTTTTCCTGTTTTTTGCAGGCTGTTAAACGTGAGAAGAACAAAGCCAGACAACTAAAGGTGACTTTGCTATAAGGTAGGCCAAATTTTAGGACTCTACTTAAGTCTGTAACTTTGTTTGACTGTGTTTAATTTGCTTTCTTTTACATGTGTTCTCTTGAAAAAGTTGTAGCATAAACTTAAATGAGAAATATTCAGATTGTATCTACCCGATCTCCACAAAGGTGTATGGGTGGGAGGGTGGACTCACCAAAGCAGTCTGGGCCTTAGCATAGTTCATATGGGCGTAGAGCAGCACAGCTGTGTCGTTGTGAGACGCCTCCAGTGCGATGGACAGAGCGTTGCTGCCATCCTACAGACAGACAAAGACAAACAGTTAAAGTGACTTCATTGATCCCTAAAACACAGCAGAAAGTTTTGACATGGATCACGTGAACAACATTACACGTTTGATCGTTTTCAGTCGAGCCACCTCAGCCTCAATTTTTTCTTTTTTCTGTAAAAATGTTGTTTTTTAACTTTAGGGGATCCTTCTCAAAACATTCTGTGATTAATGTAATGTTACTTAAAAAAGCTCAAATATTGATTTCAGTAACGTCCAGGAATTATTCTCCCAGCAAACTGCAGCTTGTACTCATTTACTAAACTTTAGCCCTGTAATAGACTCATTCATTGAAGCCACTGGGAATGGTTTAGTCTGACTCTAGGTTTCTGTTTTTAGATAAATAAACTTAAAAACCTCCAGAGGAAACAGTAACGCTTCCAAACAAAAGATCTAAATAATCTTGGAGTGCTGCAGACTTTAATCTGAGCGTGCTGTAGCTAACAGAGAACAACTGTTTCAGGAAGAACGTTAATGTTTCATACAAGTTCAGACCTAATTTGACAGTATTGAGCCAAATAATTCATTTTTATCAAATGTGTCAAAGAATGCATAAAATGAAAATCTCAGTCTCTGTAAAAGCGCTGCACATATAACTTGACTGTGTATTACAGTCATGGTTTGTCCTGTTGTTTTGTGTGTTCAGCGGACATTGGAGGTGGGGGCTTTTCCAAATGTTTTCCATCCTACCCGGTCCACCTCTCGGTCCAGCTGTGCTGCTCTGAAACACAATCCAGGAGCCAGGAGCCTCTGCTGAATGGCCAACTAACTCTGGCACAGATGTGAATACTCAAATATCTGTCTGCCTGGCCTGTCTTCAAGACCAATCCTCTGTAAAATCACTTTAAAACACACGGCTGTGCCGATTAACAAGACAAAGAAGCGAGAAATGTCACAAGCAGAGCTGTGAGGAGTTTGACTCTGGAGTAAGATTTATGCTATTTGAGAAAAGTAAGGGAAGTGATAGAAGTCAGTTGGTTGACAAAATGATCAGTCTTATTTAGTCTGGATCCTTCAGAGGCTAAAAGTACTTACTGATGAATCTTTTCCACTTTTGACTGTGAACAGTTACTTCTCACAGCATGGGTGATGTGGTGAAGTATGTAGAGGACTCGTGCAAGAGCCTGCAGGGCATTGTGTCTGAAATCTGCAAGTCTGCGGTTTTGAACAGAGGAGTTGTGGTTTTTTAATTAATCCCCTGGGGGCTTGTGAGTTGCCCAGTGATTGTGTTTCCCGTAAACAGCGCTGATTTCAGTAGAGGGCAGGCGAAACTAATCTGATTGTGGCTCTTAAAGCTCTCAGCCTATCTTGCTAATGAAGAAAAACACGAAAGAAGAGAAGGAGAAAAAGAGGTGACGGGGGTGCATGGAACAATTTCCCATGAGGAGCCGCTTCCTGAGAACAGATTAAGCTCAATCCCAGACCAGAAAGTGCTCAGATGTTTTCAGCAGCCAGAGATCCAACAGTTGGCTAGATCTGTACGGTGCATCAACTGAACGGATAAACTGTAAATGCCTTACATTATCAACAATGGATATGTCGCAACCCGGCTGTTCCAGGAGCAGTTTGACAATCTCAGCACGGCCATGTTCGCTAGCACACATCAGAGCCGTGGATCCCTCGTCATCCTGCACGTTAACGTCGGCACCACACTCCAGCAGCGCCCGCACCATCTCCTGCCGACCATGGCTAACCGCTAGCATCAATGCTGTCTGGCCCGCCTGCAAAAAGTTAGAATAATTATAAATGTCAGTTTTTGAGAGCTTAAGTGGTGAGAATAAATACACAAATCCATCTTGAGAAGTGTTTTGAAAAAAAAAAGAACACTGATTTACTGATACTGATCCTATTGTTCCACTATCTGAAACAATATGAATGAGGAAACTGTTGACTTTAACTAAAGATTAACCACAAACAGTGAAGCTTTTTTTTTTTAACTTTTATTTATACAGATAACGTTTGCTAAGTACACATGCTTTTTCTGTTTTTCAGCACAGTGTTTTAGTTTCAGTCTTTGGCACATCTCCTCTGAAACTGTTCTATCTTAAGTGCTTTACTTGAGAGCTTTTCAGTTATTATGCAGCAATAATTACCTCAACCCAGATTTTCTAGTCAGTTAAAAGGTTAAAATTAGTGACATTACCACAACAAACCTGCTTCTATGTTTCCTCCCCTAAACAGTGCCCATCGTTACAGGCCCTTCACTCACATAGGTTACTCAAAAGCAGGGACAGCATTAGGCTGCTATTCATTTTCAATTGGACCTGGTATTGTAGCTGCCCACGCAGCTCGCTGAGTTACAGAGACTGGGGCGCCCAGCGACACTACAGGGGGAAGTTGGGACAGCCTCAGCTTTATGCAAATGTACTCTGGTGCAATGCAAGTGACAGTTGCTGCAGAAAGCAGCATACATGCTACAGACCATTGTGGAAAATTTTGAGGGGATTATCTAGCAGATAAATGTACGCACTCAGAATTCAAACCATCAAATGAACTGGGGCTGGCAAACTTGTCAATAAAATCGATATCTCCCAGTTCAAGTCAGTTTTATATTGCTTTTTGCAAGGTGAGACTTGCGAGGCAGCTTGAGCTATCAGGACGAGGCTGACTTAGGTGACCTTTCAACTTGATTGGGGGAATTTTTCTATTAAGAATGTGGTCACACTGTGCAGACTGCATTTATACCTGGCTCAGATCCACATCACAGCTCTGGAGATGGTCTGGTCTGATTGCATGACCAGTGTGTTCTTCCTGATCCAGACATACAGGATATCCAGATACAGAGTGCATGTGCCAGGTATAAATGTGGTTTAAATACAACATGGGGATTAACAAAACAGTTCTGAGAGAACGTCAAGCCATAAAAGGGTAAATTCTTCTAGTTTCATGCCACCAGATTTGCTATAAATTTCAAAATCTGAGTCATTAAGTCAAACAAGTACTTCTGCAAATGTCATTCAGCACATGACTTCACAGTCCAAAAACTAAACTTAAAACAAAACACAGCAGAAAATAGTATAACTTAAATTCCTGACTGTAAAATTGCATTGCGTGCCTCGTGTTATTACACGCAGCAACAATAACTAGCGGCAGTAATTGGATTTATAGCCAGTGATGCTATAAATTCAGAGTCCTATGACTTGGCAGTGTGAAAGCCTGTCAGGCGCCGTGTCCAAACACACACTACACAACCTTATTAGATCAGGCAAAGAGATAAAACCACTCAAAAGTCAACAGATTCTTACAGATGACTTGAGTTTCATGTAAGGCTCCTCATTCTCCTTAATCCAATTTAACACATAACCAATTATTCATCCCACTCTGAATGTAGTACTTCACAACACTTCCCCTGTTATCTCCTTTACCTTCACTTAAACTACTGGTAGGACTCAAACAGACATTCATTCAAAACTAGTTTGAGTTTTAACTAATCGAAAAATAACTCTCACTGACATTCAGACATTTGCAGCACACAAAAACACAACCAGCAGGGAAAAGCCAAGTTTCGAATCAGCAAAGGAATGCTGCGAAAACTCAATCTATCCCAACTAATGCTATTAACAGATCTAATTAGTGACTCGTTCACGTCACTTACAGTTTTTCTTATTTGGCTCTAATATGTAGAATTGATCCGAGGTATCCAGATTACATTTTCCACGTTAACAGTTTAATGAGTCCAAATCAGATTTAATTCCTTGAACAAAGTCAGCTTAGCTAGAATCGACTCTTATAAGTCCTGACTACAGATTCATAAAAACTCTTTGTGATCTTTATTGGACATTCACATTTCTCAGGTGATGTGATTTTTTTATTTTTATTTTTTTTTTTAAATGGAGAACAGCATCTTTGCCAGATTATCGTGTGTCACAAATATTTTCACATTTTACAGCATGAGAACACATCATAATGACTAACTAATGTAATGTCAGAACAAAGCATGTTTACATCCCAAAATCAGCATGTTCTTACTAATTAAAGCAGGACCTACATATCAAATATGACATATGACAGGCGTGACAGCAGTAAATGACCGTGGGAACATGGAAGGAGTAACAGAAAGTGGCTACTACAGAGTAAACAACACACGTTTGTTTCGTGTTATGCAAGTGTCATGAACTGATTGACTTGCCTGGCTGGCCTTGGCATTGACATTGCCCTGACCAAAGAGCTTCTTGACCACAGCCATGTCCTCCTCCTCCTTCACAGTAGAGAGAGCAGCCAGCATGATGGCCGTGTAGCCCGCCTTGTTCTGCTTGTCCACACTGCACACACCTGCGGGAACCGTGTCAGACTTTTACTGTGATATACAGAACACACTGCTTACATATAAATGCACACATTCGGTACAACTAGCTAATTGTTTATTCTGTCACTGACCTGTGTCCAGCAGCAGCCCCACCACACCAAAGTTGGAGTGGGACACACTGTAGTGTAGAGCCGTGTTGCCGTTGCCGTCGGTCATGTTGACTATGTGCTCCAGGAGCACTGACGACACCTCAGAGAACGCCATCAGGTAGTCCGACACCCGTGAAGGTTGAGCCATCTTGGCGCTAGAGATACGGAACCACTCGAGCTGGACAGTGTGGGTGCTGGAGAGCTGCAGGTGAGGGTGGGGAGGTCATATATTATGTATACGTCTACATTGTAAACCAGCTGTGAGCCAAACAGCATCTGAAACAAATCTATCTCTGTGTATTCAGTGGACTTTGGTAAAAGTCAAACAGTATTTGTTGAGGGCAGCCTCAAATTCCACTGAATGTCAAGGGAAGTCATCTGTTGTTAAAGCCAACAATGATCCAGTTCCTGAGTCTTTTCTCAGTCTAGACTCGTGTTATTGTTACATGAAGCTCCTATTGTTTGTGATTAATGGAGCTGCCGAAAATATACATAAACAAAAAATACAGTGCCACCACTCTCATTCACTGTAAGTTATGATGATTTTACATTAATCCAATAATAAAGTGATAAAATAGTTTGAAGAAGCATGCAGGAACGCACCACTTCCTTACTCTTCAGTGTTTTGATATCATCGTTCAGGTGGTTCTTCATGATGAGGCAGGCCTCACGCATTTTTGAGCTCAGCTCAAACCTGTAACAGACAACAATGTGTGAAGTTTGTGTGACTTTCTGTACATAATTTATCTTTACCTTACGATTGTAAGTACATTTTACAATATGTGTGTTTATACGATGTATGTAAGACTTTCTCTTTGTGTCCTGAAACTTATTAACTCATTAACCAATACAGAAACTTAGAAAATGTCTTCACACTGACGACATACTTCTCTTTCACAGCATCGGATGAATAGTTTGTGGCTCTCAGGGTTTCCTCATCACTGTCACTCTCATCTAGATTAACATTTCTCTCCTCCTCGGATGTTTCTTCCTCCAGAGCTGCCTCATCTTCCTCTGTGCTGTCCAAGCACTCGCCTTCTCCACTTTCTCCAGAAGAACTCCCATCTTCCTCTTCTTCCTCCTCCTCCTCTTCTTCTTCACTGGATGTAGATTCATACCTAGCAGACACAAATATTTGCTTGAATACAAAACACACTGAAAAAGAAACAAGGCTTTTGTTTCTTACTTATCAAACCTGTGACCTGGTCAAAGTGTTATTTACAATCTCTAGACCATCTGTCGCTCTTATTTTATTTTTACTGCGGTACAAAATAAAATTAGGTTTCACGTTACACACCCTCCATTTAGGATGCCGACGAACTGCAGGCTCTTCTTGCCAGCAGTGCGATTCTCGCCTGAGTTACTCCCATCCTTCCTCTTCATGATTGATTTCAGCATACCTGTTACCATAAAGGAAGCAGTTGGATCAAACAATAGTTCAAACAAAGTACACAAGAGAAATGCATGCCTTACACATGACTTTATTTGTTGTGAATATTAAATTATGTTCTCTCTTTAGTATGTGCCCCAGGATGCACTTGTGTGCTATGTTTTTGCACAAGTGTATTTTGTGAAGAAAAACAGAAGGAGCCACATATGATGTCCGAACCCAAAGCATGTTAAACCCTACGATTAAGGCAAATACCTCCAGGTTCTCACCTGTCTTGGTGTTGCTGGATGCAGTCTTCTCTCCTTGGTTATTCTTCTCAGCCATACTGACCACTTCCTCTTCTGGTGAAACCTTGTATTCAGCGATGGTCAACTGTCTCTTCTTTAGCACTTTCTGCTCCTCCATCTTTTCCTCAAACAAGTTCTCCCATTGGCAACCAGTGCTGACCACTGCAACGGGGACTGTTTTTGCAGTTTCTACTAAAGCCACAGTCTGGGTGCCTTGTTCGATCTGATCTGCTGTTAAACTCTCACCTACACATGCATCGTTCACATCAGGACAGCACAAAACTGCTGCATGCTTTAACACAGGAATCACTGTCTCTATATAGGCATCCGTCGTGTCTGGTTTTGCAAGAACCCCCTTCTCAAATGTGACTATGGAGGTTTTCTCCTCCATCTGGGCTTTCAGGATTACCATGTCTTTGTCGGCCACACTCAGCCGGTCCTCTAGAGCCACAATTGACTCCTGCTGGAATTTAATGGTGTCCTGTAAGGTGTCAATCTCGCGCTGTGCCTCACTTGTCAGCCCAAGTAGTGACTCCATAACCCAAACCTCAGCCTCTTCTGTCTCCACTCTTGCTTGTATTCCTGTCTCGTGAACCAAAGGGGCCTCGGTTCTGGTGCCTTTCTCACAAACATTTACCCTGGTGCCCTCAGAAGCATCTTTCATACCTTGACTGTAGTAGAAAACAACTGAGTCCATCGGCTTGTCGTCTCCAACAGCCACTGATTTCTTCTCAACAACAGACACTTTTGCTGGAGCTTTTACTAAAATCTTTGTTGAAGGTTCTGCAGCTTTCTCTTCCTTCAGCTCAAATTTCTCAGTCAGCCTTTTCAGGTCACTGGATTTTCCAAGGCCTTTATGTCCAGGTGAGGTTGGTGCAGTCAATCGACTGTGGATACTGTGATCAGTTTGAATGGTCTCTGTGGTTTGGGTAGAAGACTCTGTGGACGGTTGCTTCTGCTGGGCCATCTCCATGGCTACTTTCTTCTCTTGCAGGGCTAAAAGGAGCATGTCCTTCTCTGCACGAAGCTTGGCCACCTCTTTCTCAAGCGCAGGAACACCCTTTACCCTCTCTTCCATCTCCTTCAGCTGTTTCAAGGCGGTAGCCATCTGCTCTCTAACTGTCTGCAGCTGGTTGGGCGGGATTGGAGTCATTGCGGTGCCAGCAGCTGGAGTGCTGAGCCCAGAGGTCTGAGGACTGGGTTTAGTCCAGTTACTCTGCAGGGGCTGAGTGGATGGAGAGGGCTTGGGAGGATCTGCAAGCTGGAAGCGCCCACCATTCTGGTGCTGGTGGGTTTGTTCCTGTTGTAGCCGCCGGCTGGTTTCCAAAAGTGTCCGCTCAACTCTGGGGTTGCGCTGTGGTGGAGGGGGTGGTACTTTGGTTCCAGCAGAGAGAGGAGGAACACTTAGGAGAGTCACAGGGGAAAGACAGAGCCCTTCACAGGGTGCTGACCCAAGGCGGTTGCGTGGTGGCGGGGGAGGAGGAGCTCTACCATCTTCACTGGCTGGCGATGCCAGAGACTCTGTGGATGTCCAGCCACTGGCGCGTCCTCCCACGCCAGGACTCCTCTGGGAGAGTTTGAGCCCTCGGCCAGAGCGCCGGGAGCTGACAGGTGCCCGACGGAGATTGTGCCCACTTTCTATCTCTTCTACATATTTGAGGAAGTCCAGATCCAGCTGGAAACCATATGGAGTCTGGACGGAGTAGGAGCCAGGCTGGTCAGCCTCCTCCTGATTGGAGTAGATGAATGGAGAGCCCAGATCTGAAGGGAAAAGGACATGTAACTGGACAACGTCGCTACATACTAAGGTGGCATGTGAAGTTTTATTGTGAACAAACAAAAGTCGAGTTTACTTTCAGTGTTTTTCACCAAAAAGTGCAGTCTTCTTTGCACATTACTGACACCAACTTTCAATCAATGTAATAATGTAATATAAACGAGATAAACAAAAAAGGGAACCGCCTATAAAAACATTTCTTCATAATACAACTAATGGTCAAAGACTCCACAGTGTACCTTTAATTAATTCTGCAGAAGCAGACAAATCTCAAATCAAAACATAACTTCTTCACCAAAGAGGAGAGATAATAACATCATGTTGTAATCCAGTATAAAAATATTGGTTAAGTACAACATGTCCATGCTTTAGTGTTGACACATAATACCCATTACAGTTAATACACCGACATGTTGCAATGTGTCGTCATAAATTGGTGCTGGATTATAGGTCTGATCTATAGTGTTTATAGTACAAGCGACATAAAGACACATCAAACTATTGTTTCTTCATCTCTTCATCTCTATGTGGTAAACCACACAAACCTAATACTGGCAGATTGAAACAAATGATTTATTACAACAATGACATGGTAAAACTACAGCACAAAGAGGAAGAGAGAGAAAAGATTAAATGTCTACATTTTCACAGTCAAAAAAGAAATTCGGATATGAGGTGGAAATACAAAAACAACAGCATATTAATACAGTTTCTTACCAGGAAGCTTCGGGTTTACTTGCACCGACTGAGTCATTTTCAGCACTGGGACCTTTCAGCACACGCACAGCTTCAAATCAACACCTGGCTAAAGGAAACACAGAGTGACATGAATGCATTTGTCATGGAAGGAAGAGGATATGACTTCCAAAACATTGCACAGTAGTTTGGTGAAAACGCTGGCCCTCATTTGTTACCTACTGACTGAAGTGTGTTTATATTACATTAACTGGTGCTTCTGTAAGGATCAAAATCATGTGCTCTAAATATGACTATGGTTTTGTTAACCCAAGTGGCTCCTCGCTTTCACTTTAATAGTGGACATAGATGCTTAGATAGACGCCTGAAGATGTTTTCTTATGGCCTATTAGCACATGCCAGCTTGTGACTGAATTCAAAACAAGGTGAGACATGAAGAGGTTTTGTTACATGGGACTCTTGTTTGCTTTTCCTCTTTAGAGGTGATGAAGGATGTTAAGCCTGGCATCATCTGTAGAGTTTGTGTGTTTTCTGTTTAAATTCTTACTAGTGGTTGTTTGAGCTGTCACATCATCTATATAGTGCAAGTTATTGTTAGTCACTAAGAGTCAAAGATTTCAGATGTTTTTATGTTCATATAGAAGCTTCTGGCAAATAGTGAAGATAACAGTCAGAGGAAACACCTCCGAACAAAGTCAACAACAAAGAGCTGAATGGTGTCCAAACCCACAAGACAGCTGCTCCATTAACAACAGCGTCACAACGTCAAACTCTACTGAAGAACTACAGGATTCTGTAACACCGCTACACCTGCCATACAAACACACTGTGATGTGTATAAATGTGCATTTATTCAGACATGTCACAGAGATTTTAAGGGGGCAAACTGCATTGTAGAAATGAGACTTTTTCTTTAAAAATCAACGTCTAAAAGAGTTTTTTAATGCTGTGCATCATCTTTAATAGACAAAAATGATCTACTAAGTTGAGGCCTTTTCTTTGTTCAGCCATAGTAGCTCTCACTGCTCATATTAACAACCTGGTTCTTCTGTTTGTTCCAAACAAGACAGGAAATATAAAACACTTCCTGTGTTCCAGGAAAAAAGAGTTAGCAAGAGTTCCTACAGCAAGTGGAAAACTGCATAAACCAGATACTTGGTAATCTGGATAATTGTATAACAATTACAGAGAAAAGAAGGATGCATTAACTTAATATGATAGATGATAACTTAATCAGGACAATGAATGATATTATGTTGTGTTGAATTTTACCTCTCTCAGCCGCTCAGTGAGCGATTCATGCAGCTGGAGTTTAGGCTGGTTCCCCTCTGCCTGCTCCACACAGCCCTAAAGGAGAGGGACGTAGACGGTCAGAGCAGTCAAACACACATCGCACTGCACACTGTACAGCATTTTAATCATTTAACAAGTGACAAACACAATGGGTGCGGATACTTCCATACACAGGACACAGGCTCTTGTGAAAGGTTTGAAAAGGACCCTGCGTTTCACACACTTTATCAAGCCGCACTGAAGCTGAACTGGAGGGTCGTGGTGCACAAACACCTTTCATAATGCCTACAAGGTCTATGTATTTGTCCGTGTACACACTACACTGAGTCAACCTGGGGTGTTGGCCTTGACTGGAGTTTTTTGTTACCCAAATCAAAAGTTTTTTCAGCTGTTTTTAAATATTGCAATTATCTTATATAAAAATCAAGTATAAGAAGACCACAGATGACTATCATGTGACCATAGAAGAAGCCAGGATGTGCCCAGCTGACGGGCAGGACACTGCGACAGTGTGTATCCACTTGCACCGCCACAAACCTCACTATCGCAGGTGTGTGTGTGTTTACAGAGAAAATTATAGGTGTTGCTGTCTATGTGGGTCACATAAAACCAAAGTGTTTGAACATAAAACTACTTTTAGTGCATATCTCAGTTCTTTGAAAAAAAAAAAAAAAAATCATGCAGCACAAAAACACACACTCTCTGTCTTTGAAATATGAAAATAACATAATTTGTACCCCCACACACACAAAACCTCAGGTTGTTTCAAACATACACACTCTTGCAGCAGCACACACACACAGATGTGTTTTCCAGCAGCCTCAGGCACATTCCTAACACATGCTGTTGCAACACGTAGGTCGTCCTTCTAGCTGACTGACTACTGATAACATATAAACACACACACATCATGTGTCAGCCCAGACAGCAGCGGACAGACAGTTTATTGTCAAAGTTAAGACCGCAATATTCAGACAGGCAGACACATTATATTATGGATCATTATGGACAATGGATTCATTCAAATATGCAGTGGAAATTTAAGAAAAGAAAGAATCTTCTGGAACTGATAACGATGTTTCTGCTCAGTGTCATCTTATCGCCCACAGCTCTGTTTCTCCTCAGAGTTTCTGTTAGGTCAAACCACAGTAAACATGATGCTGCAGCGTCCAAGCCAATCACACACGAGTTACACTAGTAACCTCACTTCACCAGTTTACTTTGGACCAAACCAGAGTTGAGGTAGTTTACTGTACTTTGAGTCTTTGTATTGGATTTGTTTGGGATCAAATACAAGCTAACCAGATCTTATAAACACGTCACATGACTCAAACGTGGTTTGTTTATTGGGCAATTTTAGCAACATGTAATTCTCACTGGTTGGAACGAAAAGCGATTTTGAAGTTGAAACATATCTGGCTTCAGTTTATGTAACTTCAGCTCGTTGTCCAAATGAATCCAATACAGCTGTGATATGGTTTGTATCAATGACAACAAAGTATGTGTCTTTAAACATAAAACAAAGAGCACGGGCGTCAGAAACACAGGGTGCCATGTTTTCCACCCATCAACAACTATGACTGTATGCAGACACGTACTGTAGGCACTACGTCATTGATTTTTAGACAGCCATACCAAATTTAACAAATAATGCCAAATAAATGTGATGATGAGAGTTTCACCCAGATGAGCTGCAGATCGTCAGAGCTATAACACGTATGAATTCAGATCAGAAATGCTGGAGGTTTGGGAAAAATAATATTCGGACTGTCCAGGTTGAATCCTTTAAACCTGCATAAACTTGTTCTCATAAGATCGACTGAAGTTAGAACGCAACATGGAGGAATCATTGAATAAGAAGCCCAGTTTTAGCTGTAGGCCTTTTTACATCACTAAACGTGCAGCCATTGTCGCAAGTTGTGCCTTAGTTTCCACTCATCCATTTTCTTGTCAAAACTAAATTTTGGTACGCCTCATGAAGTGGAACTAAATCCATAGACCGCAATTAATAAAGCAGAATGTGACACAACAAAACAGTGGAAAAACAGAGAACGAAAACCTTCAAGGTTCATAACAGTTCAAGTTTTGGGAAGCTCCAGGATATACAAGTTTTGTTGCTTTAGCAGCACTACACTGACAGCATATACACAGATTTTTTTTATTTAATAGTATCATAACCATTTCTTACACAGTTGAAGACACAATTATCCACTTTAATTTCTCTATCCATCATCCACAGCAGCCAGAAGGACGACTGCTCTCTGGGCCACCACGCTGTAAACTGCAAATAACTCATCAAATGCTGAGAAGTATAATTTCTGCAGAGCATTTTTCATGAAACTAAATTGCACAATGTTGGAAAGTTAATTAGCATCTGCTCTACTTCTCCTTTTCCACATTTACTTTGTCTTCTTCTCTGGATTCTTTGAAACTTCCTTATTCTTCACCTCGTCCTTTGTTTATCGTCTTTTGTCCTCTTTCTTTCTCACCTCCTCCTTTCCAATCTTCATCTCAACCCCTCCTCACATGACTCATTTCTCCTCTCACCCACCGCACATACACTTCCCCCTGCTCCTCAAGTGTTGCTGTTTTTCTCTCTGATTTGATGACAGACAGCAAATTACAGAGAAGCTGCATTCCTTCCCTCTACACCCAGAGTCCTGACCAGCTGAGAGCCACGCTGCCAAGCTTCTCCCTCTCCCACACACACAAACACACACACCACTGAGTGCCAATGCTCATAATGACACACAAAATTACAAAAATGCCCATAAACACATATATATAAGTGCACGCACGCACACAGCATCAGAAACACGGTGCAAACTTGTCAAACCCACATAAACACAAACATATGAACATATATATTCACAAAGACATCCAAAAATGTATCCACAGACAGACAGAGTCACAGGATTGTGCAGTCAGACAAAGACAATGTTCATGGCTAGAAATTTCAGTCATACCAACTTAATTTAGTAAACGCCTGAAGAGTTTCTGTTGTGAACAGATGAACTTCATTGTTCTACAGAGTGACTAAACAGCATGAGACGTCTCCATGGGTGCAAATTACATTCTTGATTCAGTTTTAATGCAACACTGCGATCATAACTGCAGCAGCTCACACCCAAAAGTGTCAAATAAAGCCAGAGCTCTGTGAAAAGAGGTGGAATAAATGTTCCTACAATACATAACTAAGATAAAAACATACATATTGTATGTTATTATATACATATTTAACTGTTATTTATGCTTCCAGTTTCCAAAAGGTTTTCTGGTACCGAACACAGAGAAAATATAGATAATGTTCACTTGTTAAACTTCTAATTAATTTCTAGAGTAACCATCTTAGTGTACTGGTGCATTGGTGAAACCTGAGAACAACAACAACAACAACAACGGAGTCAGATAATTACAGGTTGTAAACAAGCCAACTGTATAGACAAAGTATCTAAACTAGGGATGCAATGACTATAGATTCTGAGGGTACGATCATAGTCTGAAAAAAAACATGTATTCATTTATTTCACAACACTATGGGTGTTTACTTCCCATAATCACATGGGCACCACCTACTATTTCACTTATTTTGGTGAAACTGAATAATGTTTTCTGGTTTCCTCTGACTCTGCGAGTTTCCTGATAGATCATAAACTGCTGCGAACTACAGCTGCTGTTAGCTCAGTTTGTTCGCCGCACTGCACAGACTTTGAGCTCAAAGCACCAGGATGAGTGTTGATGTTTGTACCACAGGCGTTTGGACCACCGGGAAGAAGATGCGGTTTACAGGCCCGGGGCTGACAGGGAGCAGAGTTGGTGTTGTACCAGAGGTAACTGGGCTCAGCAGGCTCTATGGACATAATGACTGAGGTGAAAAGATCGAAGAGGACGTTGATGGAGGAAGCTAAGAAGAGAAAATGAGAGAGTGAGTGAGCAAGAAGCCGTCAGACAAGAGTAAATCTGGGACTGACTTTTAGTCATTGGTGAGAGCTTGGTGGGAAAAAAAAAGGCTGAAAGACACACGCCGAGCTGGGCTTCTTGCTGTCAGGCTAGTAAGTAATATTAGCTGGCTGCTATGTCTGTGTTTTTGCACTTGCTTGATGTTTGACTTGCTAGTCTTTCATCTTAAGTAATGTAATCATAACAAGTACATGTATAGCTGTCCATATTTAGACACTGTTGTCTGTTTACGCAGATTGGAATGTCAATGGCAAGCTTTCTATGATGTCTAGGAAGGCAGCAATAGGTCTCTTCGACCCTGGCCACCACAGTGTTGAGATAGACTGGCACCTACTGTTCCCAAACAAAGCCAAACAATTAATACTGCAGAGGAACACAAGGCCCACACCTGACCTTGTGTAACCTAAGGATAGAAAATTCCATAACAACTGGAAGCTGAACATTTCACTCAACACTACTTCACGGATTGTAAAATGTTTAAAATCACAGTTAATAGTAAAATCAGTTAATTGTTGCATCTCTAATCAGAACCACTGTATTTCGACACTTAATACACAGTGAGCACACCTGAAATGTGAGACACAGGGAAACTGAGCGTGCATGACTATCAAGTTTAATAAATGTTTAAATATGAACGTGTAAACTGTGATGGATGTTTACAACAGACCGTTTGGGAAATAATTTCATAGTTTGCATTTGTTTAAACTTTCTTACCTGTGTCTTTGTTTAAAACCAGTTTGATTGTGTGACTGCTTGGGTTTCTTTTCCCCTGTTGAACTTCTTTTTAGGGACATTAGTATGTTCTAAGTGCTGTTTTATTATTCCCAGACCTACAAAAATAAGACCCAAAATGTAATAAAGTGGAATTACAGGAATCATCTACTGACCAAAACTGCTTTAGTAATGAAGCAGTCAGAGCCACAAACCAAATGAGCAGCTCATTTTACACTGAAAACACAACACTACATGTTGACTTTGTCATCTAAGACCTAATGAACATGACCTTAAATTGTTGGAATAGATTTAGCATACATTTATTACTATAAAAATAACTTAGATGGATTAGTATTTCAATGACAACAACAAGAACAATTTGTTCTTTTAGTTTTATATACTTTTTTTCCTCTCTGGTTCAGTAGGAACATGTGACGAGTGGAGAAGTACCAGAGCAGACTCGTGGACACGTTATTAATGAAGAAGAAGACACGGGGTTGTCCGGCCTCAAGGGGTAGTCCGCCTCACGGAAGAGGAAATGTTGTGTTGGTTCGAGGCTCGGGGCCATGTTTTCAAACAGTGACCTCATCCCCACGCCACCCTTTTCCCGAGGAGAGAAGCCAGAAAAAGTCTCAATTTGACAGATGAGGGGAGGGAGTGAAAGTCAACATCCTCTCTCACTGACAGCAACTTTTACTCTCCGACTGCTTTACATGAGAAAAAACCCATTCAGAAAACTGCACACACACACACACACACACACACACACACACACCACCAAAGAAACAGAGACACACACCACAAATACAGGCTTCCACCCTTATATGAATACCACACAAAGACACTGACATTTAGTATACTTGTGGGTACATTCACTGATTTCATTTTCAGTCTAATCTTATTCTCCTAATAGTCTATAACAGAAATTATTGATAAAATAGTCACACAAAGTACACTTTTATTGGCAAAAAAAACTTCCCAAACATTTGCCAGTTTTACTGTTTCGGATTGTAGTAAATTATATATTTTTGAGTTTTGAGCAATCCTCTGGCTCTTCTGATAATGTATACACCAATCATGATGGAAATACAAATTTAACAATCAAAATAATTCACAGTTGCAACCAGAAAGAATTTACTGACAAACTCTGAAACTTCTGCTTTTAAAGGCGACTTGAACAAGACAGAAAAATGGAAACATGAACATCTATGGTTTCATGAAAACTGGGCAAAATGAAAATCATGTGATGTGATCAAAGAGCTGTAGATGAGATTTGTTGTGTAACGTTTGTTTCCAAGGTCAAGAATGAACTCCGAAACCGCAACTTATTTGTTGCTTTCTGAAACAGGAAACAGTATTTTCAATTTTACAAACTTTACCTCTCATCCCAGCTAATCTTGAAGCTAAAACCAACTGCTAATCCTGAACTTAATCTCTTGTAAAAGCGAGGAGAAGATTTCTTTAATGTCTTTATCCTTGTGAGGCCTAATAGACATAGAAATACAAGCACAAACACACACACACACACACACACACACACACACAGAGGGCCTCTCTGCTGCTGGGATAAATCTGCAGTTTCCTGATGGGAAGCCCACTACTCCTCCAATAAATCCCCCTCATTGCCACACACACACACACACACACACAACCCCTTCATGCCCCTATAGGAGACCTCCCATTGTCTCCCAGTAGGAACTGGAGGGGGGGGGGTCCTGCCAGGAAACCCATCGCGCCGTCCTGAAAGCTGCTTCCTGAAGGCAGCAGGAAAACACCGGAGAGAAGACAAGCAGATACTGAGAGCTGAACAAATAGAGCCAAATAGAGCCAATGTGACATGAACACACACACACACAAACACACACACTGCTGCATCCTGCAGCCAACAACAGCACAGAGGCCGACATCACATGATGTATCACACTGAGGTTAGATAACGTGTTATCAGCTTTGGCCGAAGATTCAAGTGTTTAAGTGTTTGTGTGTGCTAAAGCTCACACACACACACACACACACACACACACACACACACACACACACACACACACACCTCTACATACAGGGATTCTGCCACCAGGCGCCATTTCCTGTCTCCCACCTCTTCAACATGAATCACACGCTGACGTCACATCACCAACGTCTTGTGTGTCCTGCTGTATTCGGAGCAAAAATCAATTTTTTTTATCACAATCAGGTTGACTTCGAACATCACATGCGTCCTGCCTCCTCCTCTTCCTTCCAGATTCTCCAGCAAACACAATCAGCCACATTCAGCCTCCACAATGAGGCATTATGCCTCTTTGGTGGCGACGCTGTTTTCGAAAAGTTTTGTGAGGCCTCGTTGTTTTCTCCACATCAGCCACCCCACCACCTCCGCTCTCTGCTTTTTTCCAGACCGTCCAGGTTCAAAATGTCACAAAGTGAATTCAATAAAGTCTCCGGGGAAGTCCGCCACTTGATGAGTTTTAAGATGAAGCGTCTGGCAGCAGAGCACTGAAGGCTCCCACGGTGGATCTGAAGATGCTGAGAACAGATTTAAAGTCTGACATAAAGCTTCTCATGAGGGATAAAAAGAGGCCCCTGTGAATGGATGCCAACATCCAGTGATAACTTTGTACCTCCTGCTCTGTCAGATCTGCTCACTCTGTGATGTTCAACTCATTTGAGGTGTTTCGTGATGAGTTTTTCTACTTTGTTCTACTTTTTTCTTTTCTTTTTTTTTTTAGTTTTAATTCATTCAGTCTGACATTGAGTGCATGTTACCCAACTTCCTGTTTGGAGAACAGTCGGGGGAATGTGATAGATCAGTCTTGCCAACATCACTTTGCGGTCCACCATTTTTGATTGACAATAAAAAGACTGACAACCATCAAAGAAACTCCAACTGGCTGCTACAGATGTGAGATATAGGCTAGACAGGAACTAGTCTATCATCTGTTATGTTTCCAAAAATGTTGTAATTTCACACTAAAAAGAAAGCAACTTGCGAAATATCCTTTAGAAATCACTTACAATTGTAAAAGTATAGTTTGGTATACATTCAGTGTGCCAGTAACAACTTTCGGCATCTGTTGGGAAAACTGCATTGTGGTTTTTTTTTATCCAGTAAAGATTCAAACATGGACAACCACAGAACCAAAGACCTGACTGGACATGAATGGATTCTTGGAATAGAAACATTATATGTTTCTTTCTGGAAACAATGATGTTTGCAGCCTAGAAAGCTGCACACAGTTTGTATCCCAGCAGCAGCAGCAGCAGCAACATCCAGTCAGCTGAGGCTGAGGCAGTCCCATGCCTGACGGCTGGCTGCCCCTCCCTGAAACAAAGCAGGGCTCACAAATCGAGTTTTCCCCAATTAGCCAGTTTCCAGCTCTGATGTCACGTTGCATTTTGGACCAAACGCACCTTGTTTTCTCTCTGTGAAGACAAAAAACTCTACAGGCCTGTTTCCCCCAAACAAACTGAACCTTTGTAGAAGCTGCTTTTTAAATACGTATTTGGCCTTTTCTCTCTCAGCTGAAGTTTCCATCTTAACTGTAGAAGTTTGTCTTTATTTTCTTCCATTTCCTTTTTCTCATTTTTCTAGCCAAGCACATAACTAAAATAAACCAGCGCCGGTCTGAGTTGACCTACATATCAGGTACACTGATTTGAGTTTAAGATGAGACTGTGACCTATTTGTCTCTTTAACAACAGTAGCAACTGGAGTCTCCAGATGTTTGATTCTCAAAACTACAGAACAAGACCAGATGTCAGCCGCTGCTGCTTTCTGCCCAGAAACAACTAAAATATGTGTCTATTATCATGTTATTTCCTTCACTGGTGCAAAATTATAACAGTTCAGCATCTCTTTGATGGAGAGGCTCCAGCTAATGACAAGGCACTGGATGTACGTGGGTCTTTGAAACGCTTTGAAATGTCTCCCAAAGCTCCTGAGAACACACCTTCATCACCACGGAGCTGTTCCTGTGGAAAATACATGTTTGTGGGCTCTAATTCAGTTTTCCATAATGCACTGATTCAGTTAGCTCTTGAGATTTGGGTCGGTCATTACTTCTGTAGTCGCACTGAGAGGCAATTTGATGTCTGCCATGCATTACGAAACTTAATTGAACATATCGATGCCGAGACGATCCGCAGAGTGATTTCATCCAAACTGCACTGCTTTCATAAAGTCTTCTTCTGTTGTCTCGTTAGATTATTTATTACATTTATTCTGTCCTTAAAGTTTATTACCTCCGCCAAGGAGCTTATGTTTTCGGTGCCGTTTGTTTGTCTGCCAGCATGATTACAGAAACTTGGTGAAGGGGTGTAGCATGGGCCAAGGAAGAGCACATTACATCTTGGAACAGATCTGAATCACGGGGTGGATACCCACATTACTTTTAATTTTCGTTAATATTGCGAGATACAACAGTGTCTATGGCAAAATGAACTGTAAAATTTTTGGAGTTTTGAAGCTGTTGTGTAATGCTTGACTCATGACTCATATGCATATGGAATGTAAAAAGGGCTAAATTGGCTATAAAAGGTTGTTTTCATGTCGTGTGGATGCAGTGGGAACTGAACATGGCAGTGTTGGAGCCTTTTTATGTGACTTCATAGGGCAGGGGTGCTTTTCCACCGGCACCTCGGTGCTAAACACAACATTTGTTCCATTATGAGCCAGTGAACAGAGGTGATCTCTGTGCTGCCATGGGTTTGGGAAACGAGTCTGAAATTGGAGTTCACGGCCTCTCTCTCACTTTGCCCTCAGAGACGTTTCTCGGGCATCAGATTCAAAAGCAGAAGCACTGAAGACAAAATCTCAAGACGGCGTCAGTTTGAATACAACCATAAACTCAGAGCTCTCTCTCCCTTTCTCCCTTCAGTGTCACACAAAACGTTCATTGTTCGATCCAAAAATGAAAGTTGGGTTCAAAGGTTTGTGGCATCGCAGTGACATGCAGTAAGTGTTTCCAAAAGCAGTCGTGGTTTGGTTCTTTCAGGGAGAAGCGGTCAGTTTAGGCAGAGCCAGTATCTTGGCCTCTGGCCACAAGAATCTGGTCTGTCTTCAAACCAATCTGCCACTTTCGCAATTTTACCAGTCAGAAAGCTTTTTAGGGTCAAATCATGACCTCTAGCCCATCATCAGTGTTTGGCAGTGTAAACAAATTGAGCAGATGGTGCCAAAATGCTGCAGTGTTTGGCTAGTTTGGTGTTTTCCCACCCTGATGTTAGTGCACATAGTTTGATTAGTGCCTGTTTCCCAAGCTGCCAGCACTTGAGCTGACGTGGGTATTTTTAGCCCTGTGTTTTCATTCAGAGTTTTCTCAGGCTGTGGAGATAGAAAAGGGAACAACATCTGATCGGACCACAGTGGTATATCTCACTGAAGATCCTATAAATTCATAATATAGACCTGTTTTGCTTTCCTGTTCATTTCACATTCACGCAGTCCCCAAGAAATGCACTATTTACTCCCGTTTGAGTAACATTAGCTAAAAACTAAAAACAGTGCCCACCTGTTTTTTGTTTTTGATAGGAAGCAGTGGGCTCTGAGTGCCACAGATGGGGTATAGGGAACAGTATTGAAAGACAGACTAACACATAAATAACTAAAGAATGTTGCCAGCCGTCTCCTTTAATAACCTTTAACAAACTGTTCACGATCTTGCACCACCCCACTTAAAAGACCGCTGTTTAAGCAGCCAGAGCTCGAGGTAAGTTCAGAGCTTCAGGCGAGAGCTGACTGTAGATCCATTCAGAGAGTCGACCTTTGGCTCATTTTCCTTTTCCATTACAGCAATCAGTAAATACAACTCCAGAACACAAGGGTGGTCTGTTAAGTATTTGATTATCTGGAGATCAACATCTGTTTTCCTCTTATCGCCACTTATTATTCCCATTATCTCATTATCTCATGATAAAAAAACGTCAATATCATCAGAGATGTCTGTCCAAGTCTCATAGCTGGAAAGAAAGTCAAAAAGGAGAGATCCCAGTTGATTGAATTTATTCAAACCCAGGATGAAGGACTCCATGATGAAAATAATAAGACATGGAGTGGCAACCAAATTCAGCATTATTAAATTAAATTGGAAAAAGTCATATTTCTGCAAAACCATCAATCTGTCATCTTGAGAGGACTTGAAACACGCCTGATATCTCGAAACAAAAATTAAGTTCAAACTCAATCTGAAAAAACTGAAGCTGCAAAAACACCTAAATCTTTTTCTTGAGTTGTACCAGACAGCAGGGCAAATAAAATTATAACCAACGGAGCAATGTCTACCAACTTCTCCAAGAAATTATATTTGCCAAAGACACCGCAATGTTCTCACCCACAGCTGCCCTTGTTTTACTCTTAAATATTTGTTTAATCCTTATTTATTACATTCTGCTGTGTACAGTGTACTTCCTGTCCAACGCCCAAGCTTGGAGCCAACTCTGGAGCTAATAATTGAAAAACTAAAAAAATCTAATAAAGACAAGTTTAGAAAAGCTACATGTAGAAAGCAAGCAGCTGCCTCTCTCAAACACGCTGAACTTCTAAAGAGCTTCCTCTATTTTCAAGGGCAATTTGGAAAGCCTCTCCAATCAGAGAAATCTGGCGTGAAGCTGAAAGTGGAAATTTCCATTTTCAAAGCCTGGATGCCTGCTAATTATGATGAAAGCCTCCTGCTATCAGGTTCAATGTAGCTCTGACACTTAAAACTAATTGTTGCCTCAGAAAAAAAGATCTTGAACTTTAATATCGCAAACAAACCACAGCGACTTTCATAGAGCTTGATACGTTTCAACTCTCCTGGAATAATTGCTGTGAGACCAATCAGTGGATATCAGTTTAGTGCTTTAATAACAAATAAACCACAGGATTTTTCCTTGAACTAATGAACAAATGGCTCTGACCTTTAACCGTTTGTGGCTGCTTTTAGACTGACTCAGCAACCAGAAGTGAAAGAAGTATTCAGAACTGCATTGGGAATATATCCATTACAAAGAAAAGTCAAGTAAGTAGAAGCATTTTACTATTGTAGCTTGTCCAGGTGGAGGTAATTTAACTTGTGATGGAGTAAACAGGATTAATATTTCCTTCTGAAATGTAGTGAAGTGGAAGTAGCATAAATTTGAAATACTGTATCCCAAAATTGTATCCAAGTGCAGTTCTTGGGTAAAAACACCTTCTACCACTGCCTCCAATGAGTGCTCGGACAAAACAACACAGGGTCGTCCAAAAACGCTGCGTTAGTTAATCAGATAAAAGCACAAGTTCCTGATAGATTACTGTATTACAGGAACATACATTTCTGCTGTTTATCTCACGACTGTTCTGAAAAGATAAAATTGTTACGGCTGTGATAAGTTTGCAAGTGTTACAGTCTTCGGTCCGCTGTTTTGGTATCTGATAAGAATGAATCTGTTACTTCATCTGGACTTCCTGTATCACGTTTTATTGTCTCATTGGTACCTGAAACAACATGTTGCCACCAGTGCAGCCACTCATGGCTGTTTTCAGTCCGAATGCCCACCAACTCAGTGATGCTTCACATGGACTTGGGAAGAAACAACTTGAAACTCACTACAAAGGGATCCAGCGAGGTGATGTCAGTAAACTCTTCCCAGCATGTTCGTGTTTACCAACCTGACTCGTCTGAGAACATCAAAGAAAAACGGAAAAAATCTGAGGCTGAGTACGCAAATTTAAAAATTGAATTTGGCACATTCCTAAAGGCTGGGTGCAATAATCCAACCAGAGGTCTGTCGACAGTAAAGGAGAAGAGGCCAGAAATAAGCCAGAAAAAAATCCAAAACAAAGAAACACAGGCTGTTTCTGAACTAAACACGTAGAAGAGGAAGAATGAATGAGCTCAGGGTGGAGGCTTGTACACACAGTAGCGAATAAATCCTAATACATTTGTTCTGTAAACCCACCATACTACATGTGAGAACATGCTGATTTTGTTGTTGACTGCACTAAAATATCTTGTGTGAGTCTAGCTTTCTCTTTTTCTTCACTGTATCAAGTCCCTGCCGTGAACTGAGTAACTCTGTCTTGTGGTGCTAAAATTAAAACCACTCGTAATAGAGCTAAAAATATGACAGCCTGTATTTTATCAAGCAGCAGCGTTTACGAGTTTGAGCACCGGCCCAAATTTAATTCAGTTTTGATTTAATAAACTATCCTTCTGTTCAAAAGGTGCAAACAAGGTCAAGAAATTAGGAACATGAAAGAAAAAATGACAGGACAGGTATCAGAGTGTAACACTGACCCCCAGACACCTCTAACTAAACTTACAGAGAATCTATTTTTGAGGCGACAGCAGTAAGTCAAACCCGAGGGTCCTGTTGCAGAAACACAGTTTCCCCTGAGAGAGCTTCAGAAAGTTGTTAAGAGATTAACAGTAATTTAAAGGACGACTCCAGCTTCTGTTTGTCTCCTCATCCCAGCTTTGTACAGCACAGTACTGCCGTTCAATTTGTGAACAGAACAAAAATCTATCTTCAGTTTCTGTCTCATTTGATAAGAGGAGGCTCAACAGAAAGGCCACCACATCCTGACATTCTTCATAAATATTTATAGGTTTCTCTTCTGATAATTATTCCAAAGCCAGTCAATAGATCCTCCTCTTTTCTCTAACCTGACTGCTCCACATGGTTTGTTGCAAAGAACCATCTGGGAAGTCATTGTTGGAAAGTGTTTGGAAAAGGCACTTTCAAAACATACAGGTGATTGGATGAATAATCCGTCTATCATCGGCTATTATTGGGAAACTTCAACCACTCAGATCAACAAATGACAATGTAGCCAAACTTTTACTCTCTAGGTCTGATGTAACTGATGCTAGCAGCCTGTGCGCTAACTTCTTTGGCAGCCGCCATTGTTTTTGAGCAAAGAGTCACACCGATAGCTGGACGCTGATTGGCCTATAATCACTGTGTATCCAGATGTATGAACAGTGGTTCAACTCTTGGATTCTTCAAAGATGAAACCAGAACTTTTGTTAGATCAATTATTGTAGCCATTAACTTCAACCTGTTTCAGTCGGTACACATGGTTCATGACCACAGGTCACTGGGTCATATACTGAGAAGTCTTCCTCAGACTCGGCTCCCTCCTCATGACAATCTGGTGCAACACACCTGCATCACTGTTGGAGCCACACCGATCTTATTCTCTCATTCAACTTCATTATTTGAGTTACAGACACACTTTGTGAGCTACCATGATTACCTCTCCACCAACTTCATAGGGAAATATTTGGCTCTTTAGCTGCTGAATGCTCACCAGCTAGTTGTTAACTCTGACTCTCTGTTGTTTGTGTTGAGCAGGCGGTGTACAGTTATGTCTTTAAAACATTTTCCGCTGAGAACAGCTGCAGCCGAAAACTACTCCATGAACAGCTAAATATTGAGATGAACCTCACTATAAAGCTCAGAAAAGCTGGAGCAATAGTAGATAGAGGTGATAATTCTCTGCAGATTCATTCCTTTGAGTGACGTCTTTCACATTGTCCTTTGATACACTGTTGTTATAGAAATTATAGATTAGAGCACCTATAAACACTTTGTAAAAGTTTGGGGAAAACCCCAGTTACAGTAATTCCAGCAACACAACCGACAAGCCACCATCAGATCCTTGAACACTCAAAGCTCGTCAATCTGTCATGTTAAATGTACTCTAGGAGTCTCAACTCAAGGTTGTGATTTCCTGCATATCCCAGAATCCCATTCCACATTCCCCAGGAAGGGAGTGACAACATTTTACTGTTTCAGCCTCTCGCACGGTGGATTTCTCCATATTTTATTGCTGTTTCATGTTTAGGGACTCTTCATGTTTTGAATCGCTGAATCATTTTCTGCTATCAGACTTCACCACAGCTTCTAGAAATATCTGGATGTGACCTTTTCTGCAAGTCGTGGTCCATCAGACGAAACATGACCAGCAGCAGAGACACGTCGGCGGAGGTCGGCCCCACTGTGACTGACTCAGCATCTGAACATCCAGTGCCAAGAATTAAAACTCTGAGATAATGCAAAGTAATAAAATCCAGAGGAGGGGTGCAACACTTCTGACAATAGAGGGGGCGTGGGGATTTCCATGTCACAGCCTCACCCACAACAGTAACTGAGACAAAAAAAGATATTTATACAAGATATATCTGCTCTATCTGTTCTCACTCTTAGCAAGCAAATAAACTTCCTTCACAAAGCACTTTCCAAAACAGATGGACAAAACAAAGTAGGAGAACGGAAAGAGCCAAAGAACGAGCTGAATTAAGAGTTCAATCAACAAAATAAGATGTACACTGAGATTATGTGGAAAGGGCAAGGAGCAACAAGCACAAAAACACAATGCTGTGTCTACACTTGCTGCAAAGAACCATATCTGAGATTATGGATCACAAATGATGTGTCTGATCAGACACTCACACAAAACAACAGTTTTTTAGACCCACAAGTTCAATTTTAAGTAGAGAAAATGACCTTTAATTAGGTGATTTGCGGGGAAAACAGTGAAAACATAATATTTGACAGACTTGTAGGGTCAGAAAAAAATATTTAATATTACAAATAATTATTAAGAATATCCTGTTTTAACAGTTATAGAAGTGACAAATGTACTCTAGGAGCTGTCACAAGTACAGTAAGCTTATAAACCCAAACTGTAAGACACTCAAAGTGCTGAAAATATTGCAAAAGATTTTAACTTTAATGCATCAAATACAATTATTTAAAAAAAGAAAAGTTTTATAAGTGTTTCTTCATGCGTTGCAGAGACAATAACATTAGTTATAATCAATAATTCACCATAACGCTTTGAAACAGCTCCAAACTAAATCGCGTTGTTCTTTGTTCACAGAGTCGATCAGTCAGCCAATAATTATATAATCAATACGTATCAGGATCATCAGGATCATGCGTGATAATCGATGCCTCGGGCTGTTTCTTACCTTCTGGCTCGTCCCCGTCCAGTCACACTGAGACTTGTCATGACTTTCAGAGAAGGTAGGAAAAGTTTGGGAGGAGGAGAAGAACAAAAAAAAAAACCCTCCTACCCCCCGACTGGTGTCAAGTTACATGAAAGGTGAAAGACGTTTTCCGCTCTTGGACTTCAAAATAAAAAACATTTTTTTTGTGTTTTTTGTGTTTGCAGTAATGTATGCATATATATATATATATATATATATATATATATATATATATATATATATATATATATATATATATATATATATATATATATATATATATATATATATATATATATATATATATATATATATATATATATATATATATATACCTGCATCATCCTTTAAATATATGTCTATGAAACCTTTTTTTAAAAAAGGTAATGCTGTATGTACAGTATTTTTGTTTTTGTTTACACCATTACAGGCTATATTTTAACTATTTTAATTATATTTTTTTATTTATATATTTGGTTTGGCCTATATATTATACTATACAATAACTAAACTATATTGTATATTCTATGTTATGATATGATTTATATTTATCTACTATAGTGCGTATTATTAGTATTACATATTGTCGTTATTGTTATATTGTCCGTAATATTACATTCTAGATTACATTTTACTTCAGGTATATTACATTTCAATGTGATGAACTGGTGACTTGCCCAGGGTGTACCGCACCTCTTGCCCAATGTCAGCTGGGATATGCTCCAGCACCCCGCAGCCCCAATAAGGATAATCGCTTATAATACACACAAACATTAAGTATCATTAATATGATTATATTATTCTGGTGTACTCTGTTATACATATACTATACTTGATAATACAAATTATAACCAGCAAAAAATTATGATTGAGATGAGACTACTGTTTAGTGATCAAGCAGTACATAAGTAGTTAAAATCAGCACTACCCCAGCTGCATGTAATTAATTGATATAATTTGAATGGGTGAGTTGTATAAAAATCGCCCTGAATAACAGTTTTTTGGACCAGGCTGTGAACATGTTTATTTCTGCTGTGAAGTTGGACATTTTAATATGGGGGCTTGTGGAGATTGACTCACTTCTGGAGCCAACCTCAAATGGACGTTTGAGGAACTGCAGTTTTTGACACTTCATTGGCTTCATTTCACCACCATGGAGGATTACGCTTGGCACTAACTTAAACTAAAACACCAGAAATGTGTAAAATATGAGACTTTTTAGTTCTTTAATCCAACATTAGTTTCAGTATAAAAATTTTGGAGAAAGAGTTTTGAGGTTCGGTTATGGAACTGCCACTGAGAGAAAGTACCAAAATCTTGCTCTAACAACCACTAATTTGATTTTTCATGTTTATTTTACAACTTTAACAAATGCAGTGAGAATTCAAAAGTTGTTGAAGGTATCAAAAGCTTGACACATTTTAAACTTTTTTTTTTTTTTTGACATTACAGTACAAAATTACATTTTTTAACATAAGGTGCAAAGTTTGTGGGGGGGGAGTAAAGCCTTACAGACACATGAAGAAACTCCACTGTGCTGTCCTATACACATTCACATCTGCACAGCACTAGTTTGATGACATTAGTGCAACGCTAAACTGGGGTGAATGCGATGAGAATGATGGCGGCAAGTAAACCAGCTGCAGACACAAAGACCTGGAGTGCATCCTTCCACCAACTGCGTGAAGTGGCTTTCTTGGCAAGCTGAGCAGAGAAGTCTTTGATTTGAGCCTGCAAGCTTTGAACGATTGCTGTGTCCATGACTGGATCCTCTAATAATATTATAGTGTCCAGTAGCTGCTTGCTGCCATACTTCTTCTGCACAGCCTTGCACACCTTCTTAATGTCCTTGACATCTGGGCAGAAACCTACAGTGGCAGCGAGCCCCTCAATGGTCTGGTCAAGAAGTCAGAGTGAGCATACTCCTGACCTAATTTACCTAAACAGTTGCTGTGGACAGCAGCAGTGGAAGTTGAATGAGTTTTTCTGTATTTTGTGGTGCATTACAAGGCAAAACAAATTATTGTGGTTGTTGGACCAGTGCAGTATAGGTGTGTAGATAGTGCTAAGGGAGGCTGAATGAAGCCTGCTTGCTCAAACAACCCACCTGTCAATCAAAGTGGCCACGCTGTTTATTATGCATAGCTTTAAGCTAATTTACATGGGTGAGCTATATAAAATTCACCCTCAGTATAGTTGTCATGGCCAGGGAAAGTAGCAATTGAGACCAAAACTGTTTTTTGTACCACTCTGATGTACTCATGCATCAATGATTATAATCAATGGTTATTCGAAAACATACATTATTGTCAAATTAACCACTCTGAATGTGATGATGTTAAATAGATGTTTTTAAATGCATAAATCAATTCTTCTTTCAATTGCCCTATTACGCGCTTTTATTTTGAAGGAAAAATTATGTCAGCTTCCTGTATAACTGTCAGTTCTGACGCAGCTTTACAGTTTGCCGCTGATCACTGCTGAAGGACTCAATGACAGACAGTTGAATCATCCAATGAGGAGCGAGATCATGAGTTTGTGGGCGGTGACGACAGAGAGTCGTGGTGGTTTGTTCATCAGTTTGGTCAAATGGCGCCAAAGTGTCAAGGTAGGTATGTAATTATATTTAGTCATGGAGGCAGTGCCAGTGTCGGTCCACACCTGATTCACCCACTGACACATTAAAGACGGTCCACCCTTACATTGCTGCCATTTTCCATAGGCAGCGTCAAAATAACGCGCACTTATAAGCCTGTTCATCAGTTTTCTTCTGATTTTCTGATCATAATTTACAAAAGAAGCCCTCATACAACTTTAAACATGTTTTATATCCTGCTAGTCACAGTTTAAGACAGTTATATTTGATATTATGTTGATAAACTAAAAACCGCATTATCTGCCACCGAGCAGCTGAGGGCGCTGTTGTCTTTCAGGTTAAAGTCAGTCTGCTACAAACTAACTTCCTTGAAGAAAAACAAACATATCTGCACGCTAAAGAGGTTTTGAAGAGTGCAGTGTGCAGTCAGGTGAACATAATAATCAAATCACATCACAGGCCTTTTTCACAGCAGCCATCTTGACATGAAATAGTAGGTAAACACAGGTGTTTCCAATCTAATTAAGGTTCAGTGCCATTTATTGCAGCAGAGACTTTCCAGTGAGCCAACAAGCACCACAGCAGCACCCTGACTCTGTTTGACCTGAATGGACCTGAACCTTAATTAGTATCATTGGTAACACCTGTGTTTACTGTTACATGTCACGATGGCTGCTGTGAAAAAGGTCTATTTTCTGGTCATTTATGTCATTAATAATATAAATCAAGTTTAGAGAACGTCGGTGATACAGACTTGATATTTACTGTTGTTTCAAGTTTCAAGTTTATTTGTCATGTGCAGGTTAACACAGTGTCAACAGTGTAATGAAATGTATTGGTCAAGAGGAACTGTTCAGCAGCTCAGCATTATGAGCATGCATGATTGTGTAACAAGAATAGAAATAAGCCAAAGAAGTAAAATACAATACTATAAAAATGTAGGTTAAAAAAAAGAATATAAAATACAAAATATACTAAAATAGAATATGAGTGTTGCTACTGTTCAGTATGAGACTACATTTACGTAATATTACAGACTGTTATTATTCGGCCTCTACATGCCTGCACAGTGAACATGTTGTAAATGTCCAGATAGACTTTAGTTTGTCTCTCTCTCTCCCCCAACCCTTCCTCTTTCTTCATAGAGTTTTTTTTAGAGTTTTGTTACAGTAAATGTCTCCCCCTCAACCCAAATCTCATCTGTAAACACTAACTAAACAATAGCTGTGTCACTGCTGTGAAGTCATCTGGTTTGTATCTGTTGCTCTGGGAAACAAAACTGTCAGAAAAACATGGATATTATATATATTATATTTTAATTTAGTGTGAGTTTCCCCTTTCTTTTTTTTTTCTTTTTTACATTGAAAGGCCTTTAATAGGGTTCATATTCAGTTCACATCATCTTAATCAGCTTATTAAACAGTAGTCTTACCTATATTAACGTCAAAAAGATTTATTTGGTCTATATGTATCTTATTTTTATTGATTTATTGTATTATTATTAATATTTAATATGTGGAACATTTCTAAGTTGTAAGTTGACATTGAGTTTTGTGTGTTAAGGACATGTTGTCATACGACCAAAGCAAACTCTATCCTCTGAGGAAGTCCATGAGTTACATGAGTGAAAGCTGAGGGGGAAAAGCTAGTAAGCAGACCTTGAGTTGAGGTTTTTGTTTGTTTTCAAACATTAATAAGGGGTGATATTCTAAATATATCACATGACTGAAGCAGTTTGACTTTGTCACTGTAAAATAGTAAGATATCTTTAACTAACTAACAACAAACTCTTTATTTTTATTCAGCTGTTACTAAAGAGGAAGTCTGAATAAAACACACAGACACTTCAGTGCAGGCATTTGAGTCTGAAGCGAGTTGTCGGTAAGGAAACCTCGGCTCTCTGCTGACCACAGGGAACAATGCAGGGATTGGCAGGTCGCTGTGACCCAGCAGAAACAACAACTTAGAAATGAATTAAAATGGACAACATGACACTGTGAAAACACCACAGAGCCAGAACAGGAAGAGACGAACAGTTTGAACTTCTCTGAGGTCAAACGGACGCACTGGAGTAACAGATACTCAATGTGCAGCTGCTCTGTGATCATGGTGGAAAAGGGAGCCTAAAACTCATCCTCACAGAGCTAATGCTTCCACATTGTCCAAAGTATATCGACTTGGTACTGTAGTTAAGTATAATTTTGTACTTCAGTACTTGTAGTTCACTTGAGTATTTCTGTCTTATACGGCTTCCACTTGACCAGTAATAGAAGAAGTAACTTGATTGAAATCTGTAGTCTATATTACATATATTAGACCGCTTTAGTTACTAGTTATTTGCAGATTCAGATTAATAACACAACATATAAATCAAATATTATTATATTATTATAACTAACTTATATCTTTATTAATTAAGTTAAATTACCTCGATCTTAACCAGCTGCAACATTAATGTAGTGAACATCATTCTGAAATGGGCCATTCTGCAAAATTAAAACTTTTACTGTTGGTACTTTAATTTGTACTTGTACAAAGTCATTTCAGAAGATGAAAAGTTCTCAGTAATGTAACTATGGAGTGTCCATCAATGCACTCCGCAGTTCACTCAATCACCAACCAGGTGTGAAGAACATTGGGTCATGTCTCACCTCTGGTAACATGGCGGTTCAACATGGTGGACTTTGTGGAAGAGGACTGAGAGCATCTGTAGATATAAAAGGCTCATTCTAAGGTAACAAAAATATAATTATTCTTATTTTTGGGTGATTGAATATTATATTCTATTTTTGCCATATTCTCTCAGTGGAGCCCGCTAAATTACATACTGGACCTTTTAAAGCCATTTTAAATGTTTTTTAATTCAGATTAAAAACATTTATTTATACATTTAAGAGTTATTTTAGTTATTTAGCATAATTTAGAATATTGATTAAATGATTGAATCTACTTCTTCTGCTTCAGTTTTCACACCACTTTAAAATATGAAAAGTTGCTCCTGGTCTACGTGCAGCTGTTCAGAGATAACCAAAAGTGACTTTCAGCTTTCACGTCCAGCTGTAGGCAGACGTGTGCTGACCTGACGAACGTGCAGCAGGAGAGTTTTCTGATGGAGCATACAGATGGAGGAAGTTGCAGTTAGTTGTGAGCATTGAGACATTTTATGGCTTCTGTTTCCTCCAGGTCGATCTGACCTCTAGTCCAGGGGTCACACTCACAGAGAATTAGATTAGACCCAAGAGACACGAACACACCCTCATCCTCCCAAATCATGTATAGAGTTTCACAGATCACAAACACAGTCCTATCAGACCTACACCCTGACTAAATAAAGTGTTCTCCTCTTATCACATTATAAACTTTGCTGGCAATAAACATCATACTTCTCCAAATGCATTCAGGTCATCTGACCAGGACAAACAGGGCGTCTGCCTGGTGGAGAGCTGGCACTGTAGCTCTCAGTGTGAGTCATTACTTCCATGAGATGGTTTTTATTAAGGACTGAAACACTGACAAAGCCAGGAAACACTCATCCAAGCTCTTGCGTGCTTACTCCACACGTATCTACTCTGTGTAGTGATGGAAGTACATTTACTCAAGTACAAATTTGTGGTACTTGTACTTTACTTGAGCTCTTTCAGAGTACAATTATTCATACCTTTCTCATCTGGTGAAAGCCATGCATCTCCAAATTTGGTGATTTTGAATGTTTCTGATAAAATGAAGGATTAAATGTTCTCTGACTTCTTAAAATAAAATAATCTATTTTAGATTAGCAGGAAAATGCATCGTCACAACGTGCATTTAATGAGTTCATGAGAAGTTGATTATAGAAAATAATGCATTATTGTAGAATACACTACCCAACAGTATATAAAGCAGTTAAAATGAGCTCGACTTTAAACATCTACAGCTGTAAAATGTAAGACTACACATAAATGCAGCAGTAATATTAGTCCAAAACAAATATACAACAAATATAATAGTAAAACACTGACAGGGACCATTTTACTGCATAATGAGTACTTTGAATACTTTAAATAAATGTTTCTGCATGCTTCCATTACTGCATGTATGACCAGCAGAAAATCTATCTCTGTTACGTTTTCACACATGTTACTAAACAAGCAACATTAGATTAAGAAAAATAAAAAATATAATCAGTGCATATTTATTATGGATGATTTTTTCAATAAAACTGAGCCAAAAGAGAAAGATCAGTTCATGGAAGATAGATTTGGCCACTTGGGGGTAGCAAAACAACCCGTAAACACACAAACGTCACCTTATAGAATCACTACTGCAAGTATGGTAACAAACAGAGGCCTATTTACACAGTCAAAAGCATTAGAGCAACAGTTATATTAGTTTAGAGTCGAGCCTGTGGCCACAAAACCATGTTGATTTGAGCTAAACATTTTCACAAGCTAGTTGTTACATTAGTTGTTTAGAGCTGGCAGGTAATGTACAGTCAGTTTATCAACACAAGGAGTTCAAAGATGTTATAAAGCTCCTTAGAGTTGATGGAAACTACAGAGCTGAGTGATAAATATCTGTGGGTTTATCATTACAAGTGACCTTTCTCACATTACTTATAATCTGTGATAAAAAAAATTTGATCCATCATTGATATAACAGCATTGATTGGTGAAGCTATAAAGAGCTATAAAGAAACTAGATTTAGATCACAATTGGCTACTGATCAGCAACTGACCCCCTGCTGTTCACACTCTGTAAATGACATGTATACACTCTCTGTCATAAACAGGGTCAACAATAGCACAACTCACACACCCACTCCATTGTACCGCCCACTGGACGCAGATACAGGTCTATATATATATATATATATATATATATATATATATATATATATATATATATATATATATATATATATATATATATACACAAGTCCTGCATTTATCAACTACATCTTTTATGTAAACAGATAGATTTTTAAGATTTTTCTCAAATCATGTTTTATTACTTCTGCAGTCAAAAAAAAACAAAAACCCTCATAAAGTCGTGATACCACCACTAATCTGGGGTTTTAGTTTTAATATTTTCTAGAAGACACAGTAGAAAGTTCACTGATCTTTAGACTTTACCAAGACGAAAAGTTACTCATTGTTTATCTTTGTGAAGTCGGTGTAAAGAAGAGGGTGTGTTACTCTCTACTATTTACAGTACTATCTGCTCACAGACCACCTTTTATTTGTGTCTTTGACCCTTCACCTTGATCACTGGTTCTTGTGATTTCAGGATATTAAATCAGTTCTACTGTAACCCACAATGAAGAAGAGCAGCACTTCATTGTCACTTTGTACAAACCTTTGTACACAGTGACCAACCCGGGTGGAAAAACTTTTGGAGCCAAACACCAGCAGCTCGTTATCAGAACAAAAACCTGTAAAGTCATTTCCCCGCCAAGCAGCGAGTGGTACTGACAGGATGGAGATAGGAGGATACCTGTCTGTCAGCTCTGAGTGTGAATCAAAGTCCAGAGGCGCTGGCAGCAAAACATGTTTTCTTTACTGCAGGCCTCAAGGAGAGACCAGGCAGGGCCAAACAGGAAGAAGTTATAAACACATTTGAATCAGTTTCAAGGCCTCTGAGGAGTCAAACAAGCTCCTGAAAAACAGGTTTAAGCAGTCATAAAATGCAACTAATGATTTCTATTTTAATATCTATTCATAATTTACTGTAGTGTATACACAAGTAAGCAGGGGCGCCGTATAGGGGGGAAAAGTTAGGACAATTCCAAGGGCCCACGACTGACAGGGGCCCCAAAAAATAATAGGTATACGGGCCCAATTTGATTTTTTTGTCATGGGGCCCAAAATTCCTGGCGGCTCCCCTGCAAGTAAGTCACAAAATAATGAGTGTAAGACACATGTTTTGGTTGAAGGTGACATCTTTAAATAGTTTCTTGTTTTTCTTCGACCAACAGTGCCAAAAAAAAACAAACGGTATTATTTTACACTCAAGTTTTCAAACTCATCAAATATCAAATAGCAGGACTGAGTATAATCTGTGCATTGCTACTTAATGAATTGATAATTAAAACAGTGAGTTGAATAATTTCCTGATTTATCGATGAATCGACTGGCACTACATACAGAGGAATTTATTAAACATGTATCAATAGTGGGCTTTCATCCAGTACATTGGATCAGCATTTGTCAGTGTAAATAATATTATTATAATTTGAAATTTAAAACTAATATATTAGAGGTTATCAGTTGTTCTGGTTAATTCATCATTAATATGCATCAGGCTCCTCTGACCAGCAGCAAACTTCACTCAGGAGTGGATTAAGATGTTATGCTGTTTGTTGGTCTGCAGCTTTTTGAAAACCCTTTCAAGAGTATGTATCACAGTTATTGATTATAACCATCTGACACTAATGAAAAAGATGTAACACCACACATCAAACTCAAATAGCTAAAACTACTCCTGGCTCGGTTGTTTAGTACTTTATCTCTGATGGGAAGAGCCTGTAACTGGGGGAGTAACAAGGCATTAATAATCTTTGAATAAATCTTCTGATTAAATAAAAAGAAGCACTTTCAGAAGAAAAAATGGGGGACATTGATATTATACACTATTGAAATAGAGCTTCAAATTAATCCATCATCAGGACTGTTGAATGATTGGAAATGTCCCAAACATGTTGTCTGATCAATGAACAATCAAAAGGGGGAAGTAATGTATGTAATGTATGTAAATTACTGACTTTATTTTTATATTGTCTGACTGTCCCTGTTGCATTTAGTTTGCATGTCCTCTGTTACATCCGACCCTCGTCTGACACTTTCCACCTCTGAAGTCTCGAGCCACGATGCCGGTTAGAGCAGGTTCATACCAAGAATTGAGGAGGTGAGACTCTGCTGCTGGTATGAACTTTAGATTTGTTTCTGCCTCTTTTCATGTACACGTCTTAGTTCTTGTCTTACTATTTTAACGCATTGCCTGCAGACTGATAACTCTGTGAGCCCTGTACTCTTCTTGTACAAGAATAAAATACTAAAAGACAACTGACATTGTCCAATTCTTTATTTCAGATTTCTCCATGGTCTTAAATAATCATTTTTCCACAACATACTTGGTGTCAGAAGTGAGATTCCTTGAGTGATCTTCCTGGAAGTCCACCCAGCCTCAACTTCAGACACATACGATATGAGAGGACTGACTGTCAGTGAAACGTCACCGCTGGGATGCTTCATTATTTGAAATTGGACAAATTCCTGTTAATGTGTGTGATTCAACCATGTCCAGTTAATGTTGAAATGTTGAGTTCAAGTAAAATATTTGAATAAAACTGTTTGTTTTCTTGAGTTTGGTTTTGTGTCCTTTCATCGTCTAAATATTCTTCCTACACATTATATTGAATGTCATTGCAAAGTATCAGTGATCTGCACCTTCTGTCTAAAAACACCACTGATTGTTAATCCAGACTTTATGTGAGTACAAAACAAAACTGCTAAAGTGTCCCTCAATGATGTTTTAAATCTTATACCTTAAAAACCATGAATATGAATCAATCAGAACAAACTCAGTCAGTTTAGTTGCACATGCACACGTTTCCCTTTGTTCTCACACACCTCAGGCTTTCCTCCTGCTTTCTGGGTAAAAGGTGAACTGTGTAAAAGAGCAATTTGACCTCACAGTGAAGGTCATGGCCAAGCCGAGCGTTAAGTAATGTGATGGTGGGTCCATTGAACTAGGAAGCCCCATGTGAGTAAATATCAGACAGAGGTTAATTCCAAAAAAGGTCAGCTGAGGTTTTATTTACAGAAATGGAGCCGAGTATTTTATATTTCGTAATAAGACTGAGAAACAATGACTTTAGACAGATTGTCAGTTTTGTTGTTTCATTCTTTGTGTAGAAACTAGGAACCAACATGAGCTTTTAAAAGGTAAAAATGTCTTATTTGATTTACTGATGTGGTGAACAAAGGTCATAGTCGAGAGTCTGCTAAAGTACAGATTGAGTTTAGGTAAACCTGAATCTCTTTGCAGCAACATGGACCAGTGAACTGAAGGATACATTAATATTCTTCCTGTTAAGAGGGGGATTAAGAGATCATCACACAGGGAGGTCTGAAGCACTAAATCCAACACAGCACCAGCAGCCTGTCCATGTTGTAAACCAAACAGGTTCAAACAAAACTAAACGTGCTCCAGCAGAAGAGCCTGTCATGTCATGTGATGGTCGAATAATGCTGGAAATCTCCTCGCCTCCACACAAACGCACCTTTCATCTGAACTGGAGGTGATACATCCAACAATTTCTGTAATTTTCCAACGACACACACACACTGTGATTGTCCAGCTGTGCAAAGGTGAGGAAGTTTCTCTGAGTGTAAAAGTAATGTAACCAGGCTCAGCAGCCTTTATGAAGCTGAGCTTCTTATGACCAAAGGAAGCTCATAAGAGAAAAGGGGAAAGTGATGCAAAGAAGCCGCCGGAGCTTGGTGAAATAAAAGGCTGAAAGCTGAGCTTCTTGCTGTTGGCCTGGTAAGCAATTTTAGCTGGCTGCTATGTCTTGTGTTGTTGCACTTGTATATCTGTCAGTTAGCGGTTGGCTCACTAGTTTTTGATCATAAGTAGTATAATCGTAACAAATACACGTGTACAGCGGTCCATATTTAGGACAGTGGCATTACATTGAAACCAGGGGTGCTAAATCACAAACATACCTATTTCTAGGCAGTGTCGTTTTAAAGGCTTTGTGAGGCTGTAATGTTCATCTAGCTGTTTTTTTTTAAAATCACAGATCAACACAGTTTTGTGCTTTTTAAAGTGTAGTTGATAATTCAACTGACAAATGAACACAATTAAACTTAAAGTTAAAGGGTGATCACATTAAACTGTGCATGCAGTGTTTCCCAGTGCCCATAAAACCACAATAAAACAGTCTACACAGCTCATCTCTGACTTACAAGCCCAACCCTCTGTTACACTCTTTGATCAGAGAGTGGATGCCTCGGGAGAAACACTGCTTTCTAGGTTAAAGTGCAAACTGGAGAATCAGACTGTAAAAAAAGGAAAAGGATCCGGTCCCAAAGCGAGCAGGAACACAAGGATACAGATACTGTGAGGAATCTGGGTAAAAGGTCGTCGTGATGCAAGTGAATGAACAGAGAATCAACCTTTGAAATGCAGCTGGTTTTAATGAGTCCTCCATGACATCAACATGAGGTTGTACACCAGCGTTACCTTTCACACACTTTTCTTCTGTGCCAAAGAACTACTGACCAGCTCAGATATTAAAAAACAGAGAGACGAATCAGAAAGTCTGATTTTCAAAACTTATACTTAGAGTCTGAAATAAATTCATTAGTGCATAAATAAAATCATTTTTAAAGGATTTTCTGGTTATTTGTGTTTGAAAATGAATAAATAGAAAAATTCATAGCAATCTCACTGACTGGAGTCAGACATAACTGCCTAATCTAGATAAATAAATGTGATGAAATACAAATGTAAAAAGTTGTCTTATTAGTTTTCTTTATGAACTGAATCAACACAAGGAAAATGTTGACATTATGAAGTCTGAATAGTTTGAGGCTTGCGCTCTTGCTTATAGTTCGATGAGAAGATTGATACGTCTCTCTTGTCTCTTTGACAAATATGAAACCACAGCTAGCAGCCGGTTAGCTTAGCTTAGCATAAACAAATGGGACACAATGTGTTAATTAGTTAGACAGTTAATTAGAGAGCTGCTGGTGGAACTGGATTTTGCTATTTTCAGACAAAACTAGCCTAGCTGTTGTTTCCCCATTTCCAGTCTTTATGCCAAGTTAAGCTATCTGCTAACGGTATCGTACCAAACTCTTGGTAGGAAAGTGAGTAAGTGTATTGACCAAAATATCAAGTAACTATTAATTTAATCTACATTTATTGCGTATGTCTACACTGAAGTAAACTGACTCCTTAAGGGTTAAAAATAATTTGTATTTATCGCCTTATAAAATCAATTAATAAACATATGAGCATAGATAATCTGAATCTCTGCTTTGCTAAGTTTTTTTTGTTTTGTGTTTCAGTGACCTGGCTGTGTTATTTAAGGTTACTGATAAAGACTGCACAAACACACGAGGCTGAACATCATGACAAAAGCTAAAAATAAAATGTGATCCAGATGCACCACTTCTGGATGTTTTTGTCACTCGGCATGGCGTCGCCCCCCAGCTGTGCACGTCTGAATCTGAACAGAGTCGCGGGGTATTTTCTGCCTGAGGGGCTGATGCAATATGCCAGACACGTGACAACATCCTCACCTTTCACACACTAACCCACTGGAGCTTAAAAACACTCACTACCCCAACTACTACCTCCCTGCCATTCTGTGGAAGCTCACGTACTGTACATGTGCCGAGCTGATGGACATGTTGTTTTGTTGTAATCTACACAGTTGTAGTGCCCTCAAGCTTCTTCCGTCTGTGTTAGAAGATGAAAACGGTCTGTGAGCGTGTCATGTGTTGAGATTTATAATCTAAAGATAACCACACTTTATCTCATATTTAGGGAGAATGTTATTTTATCATCTATCTGCCTGTCAGTGTCATCCACCTCGCTCAAACTGCATGAAATACATGTGTAAAACTACGTGTATGACTAGATATGTCCTTTTGCATTTTATGTGAATTTCGCAGAGCAGAATTTTTCTTTCATGCATGTTAGGAGAGGGTGAGGCATGGCAGAGTATTCATTTGGCTGCACCTTGTCTTTTAAGGTATGTAAATGGAAATTTTAGACTAAGTGTGACTGACCTGAACAGCATAAAAATGTTTAAATCATTTATTTAATCCCTAGATTGCCTGTCACTGAAAAGTGTTCAGTATATAAAGTGATTAAAATAAGATTTAACTGATATTACAACCTTTTTAAAGCCACCTTTTAAGTCTAGAGAAGATGATTATTCTCTACTTAAAAGATTTTTCACTTTAAATTGAGTTTTTGGCCACTTGCGGATAATAAGATGTGAACACAACATTGACATTATTTCGTTGTCATCAATCTTGACATGGTGAACACTCTCTTTTAGCTCTGTTTTGTTCTTTACCAAGTGAAAGTGAAATATCTGCCTCTTTAGCTGCTGAGAGCAGGAGGTTTCAAGGATACGTGCAGAGCGGCAGCCTGCAGCACAGATACGTGCACTGGGTCACCAGCAAACAGGAATTGCCATGTTCCCAGTAGAGTATATTCAGTGCCATGTCTGAGGTCAGCACTCAGATTTTGACAGTAGAAAAAGTAACAACACGTTCATTTACTAAAGCTGTAATGAAAACACACAATTAGGTGTGCTGGTTCATATTTCAGACAAGTGTACTGCACTTTGCAACTGTGCCAAATGCAAATATATTCCTCTTTAGCTGTTTACTTTCATTTTCAGTCATTGTGGTTTTTCTTTTCAGAAATGAAATAAATAAAGTTGTTTTAAAAAGCCTCCAGGCCTCCTGCTCCAGACAGGATATTTTTAGTCTGTCTACTCTGAGTCAGTCTAATTAATGACTACAGAGAGAGATTAGACTTTTTATTTGCCATCTTTATTTTGTTTTACATCATAAGAACAGTGTATCACTCAGTGACTACAGTCAAACATAAACCACACTGATGTTTTTCTTGTGTTGTCATTTTTCTATTTTTTAGCGTCGCTCTGTGGATGGCAGTTTTGGTCTGTCCACCACTTTGGTCCAGACTGAAATATCTTAACAACTGTTGGATGGATTGCCATGAAATTTGGAAGAAACATTCATTGTTCCTCTGACATTTCATCTTGAGGTTCACATGTGTGGTTCACTCATGTGGTTCACATGAGTGAAATGTCTCAACAACTATTAGATCGATTGTCATTAGTGCATTCCTGTTCCCCACAGTCTAAAGTATTTTGGTTTATAAGACAATCATTTTTATTCCCATCAGCCTCAGATAGGACATGCTACTTCGGCATAACACTGGGCCTTTAACTTTGACGCTCTTGCTCATACATCCATCGCAATGTGAAAATTTGAAGTAAAGCGAAAAAGTACGTGATTTGAAATGGGTGCACTGTCATTGTGAGTGTGTTTGAACGCTGACTTTAGCATTTAGCTAAAAGCTCTGCAGTGCCAACGTAAAACGTCAAAGAACAGCTAGCAGGCTGTAAACTCTTAGTCTTGTTATTATATTTTGTTTCTTTTTATACGTAAAATTAGAACTGCAACAATTATTTTTATTATCGATTAATCTGCCAAATGTTGGTGAGCTTGCTTGTGTCCAAACATATTCAGTAAACTGTCACATTACACAAAGAAAAGCAGCACATTCTCACAATTGAGGAGCTGGAAATGAGAAATGTTTGGCATTTCTAATTAAAAATATTGATTAATTGATCATTTATATAGTTATAGTTTAGAGGGAATTAATCTCCTCTGAAACTTTTTCTCTTCTCTGAGTAAAATTTGTAAAGTTGATACAGTGTCACGGTGTACTGCATGTGTGTTTCAGTGTATGGCATCTGTACCTTATTAGTACATCATGTGCCTTGTGTCTGGGTCTGTCTGTGTGTGTGTGTGTCTGCACGTGTGGTTGTTGGATTTTTGTTGTCAGGAATGAGTGTGTAAAACAGCCTGAGGGTTGAACTTTCCCCTACTTCTCACAGACTCCTCCATCTTTGAATTTCTCCAGCATTCCTCATTCATGCCGAAGGCACACTGACAGTAGCTGGACTCACTGAGATAAACATCAGTATTCAGCTGTCAGGGTTTTATTTGTGGAGGAAAAGGCAACAAATCTGACAAATGTCATTATCTCATTCTTTAGCATCGTACAACATTCTCTAATTTGTCTGTGTTTTTTCTGCATTTTGACACTAAATTTTAAAAGACCTCACAGAAAACTTTATATCTGTATTTGGTGAAACTTTGGGGGATGAATAAAACAGAAATATGGGAAACACTGACTACAGCGAGTATCTACAGTGTGTCAGGGATGTAAAATTGGGGATTTTTTAGTAGTTCAATATTTACTGGGTCCAGGTAATTGAGACTAATTTTGTCTTTTGAATGAAATATTCAGGGTTTTGGATGGTTGTTTTAAAGAAGACTGATGAGGGCAAAGAGCAGAATGATGTCAGCTTGAGCTCTAGGATACTGTGATGGACACTTTTCACTGTTTTCTGAAGTTTTATAGAGTAAACTATTAAAAAAATGTATTAAACATTATAATTTATTATTATCTGTTTATTTTACCACCACCAAACAAAGTACAAACTGTGTCACTGGACAAAATCAGCTGCAGATTTGTAGAAAAGTAAATAAAAATAAAACTGAATCAATTTTATGTTTCTGTCTCAGAAAATGTTTAATCAGTAATTTAGTCCATTGGTTGCATCATGGTCCCAGTCTTCAGGAGGGTGACCACTGTGAAAGACTTTCCACACCCACAACTCCTCTTCATCCCCACCTCCAAGCTCTGACAGCCAATCAGAGGAGCCCTCTGCTGCAGCAATGAGCTATAAAAACCGTCACAGTGCCATTCAGCAGCAGACAACACAGACAGAGACATCACAGCTTTCATACTGAACACACTCAGCAGACACAAAAGATGAAGATGCCACAGCTTCTCATCCTCCTGGTGACCATTTTGGTGCACGTAGCAGCCGGTTTCCCTGCCCTGCAGGGCCAGAGCAAACATGCCTCCTGGGACGACGTGAACGTGGTGGCTCATGGCCTCCTCCAGCTGGGCCAGGGTCTGAAGGAGCACGTGGACAAGACCAAAGCCCAGATGAGAGACGTCAACGCCAAACTGAAGGCCTTCAACACCACTGTGACCGAACTGCAGGGGAAGCAGCAGGAGCAAGAAGAAGCTCTGAAGGCAGCACAGCTGACTGAGGAGGTGAGGGTGAAGGTGGAGGAGGTGAGGAAGCAGAACGAGGACATCCGCTCCAGGATGGACAGACTGGAGGAGAAGGTGGATGAGGTGCAAATTGTGGACAGCAACAACAGCGATCACACAGGAGTCCCATTTATCCAGGTGAGAGAATAATACTGTTTTCATGTCAGCTAGACAAACGACGAGTCCACACCCATCAGAGATCATTTAAACTCTTAGAAAGCTGAGCTGAGGCCAAGTTAGATTTATCTGTGAAAACACAATGATGCTATGAAGCTGATATATTATTTGTCTTTCTGTTTCCAGAGGCTGTTGATGGCTCAGAACAGACGCATCGATCAGCTGGTGGACAAAATCAAGCAGCAACAAGACAAACTGGAAAAGCAGAGCGTGCACCTACAAGTACTGCAGAGCAAGGTGAGTCACACCACATTTAGCTGGTCAGAGAGCACAAACCTGTGACCTTTCAGATGGTCAATTCTCTGTTAAGAGACAAAAGTGCTAATTTTGCTCTGCGGTCCATCAGGTTGCACATAAGAGAGTGAAATCACACAGACGGAGAGATGAAGAGACGGCACTGAGAGGAGAGGCAGAGCGCAGCGAGACCACATCAGGTAAGAAAACAAACTGTCGGGAAAAAAAGTTAAAAAGACATGAAAGATGGAATGAGGGCGATTCTTCATGAGCGATGGTGTTGAAAAGACTTTAGCTGTTGTGAGAGTTTAACCATTAACTGAGTTAAAGCTCACCTCCCACTCATTAAACCATCACTCAGAAGAAGGAAAGCTTTGCCCTCATTTCTTCTTCTTTAACATCTCCTTCTGTGAGCTACACACCTTCTACCAATACACAGTATTCAATACCTGAGAGAGTACACGTCTACAGATCACACTAAATCAAAGCATTGTGACATAAGAGCAGAAAAGTTCACCTTTGCACCTGAATTTATAATTTGACTCGCTGGCAGAGCAGCACAGATGCAGTCCAAAGATCAACCGTTTCTAACAAACACCTACTGTACTGTATGTTCACAGGACACACTAAACTTAACTCTTTGCATCTGTCTGCCTCAGTCTGAACAGAAACCTCAATCCTCTTGTTACTGAATAATTTGATCAAAGTTTTCTGTGTTCTGGTTTTTTCAGGTTTGGCCAAAGACTGTCACGATCTGTTTGTACAAGGGCAGCGAGCCAGCGGCGTCTACACAATCCAACCAGAGAGCTCCCAGCCCTTTAACGTCCTCTGTGAAATGACTGCAGGTGAGTGAAACGGGAACTTTCCCTTTAGAAAACAACACTGTAACGTTGCTGAAAGCTGAGCAAGCCTGGGCTTTCCAGATTTGTATAAAGTGTCTTTGGCCTCTCTAACTCAACCCTTTCTCTCTCTGCAGAAGGTGGATGGACCGTCATCCAGAAACGTCTCGATGGATCCCAGAACTTCAATCAACTGTGGGAAACCTATAAGAGAGGCTTCGGTAGCCTGAATGGTGAGTACAAACAAAAAGCTGGAAGAGTTCCTTAAATATCTGCATCACTAAACCTCAGTGTCAAAAACTAATCTGAATTTTTGTCATCCCTCAGGCGAGTTTTGGTTGGGCTTGGAGAACATCCACTCTCTGTCCAAACAAGGCCAGTACGTCCTGCAGGTTGAGCTCTCTGATCGGACTGGAGAGCAGCAGCAGGCGGCTCAATATCACTTCCAACTTGATGGAGAGGAGAAGAAGTTCACTCTCCACCTGCAGGAGGAGTCTTCATCTGGAGATCAGGAGAAAATAATGACGACCGGCACCTCTGGTCTTCCCTTCTCCACAGCAGACAGAGACAACGACCTCGCTGCAGACATTAACTGTGCTGAACAGCTCTCAGGTAAGCCTGCTCCACTGACCTACAACACATGCAAACTGTCTGGATGTCTTCATATCAGGAAACGCCGGTGGCAGTCTCCTATAATAAAAATGCTCTTTTGGTGCAGGTGGTTGGTGGTTCAGTAGCTGTGGTGAGTCCAACCTTAATGGCAAATATCCCAGAAGGCCAAGCACACTCAGACGACATCAGTCCAGAAGACAGGGGATGTTTTGGACGTCCACAAAAGGAGCAAACAAGTCTGTGAAGACCACGCTGATGAAGATCGCACCCGCCACAATAAAACAATAAGACACAAAGGATCAAAGACAATATTAACTCAATAAGATGCACATTAATGATCCTAATCACTCAGCGGATCATCACATTTCTATGCTATGCTATATGATGACTCATTTTGTCATATTGACAGTTTGAACTTTATTCCCTTTAAAAGGGTTTTACTTCTTTATCTTATTTTGTAATACTGTGTGTTTTAAATCCTTCTAGTTTAATAATGTATAATGTGTTTGTTATTTTCAGTGTCTTTGTACAGGTTTTTATATGAAGTGGATGAAAATAAAAGTTTTTAAAGGTTTAATAAATCCTGGCTCTTTGTTCATGTTTGAAGGTGTAACAATGTACAAACAGATTTTTATACGTTGGGACTTAGATTAGCACATTAGATGTACACTGATTCTCTCTGAAACTATAATTCAATACACAATTAGAATGACTGAAGTATGAGGTACCCTCTAAACTGATGTGTGCCTTTATTGCCAGTTTTATGTTTAAATCAATTTATTGCTTTACTTTGTCTTTCAAACTAAATGTTTTCACTGAAAGTGAGTCTATTGTCACAATATAATACCATCAAAAGTATATTCTAACACATTAACATTTATACCACAGTTATTAGTTAGACTCTTGATTGGACAAGAGTCGTTCCATGAGTGCTGATATAGAGTATAACAGCACTGAGATGTTTAACATGTATCATTCTACTTGACAATGTTTTAACAACCATTACATTAAATTTACATCATCTGTCTTAGATTGTTACAAAGATGAAAATATTTCTACAAGCAGTTTAAAAACACCCACAATTTACTGCTGTTAGGAACTGAATATGATTAGCTGATAATAAACCTGATTATCCACAGTAATCAATACACAACCATTAATCAAACCAATAATTAATGGTAGTCAACATTTCATTTCAGTTCATTATGGTGATGGCTTTAGGATAAAAACTGTTCATCAATTCAGTATTCAGTATTCAGTATAACAGCACTCTTTCTCATGGGATTTTGCTTTAACATTAACATGTAAACTAATATCTCACACTCACACTCATTTTGGTGTTTGCATGTTTATGGGGGTATATGGTTGAAAATCAAACTACCTTTGGATGAACTGACCAGTATCAGTTTGACACTGCTGCTCCCTGCTGGAGAAAACAGTAAAAAAAACAAACAGATGTTGTATTTGAATGAGTCAATACAAAGAAACTTAAATATCTCTCACTTCAGTAAACATGTAATGGTTTTCCACAGGAAATATATAAATACTCTTTAGTCTTACATTTACTGCTTTGTGTAGTTTGAGAGAGTTTTATGCAGCTCAGATTTTAAAGTAGTCAGAGGTAAACGTATGTTAAAAGGTCCAGTGTGTAAGATTTAGGGGATCCTGTGAATATAATATACAAAGCTATGTTTTTATTAGTGTATAATCACCTGAAAATAAGAATCATTGTGTCTTTGTTAACTTAGAAAGACGCTGTGGATCCTCTTCAACAGAGTCCTACAGTTTTGCAGCCACCATAGTTTCTCCTTCACACTTGGAAGATGAAGGTGAAACGAGAGGGTTGCAAGAACTGCTACTAACTCCTACACACTGCTCCTTTAAAGAGGAGTTACCCGCTAAGAATTGACTAATATTTGGTTTCCATTATATTCACCAAAATGCAATAAACTGGTTTATTGGTTTATAATTTCATGGCCCTTTCATTTCTTTTCCCCTAAACTCAAATATATATATATCAAAGCCCCAAACCTGTTTTCTACAAACTACAAACAAATATAATAAATGATACATTTCATTTGAAAAAGATTGTTCACTTCTGTTTATTTCTACGATATCAGAGTACATTTAACCATGAAAAGGTCATGACAGCTCGATGGTCATCAGACACACATGTAACAAGGCTTTTTACTGTCTTAGGTCCTCAGACAGATTCCCTGATATATGCTTTATGAGCACGTGCTCTTAAACTCTTACAAGGCATCTCAGACCGCCAACAGTTGTGTCACAAATCATCTTATAGGTCAGTTTGTTGGCACCAAGGCAAATAAGTAATATGTGCAAAAGTCCTCAGCAGCAGAAGAAAAAGAAGTTCCCCAGAAAATTAAAGCAAGCCGGTGAAACAGCAACAGGTCGCTACATATTTCCACCATTTATGAATGCATATAAGAATCCATAAAAATATTTTTTAATACACAATAAAAATGTGGCGTGTACGTTTTTTTTTTTTTTCCATTATAGATATATGTGACACACCACGTAAAAAGTAATCTATGACAACACAGACAGAGCAAAGAGAGAGTATACAACAAAAGGGGCTAAGAGCTTGCTTGTCTGCTCTTATAGAGCTTTACATTTACTAATTTCACTCCAGTGTTTGTTCACAGACACACAAATGATATCAGCTGGGTCCCAGAAAAAGAAAGTGAGAGTTCAATAAAAATTAAAAATAATAGGGAATGGCACAAAAAAGAGAGAGGAATATCTCCTGGATGCAGCAGGTCCACTTGTGTACTTTTTGCATTGCTGACAGGTTTGGTGTTTAATGTTGCAACAAGCAGCATTTCAAAACATAAGTGTCATCATTGTCACGTTTTTTTTTTTTGCCATCACCGGAAAGCTTCAGCCCGGTTCGTTCTGGACAAACGGCGCCCTCAGTTTGTTTTAGGGCTTAAAGCAATCCAGCAGATTTCCCTCCACTGTGAAATACAGTGTAAAGACTACAAGACTTCGCTCAGTGATGGTCTCATTTGTGGTGATAATACTTTGTCTGCAGATGTTTAGCAGATATCTATAGAGTATGTGTGACAATTTGTTCATGAACATACTCAATCAAGCTGAATTCTTGAATCTCAACTAATAAGTTATAGAAATACTCCAGAAGTTATCTGTAGGCAGACCAAATTAAAGCGCTACTTCATCTCGTGACTTACTGATACAAAAATGCTTCAGCACCTTTAAGACTGACAACTCTTGAGGTGTGATAAGGTTTGGCATAGCTTGAATTTAACATATCATAAATTCGAGTGAAAGAGAAAAGTGATGCACATTTAAATAAATGGAGGAATAGGAAGGAGAGAGGAGGGTAGAGAGCGAGGAGGAAGTGAAGGTCGGGGTAAAGGAAGGCTCATCAGAGGTTCTGCTGGAGGAAGTGAAGCAGCGTAATCTCGTAATGTTCTCCAGACTCTGGACATCGGATGCTGTGTCGCTCGTTGGGATAAACCTGGAAAACAGAAACCCCCCCCAAAAAAGTTGGTGGAATTCTTATTTGATGGTGATCCATGATGTGTGGTTGGTAAAAAGGATTATTTTTCAGGTGATTATCGTTACACGGTTGTAGATGACAACAAACTCCAGGTTTGTAGATTTATTTTTCTTGATTAGTGGGCAGAGGTGGGTGAAGTAACAAAGTACAAATACTTTTTTACGTTTCTCCAGGCATTTGTACTTGTATTGTTATTTATTTATTTATTTATTTATTTATTTATTTATTTATTTATTTATTTATTTATATATATATATATATATATATATATATATATATATATATATATATATATATATATATATATATATATATATATATATATATATATATATATATATATATATATATATATATATATATATATATATATATATATATATATTCAACACTTTTTGAAATTTCAGTTAGCAGTAAAATATCCTTCGGTGAAACAGAGAGTTCTTTTTATATTTATACTTTGAGCACGTTTCTGTCTGCACTTTTATGGCTTTCAGTGCAAAGGGGAAAGAGAGAGTGGATGACATGCAGCAACGGACCATGGGTTGGAACTGAACCCCAGCCACTGCTGCAAGGACTCAGGCTTTGTACACGAGGTGCAGGTTCTACCCGGTGAGCTATGGGATGCATCACTTTTTTTAAAAACACACAAATATTTGTACTTCAACTTGAGAAAAGCAGGTGTATTTTTGCCACCCCGTTAGTGAGAATTGTGAAAGTAAACAAAGCTTTTCCAAAGCCTACACTATCTACAAACACTGACAAACACAATAAAGTCCTTTTTTCGAGTTTTGACCTCTTTTAGACCTCTCTATATATGGATAAATTCAGTTTATATATGAATAAATTCAGTTTATATATATATGAGTAAATCCTCTTACCTGCAGGCTGTATGGTTTTCCTGCCCGGATGAGTTGAGACACCAGGAAGTTGGTGTGGAAAAAGTGCACGTTCTCATCTAGAAACCCATGAAGGATCAACAACCTGTTGGGTCTGCATTTAACAGAAAGAAAGATTTCTTAGTTTCTCCACTCGTGTTCATAAACATGCTGAGTAAATGATAACACAGGTAGACAACATGATGTATGGTGTAGTATAATAAAAAGGGTTGTATTATGTGTCGTGTCCTTTTCTCTCACAGTTTTAATACTGAAAACACAACACAAGAGTTCTCACTCACTCATTGGGGAGTTTGTCGACATGCAGGGCAACAGAACAAGCCTCGTATCCCTTCTGGTTTTTCTCTGGCGTGTCCAAATATCGCTCGGTGTAGCCGGTGTCGTAGGCCATCCACAACGTCACCGGAGCTCCTGCGATGGCAACCTGAAAACCAAACAGGAAGTCAAACATTTTTTTTTCGTTAAAAAGACGAAAAAATTATGTTTCATATTAACAGATTTATAAAGCCATGAGACTGTAACGGTAAATAAAGAGTTAAACTAAATGAATATAATAAAGTAACTATCACGTCACTCTAGTTTAGCACAGTAAGAGAGTAACCGTCAGAGGTCTGACCTTGAAGATGTCAGGTTTGTGGATGAGGCCCATAAGGGACAGGAAGCCTCCGTACGACCAGCCATGGATGGCAACACGACTCAGGTCCACAAACTTGTACTTGTCGGCTACGTAGTGCAGACCCTCCACCTGGTCTTCAATCTCCACCTGACCCTGATTGGAGGAGAACAGCGAGGTAAACTCACACCACTAATTTAGTATAGGACAACATAACATTTAATCAATAAATGACATTCATTTCTTCTATAAAGACACATGTTCATGTGTTTGTCTCCTTCATGACAGATGATTTATGTTATGATTTACCATTTTGTCTTTCACGGCTCCTTCAAACCTGAGTCCCCGCTGACAGGAGCCCCGCCCATCGATGACCAGCACAGCGTAGCCCAGAGCCGCCAACGTGCTCAGCCTCAGGTACTTCACTCCTTTATAAGAGTTATTCACTAACTGGACCTGAAGGGAAGAAAACATGTTTACAGAAATGTTCCTACTGCTTGTTTTTCTTGATGATCAGCTAAATGCTTAAAAATATGCCTTAAATATGAGCTGTTGTACTGATACAAAGACCAAGTGGTGGTTCATTAAAATTTAGATTAAGTGCTACACGACTGCTACACGCATCGTACACAACTTGGTGTACATGACATGAAATCTAAAAGATCAAACCTGCGGACCACCGTAGACAAAGACGACGGTGGGATGCTTCCTGCCGGGGACCAGGTTGTGTGGTTTGTACAACATGCCGTACAGCTCGAAGCCCGACTTCCCTGTGAAACTGAAGATCTCTGGAGGACTTTGCTCGAATGGGAAACCTGGAAAAAAACAAACTATAATAAAAAACTACACAAAAAATATACTCCTGTAATATAGTGTAGTAAATCATTGTGTCATAAATCATCTTGTAGCAATACAAACTGAAAACAGAAACTGTCACAGCTGTCAGTCAGCATTTCATATGTTATGTTTTCAGTACCAGAAGACTCCATCATGCTCGCCCAGAACTGAGGCTCTTTGTGCAGCGGGTCGCTGTCGGAGCCGTTCAGCTTGTAGATGTGTACACATGGTGCTGTGGTCAAACTGCTGTAATGGCTGACAAACATGTCAAACGTCTGTATGGAAGAAAAAAGAAAAACACACAGTTTAACAGCATCCCATACTGCTGAAATTAGGGATGCAACTGATGATTATTTTCTTCATCAATTAAAGGTGGGGTCAGTCACACTGGAGAAAGATTAAAAATATATATATATAAAAATATATTGCTGGACCTGGGAATGAGACTCAACAATGATGAATTGAATGAATGTATGCCAGTATGACTGACCCACCTTAAATCTGCTGATTAGTTGTTTCGTCCATAAAATAAATATAATAAATATAATTTAAAAAATGTGTGTTTCAGGTTTTCCTGCTGTATTGTAGATGTAGTCAGACATTATTTATGATTGATATAAACGATACATGATAAGATAATCTGTTACATCTCTAAAATTTGTCAATCGCAATTGTTAAATGTTAAGGTTAAGCTGTATGACTGGTGAAAGTACTGCTAAACAAGTTGAGTCCACTATCAGCAGCACTGATTACCTACAAAAAAGTCAAATCGTGTGTGTGTGTGTGTGTGTGTGTGTGTGTGTGTGTGTGTGTGTGTGTGCTGACGTACCTGGCTCACAGAGCAGCTGTGGGAGAAACCGGGTTTGGTGAGTCGGACAATTTCACCCGGCGACTCGTAGCTCACCACGTAGAGGTGATGCTCCAGTGGAGAGTCTTTGGTTCCCTGGAAGTAAACCAGCTTTGCTGCCTCGTCCACCCAAATCTGAGGACTGGACGAACGCTGAGCAAACACCACAGAACAAGAGAAAGCGTTTTGTTAAGACACAAACAAGAATCAATACCTTGTTTTGAAGATGTTTCTTCATTAATTTGCTCCAGTTACCGCACCAGTTATGTTGTTTGCTATATTGTGCTTTTATGTTTTAAGCAATTATAAAATGTTCTACTTCTAAATTATTCTAACAAAGTCTGTATTGTATGTGAAAAAACAAACCTTAAATCTGTAACTCTACTCACTCAGATATTCTGTATGTGGCTGTCATGCAGTGCGCCTCCGATGTACTTTATAACTCTACTGCTGCTAACTACTGATGAGCAGGTGCGATGGTTTCTAAGTGCTGCTTCTGGCGTTACCTTTGCTCCATGATTGGCCAGCACCTCCCACTCCCCGCTAGTTACTGTCACCTCCTCTTTGACCGGACACTTGAAATCATCTGGAGAGAAGATAAGAGGATAAACTGATTTAAACATTAGACAACATTAAATCACTTATAATATTCTAAACATAGAAGTTTGACATCATATGGCGTGACTAATTTTAAAATATCTTTGCCTGTGGTACTTCATGGGCATGAGTCAACAAGTTAAAGATTTGTTTACAAAACTGAAACTGAAATAAAAACAGATGAAACTAAAGATGAGACCATAGACATACAGACTGCCTATTTACATCACTGTCCTCCTGTCGATCACAGTAATATATTATTATTTTATATTTTGTTTAATTTTTAATAAAATTTCTATATTTTAGCTGCTGCACTGTTTTATGTCTTAGACTCTCATTAGATTTTACTTTCAGAACATTTTTTTATAAAGATATATTTGTATTGTTGAAGGGAGCCTGACATCTGAGAATTTTATGACAACAACTGCTTTACTCTGATTGTTGTGCATATGACAATAAAGACCTCGAAACATTCAAATAGAATATGTAGATGCTCATACATGTATAAACCACCTGGACTGATATCACATTGGTTGGGATTGAACGGTACGGGTGGGTTAGATTAAAGACCAAACTATGAGGTGTTGTTGATAGTTTTACCTTCAGAATGTGTGTAGCCTTTGGCCCAGTTGTAGCTGCCCCGCTGTAACAGCGAGGTGATCTTATAGAGGTGGCAGAAACCTGTTTTTGATTCATTTACTGTTATGAAGGTGATCTCGTCATCACTGGTTTGGATGAACGGGTGGAAGATGTCGTGGACCTGAAAGACAAACAGACATGATGTTGACATCAGTGACATTTTATCTTCATCTCATCGGCATGAATCATAACATGTGGCTGCAACAGAAGGATGTGTTGTTGGGCCTTACATTGATCCAGATGTCGCTGGTCTCCTGGTAGATGATAAAGGGTTGTACGGTGTCTCCGAGGGCCTCCAGGCTCGCTTGCCTGCTCGCTTCATCCTGGTTGGCTGGGATGAAGAGTGCTGGAGGCAGCAGGACCAACTGGAGGTTTTGCTGCCGTCGGTCCATCATGACCACCCATGCACTAACGCACAGAGACACGAAGAGTTGTGAGACCACAAGTCGTGTCTCCATGTTACTCAATTCTGGGTGTTTGAAGGCACTTAAAAAAAAAAATCAAAGATGCGTTTTTCTACATTTTAGGAAAGAAACTTACTATCTGCCGTCTTTTGTCCATCCAGCTCTGGTGATATATTCAGCACCAGGGAAGAGGCTAGTGAAGGGAACAGGCAATTCCTTTTCCTGTGTGCTGACAATCTGTGGGAGAAACGCCAAGCTGACATTTTAGCATTTCTCTGAAGAACCTTCAGGTATCAAGTTTTGTGCCACTGAACAAGAACTTACTTTGCCGAGATTGTCTGTCCTAATTTCTGCTATTTTGAGAGTAATATCAGGATTCTTGCTGCCTGGATACAAGCAAAACTGAGTTACGTACCAAAATATAATAACACATGAAACCTTTCTGGTAACAGAAGCCTGCCCCTGTTTTACTTGCATACAGGTAACGTGTTGAGGCTAATATTCTAAGACACCAGCAAAGATATGGAAGATAAAGACTGCTTTTGTCCTCAAAGATACATACAAAGTGTTTTTGTGAGTGATACTCAATGTAAATAAAACTGATTACAGGAGCACCTTTAACTCATTTTTTTTTTTAAATCATACAGACATAAAAAAAACAGGAAACAACAAACACATCACGTCTTATAGTGTAAATCAAAAGTGTCTTTAGGTGTTTTTTTGTGTGTACCTGCGCGTGGGTATCTATAGACATCGGTCTTGCGCTCCTCCAAAGCCGGAGACGGGACATGAATGATCTCGACCTCGGACTCGTCCACCTCCTCGTACAGAATCTGCACAGTCTTACCACCCTCTGATTCTGAAGAGAGAGAGAGAGAGACCAGTAAAACCAGGCAGAAACAGACTACACAGGTGAAACACTTGATTTAGTCCATTAAAGACCCCGCTTAATCTTTGTTTTAAACCACTTTTAGAAAAGTCTCATTATTTTGCATCTAATAATGAATTTTCATTTGAAAACTACTAATACTATGATTATAATGATTGTTTAAAATAAGCCTCCTTGCTAAGAAACCTCTGACAACACTTTATGTCTCTGTGACTAACTCACCTTCACGAGCAGCTGGTGACCACCAGTATCCAGTGAAGCGGTCAAACTCCTCCTGTGTGACAAAAGTGGCTACACCAGCAGATTTGGTGTCCTCTTTTGGGTTATCAATGCCTGAAATGAACAATGAGATAAATAAAACAATGCAGAAAAAGAAAATGTATATATATGTATATATGTGTATTACATATTTATATATAAATAATATATGTCTCAGTCCTGACCTTTACGGCAGAAGGTGAGCCTCTTCTCTTCACCCGTCTGAATGCTGGTCACCCAGATGTCGTTGTTGTTGATGAAGCCGATAAAGTCGGGGTCCCCGGGGCAGATCTTGGGGTCCATCCGCGTGCCTGAACACTGACTCTTAATCTCAACAGGAGAGTTGATAGGAGAAGTCTGCACAAGCACAAAGAGAGGATGAAGGATGAGGCCGCAGCTGCCGAGACCAAGAGTTCACAAAAATATGCTGATATATCAGACTGGTATTTGGTTTTTAATATAATGCTGCTGTGAGAGAACAATCTCAGACTAAATAAACAAAACGTTTTGCAGCAAAGCTGAAAATGGGACTGTTATTCTTCCTTCTGGGCCTTCTGGTGATGAGATGATGAGAAATGTGATGAAAAATGTACCAGCAACAATTATAATCTTATCTAATTTAGTCTAATCTAATCTTTAGACAGACTACAACATAATATATTATAAGTGTAGGAAAAGTCATTTTTAAAGAAGAATATACCAAAATACACTGGTTACGGCTTTTATGGTGAGGATTTGCTGATTATCTGATTTTATGACCCTAAACTTAATATCTATGGACTGTTGGTTAGTAAGACAAGATATCAGAGTGTGTTACTTTTAGCTCTGGAAAATCATACTGTCTGTTTTTCACTATTTTATGACATTTCATGGGAAGAAACTATAAATCAATCCAGATAATTAGCAAAAATAAACCCTGTAATAAGATTTCTAAATAAGTGAATCTGTGATAAGCTGATATTAGCTGATATTTACATGAGCATGACTCTATTCTATTATCATCTGCAGGGTCGAGGGGTCTGGAGAGAAGTTTAGACTACACTGGTTGAGGAGCAGAGTACAGCCGGTTTAAGGTTTACATGTAGCCACTGTCCTTTTACTCACAATGAAGGTGTTGTTTCCACCATCACTGCAGTAGTACAGGCTGCTGTTGGCCTGGAACAGGAAGAGTCCACTGGGACGGTGGTAATCATAGGAGGTGATGCCAGACACCCCCAAACGCTTCCTCTCCCGCAGCAGCTCCTCCTCCCGTGAGAAGCCCCCGCGGTGAGGGCTAGCCTGAGGTCAGGGGGTGACAGGAGGACACACAACGTGACAATGCTGGCCAAGCGAGGTCAGTGTCAAAGAGAGTTTGTTCAGGGCATAGAAAACAAACACACAGTAAGAAAATATTACCATACTATGTACTATGTACCAACATAACAGCACCTCTTATCTTCTCTGTTTGTGAAATCAATACACCTCAGTGAAACAGTTAAATAACAATAAAATATTCTCTTGTAGCCTCAGTGGTCCAGATTATTTTATCTTTATGGGTAATTTACAACAGAAATTTTAAAAGGAATGTTTCACAATCATTCCAAATGCTCTAAAAGGTTACGTTTGGAAATAATCAATCTTGTTAAAATGCCAGAGAGTGGAGGGAGAGAGCTCAAAATCCTCCCCACCTTGAAGTGATTCAGCAGCTGTTTCCATGACAAAACCAACAGAGCATCTTTGCGGACCTTCTTGGGAATGTCTGAGTAGAGTAATGCATTGTCCCTGCTGGCGTAAGGCATTCCTGCAAGAACAGACAGCAAAGACCAGGTCAAGCAAACCAAATATTTTGTGCTGTCAAACACTACAAATCTAACTGTACTGCAGCACCTGAGGAAGAAAAACACAAAGTTAAGCACCCATTTTAAAAGTGTTTAAGGACTTTATGCAGGATTGCTAAAGCTGTATTTGAGAATTGACAAATGTAACAGATAAACAACAAATCGCAGTATTTGGGGAAATCTTTAAAGCGAGATTTTTTGCCGAACAGCAATAACGGGATCATGGTTAACACTTGCGTGGCACTATATAGTAAATTACAAGCATAAAGGCAGTGAAATGATTTAGTCTTGTCATTGTTACAGCAATATCTATCAATGGTTATAGCCCCCACATGTGTGTTATATTGCTTATGAACTTTTCAGTTGTAAAAGGAAGATTGTTTTAAAGTCACAGAGTATCACTTTATAAAGCTGACTGTTACAATTGTTTTGAGCTCTAAATACTAAAAGGGAGAATTTAGAGTCTGTAACAATTATTTCCGTCCTGGCATGACTGTTTGTACAGTAAACAACCATGCTACCATGACTATAGGTCTTAACACAGCTCTGGAAGTGATATCACATGCTATAACAAGCTGTCTGACACATGGCAGCAAAGAACAGCAACCATTTTACAGAAATACTCTGCACTGCAGCTGCATCAGAAAAAAAAAGCAGAAACGTGGTCACGAAGCAAAATGGTGTTCCTGGTTGACTTCAGCACGCACTAACTCGATCCACTGCGGCTCTCTGGATATCAAATAAGCTTGAAAACAGTTGCAGGCTTGCACCTCTGACTCACCAGCTGTATCCACTGATTATTCAGAGAAGCATGCTACTGTTCAAAGTGAAAGGAAGCAACTGAATCTGCAGGCAAACCAGTCGCTGCCTGCTGAAAGCACCTTATCTGAGCTGGGCTTTACTCATTATATTGCAGAGGATGACATTATTTGGCACTCAGCATAATTTAATGTCGTACCCTGCCTGAAAATTAATAAATTATTGAGTTGTGACAGGTCCCAGCTGTTAGGCCCCCTGAGCTCACCGAGGTAGTAGATCCGGTGGGAATGCGGACTGGCCTCGTCCTTCTGGACGAACTGGAAGTCGTGTGGTGCCTTGCTGATGACCACGCCTGTGTTCTTGCGGCTGTTGTGGATGATCTTCCGCAGACCATCCCATGAATGCTTCTCCACCTGGAACCGGGTGGAATTCACGTCCTCCATCTCCACCACCTCTGTGCTGTCTGAGAGCTCGTCCACCCCCATCATGCCTGCCACTGACTCTCTGTGGACGCTGTGGACAGACACTCTGATCAGCTCAGACACAGCTATAGTTAATCACATCGAGAAAGTAACACTAGAAAACTGTCAAATACAATATGGGTTTATTCTTTGATTGAGGTTTAATTTGTCGATTAATTCATCAGACGTCCTGACAGAAACCTGAACTGATCTCTTTGTCTTCTGATCATATAATCTGTGTGTCGGATGAAGCAGGATCGCCATAGCGGTCTGTCAGTTCATCGATCCAACACTTTGATCCAGACTGAAATACAGTACCTCGACTATTGGATGGACTGTGATGATTCATTTTTCATTTAGCGCCACCAGTAGGTCAAATATTTCATTTGTGCAATACTTTATGAACAAATGTGTGCACAACTAATGACATTCCCATCAGCCTGAGCTGTAATTTGTGCTCACTACAGTAACAAGTGTTAGCATGCAAAGACGCTGAACTAGGATGATGAACATGGCAATAATTATCTGCTCCTCAGAATCTTAGGATGCTAACTTTAGCATTCAGTACAGCCTCACAGCATGGACGTAATACTAAACACAAAATTGTTTATTGTCAGCATAGAAACTACCTTCTTCGTTTCATTGATACATTTTCTCAGCACTATTAATATGTCAAGTGACAGCTTTTTGCACTTTTCTAAACATACAGAATATTTTTGGCAACAAACATGATGGAAATTCTTTTCTTTGGCTCAAATGTTTCATGCGATTAAAATGAATATAGTTCAGACAGCTGCAAAGGGGAAAAAACGTCTCGTACCTTTCCTGGCCGTCTTCTGTTTTGTCTTCAGTTTTCAGCCTCTTTACTCTGTGCATTAACCGTTCAACAATCCTGGACCAGATCTGACATCCTGTGGGAAACCAGGTAAAACAAATGAGAACTGAAGAAGCTTGTTTCGAGTTCAAACAAATCCCAGAGGGTTTACATGGAAGCACCTGGTCTAACTGACAAATCATTAAAACAGACCATACCCTAAGCTAAGCTAAGCTCACATGCTATCAACAGTGAATCTGTTACTGAGGTAACGGCCCCGTTCAGGGCAGATGTCTGTGTGTTGCTTCATCGAGGAGTTGCTGCTGATCTTCAGCCGACAACCGCCACTTCCAGCTGTGTGATCCTGATATGGAGTCTCACTGAGTGTGACTCAACTGCATGACGCCGACACCTCAACGTCTGTGTCATAACTGTGGCAAATGTTACACAGTTACTCCACATTTTACTGCAGGCTGTACACTGTGGGCTGTTCTCCTGCCTGGGGCCTAAATGAAGTGCAAATTCGACAGAAGTTCATTCCCAGAAAACACCGCAGGAGCCCCCTTCACTAATTTGTGTGTTATTAAGAGGAACAAATTTCATACTATCATTTTCATTCCTGAGTTGATTGGAGTGATTATGAGTATGAAAGTTCATTTCATTCATTCTTTTCCCATATAGGCAGCGGTGATCTGGCAGTTGATTGGATCACTTTGGTCCAGGCTAAAATATCAACTGTAACTTTTCATATGATAAGCTCTTGCAATCAAAGCCTTCCCCCCAACTCTGGAAGTCCCCAAGGGTCTGAGGCTTGCTGATTCACTTCTTTTTTAAAAAAAAAAAAAGATAGAGACAGCTGAAGAGTGACAGGAATGTGGGGGGAGAGAGAGAGAGACGGGGAACGACATGCAGCAAAAGGCCGCAGGTCAGATTCGAACCCTGGGCCGCTGCTGAGCCTTTGTACATGGGGCGGATGCTCTACCAACTGAGCTAATCAACACCCCCGATTTACTTCTTTTAACAGAGTTTTTTATTATTAGCATTTATTGTTGGGGAGTTTATTTGATTTTATTTGCCTCAGTCCTGAAATGTGTTAATCCTTTTTCATTTAAACCACTTTGTGTTCTGTATAAATAAAGTTCATGATCATTATTATTATATTAACCACCTGTTATCACGTGACTGATTCATCTTCCCATGAAGGCTGAGATGAGGTTAAAAGAAATATCTATTGAGTTTCGATTCTTTTGTTAAATGAAGACAGATCTTTACTATGTAATGATTGTAACAGCTCTGAAAACTCCTCAGTCTGTCTCTTCTGATGTCCTTTATTTTATTCTACTTCACTGTTGTCTGATATTTTAGGATATGCGCAGTCAAATAAATGTTTTAAAAGGACAGCCTCCGAGCCCTGACTCAGAGTCCACATCAAGATGTTGATCTCAACATGGATAACGCCACATAACATCAAGAGCAGACAAAGGGCACACATTTATTTTAAAAACAATAGTAAAATATCAAAAGAAAAGCTCCGATGTAATTTCATTCACTATCTGACTAGTCTTCAGACAGACACTGGTGGTGAAGACTTATGCAAGCAATCGGGGAAGTGGCAACCCTCCAGAAACCAGGAAAATCCTCCCAAAATATTGTCTTCACCTTCCACTTCAGCCTACAAAGAGAATGTATGACTCTTACCAAATGATACATGGCTGGTGGCACCAATAGATAAATAACTAAACAATGGCTATGGCAACCAGTTAGTGGATAAACGCTGCTCCATTCAAACATTCACCAAAAATGCACAAAGGTAAACAACATAACCTGAACAGTCTAAACAACACAGCATTAAACTTGTGCAATAAAGGGAATATAATCTGTGTTTAAACTGAGATTAGCAACAACCAGCAAGGGTCACAAACCGAATCTGTCGCAGCTGACGACCCTCCTATGTCAGCCAACTGTCTGCTGAGGTCGGCCTGGTCAGTCTCCAAAACAAGACAGGGGAAGGAGTGTCACGCTACGCATACTGTATGTACATTAACATTACCTTTTTATCTCTTTTTAGTTGCACCTTTACCATCTGGAAGTTGGTTAAATTAATAAACCAGCAGCATGACCTACTTCAAAAAGCCAAAAAAAAAAAGTTCATGCCGCCCCCTCACCACACTATTTATTTACCAATCACAAGTAATAAAAAAGGATCCAACTTGACTTTGTTTAATAGAATAGCATTAAAAAATCTCCTGTTTATTTTCCCCACATAATTCAGTGTCACATGAGTCCAAATTACTCCTCTAGCTATCCCAGCTGGAGAACCACTGGACGAAAGGACGCTTCAATACCATATCAAATATTAGCAGCAATAATTATTATCAAATATTTTATTCATGTACATTTTGTTTGCACTACTGTGAAAGAGCACATTTAAATTCAGATTTATCTTACAGGTTAATTTTAATGTATGTTGCCACTGGATGCTTGAATTTCCCATGGGATCAGTACAGTACTGCATCTGTCTGTCAGGTTTGTTCTCTGTGATGCTGCTGTGTCTACTTTCAGTTTCACCTCTGTAACTTAACTTTCAGACTCACAAACACACCCAGCGGGTTTAAAATGTTATGTTTTCTAGCATCCATGTAAAAATCAAACAGTGTTTTTTTGCTTTCCTTTTTGCTACATCCGCTCATGAAGCTAACAGGTCCACGAACTGACCGACATCTTCACAGCACACAGACAACATCTGGCTGAGTGTGTCCTCACCTGTAACCCTGACAGACCCTGACAGACCCTGATGACACACGGATGACTGGTGACACACTGATATAAACCCTCTGTGGACGTTACACGGAGCTAGCTCGTCAGCTAGCCGCCCGTTAAGCAGTGACTGGTGTTAGCTCACGTCCTAAAACAGCTCTTCTACATCAAACACATCAAAACAGTCAACGCTCATTCATTGTTTTGTTTTTTTTTAGCTTACACTTTCTGCCCAAAAATGTTGAAGGCTTTTCTCCTTTAGTCGTGTAGAGGACAGTGGTTGGTTTGAATCACTGAAGTCAACTTCCAGAGAGCAGGTAGCTCAATGCTAACATGCTAACAACGCGGAAATAGCTGGAGGAATCAAACGGCCCTAGATTACGACCTTTAACCCGGAGATGACTCATCAACTCTCATCTGTCTCTTCCCATTTCATATATTTTATTTATTTCTAACTGCTCCTGTTTTATATCTGGATATTTTAAATATCTCTCCTGTGGAAAATCTAACCCATATTAATAATGTAGAAAACTCCAGTCTTCAAGCATTTGAACACTAATAGGATTTCAGTTTAGTTAGTTTAATGTTATTTCTTACCAATGACCTCTCTCTCTTTTCTAAAAGCCTGCAAATTATGATGATTTTAACTATCAGTTATTTTCACTGTTATTAAATCATTCAGTTTTTAAATATCAAATAAATAGTGAGAAAATGTCCATTAATGTCTTTGAGAGCCCACTGTGACTTGTTTAATGTGATCAACAGTCCAGAGCTCAAAGATATTTCATTTACAGTGATATTAAATAGAGAAACGCAGCATATCTTCATATTTTAGGTGCTGGATTTACCCTTTTCCTTGTGGCATTTTTTCTTGAAAAATGACTGAAACTATTAATCAATCATCAACAAATCCACAAATGCACTGGCTCTCAAACCATGGTACATGGCCTCTTTGTGGTAATACTTGAAGGAATCTCTGAAATCATTTTTGAAAATAAAATTAATGAATTTAAAAACATAATACTATCAAAATACAGTGTGACATGGAGTCACACTCATGCAGGTAGAGCGTAGTGTGCATACATCACATACATACACACATGATTAGTTACAAGCTAAAATGTGACGTTAACATAGTGAGTGGAGGTCAAATGAAAACTCTGCAATCACGGCTCCAAACGGGAAATATTAGGAAGAGATGTGCAGATCAGGAGTGCCCCTTTTTCCACCATATTAGCTCTGTTTTTTAACTGTGAACTGTCTGTAGCTGAACAGAGTCAACTGTATTTTAACGTCTGTAATGATGGTGGTACTTGGAGAGCTGAATTTTTTCTGAGGTGGTACGCGGCGTAAAAACTTTTACAAACACTGTACTAATGGATTAATCGACTACTTGTTTCAGCTCTACCGTGCAAGTCTTCCACTGAAACAGTGAAAACAAATACATCCACAACCAAATACAAACATCTGGGACAAGCGCTGTATCCTTAAAACATTTATTTTTGTAATAATTTGTCCTTTTTTTTCTTTTTGCGTAAGTGCAAAAAATGCACCCAAAAGAGCCACCTGAGGGAAGTCTACATCTTTAAATAAAAAAACAAGCAAAGTGTACATTTATAGTACAAAATTCTCTTTTTAAAAAATTGCACAGTTTGTGTATAATATATATATATTCATAATCTCCATTTTAAACAAACTTTAAAGGCTCAGAAAGTAAACAAAATTCACCAAATGAAAAATAAAAACATTTTTTCCCTAGAATTTAAAGCTGAGGAAACTTGAGACCCTGTTTTCATTTGTGTCCACCATAAATATACATATTTATATGCAAGTCTCTTTACATATAGTCTCTGTGCTAGTGTTTGACCAGACAATCAAAATTATTGCAAAGTAGTTTAGTTCTACTATAAAACATGGGGTGGGGGTGGGGATAAAAGCTTCTTTCTGCTGAATGTTCCTTAAGTTATGCAAAAAAAACCTGGGTTTCTTTACACCCCATTTGAATTCACAGGAATCCCTGCTTTCACAAAGGTTTCTGTTTCACAAACTGTGTGCGAACAACATTGTCATAGAACAATCCAGAACTCCAGTTTTGCTTGTTAGCGAGAACACACATTTCCCTGACTTCTTTTTTTTGTTTTTTTCATATTTTAACTTTACACAGCGGCCCTGGCCAGGGGTGGTGGTGGTCAGCGTCGATACGGGTGGAAGCCCTGTACGTTGTGGTTCTGCCCTCTGCCGAACGCACTGGCAGCAGGCTGGGGGGCGGCAGCGGGCTGTGCTGTTGGGGCCCCGTACGAGGCCGTCGGCTGGCTAGGGTCTGCGAAGCTGTGGCCGAATGCTGTCAGGTCCTGCCCGTACCCTGAGGAGGTCGACAGAGAGGGAGGAACAAGAGAGAGACAAGAGGACTTTAATGTCAGGGTCACCAGATGGTGTTCAGGGAGAAGCCTTAACGCTTTAAAAAGGAACTTTTTTTAATTATTATTTTAATGTAAAGGAAAAATCCACCTTTCACCCTTACACTATACAGTGTTTTCCAATTATTAGTTTTGGTTAAATGTGTTTATTTTTAGTGAACTGTCAAACTACTGTAGCTATTTGAAATACAGGTATTCACATTAAAATGATTATTCTCATCATGCTGACTTCTTGTTCCAATTTAATAAATTGTCCCTGAATGTACTTTATAACTAGCCATTAATAACCACAGATTTATTTCCTGATAATCACACTCCAATTTAATAGTTTTGTCTTATCAACTTCTGATATTTACTGTAATTACATCTCGACTAGAGCTATATCTTCAGATATGTTGAGATTTATGTATTCTTAATTTTTTGTCTATAAATGGCTATGTTTGTAATAGAATATACATAATTTAACTGTGATAAGCATTAAAAGGTTTCATGGTGGATTTTTCCTCTAGATTCAAATACTGTATTCATTCAATGAGCCCTTTAGTGTTGAATGTTTAAATGTATAGAGACAAGAATGACTATGTTTAAGGTGAGTTTAATAATCATTTAAAGTTGGGCTTCATTGAGGAAAACAATCTCTGTATTGTCTTGATGATCAGTGCAACACGCACAATGTTCTTCTATTCAAACACTGGATGGCACCATCTCCCTGCAAACAGACAAGGGAAACAAAGTGACACCCAGGGAATGAAAATAATCTGCCTGAAAAAAAAACCAAAAGGCTGCTGCAACCCAAAATTCAGCAGCCACTGTCCAAGCCAAGGGGACTTTAAGGTTGAAAAAAACTGAGTGGTTTGCTACCAAATGGCTGGTAAAAACAAAAAAAAAAAAAAACAGTTGCAGCCAAATCGTTCCATCATCTTACTGGTAAACTTATTATCCTGCCATGGTAACATCCAGTTAGATTTGGAAATGTCACCAATAAGAACTGAAGTAAGGAACATTTTAAATAACTGGAATGGAAAGACAAGAGATAGAAAGACAGAAAGAAAGAAAAAAAGGGGGAAAAGTTAGAATATACAACACATTTCTTTTGGGGTGCTCCATGAACGGAACCAAAACAATAAATCTGAAGAACAGGGAGTGGTCCCAACAGGACTGCCCGACAGAAGAATCTGAGAGAAATTGGAAATTTACTGGCATCGTGTCCTTCTTTAAATCTTCCTTCCTTTCTCACCCCTTTAGCTATAATGTAGAGACAGTACATGGGGGAAAAAAACAACGAGTGAATGGATTGCTGATGCATAGACAACTGAACCATGAACAAATTTCCTGACAATTAGATCATCCTTTTATAATCAGCAAAGCAATGCAGACAGAGAGAGTGGACAAAAAAGGAGGACATGGTTAGTCTTGGTATAGTAAAGCTACAGCCGTTGAGTGAGATGACTTGCTTTGAGCGCCGAATGTAAAATCTCAATGTAAATTTCTTTCAAATCCACTCAGCTGTAAGACAGTCGGTGGCTGTCTCGTACTATACAAGAGTTCACACAGTAATTTGTATGTACATGCAAAATGTACATGCAAAATACAAAACACAAAGCAAAAGAAAACCAGGTGAACCAGGTTGCAGCTCTATAAACACTACAGTACTGAACAAATGCTACTTTTTGTGGTTGGAGAAGACGATGCTGGCACCTACCTGCACTATATCCTCCCTGCTCATCCTGACCATAACTGTGAGAAGGACGCGTTGGTCCGTAGGCAGAGGGGTCCTGAGGGTAGTTACCCAAGCCTATCAGGGAGATGAGGAGACCAGGTTGACTGAACCCAGATACTGCTGGCCGACTACTTTACATAGTTCCCCCCTTACTGAGCTAACAGAGCTGCACATATATACTCATTTACTGCGTCTGTACTATGCTTGGAGAGGCGTCACTGCTCAGCTTCATCTGGAAGTCAAAACAAAATGGAGTGTGAGTGTGTGAGCTATCTGCTCAGCTAGCACGCCTGACTTTTTTTTTTTTTTTTTAAATCATGCCAGCCTGGTCTCATGAAATTTTGTGAAATGTGCATGATATGCTAAGATGCAAGTAATGTGAGGAATATGTTTTCCTACCAAGAAAACATCAGGAGAAGGAAGAATACTAAAAACAGGGACTCAAACAACCATACCAGTGGTTTTGCATGTTGTAGTCCGTAAAATACGACTTGTGTATGTCACACTGTTGCCAAACATTTTCCAAAGAAGGCCATATGTTCCTATGTTGATTTCCTATCTCCAAGCTGCCATTGCTCCCCATTAATTTCAGCCTGATGTGAAAATAAATGGATATGAAACATTATTTATCTTTGTGTTACATTACATTATTGTTTAATTGTTGTAAACACTGATTATTTTCAAAACTTTAGGTTAGTAGTGTAACCCTGCTTCTTAGGAAAAAGAGTGCTAAGAACTAATCTCTCCTTGCTGGGTCATTCAAGGACATGTCAACATCCTGGAGTTGTAAGAAGCATCTCTATGAGCTGTATTGTTGAAAAGGGAAATCCATAAATCCAACATGGGCACAACTTTCCAGCAGACAATTCTCACATTTCAGATGTCAGTGTTCTTGAATGCACCAAGTAGTTCTGTCAAAAAAGTCAACAAAATGTTTACTGTAATAAATAACCTACGAATCAATTGTCACAGTGTACTGTAAAATCATTAAAATACATGGTATGCATTAGAAAATGACATGCCAATTACTTAAACATGTGAAACCACTGGTTTGATCTTTACTCTAACCAAATTATTTCAACTCTCCAACTCCTATGCCAAACTCAGTAAGCCAAACTTACTGACCTGAACTGAAACCAAACTTGCTTTATTTGTCTAACCTCAACCATTTACGAACCTTACACAGATGAAAGTGTCCATTTTTCCTGCTACTGCCATGTACACTTTCGTGGTAGAGGCGTGTGTGATTTGTGCCCACAACATCAGCATCATCAGCGTTTCTGATTTTCTGCTCATTTCACAAAAACTTTGTGAGACTACTGACGTCAATTACTGGACTAAGTGCCTGAACAGGCGGCGGACACTAAATGCAAAAAGCTGGATGGAAGATAAGCACAAGCAGGAAACACTGAACACGATGAGCAACTGTCATGACTGACAGCGATCACATGACTGAATTTAAATGTAGATCCAGCAGTGTGAAGCAGCTGTAAGCCAAGTCAGAAGAGAAATACCAGCCAGCCAAAGAACTGAATTAACATCTGACCCTTATCTGACTATGTGTTTATGGGCGACTGAATGGGCGGGTGTTAAATGAAGACCGAGCTTGTTCCTTTTCCATGGATGCTGGTTAGTTTTCACAGTATCTTGGCCTTTATCGTTACAGAACTGAAAACCTCCAGCCTCCATTTGTGCACTCAGCATGATCTTAAACCCTTAATCCTGCATGAGTATACAGTATGCCACTCGAGAGGCTACATCCTAAATGTTTGAAATCACAGACATCAATGAGGCGCATCATTTTCTACATTGAAACTAGAGTGGCCTTGATGATATATCTTATTTTCAAGTCCCTACACGCTGTCCAAAGATAATGTTAGACTACACTAACAGTCCAGTTCAAAGGCCACGAAGACAACAGCCACAAAGTAAAACCTACAGACAGTCAGAAAAACACTCTAACATCTAACATCTGCATGTATTTACAAGGCAGAGGAGCAAAGTTTACATTTTGCAGACAAGCATGCAAAGCTCCGGAGTGATAAACTGATGGACATGTTCAAATTTTTTTGATAGGTATCTTGGCAGGTTGGACATGCCTAATTCCAGAAATAAAGGTTTCATGGACATAATACTGTCATGCTGGTGCTCTTCTATGGCAATCGTGCCAAGACCAGGAAAAGAAGCCAGCACAGTCATCAACAGGGAGGAAGAGGAGGAGGTGTAAAGGGAGTAATTAAAAGGTAGGAATATTTGTACAAAGTCGAATGTCTAGTACAGTCAGTCAGGAGGAGGTTGCACTCCCTTGAAAACCAAAACAAAATAAAAATGCAAAACAAAACAAAAAAAGAACATTGCAAGGCAGGATGATCTAATTCAAACCTACCAAGACCTACCAATCTTTTTACCAATCCAAAGCCCAGCTGGAAAAACTTGACAGAAATGACTGCTGAAGACTCCTGGATATGGTGAAACTTCAGCAGCATCTTCACGGCAGAGCCAGAGGGGTTCATGTATGCAAGAAGCATGTATGCATGTGTAGCTATTCAAGCTAAATGGTACCAAGAGCAAGCTCCTTGCTTGTCTAACGTTTGTAGATATGCACTTAAATGAGCTGTAGTTGCATCCAATAAAATATCCAGGGAGATGGGCAGGGCTGAGGGGTGAATCAAAAAAAGTAAATGGGAGAGAAAAGGGCAGCAAACCGTTTGATGCACAATGCTTTTCTTACCATACTGGCTATAAGGGAAGTCAGGCTGCCCAGTGGGAGCTTTGCTCAAGTCCTGAGTTGGTGTGGTGGCGGGGGCAAAGCCCAGAGGTGCAGTTCCCGGAGTGGTGGGCGGAGGAGGAACCTGTGGAGCATACTGGTCTGCTTGGGGTGTGCCGAAACTGTAACCTGCTGGAGAGTAATAAGATCATTTCTATGACTTTACTCTAAAGGTCATTAGTGCTGCTTTATCACAGATTGTTTACAATGTATGAGTATAAAGGCCTTAGACCAGATGACCCTGGTCATGCCCCATTGTTAGTAGTAAAACACAGAAGGACTTCCATCTTATGACACAGTTTGGATGTAAAAAAAAGTCCAGTTGATCACACCGTAATATAAAATGAACCATAAAATAACACTACCAGTTAAAAGTATTAATCCATTTCTCCACCAAATCTTTCTTCATTATAGGCTGTAAGAATACACATTGTACATCCACGTGTCATTTAAATATCAGCTGCCAGATCAAATTGTGAACACTGCCAACACACTTGTAACAGATCGTTTTGGGCTTCTATCCCACCATTTTTTGTAATATTTTGCTATGTGCTAACAGGTTTAATAAGACACAGGCTTTTTTGCAACATTTCATGAAATGCTGGGTGTCTGTGAGTCACACTGTCCATGTCTGATAAGGTGGAGGTTCCTCCCTGACCACAGCAATACCACAGCAATAGTAAAGCTGCCTGGAAAACCTGTCATAGATTAAATTAACACATGCGACACATTTTACTTAAAATAAAAATGCTGCCTTGAGGAACAATGGGAAATTGTTTTCAGTTTTGCTGATCTAAAAGTAGTTTTTGCAAGAAGGAAACACAGCTGACCTTCTGTGACCTTCGTCAAAAAATCAATACCCGTTTTCAGAAACTCCTCATCTCCCCGACTGACAGTGGTTTCTTTACATACGCTACCTTACCTGTACGCACTCTGTAGCGATGTCAAAACCCCCAAGTGTAATGAGTGAGTGTATCAGTATTACTGACCAAACTGAGGTGCTGTGCTGTAGCCCTGCTGAGGGTAGCCCTGAGGTGCAGCGAAGCCGCCCGCCGGGGTCGTGACCAGGAATGCGTTGAAAGGTGATGGAGGTTGTGTGGGGGTTCCACGACCTGCCGACAATGGCGGTCCATACCCGCCTGCTCCAACACAGAACAGATCTATTTTATAGAAATGTTTTGATATAAATATATGCATGTTTTCTATAATAATAACAAATAATGATGATCATAATAATGAAGAGAAGACAGTTGTATTTGAATCACATCAATTTGAACAGCCGAATAAAAGATGTAAAGTTGATAAATAAATTGTCACACAGAACACAAACTGAAGCTGAAAGAAACTGAGCAAGAACATGGCTGACATTGCAGTGAGCGTTGCAGGTTGACCCGGAGGTGGTGATATGAAACTGAGCCTGACCAATAGCAGGGGGAGGCTGGAATCTATTCAAGGCTGCCATCTGTCTCAAGCAGCAAATTATCAGCAGCCTCAGCCATTATGAATCAGTGATAACACGTGCTGTTAACTGTCATCAGCTTATTGGCCAAAAAGAGTGCAAGCCCATTTCTGTGACACAAGCGCTTCAAGATAAGCACATGATCACATGGCAAAGACACAAAATCTATCTGATATTTGATCAACTCAGTTATGGAACAAAACAAACAAACAAAAAGACTAATTCACTAAAAAGGAAAGAAAAGATATGTTGTGTTTGTTGTCAAGTGGAGGTCGAACACCTACCTATGGGTTGGCCAGTTGTCGACACCCACACTCCTTCAAGAAGAGAGAGAAGAAAAAAAAATGTTAGACTGAGGACAGTACTGTGCCTAAAATGTAAAATGTGCACAGAATCAGTTGACAGTGCGAGCAGTGACCTCCATGTACAAGGTTAATCTCAAAGCAGAGGGTTTAACACATTTCAACAGTTACTACTATGTTTTCCTCTGAACAGCGAGCCTCACTGGCTCAGCTTTGGGACTCGTTCCCACTCACCCTGTGGCCCGTAAGGCTGTTGCCAGCCCTGGGCAGGCTGTGTTGTCCAACCATTAGCTGCGCTCAAGATGCCCCTGGGTGCCCACTGGCCAGGGCCAAGCTGGCCAGGAGCTTTGCTGTCACGGGGTTCAGCCTTCTTCACTTCCACCTGGACAAAGGGACAAGGAGGGCACATTTGGCAACACCAGTATAAGGTCCATGAAGTCCCTCACCTAGACAGACCTGTCCTACCACTGATTATTTAATCTCAACATTTTGGGCCAGTTTGGAATCTTGCACTTTATGTTTATTAAAGTAATGAGGGGCAGCTATGTTAATTAATATTACTGTGTAGCCAGGAGAGCTGTACAGCTATGTGTCTCAGGTACTAATTATCAAGTGGGAATTTCACTGTTGACAAAAATCACAATGATAAATGATTCGCAATCTTTCTGAACTGCATCATGTGCAGATCACAGACTTTTAAGATGTACCTGAGAAACATAGATTTATTATTTTCCTCAAATGAATTGCCCTATATATGATAAAGGCATCTAATGGAAGGTCATGACTTACCTTTCTCCGGCTAACGCTTATCAAGAATCTCTTTTTATTTTATTTGGAATAAGTTTTAGGGGTAAATGGATGTAGAGAGAAATTTGTATCTCAGTTCTAACATAATACATAAAGGTAAACATGCAGATAGTACAAATAAATTGTCTTTTCAGTCAATCTAAAATTGAATCTTCATACTGTGTCAAAGGTGAGACAACACTTTTGAATAGAGCACAAGTGACTGTTACACTTTGGTCACAATTTAATGTCACTGCTGGAGGACCTTAAATGTTAGAAAGGTGACCTCAAGTTTCCTTTTGACAATAAGTCAATTATAATAATAAAGAACACCAATTCTTTGGGAATTACTGCTTTATTATGTCAATTTGTGTACTCAACACTCAGAAACTGACTTCATCGATCCAATAAATTCCTTAAACGTGACTTTTATATATAGTTATCATTCATCACTGTTTAATGGTTAAATGCCTTGGGTCAAATATAAATCTATTGCCCCAATAACAAAACTTCCCTTCCTGTAACTAGGCAAAGCTACCAACAGTTAACCAGAGCAAAGAAACAGGCTGAGACTAAGGGGGAGCCAACCAGAAATAGACTGAGGGGTTGAGTTATTGGGGTCACCTTGCAGGAGGAAAACGAATCACAAATTCCTCCCAGCTTTAAGGTGTTGCCACCTTCCCCAGCCTCCCCTCTTCCTTCTCTGTCGACCTAATTACATGCACATGTTTCCGGCAGTGGCCCCGCCGCCGCCGGCAGCTACCTGAGCACTTTCTCCCGTGGGCATCACAGCTACGAGTGATGGATACCATGACTTCTGTATAGTCCCCAACAGCAGAACTGGGATTTGTTCCACAGTTTGATGTGCTCCATTTTCTAATTTTGTAACTCATATCTCCCAGCCTCCCTCAAGTCCCAGCATAAGGTAATGTCAAGTCAAGAACAATGGATTAAGTCGAGCCTTGATTCCTGCTGGAAACCAGGGCAAAGTCAAGGGGGGCGGCTATCACTGGAGAGTATACAGGTTGGGCTGAATCATTTTCCAAGGAAATGGAATTCAAATCATCTTTGAAACATAATAATCAGTGACGTCTCAATGAAAATGTCTTGTTTAATTTGATTGACACAACAATTAAAATCCAGTTTAATCTGATTCAGGGAAGCTTTTTACAACAACAACCTGTCTGGTGGCTCTCTTTTGGGAGAAAAATTAATTGCAGCACAAGAAAATAACACTTTAATTTATAGTTTGTTTACAGTAAACAGACGAGGGCCTCCCTGGAGGTCAGGAGGTTTAAAGCAACATTATGCAAGCATTAGTAATTTTTGTGACTTTGCGCCCCTACAGTTTTCAGGGTGCAATTCCCTCTCGCGCCAACGACTAAAAGCCAGTCCAAGATTTGCTCTTGTCCGGCCTTTTTCCCCAGACTCTATTTCTCTTTTTAGCTACCTCTGTCAACGTCCTCTTCAGTCTCTTTAACCTCTGCCATGATATCCATACTGAGAATACCAAACTAAGTCACATAATTGGCAGTGTGTGATGTAGTGCCATCAAGCGTTACACACTTCTCACGGAAGATAGTACTCACTCGACCCAGGTTACAGGCATTGGGGGATGCAAAGTGGGAATGAAAGTGAGCGTAGCAGAAAAAATATTTTGAAGCTGTTATTTTAAAAAGGTTACAGAATGTTGCTTTAAGGTCCTGACAACAACCCAAAATATCCATAGTTCAACTCCCACTGTCCACTGTCCACTGTCCTCTCTCTCAAATAAATCCCTTTTTCACAAGACAATGCCTTAACATTTAACGCTGTCAATAAGAGTTAAATAAAACTAAATATACACAGAGGTCTTCTGAGTGTCAAGTGTCACAAACTGACTTTCAAATCTTTAAAACACTTAAGCAGCCATATAAAGAACAGGGATAGAAACCAGATACGTGTGATAATATGACTGAGTGTTTAACTTTGATCATTTTCTTATGCCCACAAATGATTACTGTTGGCACAGAGGGCAGAAAGGAGACTGTCTCTCTTCTGATATCTCTGTAGAGTGGTTTAAAAGCTGCTAATTACAAAATGTCTATTGGGGAAAAGGGGGGTTGCTCATGAACGAGAGCTTTACAAGTGCATTTAAAACCCAAGTGTCAGGCCCAATCCTAGCTAGATATGTACAAAGTAGTACTTCATTTTACTACAGTGCTACAGTTTTTTAATGGTTTGTTTTACTCTGCCGAGGTGCCAGGTGGGTGGTGTTTACCACATGCAAAGGGACAATTAAAGAAGGTTAGCAGGTGTGTTTAAATATATAACACCACAATGAATTTATTGTTTCTTCCTGGATAGACAGCTTACCTGACACTATCTGAATTGTCTTTGTGCAGTAAACCCCATCCATCTGGTGCACACACTGAGATAAAACAAACACTAAGAAGTGACATGCAAATATTACTGTGAGACTCATGTCTTGTCCTAAGTCGTATTTTAGAGAACTGCCATTTGTTATTCAGAGAAATGACAGACACAGTATGGAGATTCTTCAACTGAGGTCACTGAGTTGAGCTTTTCATTTAAATTTTCGAAAAGAAAACATGTTGACGTGTAAGTGACCTGCCAACAAAATATCAGAAAACAAAAGAAACAGAACTGATTGGACCAATCCTTTAGGTGTTTTATATTCAGTGAAACACTATGAGCTTTGAGGTCTTGACTTCATCTTTTTTTCTTCTTCTGCAGAACACAGAAAATAATGTAACTTTAATATTTTAAGTACAACCTAATGCATTTCAGACATCCTAAAGGAGTGGTCAATTTAAACAAAGCCTTGGGCGACAATAGAAACTGTGATATAACAGCATTTGTGGAGGATCGTTGTGCCTTTGGAAACTAAAGCAATAAGAGTAGTAAAATTTAGAGCAAAAAATAATAACAATGACAGTAAGATGTGTTAAATTAATTTAGTGGCCTGATCATTTTAAGATTGGCTAACTTTGTGGCATATGATGCTACAGTCACTGATGGGAAGCCACTGGAAAATGAACTCTAACTAATAACACAGCATCATAGTATAATTGTGACTCCGTCGCCCAAGCCTCTGTTTGATCTTAAGGGTAAAATAAAACTACAACTACACACTTTTTTGCCCATGATGTCGTGAAAATGCATGTTGACAGCCTGGTCCACTGATTGTTCGGCCTCGAAAGTAATAAATCCAAAACCTAGCCAACGACCAAGAGTGAATCAAGGTAGCAGGGGGGTTGTGACAACACAAGATGAAGAACAGTATTGGGCTTCAGCAGAGTGAGGATCCGTCAAGACTGAGCAAGAGGCTCCTGGGGTTCGGATGATGTCGCAGACTTGCAGAACAACACAAATCCAAGGCTAAAGCCTGGGGGATTGAAGGAAACTTTTCTCTTTACTGTGCAGTGAAATATTTTGTGAAGATTAACAACACAGGACTGCTTAACTGCTAAACATGAAGACATGATGACTACAGCATTTGACTTAACATTGATAACTGCCAATTGAACCAATACTACATTTTGTTATTTCATGCCGTTTCATCCAAACCCCACCTTGATCTGTCCCTTGGTATATTGCTGTGGAGCACACACTCGCAGCAGCCATTGTTAATGCATCACAAAAATATGGAGAAACACAAACTGTAGAATGCCTAAAGCTTTCTCCAAGCTTTCCCAAATTCAGTATTTTACTTTTGAGTCAGCCAGGATAAGCCTAAAATGGACAATTAAAATATTGCTCACAACGGTGACACAAAGATATAGGCCATAACTGGTTGCCCAAAGCAGCGATTTACTGATTTTCTTGGGGGACAAACAAAGTTCATCAATGAAAAGTCCATGAACGTTTTGGTCCATGGTTTTGGCCACGCCAACCACTCAGTAAACTTTTTTATTTGGCTATCTGGAACAGAACTTTTCAGAGTGTTAGCTGGCCGTACTGCGCTGTGGTGATCTACTTTCGATTTGATTAACTTTCCGCAGTGGCAGAACTGGGTTGTGTGCACAACTCTACTTGGGGACCTAACCTGAATCCAATTAAAAGTCCTACGAGACAACTGAGATTTTAGAGACCTCTAGTACCATGCCAACCATTCCCAAGCCTCATGATCTATTGCTATTAATAACATCTGTCAATGACCCGTCCTTAATCTAAATTTGAAACCAAGTTGACACATTAAAGAGTTTGACATATCTTGGTTATGCTGACATGTCTTTGTTACAATCAACAAAGTTGACTTCTTACTTAAATCAGATATCGACTAAACTAAAACTTTTATCACTTGAAATAACAGATGTAGAACTGGGATCATTTATAGAGCAATAACAACTGTTTGATAATCAATTAGTCAAATCAACAGAAAATTTATCGACAACAATTTCTCCTTAAATCTTCTTGTTTTCTTACTTTTCTAATGATTGTAGACTGAATATTATGGTTTTGGACTAAATGAAAACATCACTGTGGACTTTTTAATTCTTAATACTAATATTAAACTATATTAAACTAATTATTGTTGAACAATTAATCTATTAATTGTGGAAATAATTATTAGAGTAATGTTAGAAAATTGTTAGCTGGAGCCTTTATCATTTATTCTGTCTATAATTATGCTATTAGAAAATTATCTGATTACAGTACATCTTGTAAGACACTAAACAAGCATTTGATTTAAATTAAACGATTCAGAGGATGACTCGATAACAGGAACTTATTTTCTACCAAACATACTGATTTAAGAAGGAAAACTTTAGTTGCTGTGTAACTCAACTCAACTCTTTCTCTCTAATTACTTTGAACCTTCACACCTTGATGTAACTTTGCATACACCCCATTCTGACCAACTACAAAAATTTGGTTGTTTTTACATTTGGCCTGTACCTCTGTGCTACCAGTAAACGCACAGTAACCTAAAGGAGAAAAGACAAATCTTAAGAGACACCGTTAATCACATTCAAACCATTCACAAGGAGAAGGGGGACAGAAGAAAGAAAAATAGAAAGGGCTTACTTACAAAAATACTTAACTTTCTACATATGGGAAAACACATACTATGCCATTTAAGATACATCAGTTACGCTTAAATCAATGTAAAGAAAACTTATTCCAATGTTGAAAGTCTAATGGTTTTAGTAAAAGAAGTAAAAGTTTCTACTATTAAAGATTATGTAATGATTGTTACTGGTACAATACATCATGTTAAATTCCAATGACAAACTATTCTGGGTTTGTCCCAACAGAGAATGAATGGGGGGTTTGAAGGAACAGCAGCAATACGTGTTGTGGGTCAGTGGCCGCTGCATCATTGCTATGTAGGACAAATGCAGATGAAACAGCTGTGACTGTAACTCAGCGGGCAGAGTCTGACACCAACACTGCCAGTGGCGTGGAGGTCTGATTCCCAGTGAGGCCATCCGTGCTAAAAGTGTCGGCACATGTCATGAACTCATGATACATTTATGATTAACTGGACAAACTTTTCTGAGATGTTAAAGGTCTGTCGAAATAGGTTAGAGAGACTTTTGGAACAGCAAAAGGATATTCCATTGTTCTACTGACAACAATGTAATGTTCACCTTCAGCATTTGGGCTGAAACCAGCCTCTTTGAAGGACAAATCCCCCCTTAGACACTCAAACTGTGCTCAATATGCCAGTTGCATGTTGTGATAAAGTACTGTATTTTTTAGAGCACCTACTTTCCTGCAAGCTGCCTTCTCTCCTCCAGTTAGTGATTTCCTTTGCCTTCAGCGCTCCAAATAGATGCATGAACGTCTTGCATTTAGTAAGTTTAATTAGAGATTATTTCATAGTAGACAAAAAGATTTAAGGGTTGCACTGCAAATATGATCTGCTTTAATGACGCTACTATGGAGACAAACTGGCATCCCTACTTCTGAAACAGACTTTTCAAATTAATTTTCTTAAGCAAACATGCCAGAAATCAACTGAAGACTGGACAAAACAAGCAATTTAAGGGTTTTTAATATTTTCTAATATTAAAAATCAAATCGATTAACAGTAATTAATCAATAATTGACATAAATATAACTCTTACTAGCCCTACTTCATGTGCTATACCATCACATTTTACATTTGGCCTGTTATCCACAGCAGTGGGAACAAAACAAACAACAGAAAGGACATCAAAATGTTTAGTCTATCACCAGCTAATGCCGCCATTTGTTTTAGGGTGGATGTGTCCTTTAAAAAGGTTAGGTTCACCACAGTCTGTCTGTGAAACAAGACGTATAAATGCTGCTTCCTGTAATTCTTCCTCCCGTTCATACCGGCCATTACAAGATCCCTTCCTAATGTGGTTGCAGTGTCTTTCCTCATGTGAGCTTTAAATAAACTTCAATACATATTTGCTTAGAGTAACACTGGAAACATTGCTAGGAAGGACTCTCTTGACAGCGAACATGAACTGGAAGAATAATCACACCAAGAAAAAAAAACTCTTGAAATGTTCAAATCAGCATCTAAATATTGTTTTAAGACAAACTGTGAACCTCTCCTTTAATAATTTAACGCTGGTGGAAATTCTTCATTACATCCTCAAACAAATCTGAATGTTTCACTGAGCTGTTTAAATCTTCCTCTGGAGGTTTCATAAGGGCCCTCTGTGCACCATTAGTCAGACTAATACATTTTAGTAGTAATCATAATCACACATAATAAAGAACACTACTCGTGCAGCAGGTCCAGAGAATTTTAAAGTTGCTCTCGAGGATGAACATTTTTCACTATTTCTGCTCTGATGATGGCCTTGTGAAGTTGAAACTAGCCTGTGTTTTAAAGCAGTATTCTTGACTCAAAGATTTCAAGATAACTTCTCTCCTTGCTCTGCACGAAAAACACATTTTTTCTGAAAACAATATATTTAACCGAGTACAAATTTGGCTCATGTGGTCACACAAGGTCATTAAGGACACTGCATCAGTCCAAAAAACAATTTTTAGATTTAAGCATATGAAGATGTATTTTAAAAGATGCCATCTACGGTTATATTATGCAGATAAATATGTAATATTGTACAAATTGTACAAAAACGTACCGCCTTCATTTCATATATTGCACAGGAGAGCGGTATAAGCCTTTTCATCCCACCTCTAGAAGTTATATTTTCCATTTGATGTACGCTGTGGTGACTTGGTATGAGGTTTTAGTGAACATGCTTTTGTGTGTTACTGTGTGTCTTTATCGCACACAAAACCCTTGTTATGGGTTACAGTGTTTAAATTGAATTGCATATCTGCGGCTGAATGGGCTTTTTCTCTTTGGGCCAGAATAGTTTGTCATGAGATTTAAGATGGTAAGGTATGGAGAGGGGAGAGAAAAAACGGGATCAGCTTTTACCTCGGGGCCTCTGCTTCTCCGCATCATAGATCATTACCACCTCTGTGACCTTGAATGGGACAAAGGGAAACAGTGACTCCATTTAGAAAACCAGACATGGTCCGTTCTTAGTCCAATTAAATATTCTGCCTCAATTTGGACAAATAATTAATTGTCCTATCTCATCCCGCTATTTTTTTTTTTTGGTTATATTATAGCATTGACCCTTTTCAATGTCACATCCATTCAAGCAATCTTAATGACGATATGAACTGACTTGCATTATGCACACGACAATACTCACCACTCCGAATCTATTGAAATAGTCCCTGAGTTCAGGCTCGCCGCAGTTATGGGGGATTCCACCTACAAATATCTTCTTTGATTTATTGCTATCAGCTTTGCTGCCCTTCTGAAAGAAAACAGGGAGTGTATGGATTTCAATGTCTGTTAAAGGATCACTCTGGGAAGGGGCCAGTTAGCCATCATCTATTCAGACAGTGCAGTAGAAATTAGGTTCTCCTCTTGCCCTGGGGTATAATTCTTAACATGTCATGTCAATGCAAACACTAGTCTCTACAGATCAGAGAGCACGGTTTACTGCACTTACTCACAACCACTAAGCATTTCACCATTGCTGTGCACTGCACTCATACTGTAAAGGCTAGAGGCTTCTTACGATAATGATGATTTCTAACAATTACATCTTCTGCTTTGTTCAGAAAACATTCAGTAGCAGCTACGTGACTTCACATCAGTGAGAGGAGTTCCAGTCGCAGGCAATGAGCGTCATTAATAAAAGCTTCTGACTTGAAATTTATGCTTGCAGCCAAATGTGTGACGTATAAAAGTATTTTATTGACAACAAAGGTGCAGTGACTAAAATCTTTGCTGCCCAAAGGAACAAAATGATCTGATGTGCAGTGGCTTGATCATTGGGCATTGTTAATCGACCCACAAATTACCCAAGTTGGTGCAGAGATTTTCTGCATTTCAAAAAAAAGAAAAACGCTGAAAGCAATTTTCTGTAGCACACCAGCCTACTCATCTCTAAAACTACTGTTGTTTTTTCGTCTAGATATTTCAGGTAAGAATGCAAAAAAAAAAATTCAAAATCGAGAAAACACACATTCAAAAAAGGTCATGCAAAACTCTTATTATAATTCCAATATTTAACATCGTGATACAGGGTAGTGTAACATTTGATTTGACATCTTGATCACAAACTTTTTTAATGTTTCTGTGATTTATCAAAACCTTAAAACAATTCCAATCATTCTCAAAATGTACTAAGGCTGTACATGGAAATTTAGGTCAAAGTCAGAGTGTTTTTTTGTTGTTTTTTTTTATAAATGAAGCTCAAGGTCTCCTCATGGCCCATTAGAAAAAAACTAGAGTCCGACCTCAGGAGGAGGGGATGCAGAGACTGACGGCCTGAGTCTTATTCCAGCAGAAACACCTAGCCTAGCCTCCATAGTAGTAATCAGATTCCTCTTACCCAGCCCTCCTTGGTTCGAGACTTTTCAGGTTGCATTCCTCTGGGAGTGCATGGCTTCGGGTCAATCTGACAACACAGAGGGAGAGAAAACGTTTGACATTAGCCCCAAATAAAAGGCACCTTCAAATGTTCTTCACCGAATCCATTACGGTATATTGGCTCACCCTCGCACAACATGTACTAACACACATTAATTTAAACATGTGGCCAGTAACATTTCATGCCTTTCTCTGCTTCTGTCAACAGTACAAAGGAGGCAATATGTCATTCATGGGGAGCTGACTGTATGGAAGCATTAAAGCAGTGGAGAAAACTAGATTAACAGCAGCTGTTTCTTTTCAGCTATCTCAGAGATATCCAAGTTTAGCTGCCAGTTTTGTTCATTTGAATCTGAACAGGTAAGTCTTGTTGAGCAAACAAATGTCAGTCTTTGCAGAGAGCATCATTTGTCCTAATGTCTGCAGACAGCAAGAACCCAATGCAGAAATGCATTTCTCCTTGAATAACTTCTAATCACTCTGAATGATGAAATACAGGATGAGCTTTTTCACACTGCACACACAGATTACTCAACATGATTTGCCTATCTGCTCCTTTGATTTAAAATACTCACATTTCTTCCATCAAGATTATGCGGCTTTGTCTCCAGCACTGTCCGTACACAATTGGGGTCTTTGAATTTTACAAAGCCGAAGCCTCGTGACTGATTTGTAGTTTTGTCCTTCATGATGACACAATCTACTACTTCCCCGTACTGTGAAAAGTAGTTTCTCAGTGTCTCTGAGAAGAGAAAGAAAATGACACAACAGCGCTGCTTCATAAAAATAAGCACAGAAAGGTGAAATTATAATTGAAGATATAACTTAGCCCAGTTTGCCCCCTGAACACAAAGAAATGCAGTCATGATTTATAGAACTCATCCCTTCATTATGATAAATGAGGCTAAGAAAATATCTTCAGCACTTCAACCTGTACTAAAACTGTAACTGGGACCAAAACAGGTGTGGGGGGAAAAAAAACACAAGCACCACTCTATAAAATCACACAGGGAACACTAGAAGTCATTCAGTGACCTTGATTTTGTCTTATAGCAGAATGTTGGAAACTGTACTGATGCTTTTTTCATGTAAAAACAAAACAGCGCAGTCACATTCAAAGAACTGACCCACTGTCATGTTACAGAGCACTTAATGTACACCCAACTACTATAACGCCCGCACACGCCCACATAGGCAAGGCGTGCGGGTTTGAACAAATGAGGACTCACTTTGTAAAGGGAGTTATCATGATTGCTTTTCTTATTGCTGGGAAGCCCTCGGGCATCGCCAGGGAAACAAGCTGAGCTTTACGCAGTGCTGTGGTTCAGATATTAATGCTAACAGGGCTGTTAACACAGGCTTGTACAAAGTTACACAATGGCCAACTGAGCATGAACCAGTTAAGTCCTTTAGACAAACTAGACCATCTCTGGACAACTGTGAATGAGAGGACAGTGTATACACACACCGGATATACAATGCAGACCGAGCGGCCAGTGTTGTTACGGTTTGCAACTGATCATCAGTAATTATGGGAAAAAGGGAAATCACAATGACAACACAGGAAAACTGCATGAATAAAGATAAACAAGTAGAACAAGTCGACTCTACCAACACTGTTAAGAAGACCATTTTTATTTGCACAGAGACAATGAACATGGCAAAAACGTGCAGTACAGCTGAACCATGCCGTGTTTGCTGCAGCGCTGTAAGACTGCTAACACGTTTCTATTATTTTGTCCACTTATCATGATATACATATCGTATTAGCACTGTGACTTGATATTTTCAATAATATCAGTGGTGTCATGTCACATCATATCAGTACAACAATTGATATTATTTGTAATGATGTAGTTATTATAACAGTGTAAGGGTAGTGGTTCTCAAACTGAGGGGCAGGAACCCTGAGGGGGACATAGAGCCACTGCAGGGGGGACGTGGATGACCAGAGGAAAATATGGAGGGAAACTAAGTGGAATGAATATGATTTATGAAGGGACAATAAACAAACAAGAGTCTGCTGATGCTTTTTAAGTAGTCTCTTCGTCTATCATTGTTAATGGTTGATAAAAATTGTGAACTTTTTTCAGCTTCTGAAGGGGGGCATGCCAGAAAAAGTTTGAGAACCGCTTTATAGGTGCCAATGTGATGCCTACTTTAACTCAGTGATAAATATGTCATTCAACAAAGCTGCTGAAATGTGTCTTAATGAAGCCGCATGAGCACTCTGTCCAACATAATATGAACAGAACAGTCATTTAAATCAGTGACCACATCAAACACACTTATTTGAATTATTGTATTGCCATATGCAAAAGATCATATAACCCTAATCCTCATATTTCTATACTATTGCTCCGCTCTCTAGGTATGACCTGATATGAGTTTATTCAACTTTGATTCAAACTCCAAACAACAAACCACCACAACAACAAATCCACGCAGCTACATCATCGTCACCTAGACAAATTAATAAATAAATAAAAAAATTAAAAAAACACTTTGCACATCAAGTGACTGAGCCTTCCCAGGTTCAACAGTGTGACTTACCTTGTGTGGTACTCCAGTCCAATCCGCCCACGAAAAGTTTCCTGAAAAGAGCAGATAAATCACCATTAAGTCAGGCACTGATCATCGCTTTGGGTAAATTATAAACTGTCACCTGCTAAATTACAAAGTGTTGTCTGTCCAGCGGCCTTAAAAAACTACAAACACACACGTCTTGGTGGAGAAGATTGAAGGCACAGTTTGAGAGGCATAACAACGCTACAGCTGACTAAACAGCCAAGTACACAGATATTACACAACATGAGGCAATGCTGCTACCAAAGCTGCTGCAGCTTAAGGAGATGTGTACACAGCCCCAGCTGAAAATGCCCGTGTTTTATGTGACTCATGTTCAGGTCTAGTCCTGGCCGTGGATGTCACTTTGGTGGTCTAATACTGAATGCAATGGCCTCGATAATAATAGTCTTTTTATGAACCTCCTGCCACGTAAGTTACCTCGGGACAGACAGACAGACAGACAGACAGACAGACAGACAGACAGACAGACAGAGCCGTAGCGTTTAGCAGGCTAACATAACACTCAGTTTGAGGAAAACTGACTCCAGATGCTGCAGCAGCAGCAGCCACTATCAACCACCGGCTCCAGCTTTCATCGCTGAAACGCCGAGTGTAGTCAAGTCAGAGCGGAGGAGAGCGGCTGCTCGGCTCGCTGCATGCGGACCGGTGAACTCGGATGCTGGTTGCAAAAAAAACTGTAAGTTTAACGACAGTTTAAGCGGCACTGCTGTTAAACTAGCTACCGAGTTTATTAATGTGTGACTAAGAAAGTGTGGCTGTGACAAAAGTGGAGGGTTAGTGCAGAGGAGGATGCTCCATCCTCCGGCAGTGCCCGCTAAATGTCCTCGCATCGGCGAAGTCAAGAAGAGGAGACTTTCGCTTCGCTGGCAAGCGTTAGCTAAGCTAGCTCAGCTGAGCTAACCGAAAGCAGCACTGAAATAAGTAACTCCACGTTCACTCACTCTCCTGACAAGCCAAGTGACAGGACTCCGGACAAACACGGTCTATTTCACCGTAAACAATAACAGTCACAACTGAGCTACTTTGTTGACTACTTTCACTTTTTTGGCCGTCTTTCCTCAGGCTAGCGATCTCGCTAAGTTACTACGGCTAGCCTAGCTTGCTAGCTAACGTTAGCTGTCAAATGACAGCTTGACAAACACTGCGCGCTAACTATAAGTTACAATGCAGCATACAATGTCATGCGTCCGCAGTGGAAAGGCTTTGTTAAATGGATCTTACCCGACTTCATCTCCGACTAAGTTGTTGTTCATTTCTGAGGCTAAAGCGGGGGACTGTAGGAGCTGTGACCGGCTTATTGCTTCAGTGCTGCCCCTCTCAGACTGAGAGCGGAGGAAGGTCACTCCGCTTTTTGGTTCAAACTGTTTCTGCGCAATGACGACGCTGCAGGGGGCAGCGGCCTTTAAAGGAACATTACACCCAACCACTCACTCTCCTCACTATATTTATCTCTCCTATCCTACAGGGGTAGCTTTAGTTCATTAAGCATTCCTATCAGGGAATTGTTTTTACAAGGAAACAGCCTCTCATAGCAATAAATGATAGCCAGTTAAAACATTTAAACAACTGGAAAACGATGAAAAGCAGACAGTCCTCTTAAGACATAATGGGCTGATGACAGAACACAATGATATCTAAAGAATGGTCTGAAAATCAAATCAAATCAAATTTACTCTTGGAAGTATTTTGTCTGTAGATTGTGTTGTGTTAATGTTAATGTTTATGTTATGTTATGTTATGTTATGTTATGTTATGTTATGTTATGTTATGTTATGTTATGTTATGTTATGTTATGTTATGTTTATGTTATGTTATGTTATGTTATGTTATGTTATGTTATATGCTATGTTATGTTATGTTATGTTTATGTTATGTTATGTTAATGTTTATATTATGTTATATTATGTTATGTTATGTTAATGTTGATGTTATGTTTATGTTGTGTTATGTTATGTTATGTTAATGTTTATGTTATGTTAATGTTTATGTTATGTTATGTTATGTTATATGCTATGTTATGTTATATTATGTTATGTTTATGTTGTGTTATGTTATGTTAATGTTTATATTATGTTATGTTATGTTAATGTTGATGTTATGTTATGTTTATGTTATGTTATGTTATGTTATGTCATGTTAATGTTTATGTTATGTTATGTTATGTTATATGTTATGTTATGTTATGTTGAGTTATGTTATGTTATGTTAATGTTGATGTTATGTTATGTTATGTTAATGTTTATGTTATGTTAATGTTGATGTTATGTTATGTTATGTTAATGTTTATGTTATGTTTATGTTATGTTATGTTATGTTATATGTTATGTTATGTTATGTTATGTTTATGTTGTGTTATGTTATGTTAATGTTTATATTATGTTATGTTATGTTATGTTATGTTATGTTATGTTATGTTAATGTTGATGTTATGTTATGTTATGTTAATGTTTATGTTATGTTTATGTTATGTTATGTTATGTTATGTTATATGTTATGTTATGTTATGTTATGTTTATGTTGTGTTATGTTATGTTAATGTTTATATTATGTTATGTTATGTTATGTTATGTTATGTTATGTTATGTCATGTTATGTTTATGTTATGTTATGTTATGTTATGTTATGTTATGTTATGTTATGTTATGTTATGTTATGTTATGTTATGTTATGTTATATGTTATGTTATGTTATGTTGAGTTATGTTATGTTATGTTATGTCAGTGATGTGAATGTTAATGGTAATGGTAATGTTATGTTTATCTATTCGATAGACCTGCATAGGAGAAAAAAAATGCAGGATAAAAGCTTAAATAGATTTAATTCTCAAATCACAAAATCACATACACCATAGACAAATTAGTACTACATTACAGAAAACAAGAACAAGTGGCATTCACGTTACACCTGAGAGTAAACTTTCAAAGCCAAATGATATCATTTAATTTCATTTAATAATTTTAATTTCATTTTTTTTGTTTTTTTCCAAAACTGTGTTTGACCATGAGGTACAGCTAAAGTAAGAATTAGTAAAATATTTTGATATCTTTTTATATTTCAAAACTGGAAGTTTAGCCAGAAGCCAAAAACAAAAGTCCTAATGACCATCAAAGCGTATAACATAAAAGGGTGTCTATATTTACATGAATGTGTACAACACATTTCAAGCCATTACTTTTCAGCTACTGAAACCAGGGCTGAGATGATCCAATGACTCTTTACTGAGTTAATAAATCATCACACGAGTGAAGTAACAAGCATTAAGCAGTGACATTTAAATCATGAAATGCAAATCTAACCGACAGAGTTGACACATAATGTAGTGCAATTAAATAACACCTTGTCAGGCACAATACCCATTTCCTTTTAAAAATAGCCTGGCGTGATCATAAGCGACAGAAGTCTGAGTGTTAACAAGTCACAGATGCACAATGGTGTCCATGAATGTAGAAACAAACTACATTCATTTACAGATGGAGATCACAGGTATAAGGGATGGTGGTTGCACTGCAGACACTTGTCAAAGTTGTAAAAACACAGGTGGATTTAACGGTAACAATGGCTCAGTTCCATTAAGAGTCCCAGTAACAGTGACAGTGATCCAGCACACACAATAGCAGGACCTCCACCAAAGGGAATGCAGCAATCATTAATACACCTGTGAGTTAGCTGCTATGGCGTGTAAAAATGTCAGTGACTGAAACTTCATTTACATATCAATACAGGTGACATCATCATCAGTATAAAATCAGTAGGTTACATGAAAGCAGTACACAAAAGTGCAGAGAACATGCAGAGTGCTTTAGAGGAAAGCGCAACACAAATAACATATACATTATAAAATATCCTGTCCTATCCTGTATCCTGGTTGTACACAATAAAGAAGCATCTTCACAATGACATTTCTACAAGTGTAGTAGTGGTGGAAAGTAGCTAAGTACACTTACTCAAGTACTGTGCTTTAGGGATGCAACGTTTATGAATTATGATGGTACAATTATATAGTCTGAGGAAAAATCATGGTTTTGTGATTAGAATACATTCATTTATCTCACCATACTACAGATGTATGAAATCACATGAGCATCTTTTATTTGTTTGTTTGTTTGTTTTTGCAGTTTTAGTACAAATGAAAGAAGGAAATTGAGAACATCTCTTATGCAGGTGTTATGCCTTTGAGAGGAGTACATGTAATTTTGGTGAGTGTTAAATTTATAAACGTACATGCAATGTGCAATCCTTTTCCTGCCTTGTAGCTGTTGATTTACATTGCACCAAAGAAAACTTGGTGTAGCTGAGCCTTTACAGTTATAAATTATATTTATATTATTATAGTTATAAATTATTTTCAGTTAATGCTGTTTTACACTTTTACACAGCTGACTTTTTATTCCACTACTTTTATCTCACAGCTATAGTTACGAGCTACTTTTCAGATTAAGATTTTATTCACGAAACATAAGATCGGTTCATAAAACATGAAACACTGCTACAGATTAAATTACCTAAAAGTACCTCAACCAGCTACATCACCAGTCCTGAATGTTAATTTATCAATACGGTTATCCAACAGTACGATAATACTGACAGGAACCATTCTGTGTATGACATGAATGACACTTTAAGTACATTTTGTTGCCAATACTTCTGTACTTTAACTTAAATATTTAAATGCAGGTCTTTTACTGCATTTACTGTTCTGTATTTATATAGTTTATGTAGTATTGCTACTTTAGTAAATTATCTAAATAAATGTATTATATATTGCCATATGTGGTTCTCAATAATCATATTTACTTACTAGATTTTCAACTTTTATTAATATTCTCTCTTTTTTTTAAGTTACAGTTCATATTTGTCACTACAATTAAGCAATTTTTCCATGGGCATCATTCAAATTTTAGCAACAAAAAAAATAGACTACTCTTACAATAATGTTTATTATTTTTTAATATTTTTATTATTTCATTTATTTATTTTGTTTATTCTTTTTTAATACTTTTATAATATTTTTAATATTTGTTTTTGTTTTTGTTTTTATCTTTTTTAATTAGATACAGGAATTTCTTACATTGAAGCGTCTTGCACATAAGCAGGAAGGCTGTGATTTTCAGGGTAAAACTGTTTTACTAGAGAGGAAAAGTCATTGTGTTAGAAAATCAGGCTGAGGGTGTGAGAGCAGCCCACCTTTCAATTCTTGAATAGTTTAACATCCTATCATAGACGTTTTATTGAATTAATGCCTCAGCACTTCCTGAAGGTTCAACAATATCTACATTCAAGTCATGTCAGATTTAGTGAAAAAATGTTCTGCCAGAGGGAAAAACCATTCATATCAGCCTCTACTAGTACCAAGAAGCAGGAAGTAGTAGTAGGTCATAAACTCATACTGTATATCAGCAACTATGGCCAAGAACCTACTAAAGTTGACTTTCTTTACTTCAGGTATTTAAGATTTATGATTAGATCAGATTTAAGATATCTGTTAATAGAAATATCTTGTGTACTACTTCATTGTGAAAACTAGACTAGCACATTTGTACAAATGCTGTCCATGTAGCTATATAGTGTGTCATTTAAGGCATGTACAAAGTCAAATATGTAGCTCACTTCATGCAATAATTGTAGAACTAATTAACAATAAAAATAGAAGCACACATTTTGGAGTATTCCCCACGCTTACACAGAGCTCCCAGTGGGAACTATAACTGTCAGGATGCAATTCACCTTCTCATAATGTTTGTCTCAAGGATGTTCTTGTTTGTCTTTATCTCTTTAATATCATTTTTGGAGGACAAAATGAGGTCACACATCAGATTTATAACAGACTCTCCACCGGGACCGGAGTCCATCAAAACAGTTTTTTTTAAAATTACAATGAAAACAACTTGATCATGTTCCTCAGAGGAGATTGGCTTGCCTGAAATGTTAATATATAATGTTAATAAAGAGTTCAAATGGAGCAGGAGGAGGATGGTAAGAAGATATGATTATCTCATGTCCTCTAAACTCTGTCAATAAACTAATCAGAATTGTCAATTTATGTTCAGCTACATTCACACTGTGGATTTTTGTACTACATTAAACAGAAATGCTACCATTTCATGTATTGTACCAGAGTTAGCTCAAGGCTATAATTTTGACCTGCAGTCCTTTGGAAAGTCACATTGAAAACATACGCACAGTGACAGAACAGCACTAAACAAACACATAAAACAAATTTTACACACAGCAGTACATCACACAGACATACCATGTCAGCAAAAAGTGTATGGCAAAATAAATGTATAGATATTTGTGTTTAAAGTCAAAGGCAGAGTCAGTGGTTACAGAGCTGAGTAGCTTTAAGAAGACTTTTCAGTTAGTTTTGCTTTAAAGGCACTGACAGAACTGCAGCCCTTTGTGAACAGGGAACTAGTTCAGATATTTTCCCCGACACAGACACAACGTTTTCTAATCAGTGGGTCATATTTTTTAATTATAATTTAATATGGATAAAAGTTACAGTTCAAATTTTAAATATTTTAAAAGCACATTTAACTGCTGTTTTGAAATTCTAACACATACACAAACATACTTTTATATCATGTTCATATTTTTGTTTTTATATTGCTATTATTGTTACTGTCATTATAACTAGTTGTTGATGTTACATATGTTTTTTTCTATTACCAGTTTGTCATTACTTTATGTAGTTATATTTTTTTCTGTATGTCAGTTTTCTATTCTTTATAACTTCAATTACAACTATAAGTGGAGACCTTAAATAAGCCCACCTGGTTTTTCTGCCTCTCCCTGCACTTTACATTATTTGTTATCTTTGTCATTTCTGTGTAATTTTAACTGTGCAAATAAATACATCTAAAACTAAAGCTAAATCAGGTCCCAAGGCATTCAACCAGCACTCAACACTACAGTCTAATTAGAACGACTGTCATGACATTCAGTCTTGCATTATCCATCTGAGACAGATGTCATAAAACAATAAAGCCATAGACTCCGATAACCATAAATTATTTCTCAAGCGTGAGAAAAAACAGCACCCTCTTCCTGTTGTAAGCTGCAAGGCAATCCAGCAGATATACAACCACCAGCCTGCTCTTGACAACAGCCACATGCCTGCTTGGCTTTGGTATGATGGGGTGAACATGTGTTACTACTGCAACCGTGGAGTCACCACAAGGTTACTATAGTAACTGAAGTGCAGCCATGAAAGGGTGTCAGTTCACTCAAATACACACACACACACACACACACAAATCAGTTTCGTTTCGAGCCATGCAGACAGGTTTTTATGTTTTCATGTTTTGAGGTATCCCTCTGTGAGATTTATTCCACCACCCTAACACAGTGGGGCCAAATCATTTTGTAACAGAAATATATCTTTCACAAAACAAAATCCTGCCTGGTTACTCTTCTGTTCTAGTTATACAATCTACACTTACCTTTGAATGGTGAAAAAATGATCTACATACAGTTTCGGTTAACAAAATAATGCAATTAATGTTTTATATTTTATGTTGTAAAATAAATATTTACTGATGTAGTGGCTGTTAAATGGGTGTTGTTTTGCTGTGTGAATACTACAAAATGTTCATTACACCTTTACATATGCTGCTGTAAACACTCTGATGGGTCTTATTATAAGGTATTTCCTGTAGTTCATATATTGCAATTTGGAAATATCTAATTTAAAGTTTCTGGATTTGACAGTGCAATATAAAGAGTAATCTCTTCAACACTACATGTGGTTAAAATCTTAACTTCCACAGTCAATAACTGTGGTCATTTGGCCTCAGTAATCATCTTGTTCAACAAACAGTCCCAGTTAATCTGCGTCCTGTAATCCCTTCAAGCTGCTCATTTGGTAAGATGGAGAGTTCCTCTCCCTCTGGAGACGAGCAGTGGCATTCTGGGTATTCAAACAGGATCTGCAAACAAAATGTGGTTTGGTGGAGAATGTATGAGGTTTAACCTCAAACATGTACATTTATTAAAGTCATCCAATCTGTCCATTTTTACTTTGTACCACAGACCATTTAGAAATGTTATTAATTTTGCTGTAATCATCAACCATCACATGATTTTCACTATTTGTACTTCCAGAAGACATCAAGAGTGTGACACACGTCTTACCATAACTACCACTAGGGGCTGCTGTGCAGGGTTTGTTGGAAAATGTGACATAAATGTGTAATGTGTTTTTAAAACCAACACCATTCGTCATAATCCTGATGGACAATTAAACTCAATCTATAAATATTTTGTTTCCATATGTAATTCTGCAAGTTAGTGTCTGTCGCTACAATACAGTATTACAGTACACAAAGCAGTATAAAATGACTTAAAATGACAATACACTGATTTTTCTTTTTCAAAGATTCACACATTCCCAGCACTCTACTTTACACATTATTATTCCCTTTAAGGATTTATTGTCAAAAGATCTTGATCTCATTTTGGGCCCAAGGTCATCTTAAGTTCTTAAAGATGTGATTTACATTTTTGGTCTTTGGCAGTACTTCTGTGTTGAAGTCTGTTGGAATGTGAATTGGAAAAGGGAACTTTGAACTGACTGATGAATGAACAGAGGGATTATCTGGCTGACCTGTGAGAAACTTTGTCTGCCCTTTGACTCAATTTGCTGGACATTGCCTTTTGTATGTGCCGGATAGAGGAATGCTGAAGACAGCAACTAGTCTGACAACTAGTCTGAGATAGACAGATAAATGTGTGAGAGCCTAACAAAAATGAAGTATGATCAGGTGCATTTCTGAAGAGTATTTATGATAATGTTAGGACATTTTAGGACACTGAAACAGAAACAAAACTACAAGAATATGCGATAAGAGGAAAGTATACGTGCTATTGAAATATTAGAATGATTAGAGTGAAATTATATGAGGTTTAGCAATTCTTGGGTTTCATTTTTTTTCATTTATTATATTCTTTTCTATGTTTTGATGATTAGCTTTGGTTGGCTAGGATGAGAGCACATCTGCTCACATTTAAAAAAAAATATTTTGCAGTAATCATGTGGTTTAATGCTAATCCCATGTAGAGAAGGAAACAACAATAAAGGCATATTCACCTTGAGTTTTACTTTAGACCTTGAACCAGTTAACAATCCCTGCTATGAGGACTGGACTGTCCTATCATGCATTGATATAAATGGTATCCTTGAAAATACTGTAACTGAAATCACTGGAAATGATCCCAGTTAGGTTTCACTCTCGTCTGCCCAAGTAGTTCCTGCAATTCAATATCAACATTCACCAAAGTGCGACGTTTCCTGAAGCTAAAGCTCATCAAAAGGTTTATGATGGGCTTTTTGGGGTTGGTGACATGACAGCATTTGAGAACTGCAGAAAAAGAGTAATGGTTTATTGTTTCCCATGTCAGAGTGCGGTGCCGTACGAAGTATTATTCAAAGTCAGTGCAAGTGAAGAGCCTCGTGTAAGAGTGGTAGATGGATGAAAACCCGCGATTTGATGAGGACCCTCACCGAGGAGCCGGTCCCACTCAGCTTCACCTAATGGGACTGAAGTGGATGATGGGTAACCAGGGTAGAGGAGCTGTGAAGATGATCAGATGTTCCATTTCTGACTGCCGTCCTGTCCCATTGTGCAGTGAGTCATATAACACACAGGAAAAGGCCAAGTGACATTGAAAATAGATAAATAGATAAATTAAGGTTTGTTAGGGGTTTGGGGCAGAGCGGACCTTGTTGTTTTCAGGTCCCCTGCCATTTCTAAGTAAAATATTTGACACTTTAAATAAAAAAATGAAATTAAACATGATCTTAATATTATTCCCATACTGAATTACATTCTCTGTATTCCTCAGGGAATTGAGCACTATGATCATTATAATTTTTCATTATTGATTAATCTATTCATTATTCTCTATTAATCGATTGTTTAGCTTATTAAATGTCAGTTTACATCTTAAAATGTTTTGTTTTGTTAGACCAACAGTCCAAAACCCAAATTTATTAAATTTACTATCAAAGAAAACAGAAGATATTTACATGTGAAACCAGTGATTATTGATATTTGTTTAAGAAAGTAATTAAAATACTAATGGATTATGCAAAATAATTTTTTACTTCTTCTTCCTACATGGAACTAATGTCCGAGTATTAACTTTATCTTTTATATCCTGTTATGACCAAATATACCTGTAATATACTCAGACACCTGCAGTGTTTGTGATAATCAGATGTAAATTTATAGTGACTTTATCACACCAAATGCAAATTTTATATGATCCCACTGGGACTATAATAGCCCTGAATAGACTTATAATATTTACACATCATCCAAATAGAGGTACAGGAAGAATACTTTTTCCCTTTTGTTAAGGAGCATCTGCATAAGTTATGTTTATAAACAGAGCAGGATAAAATATTCTTTAACAGAGAAGCTGAAGGAGTGTCATTTAAAACAGCTGTGAACTTGCAACAGGTGCATTTACAGTTTGAAAGTTTTACGTGAGCATTTAGGTAGTAATACAGAAACAGGCATCAGGTATAGCAGCTATTAATACGTCTGATAAAGCCACGTTTTATGCTACATATAAAGTTCATCAAACTGCTCAAATAATGTTATGCAATAGGAGAAAATGTACATGTGTCCAGTGCAATGGTTGACTTCAGCTGTCCATGCCAAGACTCAGAGAGCAGAAAAATAACAAGAGCATTCACTCTGCTGTTCACTCTGTGGACCACACTCAGGAAACACTCTCTGGCAGGGCAATCTCAACTTCTAGGTCAACTTCTGACTGGACAATCGGCCTGATACTATTAAAAATTGATACTAGTCATTGGCTTAATCTGTCAGATATGAAGCTACAGCTGGGTGAAAGTTATCTTAGCTTAGCATAAACATAGAAACAGGTGAAACAACTAGTAACAAAATCTATTATCAGCAGCTCTAAAGCTCACGAAGTAAAAAATATGCGGTGCTGGCCGCCGCCATGTTGGATGTACTGCTTCTACTTCTTCTGCCTCCTGGCTAATCTAAATATCGGCAAACACATGGGTCATCGGCGGACCTGAGGTGGGCTGAATGATGACAGAGTGCTCAAATAAGCCATCTGTAACGGCATTTACCTGTCAATCAAAGCAGCCACGCTGTAATTTATGCATAACTTTAAGCCTTAAAGGTACAATGTGTAGGATTTAGTGGCACCTAGCGGTAAAGTTGCAGATTGCAACCAAATGAATACTCTCCCATGTCCCACCTTCTCCTTCCAAAAAACTCCAGAAAAACTCACATTAAAAGCAAGAGTCCATATCTAGATCAGTGTTTGGTTTGTCTGTTCTGGGCTACTGTAGAAAAATGGCAGTTCAACATGGTGGACTCCATGGAAGAGGACCCGCTCTCACTGTAGATATACAGGGCTAATGTTGAGACAACAAAAACATATTGATTTTTATTTTGAGGTGATTATACACTAATATAAACATATATTGTATTCCATTGCTGTCAATAAATACTTCTAGACACACTGGGCCTTTAATATAATTTGAACAGGTGAGTTAAACGTACAGTTGTACAACACTGAAATTGACTAAACGGTATTCTGTACCAGGCTGTAAACATGTTTATTTCTGCTGTAAAGTTGGACATTTTTATATGGGCGCTTATGGAGACTGACTCACTTCTGCAGCCTGTCTCAAGTGGCCACTCGAGGAATTACAGTTTTTAGCCCTTCTGCATTAGCTTCATTGACCAGCTACAGAGGATGCCGTTTGCTGATACCCTGCATATACTACAGTTACTGTTGTGCAAGAAGTAGTAAAAACACATAACATGGAAATAAACCGGATGCTATAGACACTGCAAATGCAGGATATAAACAACAGTTTAGTTTAGATAGTGCAATTGTTTTTGTTGTTTGTGTTTGTTTAAAGCCTTCATGTCAGGTTTGTTGTCTTGTTAGTTTGACAAACTGCACTGGAGATGTTCACTGTATAAGACAGGGCTACATAAAACATACAAATCCAAAGGAACTACGCTTTATTCTTACACATGCCAACCACAGGGGGCAACAACTCGCTCAACTATCCCAGGACAGTGAGCCATGTTATTCGCCGTGGAGTGAGTGCTCCTCTCTCCAGAGGATCTCGGTGCGCTACAGTTTCTTCTCTGGGAATGTGACTTGACCTGTAGTATAACTCCCGCCGTGTCAGCACTTCTCAGTCCAATATAAACCGCCGCCTCCCGCTTTTCACCCTCTTCTGTGCGGAGACACAGTCTGCCAAACCGTTTATCCAGAACCAAACAACAACCACAGCCTCCTCCAACACATCAAAACAAAATGACCTCCGCCGCTCAGCCCATATTCTCAAAGGGAGAGGACTGCAAGGCCTCCTGGCACGACGCTAGTGCTGGCTACAATGAGACCGACACACACCTGGAGATCATGGGCAAGCCCGTGATGGAGCGCTGGGAGACCCCGTACATGCACTCTCTTTCGACCGTTGCAGCCTCAAAAGGTAAAGTGACAGTTCGAGTAAATCCACCGCATCCATCATCGGACACGGCGTTCTTTTAAAGGGTGTGTCCGACAATGGCAGCATATTGACTACCCCCAAAATAACCGTTTTTGAAGCGGGTGTCGTAAATTATTATTATTAACAGCCATTCATAAGTTAGCTTTGCTGTCAGGTAAATATAACATCAAAATATTGTTTTTATATGTCATTATAAATATAAAATATATTTTACTACACACCTTTATCCTAAAATATGGAGTGAGGTGATAAAGCATTGTGTTTAAAAAGGTGAGGGGCATTATATATATTTAATTTACCAGTACAAACAACAACCCCTCACAAAAAAACAAACAAAAAACAAACAAACAAACAAACAGTCCAACTATCATATGAAAGTTTTAAAAAACACATTTTTTTAAAAATGCAAAATGAATTATATAAAATGTGGTGGTGTTTTTATTTTTGAGATTTTGTCGATGATGTTTTAAAATTAGTTTTTACACACATTTTGGCCTTTTCCTTCATTCTTTGGTAAATGATCTGGAGGACACGTGTGAGAGTGTGAGCAGCATGGAGCCCAGAGCTCTGCTAATACTACAGCAGCTGTTACTCCACTCATGGGAAACAGCCAAGAACTCTGCAGGGAGCAACAGCTCATCTGCTCTTAGCTTTATGTGCGAGTTCTCACACTGAAAATGCATTTTCTTACCACAATGTTGAACAATTTTAAATGTGAACATGTAAAGAATGGAAAAATATAATCTTCTAACTCAGAGTGTCACATGATCTTTGACCTTTTCTGTGTTTCCGTGGACTTTATGCACCTATTTTCAGCTCCACGCAGTTTGCGAAAATGAAATTGAAATGTGATTATTTCACTGAGGCTCAGTAAATCTTTATGAAGGGGTCAGCAACAACAAATAGCCTTTACCCCCTTAATCTATTTACGTGCTCCTCGTAGAGGAAATAAAAACCCTTTGACCTTTCCGTCCAACCACGTTACAACCAACTGGCTTTCCTTCCACGTGCAAGAGGGACTAAACTTAAACCTAAAACACCAAAAATTAGATCTATCAGGTCTATGATCCTGCTTGCCCAACAACCTGCTTTATCTTAGGCTTCATTAGTTATTAAAAATTGGAAATATGTCTGGCTGGAATTGAACTCATAATGATGTAGTTACATTAAATGCTCCTAACATCACTGGCCATCAGAATACCTAAACTTGTTCTGTTGTGTTTTTGTCTGTTAGGTGGTCGGGTTCTGGAGATCGGTTTCGGTATGGCCATTGCTGCCACAAAAATCGAGTCTTTCCCCATCGAGGAGCACTGGATCATCGAGTGCAACGATGGCGTCTTCGCCAGACTGGAGAACTGGGCCAAGTCTCAACCACATAAGGTCAGTAGACCCGACCAAGCCAATATTATCTTATTCCTATATTGATTTATCACAGATATGTTTGCTTGCAGGTCTAGTTTACTGTTTTTGATGCAGACGAGTAAGGTTGATGTTTATGTTGCTGTAGATCGTCCCTCTGAAGGGCCTTTGGGAAGACGTTGTTTCCACCCTCCCAGATAACCACTTTGATGGTAAGAAATCAAACCATATTTGGGGGAATTTTGGTCACACATGGAGATGTTCAGTTTTGATTGATGTTTACTGTTTGATATAAAGAGTTACCACCATCTATCTGGTGTATCAGTGTCTACGTCACGGTAAAAAATCATTACCGCATTATGGTTTGGCCACTCTAAGTTATTGATTTCAGTGTGAGGACGCTAATCCATTCAAGGGTCCTCACTGACTACTGGGGTCTAAGATCTCACATTTGATGGACAAGATCTGAATGATTAACTTGTTGTATGCACACTGCTAACACTCTGTCCTCTCTCAGGTATCCTGTATGACACATACCCTCTGTCAGAGGAAACATGGCACACTCACCAGTTTGACTTCATTAAGGTAGGTAGTTAAAATCCACACGCAACACGCCAGTAAGTTACAAGTCCTAGAAGGATTAACATTCTTGAGGATAATCACTGAATGCCTGGCATTGTTTCCATGAAATATGTATTAAAATACTCAATAATAGCACAAAACATGCATCAATAAACAGTATTAGAGACTTTAGTGTCAAGATAGAGGCTCCAGTTATACATTGTGCTTCATTTGGTGCAGATACTGTAGTCTGTTTTCTTTTGATCATGTCCCAACAGGAGTAAAGGACTGATTGATTTGTTGTTGTGTCTTTGTTTGTCTGCAGGGTCACGCTCACAGGATGCTGAAGTCTGGCGGTGTCCTCACCTACTGCAACCTGACCTCCTGGGGTGAGCTGCTTAAAACCAAATACGACAACATCGAGAAGATGTTTGAGGTACGTCTTAGTTACCGTCCATATTTTCTTCATGCAACAGAAATTCAGTGTAAAATCACAAAAAACGTCTCAGTTCTATTGCATCAGTGTACTGCTTTTTCCACTTAGCATAAAAGAAAACAGCATATTTAAAAACACATTTAAACTTCAAAAATGTCTTTTTTATATACTTGTTTGTTTTCCGAGAACTTTATGAAAATGTTTCACCACCATTTCCAATTCATTGTTATGTATTTCCTTTGTGCGTTATGGGACCAGAGTGTCCATCAACAGCACACACAAAATCAAGTGGTTTTAATATACATACTTTTGTCACTTGGGGAGACACACTAGGATCAGGATGTACAGTACATGTTTTAATTGAAGACTTCACTGAGCTGAAGGAAATGTCGTCAGTGTTTTTGTGATGTGTATTAGAGTAAATGTACTTTATTTAGCATAAGAAGGGCAAACATTCAAGTTACTGAATACAAACAGTCATAACACATATCAGTACAGTCTTTCATTCACTGATATTGTATGCCTGTCAATCATCAACATGTTGTTCTTCCACTCCTGGGACGTGCATTTCAACAGGACTTTAGTGTTTCATTCATATTTATCTCTGTTGCTCTGAGTGCACTTCTCCATCAAGGTTGAGCTGAGTCCGACCTGGATTACGCGATGCGATAATTTCAAAGTTAATGATAAACAGGCTTTAAGGGACCCGATAAAGAGGGAGCCACCTCAGCATTGACCAGCTCTGTCTCTGTTAATGATTTTCAGGAGACCCAGGTGCCTCATCTGCTCCAAGCCGGCTTCAAGAAGGAGAAAATTAGCACCACCACCATGGACATTGCAGCACCCGGTGATTGCAAATACTATTCCTTCAATAAGATGATTACTCCCACCATCGTCAAGGAGTAAAGTCCAGAAACACTGCTACAATTTTTTTTTTAAAGTGCCTTCTTAAATGATCCTCCTTTTAATTTCATTGTTTGTCACATTTCAATAAATTCAAGTCCGTTCCAACTCAGCTTACAAGGTGCTCACACTCATTATACATTTCTTATATCATATGTTCTTTTCTTATTTAGTTTCAAGTAAGTAATACATAAGTTCTTGTCCTGAGTCAGACCCTCTGTGTTCAGCATGGTCATCTAGTTGCTCTCCCCCAGCAGACTGTGCTACATCAGTCCATTGATATATTTTATTCTTCACAGCAGCAAATATGTGACACAACAACAGCCTGAATCCACACGAAACCACCACAAATGCATTTACGCCCCACCGAGCCTCATCTGTTTAGAGCCTTAAATCACCCAGTATCTTTCTCAGCAAGCATATCCCAATTTTAGACCAAGCAGCAGATGTATCGCTGCATGTTTAAATGCTTAGTTTGTCATGAACGTCAGAGTGTAGTCTATGATGCAGCTTCTCCACTCTCATTGTTAAACACTGCAGACGCATGTTATTCCTGTGGAAAACTGTCTTTAAAATGACAAATCAAAGCGACACTGCTCATCAGCATGTATGCCAGAAGTGTCTCCAAACACAAACATGGCTCCTAAAATTGATGAAAACCTGAAAAAGCAGCTTAAAATCTGTTTTTTTACTCATTTCATGAAACACTAATAAAGTGAGACTGTGTGACATGCATAATACATTGGTGTCATATACCTTTAATAAGTGTTAAATGTTCAGCTTTCTTCATTAAAACAATTGGCTGTTTAACGGTCTACTGAGCTGGACACAGTACAGTATACTATTATGTTTTCATTTATGGTCGCAGGTAACAGTGTGTGTTATCTGAACACGTGCGAATAAGTTACCACCTGGCGAGGACGCATTAATCATTAGATGGATGGATGATGCAACACAAGGCTGCAGTCAGGTGGGGAACTACAGCAGCTGGCAGATCTCAGATCTAAACCAGGAGCACATGACTCATATTTTAAGTTAAGTCAACACTCTCATAGAGAGATATATGAAGAGCCAAAAACAGATCTTATGGTTCAGAGAGCAAGATGTAACTGAAACAAATCCATCAGTCACTTTTCAAGCAACAAATCTAAATATTCAATCAGCCTCTCAAAACTGAGAATTTGCTTCTTTTCTTTGCCATATCTGACTGTAAACTGAATATAACATCAACGTTCTAACATCTTCTAAACAAAACAGTTAATTGATCAAAAACTATGAACTGATGGATAGTGAAAGGAGTTAGTTAGGACTTAGTAAAAGGCCTAGGTACCACTAGCATCTGTAAAACCTTACAGTATTTCTGCTTATATAGTTACCTGTAGGGGTGGTGTAAATAATTGATCTTGCAATATATTGTTTGTGGTATAAGATCTCTTTTGAGCACCAATATCTTGTTATGTTCTGTTGTGATGATGAAGCTTAAATGTTTCTGTCTTATTCTGTTTATGGCTGCCCAACATAATGCTCAACAAGCTGTGTTTGTAGTAAAGCCTCATATACAGTAAACACATAACACTTCAGCACAACCAATATTATGTATACAGAAGACTGTAGCTTATCACAGATATATTGGAAAATATACATTGGTAAACTGAGGCCATACTTCTGGGATTTTTGTGTTTTTAAGAGCACCACTGTCTTAGTTCATGAGTTTCCAGTTCATATTTGTATCAGCACTAACACGTTTATTGCTCATTCAAAGTTATTTCTTTATTTTTTGTCACTTTTTAATTAACAGGTGTGTCTTTACAAAAGTTTCTGGTCATCCGAACACATTTGTGTTGTTCAGATCTAGTGTTGGTATGCAGTAAACAGCTCTATGCAACTAATGTAGTCATTTTTTTATGGCAAGAACCACTCAACTAAGAGAAACGACACTCCATCATTACTTTAAGACATGAAGGTCAGTCTGTCTGGAAAAATATCAAGAACTTTGAATGTATCATCGTGCAGTCACAAAAACCATCAAATACTATGATGAAACTGGCTCTGCCTCAGGAAAGGAAGACCAAGAGTTAGCTCTGCTGCTCGACTGTGTGAATCAGGTCTTCATGGTTGAAATTATGCAAAAAGAGAAATATGACACTTAACCTGTTCACATGCACATTCATGCACTAATGGCAGAGGCTGGCATAGAATAGTAAGCTCACCCATACACACACATTCACTCACAGAAGTCAGAGCCATCAGGAGGCATTTAGGGTTCAGTAACCTGCTCAAGGACACTTTGATTGGACGGGGGCAGCCAGGAATATCGAACAGATTACACAGTCTACCACCTGAGTCACAGACACCCCTGGACATGTGGGCCAGTGGAAATGTGTAGTTTAGTCTGATGAGACTAGATATTAGATTTTTGGTTCAAACCACTCTGTCTTTGTGAAATGCAGAGAAGGCGAATGGATAGTATCTGCATGTGTGGTTCCCACCTCAGAGCATGAAGGAGGAAGTGTGAGGGTGATTTAGAGATTTGTTCAAAATTCAATGTACACTTAACCAACATGGCTGCCATAGTACTCTGCAGTGACATGCCACTTCCATCTGGTTTGCGCTTAGTGGGACCATGACCCCAAACACACCTCCAGGATATGTAAGGGCTATTTGACCAAGGAGGCATCATATCATCATGGACTCTACACTCACCCATCATAAACTCAGTTGAGAGGGTCTGGGATGAGTTGGACCACAGAGTGAAGGAAACTCCAACAAGTGCTCAGCATATATGGGAATGACCTCATGAAGTTGATTGAGAATGCCAAGAGTGTGCAAAGCTGTCATCAAAGCAAAAGGTAGAATCTAAAATATAAAACATATTTCACAATTCCACGTGTTATTTCATAGTTGTGATGTCTTTAGTGTTATTCTGCAATGTGGAAAGAAACAACAAAAAACAAAGAAAAACAGAGGCCGTGCGTCCAAATGTTGGATTGGTACTGAATATTTTTATATTTTAAATTCTAAAATATTCAGATTGGCCATCCTGTATCAGTTCATGAGACTGAAACCTCAAAAAAACAGTGAACACTGAATATGACTGATTCTCTTCATCCTGTTGCCTTTTTAATGTGTAAAAGAGTCACTGTAACTGGGTAAACATTATGTAGATGCAGCTTTGAAAAATAACACAGACATCAATCTTTAACCAGTATATTTGGTAATTGTCAACAAGAGTGTTTTACTTTAATCTTTTAGATACTCCACAGCCATCACAGCACAAACGTACTTTACTATTCAAAGCAACTTATAGGCAGACAAAATTAAGTGTCTCACTCAAGAACCCTTCAACAGTACAGAGGACTGTACCTGTGATTCTGTTGATTCACACTGGAGATGCATAAAATCAACTCTTGTTTTTTCTCTCTGCATACTTAATTATAGGAGCTGCTTAACAGTTTAAGCTGAATACACAAAATACTGATTTTGTTCAAAGAACAAAACAATTTTCACACAGCTCAATAGAAATTCACCTTTGACTCAGTACTTTGGTATTTCACTCTGTGGGTTTGCAAAGTGTTTTAACTGGTCATGTTTTTTTGTTTTTTTAAATTAAATAACAGTTAACACACAATAAAAATGCATTTTGCTTCTAACCACTCGTGAGTGTGGAGACAGAACAGTGAAGGTCAGAGCTGGTGATCCCAGGAGACACCTAGTGGCTTAAACTAAACTTTGGTGGAAAGAATGACACACCAGATGTTAAAATAATGTATTTTCATGTGAGCCCAGTTTATTTAAAATATTATAGGATGACACTCTTATCTTACTGTCATAACTGAGTCAGAGTTTGATATTGAAGATGACAAATAACGCATATCACTACTTGAATAAAGATGAATTATAATTTAAACTGTGGTTTCTGACAAGCGCCTGCCTTTTGGGTTTCAAGCTTACAATCTTATCCTGTTACAGAAAGAGCCTGTAGATATTAATACTGCGCTAACAGTGCAGAAAAACTGAACTGTGACCGCTGCTGTGTTCGTTTGAAAATAAGCAGCAGTGCACTGTGTGTAAATTACAACGATGATTTTATTGAGTTCCTGCAGCTCTACATGGAGGAGGAGCAGTGCTTCAAATGAAACCAGAAATACAACATTTACAGACCAGATAGACGCACACATAGAACACATTCACTTCCGATACCAGATCCTCAACTTCTTCTCACGCTTGATTTTCTTCTGCAGCTGTAAAGTCCCGTAGAGGAGAGCCTCTGCAGTGGGGGGACAACCTGAGAACAGGAGGGGAAAAGAACTGAGCAACTCCTGATTGTATTTTTTGATGGAGAACTGACAGAGCCACGGTGGCACAGAAGTCTGACTGATGAACAGCATCTGTTCATTAATTCTCTGATAATTCATACTAATGTCACTCACACTGATCCTATCACACCGTCTAATCAAGTCTGGAATTAACTATGTAACTATATGCAGTATGAAGGCTGCTGTATTTGCAGTCAAACTGACAACAAGACCATGCAGTCATCATGTGCTTCCACTATTTATTATTACAATAAAACAAGTAACAACCAGCACAAATATTACCAGTATTTGTTAATAATCCAAGTATTTAGGAAGAAATCTACTATATAACAGCTACTAGCAATAATAATACAATTACTAGTTTATCTATCGTTGATATATAAAGCTACTACAATTAATTGTACAACTATGTTCCTAAATGTGATCATTAAAACTAGGGCAGGTAATGTATTTTTATAAGCGTTTTTTGCTATACAGAATAGGAGAAATTCTCTTTACACCCTGACAGCAACCAATAAATCAAATGCTGGCTCACCTACCTACCTGCATGTACTATGCCTGTGCACTCACTGCACATGTTCATGTGCTTTGGAGGAGTGACTTTGAAAAGAGGACTGAAAGGAGGGGCTGGGATAAATGTGCACCAGAGCTATGGCTACCATGACCACTGAATTTAAGCTGTTATTACACAGTTGACTGGAATTTGTTTTGACTCGAAATACATGGCGAAATGTGTGTGCACGCCAAATCATTCCACCCGTATGATATTGATGAACATCTCTTCATAAAACAATGGGCTTTAATCTGCTGCTATTACAGCCTCCACTGTCCTGTGAAGGCTTTCCCACAAGACTGCCTGCAGGGATTTGCTCTCATTCAGCCACAAGGGCATCAGTGTAGTCGGCAACTTATGTTATAAGTCAGCATTTCTTTTCATCCCAGAGGTGTGTGATGGGGTTGAGGTCTGAAGTGGTTGAAGTTTACCTGGAACATAAATGTCCACTGGTACGATTCGGTCGCAACCTCTGACGACAGCGTATGAGTAGTGGTAGTAGCCTCCTCCATTAGCACAGCTGGAAGAGCACAAGTATGAGGACACGTTTACTTATTAAGAAAATTACGGTAAAGTTTTAGACTCTAAACTCTCAACCTTACATTTTCAACACACCACAAGCACAAAACAAGACTCTTCAGGAGTTAACTTACCTTCCCATGGAAATGACGTATCTGGGCTCAGGCATCTGGTCATACACCTGTTGGGAAGAAGGCGTATTTCAGTCACTCTTATATAATGTCTGACTAAGAGCTAATCTGTCCTTTCAGCTGGAGGAAGGCTTCATGCCAGCCTACCAATCCACCAACAGACTGATCATAATCCAGCCAGCATTTAAACAGCTACACTGTTCTCAGCACTCCCGTCCTGCAAACAGAGAAGTCTGAGAGAGAGAACTTGCAACTGACAATGGCTGTGAGCAGTGCAGAAAATTTGTTTTCCATCATTGTTCCTCCATTTCTTAAACTTAGGGTTGCTTGGAGCATCATTACTTGAATTAAACTCACCTTCCGCAGAGCCGGAGCCATCTTATTGGTCAGCGTCCCTGCCACGATCATGACATCAGCCTGTCGGGGACTTGCTCTGAATACCACTCCGAAGCGGTCCATGTCGTAACGGGGTGCTGCCATGTGCATCATCTCCACGGCGCAGCATGCCAAGCCAAAGGTCATTGGCCACAGAGAGCTCTGAGGGGTATCAGAGCAGCAATAAATCAACAAAACAATAACAGAAGACAAATTAACACAGTTACTTATTTAAACACAAACACAGTACTTTCTTCAAGACATTCTTTAACCAGTTCAAGACCAGCAGGGAGCACAGCTTTAACAGATAATGTCAATATATACTGGAGGTCATCACTGGCGGAAAGACTGACAGATTAATCTACTGTGATGTTCACATGCAACACTGTGAATGACCACATAAAGACCACCTGTACTGACCCCTGGTCCAGTTGTTGGTGAATGTGAAAGGATGAAGGACAAGCAAGTAGACAAATACTAATAATGTTAACAGCCAGTGGCAGCTAATGTGACAGGGCAAACAAGTGGCAGCAAGGTGGTAAAAATCATTCATCTGCTTCCTGTGGTGTTGACATTAAAAGTGACCACACAGTCGCTGTCTCTGTTCATCTTGTCTCTCCATTCACGTAGACACGCATAATCTGTAAGCTCTGTACATTAAATGTCACTGTGATTGAGTTGACTTTGAAAATAAACGCTATTAAATTATTATATTTCAGAAATTCAAATTTAAATGATGTGTAATAACAAGATTGTGATGGAATTTTTACAACCTGTCTGTCAAATGAGAGATAATGAGAAAGTCTGACGCAACCTGATATCGACATTCTCTGCTGATATTTGGCAGATTGTTAAATTAGTTCTTGTTTTTTTTTTTTTTTTTAGACTGTTTCCCAGAAGAAAACCTGAAAATGTCACAGCAGGGCAATAATCTGGAAATTGTCTATAACTGCCTATCATTCTATGTTTGGGAGTTTGGCACGTTGTCAACATTTTTAAGATCTTCCTTGTTGCCATATTCTATAGTTGTGCTGTGTTCAGACCTACAGCCTCAGAAATTCAGGTAACAACTCTCTGACTTCACCTTAGTTGCTAGTGTGAATGACATAATGCACCAGCAATTCATACAAGACATACTTTCAATACAATTGCTGGTGAACAGGATCAGGTTAAAGGTTCAGATACTTCCCAAATTCAGAGAAATGAGCCCTCAGACTTAAACAGAACAGTGGCAATTTAAGCTAAAGACATAAAGACCCATTAACAAGACACAACACCACCAATCCTGTGACATTTTATAGCAACACCAAACAGTCACATCACACGTTTCTAGACAGAAGACTGGTTTTATTTCCAGGTGTCAGATCAAACAGTCTTGCACTCAGTTGGACAAATGAGGACGTAATGTAAATGAGAGTTTAATTAACCCACTCCACATATGTGGGTTTTAACACAGCCATCCATCTACTCACCCTGCGTGCCCAGTTAATCAAGTCGTCCAGCTTAGTGATGACATACTCCCCCTTGCTGCTGGCTACAGATGCTGGTTTAGCTGCTGCCACTGCCGTGCTCTTCTCTCTGACTGGCACCACACTGCGACAGACGGATGGAGGGGATCTTTACCATGTGCAGAGTGTTTGCCGTGTGTCTGTTCATCATTCACTTATTTACACCAGAGTATTTTTGGTAAACTCACGTCGTGGTAGCGTTCTCGGATTTTGCACTGCTGTGCAGACTCTTCTGTTGAACAGCAAACACTGAAATGGGTCTGTTGGGTGGAGAGCGAGTCAGAGGGAGAAACAAACAAACAAAAAAAAATGTTGGCACGAAAAATGAAGTGAATGACACAAAAGGTAAAAGGATAATGAGGTTAATGTATGACTAATTTAATCATAACATATGTTAAAACAGTCAATGTAATAAGGAAAGCTGCCGAACAGTCATTTCCACAAAAGGGCAATATTCATAATACTACAGTGTGAAATTAAATAATTTCAAGACACTGTGTTTGGTGGACAGATGGACAGATTTTATTGTGGGATACGATTATTTTGTCTGAGCTTCCTAAACTTGACGCTGCTTTAAAGGCTTAACTCTGAACAGCATACCAGCTGAGGGCTCCTGCTGCCAAAAGCACAGCCTGTCAAGCACAGCAAATGCTTCAGCACTTGTTTTTGAGTGAGGATTGTTTCAGCTTGCTATTCTCTTCAATGGGTAATAATCTGAAATCGACAAATATTAACAAAATAACAACTGAGCAAGTTGAAAATGAGTTAGGGTTAACATAATACAGGGGTTAATATAGAAAACACTGTACATATCTATAAATGTTACATCACCTCCTGTGATATAGTAAACACATATTTTTGATGGATATTCCTCCCTGCAGTGACCCTACTGAGGTTGATTTCAGTTAGTTGACCTTCACAATAGCTGAGTAATAAATGTGTTTGTGTGGGTGTGGAAGCTCACCCCTGTAAAGGGGATCATACTCAAGCAGCTGTAGGACCAGCAGACAGAGTTACAGTAAAGTAAGTTTGTAAACAGGACTGGGAGATTCGTACCTTGTTGAAAAGCAGCCAAACATGGCCAGGCGAGGCGCTGCAAAATAAAAGCATTTAACAAACTCAGGACATTTTACAATAATAGTGAATAGATTCAACAGCTGTATTGTCCAATAACTGACCATTGTTTATATATAAAGGGCTCACATCAGTGAAAACACAATTCTTGTATAGGTTATTATACACTAATGGAAACATACTAATAAATATTATATTCCATATCTGTTCAAAGTTACTCCTAAATCTTACACACTGGACCTTTAAACAGTGACATTCAGATGTCACTTAATTTGTTACAAAACATTGTTTCATAACGTTACAGAACAGTCAAATTACTATTTTTCTTACTAAATTAAGTGATGCTTGGTGTATTTAATGTATGCCGAATTGGACAGTATCCCATTATAACTTATAAAACCTCTCAACAGATATTCAAGCGGCTTCATATTCACAAATACAGACGAGTACCCTGAAGAGTCACAGCTTTCAGGAGGAGTTTGACAAACACACACTGAAGCTGACGACATTTCTCTTGTACGGCAGTCCACCCACAGTGTAGATAATACAGTTAAAATAATAACAAACCCTCTGTTAGTGTAAAGATCACATGTGTCGTTATGTCAGCGGTACTGCCAGCTAACCTAGTTAGCCTCCATGCTAACGCAGACAGAGCAAGGTCAGTGTGCGCGCGGACTAAAAGTTACAAACCCGACCTCAGAGACAGTCACAGCTCCGCGTGCTGCACTCTCCTGTGCTGCATCTTCTAAACACTGTGAGTAACACACGTCTGAAAACACGAGGCTGTTTATTAAAAACCTTTCTTTTTTAGTCAAAACATCACTTACCAACCAACGCCGCCATCTTTGATCATCTGCGTACGTCAGACTGCTTCCTGTGCCAGTGTGAGCGCGTGCTGCAGAGGGCGCTGCTGTGACGTTGATATGATTCCAATGAGGTCATCATATTTCTGTGCTCATAATGTAGAGGTTTATAAATTAATACGGCGATAACAGCTCATATAGAGTTGATATTTAAATCATTTAATATAAGCAGGCCACAGTGCATGGGTAGATTAACACGAACTATATAATTACAACTGTAATTAAAAAATGTACCTGCAACTGCTGCTGCTGCCAAACTGCACGTATCTTAATATATTAATTTCACTCTGTCCATACTGTTAATACTGTATATACCTTATAACATATTCATATTTGTCTGCATTTATTTATATAGCCCTGTTCATATGTAGCTCTTTACCCAGCACTTCGCACTACTGGTTAGATGCTAAACTGCATTTTATTTTCTTACTATTAGTACTTTGTGCAATGACAGTAAAGTTGAATGTAATATTGAATCTAATCTAGAGCACATGTCTGACAAGGCAGTCCAAAAGAATACAATTCAAGAAAACAATAAAGCTGTTTATAAAAATACTCTGTATTGGAAAAATACAGAGGCCATAAATTCAGATCCCCTCAATACACTAATCCAGTGAGAATCAGATACCACAAATAATTAATTATATTCTAGTTATTTTTCAGATTTATCTTATTTATTCAGTTAGATATGCTTTTTTCAAATTGAGGTGGGGAAACACTGAATTATTTATTTAGTATTTTGTAGTATTCTGTGCTAAAGAAGAAATACAGAGGACTGTCCCCAGTAAAGCTACCTACAGTCCTGCATGTTTAGTCTGTTACTGTGTGCAGACAGGAACCTCCATCACACAAGAAGTGGATCATGGCTGTAGTCAGTCTTGTGCAATGTGACACCAACCCCAGCAAACAAAAACAGTTTGTAAAATGTTTGAAATATGTTGGTTATTTTTGGACATTTATACATCAATTTAACTATTAAAAAATACTTTCTGTGAATTGTATCTCTTACATGAAGATTTAAATGCTGCTCATCAATGCTAGGAATATAATTCTGATGAAAAAACAAATCCTGTACACTAAGTGTAATATGAATACACTTGTAGAAGGTAAACAGTTTCTGAGGTTGTTGTGGAGGACACCTCCAGTGGCTCTGAATTGGACAACACTGATATGTAGTATGTCATATTTTGACAATGTATTAAGGAATAGATAGTCTGTGACTAGTCTGTTTTTGTCTTTTGTATTTATTACAGCTGTTTAGCTCCCCCCAGTGGGCTTCATGCTCTGCATTTTGAAAACTTTAAAGTGACAAACTTTAAAAGTGTATTTCTGAATGTCTCTCTATCTCTCTCTGTTTTTAAAATGTTGAAGTAAAGGGAAAATCTGGACTGAGCGGTGTTACTGTCACTGACAGGTTTTAAACAGGTTTTATGGAGGTCATGTTTGCCTCTGTGCAGATGTGCAGCAGCAGAAAGTGGCTGAGCCATTGGCAGCTGAAGACCAGGATTTATGACTTTAAAAAAATAATACTGTTTTATTTCACACTATTGGAGTCAAAATACTCTAAATTGACTTTAAAAACAGAAACAACTGCCACTTCCAAGATCCAAAATCCAGCATGAGGATTCATCAGATATTTTTCCATGTGCTCCCAAGTGGATTAAACTAACAACTGGATTTTTATTTATTCCCTCTCAGGGTAATTTGTGAGAGATCTTACTTACAAACACAACCACAACTTTGGAGAATCTAAATGAGTTAAATTCGCAGTTGTCTTTCAAAGAACTGATTTTGTACTTTCACTTTAGAGGTTAGGTCTGACCCAGATAATTAAATTGGCACAGCAGTCTGGCTCAACTGGTTGAGCTGCCTTCATGCTATGTGTTGTCATAACAGACTCATTGATTCATCACACTCATCAGTAAGTAATACACCTCTCACCTCTCATGCCATACAGAACTACCTGAGTCTGATTTATGACATGTAAAAATCATCTACCTGTTATTACTGTGGTTGTATTTTGTTGTAGTCTATCCATCAGTTTGTATTTGATCACATTTCCAATAATGCGATGGTGATCTTAAACCTTTTCTACATGCTGAAAAGAATGCATATTTTGCAGATAAATAACATTAAATGTTTAAATCCACACAGACAGTGAGGTGTGGTTAAAAGTTCTGTGGAACTTCATGCTGATATATATGTATATATTTATATATATATATATAAGATAAACTTATAAACCTATAAACTAAAACATTTCTTCATCTGGCATTTGCTTTCACAGCAAAACATCAACACATTGTTAATAGCAACACAGTACACAGCAACCAAATGCAAGACCCAGCATGGAGAATACAACAAAAATTGTTGTAGCTCTTGAGCAAGGCAATTGCAGTGGAGCTGCTCGCTGGATGACAGACTGTGGTTTCACTGGACAGCTTCCCTGAAGAGAGAGCTGATGGATGTCTTCCCGTGGATTTAAAAGAATAAATCCTAAATCCCATGAGGTCGTGGCAAAACAGCATCACAGGCATGAAGCAGAGTGGCCTGGCACTGCGGCTAATAAAGTATCAATTAATCACTGATGAATCATTTAGTATATAAAGCAGCACTCTCAAATTACCTGCAGGCCACAACCAGGTTGGGAGAAACAATAAAACTCAACAACTCTTTTCATCCACACAATATTCCAGATTTAAGCAGCCTGTCTTCTTCTCTTCACTCCGTAATAAATAAGTTCCACTGGATGTTCAATATTTCTGGAGAAGATTTTTATTTGCAGATTAGAACGGGAGAAGTGGCGTTGACCTCCATGAAGACATAATTAGTTATCGACCTCTTTAATTGTCCTTTTTATGGATTTCCTTTCTTTTATTTTACCAATTTTCTGTATACTAAAATCATTTTCTGTACTAAATTAATTTAATCTTTTGGAAGTTTAATTTGATTTAGTTTGATTTGAGTGCTGCTGGCCAAATGTTTACATCGCTCTAAGAAGTTGCACATTCAGGCACAGATTGCTCAATGTTAAAAAAAAACTCGAAAGAAAGAAAGAAAGAGAGAAAGAAAGAAAGAAAGAAAGAAAGAAAGAAAGAAAGAAAGAAAGAAAGAAAGGAAGAAAGAGAAATAGGAAAAATATATTTGAATACATTAATGTGCGGGCCAGGTTTAAATTCACAACATACAGATGGAGCTCAAATGAGATTGTGCACAGGCAGATAATTTGAGACCCCTGGTCAGTAAAATTTTGAATTTTCCTCAAAGTCATAGGTGTAACCTTCAAACTTGATAATTATTGGCTACAGGCAAACAATTATTTTAGTTTTATACTGGTATTAAATCTGTAAAATGTGTTGTGTATGAACGTTTCAGTCATGGACCTTCAACAGGCATGTCTGACTGTGTGCAGGGCTTAAACCTTTTCTGTCATTAAACTGCTAAAAGTAAGTAAATCTCAGAGTTAATTTTGACATGATAAATACCTTGTTCAGTCAACTGACTTGCCTTTAATTAAAGTCATTTGCATAGCTCTTTAATCTCCTCTTGACTAAGTGGTCAAAAGCCATCTTTAGCATCCTGTTTTTGTTTTGGCCTCGTTTTTTGCGCCACAAAACCGAGCGAGCAACATCAGCAGCAGTGAGGACGCCAGCAGGGTGGAGATGGAGAGCAACCAGAGAAACATGGAGAGTGTGTTATCACATAATGACAGCCCCAGCACTGCAGTTTCTCCAGGAATAGACGCTCAGTCAAAGCAAAAGCAGCAAAGTCAGTGAAAGAACTGAAAACTGTCTGGAAAAGATGAAAAGACGTTTTTACAAATGGCTTTTATTCTGTCTTCATCATGTACAAACTTTGTGGACAGTTGAAATAATAATAAAGTCAACTGAAGTTGCTTTGCTTGTGGTTTAAGGTCAAACCAAATACTGCCACATATATAGCAGAGCTTTTAAGTACTTCAGAACATTAAATATAGGCACTGGAATAGCTTAAAAGGACAAATGTTTTAAGACTACGGCATTGTTCAAAGGCCTCCTCCGCCACTAGCAGGGAAAGCATTGCATTTCAGATAATAAGCATGAATCCACATAAAAAAGTCCCGTATAGGAGGAGCAAAAATACAAGTTAAGCCGTCACAGACTTGGAGGTTATAGTTGCAGCGTGTGTTGCTGTGCTGAACTGTTGACCACAGGAATGACCTATTTTTGGAAAGATCTCCTCCTCTGAAAGAAGAAAGAGCAGCTCGCCTCCTCACTGAGCGTCCAGGATGTCTGTGGGTAGGATGTCTGGTTTGCCACTCGGGCTCTGTGATGTCTCCCCTGACCAGGAAGAGGGGGTGACCTGATTATAGAGCACGTCCTGAGAGCCAAAAAGTGGCTCTTTGAGATTCAGGGTGTACATGAGGAACAGATTGAGAACCACCATGGCAAGGAGCGGGAAGATAGTCAGGCCGGAGCCGAAGCCTCGCCAGGAGCTGCACGCGTTCAGGCTGACCCAGTAAACAAGTCTGTAGAGGATTAAAAAAAAAAACACACACACAAACAGGAAATCAGATCAAGTTCAAACTCACTCACTGATAAACACTCACAACCTTCCTGATGGTGTTTTAGAAAGAAACAGTTAAACTAGGCCAGAAAGCACAACTCAGAACTGTTGAAATAATGTTAAATTTACTGTTGAGCTGGAAGAAACTACTTTATACTGTATATTATCAGGTAGCCTTTGTAGATGGTGGTTCAAGCAAATCTACATTACTTTCTTTAGTGAAATATTGCTAGCTAGTGGAGTTAAAAAGTACAGTGACGAGGACCAGTAGCTTCCTGGAGTCTTTGCTGGTTGCCTAGCAACTGCTCCCAAGCAATAAAGAGTCCGGCATGTACCCCCATAAAACGGTGAGTTGTCGTCTTTTACACTTTGGTTTTGTACAGCGCAGATTAAACAAACAAGATCAAACCATGGCTGCAAAGTCAAGTGGGTAGAAAGAGGTGACAGTACATAGCCAGGCTATCTGTTTCCCACTGTTTCAAGTCTTTGTGCTAAGCTAGCTCCATACAAACATGAGATTGATATCTATGTTCTCATTTAACACAGCAAGAAACCAAATAAGTGTATTCAGCAAAACTGTTTAAGTCTGTGTAAGGTAAGAATAAATATGTGTTCTGAGTTTGTCAGACCAAAGAAGAAAGTGTTATTAACCACTCAAATATAAAGGGAAACTAGGTGTTCAAATTGGGTAAAATGAGCAGTATTCTGAGCTCCAGGACTGTGGGGGCATGTCCGCTGAATGTTTAAAGCAACTGGAACATGTGAGATGAGTTCAGAAAATGACATGACTAACTTTGAAACACTCTGAGAGAGATGAATTAATCTCTGTCTCTCTGCTAGGGGTGCAGTAGTATGCTCAGGGTGGCCTCAGCGTGTCATCGAGCCACCCTTTAGGACCGCCCAAAAAATCCTGGACTGAAAACTGGTGAACAACTGTTTTAACCTCTAACTCCACAGTTCAGTAATATATTGTTCAAAGTCGAATAAAATCTGAAGTTATTGAAAGATCATTTAAATATTAATATTTTAAAGATTTTCATCATGAAGAGGCTGTAGTGTCACTTGTACAAGTAGATCTTTAGTTTCTAGAAAAGTCTAATTATTTACTTTCTATATAATAAATGATGTGGTTTAATTTGATACTATGGCATGATGAAATCTGCAATAAACTGAGCTAATAGAAGAGTTCAGTGAAGCTGAGTCCGTCTTAACTTGTGTTACAGTTCAAACTCTGCTCTACAACAACCTGCCAAAACTTCCCTTTGGCTTTGTTAATGACAGTGGTTGTGTTCATTTTTAGCCGTGCTAGCGGCGTGGCTCCAGGGGCGGCGATGCCGGTCTGTCAGTCCGCCACTTTGTTCCAGAATGATATAGTTTAACAACTATTGGATGAACTGTCATGAAACTTTGTGCAGACTTTAATGGTGCCCAGAGGATGAATCTTGCTGACTTTGGCGGTTCATTTATTGTCAGTCTGCAGGTTAAATGTTTCACATATTTAGTATTTTTGAGTGAAATGTCTCAATAACAACTGTATATTTCCCCCCTCAGGTTAAGTTGTAAAAAATTTTCTCATTTCTGTTTTAGGATCAAAAAATGACATCAGCCTCAGCTGTAATTTGTGTTTACAGCTAAAATTAGCAAATGTTTACATGTTAACATGTTAAACTAAGATGGTGAGCATGATAAATATTACCTGTGAAACATCAACGTTCATATTGTCATTGGGGGCTGACATTAGCTCAAAGAGTGTGTTTAACTGAAGAGCTGCTAACATGGCTGCAGACTATTTTTTTGTCTTTACATGTCAGCTTTCTTTATTGTAAACTGGTCTGTGTTTATTGTCTCATTGCTTTATTATCAAGGAGCCTTTTTAAACCAGAATAAAACTTTTGTTTGGTGCTGTTCTCACACATTTGAGCCTCACCTTCCCAAGATGAACATGGCAACCAGTATAGGCACCAACTTCAGCTGGTCTTGAGGCAGCAACGCAGCCATGACGACAAGGTTGAGGACGTAGAGGAGTAACAGCTCCAAGGACGCAGTGACAAACAGCTGCTGAACCACCCGTCCTCTGGGAAACGACTCCTGCAGATTGAAGGAGCCTGTGCAGAACTGGCACGCTGCACCCACGAGCATCGCTGCAAAGGATAAAAGAGCAATAAGTCAGTTAACATCTTGAATCTTGGCCATCTTTCCACAAACAGCTCTCAGCTTTGAGCAACTCCTTACTGCACTTGATCTCGTCTGACAGCATACTTTGTTTTTATTATATTCTCATTTGAATACAGCAACTGCCAGCCGACTGCCGCACATGCAAATACTCCTCATCTCCTCCATCAGCTTGACAAAGATATGAGAGGAAACTGGCCTGGGCACCCTGGTCGAATGCTGCCACCTGCCCCCCTGTTCAGGTCACCCAGGTTGGAAATAGATTAAAATATTCTGAAACAATTAGGCCACAGCCTGGGAGATGAGAGGCACAGCCAACCTCTTATTGTAGTTTCCATTTAAAGCTATGTGCAGGAGAAGGAAATTATGCTTCTCTCCAGAGGCCTGGGGAGACGTCTGCTGCACTGAGGTTGAAAGCGCATGAAATTAAAGGGGACAGGAGACATTGAAACATTCCAAGACGAGGCGGCCAGACAAACCAAATCCTCTCTTAATCTTTATCTTTCATTTGTGGCTGTTTTTGAATGTCAGTGTGCAGGTGTTTGAAGCGTACCGAGCAGGACGGGGATGGCTGCCACCACGCAGCAGCAGAGGGTGAAAACAATGCGGCTGGCTGCGTCAGGGCAGTCTGGGGGTTTAATGGGGACATAGAAATAGAGTGCATAGAGGATCCCGACTGCACACAGCAGAGAGGCCAGGGCCGAGAAAAAGGCGGGAACTCGGCCGCTCTGACAGCATTTACACTGGCAGCAGCGGCAGCAGCATCGTCCCCCATCTGAAGCATCCGCCGTGGCTTCACAAGTCTCTGCCTGCTCCTCTGAACTCCACACAGTCAGCTCCACGCTCTCTGGCGGCGGGCCTATCAGAGGTCGCCCCTCGTCCACGGAGCAGTCCAGATTGGTGGATTCTGGACTCCATCTTGGTGTGTCTGTGCCGTTGGGAATGTCTCCCTGAGAGGCTTGGGTTGGACAGCTGATGCAGTTTTCCACGGCGGCATCCAAATTGTGCGCTGTGATGATCGGAAAGGAAAGAGTTTGATCCAGCTCCCCCTCCTCTGTCTGAGCTGCTCGTGGCTCATCCGGGAGGTCGTCTCTGGGCTGCTGGTGGCAGGGAGCAGAGCCTGTTCAAAACAGAGCACATTTTATTACTGAATCCAAAACCAGATACTGAAAACAATCAACTGCAGATGCAAACTAATCAATCATTCCCTCACTGCATGTCAGCACTCTGCTTTGCATGGACCTCATGTAACATGTTGAAATGGTGGGCACATGGCTGGATTAACCTTGCTGCCAGGCCCATGTTGACCCCAACTTCCACCTTCCAAGTTCCCACAGAAAGCATACACCAACCAGTACTCATATGCAACAATACAACATGACCCGAAGTTTCCTTTGTGTCAATGAATGTGTGATAATTTAATTAATTTATGAAAAAACAACATGTAAACACAGTACAGACTAAACTAGACCCTCTACAGCATCACAAGATAAGGTCATGACACTAAGACAAAATTGTACTTCAGTGGTTATTCAAATAAAAACTGACAGTGACCCTGAGGCTTTTGGCCAGTTGGTAATCTCTATAAACAGATATCTGCATATGAACACACAATCTGTAGAGAGGTAACAACACTGAGTTGTTCTTGTTTTTGTTTGTAGTCTGAGCAGCATTAACCAATCATGTTTGAGTATGTTTTGGTTTGCAACAATCCATGAAGAAGGCAAAAGAGGCAGCACTTATTCTGAACCTATCGCTGCAGTCTGTCAGCATGCACCAAACGTTGAAATGAAATGATTCCTTGGTTGAAGCACGAACAACCAGGAATACTTGATGATGACACATGACTATAAATATCGTTCTAAATCATGTCTGTTTCGACTTCAAACCAGTACAGCAGCTTTTTCGAGGTGACTGAGTTATGTGTTATGCATATGTATGTTGCCAGCCCAGACAGACTTTGACAGACAACACGACTACTGTTGCAGTGGTGAAATGTTTGGCAGATGCAAACAGAGAAGTTTGTCTCCTCTCCCAAATGTGACAAATAAAAAGGCTTCATTCCTAAAACACAACTCCAGTTCTTCAATATTCCATTGAGAAAAACAAGAGAAACAGGGAAAAGCAGTACATTTTACTAAAAAGTGTAGTCCTTAAAATACTGTATCATATAATGAACAATGAACCAATGACTTCCAAGTCTTTAGTCACACTTAAATCACATCAGAAAACAGATCATTGACCCTTAATGTGACCAGATTGGATGTTGACTCAATTTTTACTGATTAAAACAAAATCTGCAGTCAAAAACAGATTTTTTTTCCCACCTCCAACTGCCTTCTTACGTCCTCCCCAGAACGACAAACAACCTGTATAAATGATTTAAAGGTCCAAAAACTTTGAAACTTGACATGGATGTTGATTTAGTCCAGAGCTCCTTTAGGTAGATCTACACATCTGCTCAACCTTAAAATACTCCTTAAACATTATTTTTAAATTTTGGAGAGACTTGTGTTACTGTTGCTGTGCTTTAATCAGTCCTGACTCTGTCTTAACTCTCTAAGGATCCGGTCTGGACTTGAACTCGACTTTAGCCTTTGCTAATTTGCTCTGGCCTCTCCTCAAATCCTACAGCTCTGTCAGACAATAGAAGGCAGCAGTAATAACTCACTCCTTGGCTGATTGGTTGCTGGTGGCGGTTCAAGGGAGTGCTGTGAGCCGGAGACGGAGTGGGAGGACGAGTGCAGCTCCTCCACCGAGGACTCGGGACTGTCTGACACAGGTGCCAAGGAGATCTGAGTGTCCAGGTCCAGGAAGGGGGAGAAGGAGAGCCTGGTCGGATCAATATCCTGGAGCTGGTTGATGATGTCGCTGATGGACTCCTTCATGCTGTCGAGCTCCTTCACATTCTGCCGGTTAGTGGCCTGAAGCCCCGAGGTGCTCATAGTCACACAGTCTGAGAGGAGCAGGAAGACATCCAGACAAAAACCAGGCCAGAAACCAGTTAAAAAACACCAAACCAGGGACACACAGGGCAGTAAAACCAGCTCTGTTCTCCAAGTGTCGGAGAAGCCAAATCAGAACACAACTGCACCATAAAACCCAATGTTTCATTTTTACTTTTTATTAATCTCTCTCAAGCGTCCAGTGACACTTGTGCCAGTGTGCAGAAAGAAGCCACGTCATTAAAAACCTTACAGAACATTTAAGGTCATTAAAAAAGGAAGTTGGATGTTGGATTTGGAGAAGAAAAGTTATGACTTGTACAATTCTTCTCGTTTTTATATATCGTTCTCTCTCTGTTCTCTGCTTCTTTTATCTCACATATTTCCATTTTCTTCTACCTGTAAATCACTTTCTATCATCTGTTTTAAAAAGTCTGCCTGCTTGCATTCAGTTCACCCGTCAAATTAGGAAAGTATAAACTTTATTGGGAGTTTATGAGGAGTGATGTCAAACTGGTTATATGACGTGAGGAAAGGGACATTTTTGAGACCACAGGAAATCAGTGTTGATACGAGTTTCTGTCTGCAATCATCAATGACAGGAAGCCAGAGTTTATCTTCCTCTGCAAGGTAATGCTGCCTGTGCAGGTTTGAACTGTTATTATTGAGGTTTTTAGATTGCTTGAGACCTTTTTTCTCACAAAATCAACTCATTAAATAATTATAATCTGGTATCATTTTGATGACATGACATTATAGGACTGAACAACCCAAGCTACAGCTTTCAGTCCACTAGTAACAAACAGTTTCTGTATGTGACTGGCACACACTATGTGAAATACATATTTCTAATCCTGCAACAGTCAACCATGCAGCCACTACAATGAAGTTTTCTTCTGTGAATCTCTTATTTGTGGTGGTTGATTCCAGTATGTTTAGATTCAATATGCTTAAATTTGACTTTCTTGCCATCAAAGTATTGGCGAACTAGGATTGGATATCCATCTATCCATCCATCCATCCATCCATTTTCTGTGACCACTTATCCTTATCTGAAGCTGAAGCCTATCCCAGCTGGCATTGGGCAAGTTGCAGGTACACTCTAGACAAGTCGCCAGTTTGGTTGAGTATCAATATCATTGTAAAATACTGTAAAATAACATTTCAGGAATATAAACCTGTTTTGAATTTAGATTGATCCCTCTCCTATTTGTCCATTAAAAAATAAAGCTATAGCAACAACCAGCTATCCTAGCATCCTTAGCATAAACACTGGAAACTGGCCTGACTCCAAAGGTTAAAAAACAAACAAACGTTCTTTAGCTTCGTTTTTTGTACTGATTAAACAAATGAGATATAATAAGTTGATAAGTGGGATTTAGGGGCGCTGGGAGGATTCTGTTTCATTGGACAGGCTAGCTGTTTCCCTTTGTTCCCGGTGTTTATGCTAAGCTAAGCTAACTGTCTCCATATTTAATAGACACACATGATAGTGGTATCAATCTTCTCATCTTAATTTTAACAGGGATAGTGAATAGGTTGATTTCCTAAAAATCTTTTTTTAACAACAAAATGCATCAAACTGGTAAATAAAAGGAGAAAGCCAATACTCTGACCAAACATTATCTACTGCTTGGTACTGCTATTTCACTCACTTTAACAACAATGAATGGAAAATATCAAATACTTCACATATTCTGAATATTTTTAAAGGCCTGAAGAGATGAATATGAACAATATTTAACTCATTAAGTATAAATCCCTCTTTATAGTCACAAAGAAGTGAAAAAATAAATAATTTTCTGTTTCTTTATTACCACTTTAATCATCTGGTGATCCCTCATATTTATCTTGAGACCCTTTGGGCGGTCCTGAACCCGACTGTAACAGCATAAAGCATATAGGATGATCAGAAATAACACAAGGCAGCATTACGTCAGTAATAGAGCAGTGAAAGTTAAAGTACAAGAAGAAAAATATTATTGTGATTTTTTGGGGGGCAAAATACCTTCAGTTACATGTCACCAAGAGGATAACTAAGGGTTAAATCATGCGGTTATCAGCAGTGAAAAGTAAGGAAAGTTTTGAGGTACTTTCATTATTACTTTTTTACTCTTTATTTCTGTTATTTTTTCTATTTTATGCTACTTTATACATCTACTATTTGTGTTCCTTACTCCAGTTACAGAAACTGTTAAATTTAACTTCGACTAAATACATGAAAGTAAAAAGGATCCCACGACAACAATGCATAATGAGTACTTTTACTTTTTACGCTTAAAGTACATTTTGTTGCCATTACCCTACATGTGAGTAACGTTAATGAATTGTTTTACCTGTAGTAGAGTATTTTTTATAATGTGGTATTGCTCAGATAAATGATTTGAATTCTTCTTTCACCACTCTGGGTAATTATTGTGTGACGAGTTGGACAAAAGCGTCAGACAGATGAATGTAATATAACACCAATCACGCGCTTTTGTTGGTCTGCCGTTATTTGACCTGCATGGTGAATTTCAGAGGCTTTCATTCACATCTGCACATTGAATTTGGAGCATTTTCTTCTGGATGTTTTTGGCGCACATGCAACGGTGGCGCAGAGTACGGCACGCAAAATCTACGGCGAAGATCTGTCTCCAAACAAATGAGGACTTTACCATGTATAGAGCGCAATTAGGACTCGTCTGGCTTTTTAGGTCGGAGGGGAATAAATCTTATTGGTTATCAGAGTTGCCGTGGATGTGGAAACACGCGTATGGGGGACAATGTGCTTTTACTCCCCGCTCCCCGAAAAAAAACACCTTTTTCTCCCGCTGCTGGGCAACTTTCTCAAACAAAAAATGTATCACAAGTCATTTTCCACAAAGCAAGCAAAGTCTGGTCTTGTCTGATTTAATATAAGAGCCGCAGGAAATGCCTAATTTTGTGATAATTTGGAGCCAAAACGCGCTCTAGTCCGCGTTTAATGTGTGCGTAAAGGACACACAAGTCATTCTGAAAGAGCAGCGCTGAAACCTTATATTTAGTGGCCATTCAGCAGCAATTACAGCACTTAAGAGTTAGATTTCAGATCTATGATTTCATTCAGCCACTTGAAATGTCTGTCTAAGGGGTTTGCTCAATTAGAAACATGCCTCGTATAAATGGACTTACTTTAGTCGGAGGTTGCAGAGTATTTGGTGAGTTTACTCTTCTCGCAGTAAAAAAAAAAACCTCTCCGTCCTTCTCTGCCTTTCTTCCCTCCCCCTCCGTTTGCTTTTTGTCTTCCAGGATCCTGAACTTCTGAATCAAATTTCAGGACGGACAAAATACTAGGCTTTTCCTCCGCCCACAGAGTTTTTTTTTTCTTCCTGGGTACCATGTCAAACACCATATGGAGCAAATAAAGCCAGAGCAGCAGCAGCAGCAAGAGGAGGAGGAGGAGGAGGAGGAGGCACTTTTTCTCAGTTTACCTTTAAATCACATCCATCACAAACAGCTCATCTAAACAGCACGGTAAACATTTACACTGAAGCTAAAGCTCAGCCCTCCTCTAATATTCATACACAGGATGGCGCACTAATGACTTTAAACTGTATTTATCACTGTAATATGAGCGATTTACAAAATGTTCACACGGAGTTTGCTATTGTGTTTCTGTACTTTGTTTTCTTTAGCACTGATTCATTATTAATGGATAGTCATTACAGTAATTATACGTTATGATGAAGTGTGCCAAAAGTGAGATTATATTGACTGCACTGTGCTTCGCTTGTGAAATATTCCCACAATGACTTTGTGTCTGGAACCATCAATCATTTATGAAGCAGAAATATCAAACATTTGCTGCTTGCCTGTTTCATATCTCTGCACACTGAGTATATTTGTGCTTTGGACTGCAGAAAATGCTGTTTGAACAGGTCACGTTAGGCCATTTCTCACGAAGATTTAATAGACTAAATGATTAATTAATTGAAGAAATAATTGAAAATAATTGAGTCTGTTTTGTGGTGTAACTATTATATTCATATATTCCTGAACAGATAAATAAAATTTATAAAGCAACACATTTTTGACTTATAAGCTGTTTTTAGGAAATCTGTCTGAGGTGCCAAAGGTAACTTCAGATCCCACTATGCTCTCAACACAAATCAAAATAAAGTCATGATAGTATTCTTACATTAATATCTAGTTAAAGGATCCTACCTAGTTCACACATCTTTTCCATTCGCTCTTTAACTCTGGTGGCTCTTTCCTGCTGCACAGGAAGTGAGGAGTTTTATTTTTTCAGCAGCAGGAGCAGCATTTTTTATTTTTAAAGGAACTAGTAAAACAGCACATGAAGCACTAAAGACAAAACGATCATAAATACCACTAACGGAGAGGATGAGGAGGAGGTTCAGGCGGTCGTGTGGAACACGCTGTATTAATTTATCATTTTAAAAGTGACAGGATGAAAAGTAATGATTCATTCTGCTGCATTACTGATGATATTCACAGCTGATAAACCGCTTCCTCAGCAGCTTTCATGACAAGTCGCTCGCCTCACACTTTGGGAAATCTACATCGTGTATTAAATCAAGTATTATCTCAAAGAGCTGAAACGATGATATGCTCTGTGCTGAAGAGTAAAGCCAGACGTGGTTCATTTAGCCATTTGTTATTCAGGTCATTTTATTGCATAAAAAAGCATATCTAAAATATACAGAATAACAGCTGTTGATTAATGATATAAGCAATAAATAAAAAATCATGACTATAAACAACATGTTTCGTTTGGTCTTGTAAATATACACATACACCGGGTAGCAGTTTATTGCCCCGTGGAATGAGTCTCAGAGAGACGGGGGTGTTTGGTGACAGACGATCAGCAGCATGTTTGAAATGCCAATCTGCCGTCCTTAAAAGTCATCAGGGAGGACGGAGGAGGGTGAGCAGGTCCACCTCAAAACGAGCAGGCTTCAGGTTCATTCATTTCAACTGGATACTGCTTTTAACCAAAGCGTAAAGAAAGCAAACATGAGCTGTGAAAGTCACATAAAGTAGTTAAAGTGGGAGGGGGTGGGTGGAGAGTCCTGTTAGTCCTCTGACAGCAGCCTGTGGAAGTGGTCCTTCCTCTTCTTCAGCACCTCCCGAAAATCCTCCTGAAAAAACACAACGGGAGATATTCAGACAGAACGATGAAACCCGGAGAGGAAAGACATCAGACAGATGCTGCCGCAGATAACCAGCTGTTTTATACGCAGCCGAGTGTCTGCTGAAAACGTCTACTGGCTGCACTGATCTACTTCACACTTCAAACAAGAGAACTCGACCTTTTCCTCTGGCACTAAAAGACATCATAAGTACCGATTCTCTTATCATACGATATACAGACTAAGGTTGTCTGCAACCAACAGTTATTTTCATTATTGATCGTTTCCCTGGTTGGGCTTTCGATGAATGAATCACCATTTGAATTTACAGACAAAACAATATAATTTAATGAAAATAATTGCCGTTATCTGTCTGTAATAACGTCCATCACAATATCCCACAGCACTATATTACATTAAATATCTTGTTTAATCTGAGCAACAGTCCAAAATATTAAATCATCATCGCAAGAAAAGCAGCAGATTTTCACGTCACATGAAAGCGGTAAAACTATCAAACGGTCGACCATCAACATCTTTGCTTGACTTCAAGCTTCAACCTGACTTCAGCTGCTGATTGATTGAACCTCACTGCATCAAAGCATTTAGAAATTTTTACAACTAACACTGAATTTTATACTGACATGACTAAAAACATTTAATATGGGTCAGTCATATCATGGCAGCAGTATCAGCTCGGTACACCCTCACACATTTTGCTTTTAATAGTTTGTAGGATCTGGAAATGTCTAACTTTGGCGGCTCCTAGTGTCAGATTGTAGACTCAGTTGTTTCACACTGAGATTTACAAATAAAAACAAACATGTAATAATCACAGGCGCTGACGTACCGCTGCCGACAGTTTCTCCAGAGAGGGGATGAGTTTCTGGAGTTCTCTGTCCTCTGACTCTCCGGACCAGCTTTTGATGGGAACTGTGTTCATCAGCTGCGAAAACACCAAAGAAGGTCTTTTATACGTGGGTGATATTATGGAGACAAAAAACAACAACACTACCTCAATAATATTTTTGGTGTCTAAGCCTTTTCTATACACCTCTATCCCCAGATTATAGGCTCAGACAAATTATAGGCTTACATGGTACGGGTATGTGTGGGGCGCGTTGTCCAGAACGACCGTCTTGGCGAGATCCCTCCCGAGGACGCTGAGATCTTTGATGTAGTGGCCGAGAACGCAGGCGCAGTCATCCTGATACAGACGATGTCTACGAGGGAAATCAGACATGTTAAAAACATTCATGCCCGTTTCTGTGAACAAAGTGTGTCACTATGGTGTGTGTGAGTTGTGTTATCGCTCACTCTCAGACACAATATGAATCTACACTCAGTGGACACTTTTACAATCCAGTGCAACACTTCTGTAATGTCCTGTTTATTTACTGAGGTCGTAGTTAGCGTAGAAAACATCAGAAACACTTTCAGCTTTACCATCAGCGCACACATCGCCTTCTTAAATCTGCACCAACTGATTTTTTGCCCACTTGGGGGTAACAGAAACTGACATATCATCTCATCTTAAGTTGATATGTTGAAGTTGACAGCACACACTTGTTTATTCACACATCTAGGGCAAAATTATCATTTATTTGGAGTCGTGTTTCTGCCCCCTGCTGAATGTAAGTCCAATATTTAGCTCTGTCTACTAACTACTACGATTCTTCTGTAGCTGCTACATGCTCCACTGTTTTCAAATCAACAGAGAAACAAAACTGTAAAGTTGATGCCAAACAGCTGAACAATGAGCTGAAACTCAGAAAAGCCTGTAAAGTAAAGTCGAAGGAAGCTGCAGACAGGTGATAATTCTTTGTACGTTCAACACGTCAAGCAGGTTTTCAAACATTAAGTAGAAAATATAGACTATAAAAAGCAAGTACTAACAAGTCAAAATCTAGAAATCAAAGGGAAGTAATGTGTTTCTTTGTTAAACTGACTAAAATGCCGTTTTCTGATGCATGTCTGTGTCTTTACTTCTTGTTTGAGATATTAACCACCTGAAGCCAAACATGAAAACTTATTTCTCCTGTCCTCACACGAGCACATCTACACTGTAGTTCACTCTGGATAACAATCAGAGCGACCAACTAACTGCCTGACCACAGACCATTCAACATTTCCGAGCAGCGTCCAGAGATCGCTGTGCTGGTCACAGATGGGGCCGGTAGGAGGCTGAGTCTGATAACCCCGCCAGAGTGCATGTCTCTGCGGTCAAGCAAAGAGTTTATAAAACACAAGTGGAAGTAGATCATGAGGAGACGTACCGAAACAGTTTCCTCTGCGGGTCGAGGATGTTCAGGATCTTCTCGGCGTATTCCTTCTTTGCACACGTGTAAACAAACAGCTGTAACAGAGCACGGAGCCCACATGAATCACAGTGCCCCGAAAAACTACATTCAGTTGAATTTATTTTCACAGACAAAGAAAAATATGAACTGTGGGTCTGAATTGGTTAATTTAGATGAGTTAAATGAAAATAAGAGGGAAGGTATGAGAAGATCATTATTTGAATTTCCACTCTGGGAGAATAAAATATCTGTTATCTGATTTTAAGTTCACTTTGTCTCTCTGAAAACAGACTGTAGATAGCACTTGTCTAGAGCCGACTGCACCAATAAACAATCTGATAATTCGATTTTATGCCAGATTAATACAAACCTCATAGATTTTTGCCATGGACTGCAGAAACTCTTTGACGTGTGGTCGTAGGATCATGTATACCTGTTGATAAAAACGCAGCAGAGAGGATAAAATAAATGAAAATGTCAAAACATATTTTTTTCCACAGTCTCTCTCTCTCTCTCTCGTTAGCCATCACATCCCACCAATGTTATTGTTAGTTCCGGCATTTCTCCACTTTTAGACTAGATTTCTTCACATCTCCTGCTTCCTGTCATCCCTCACTGAAGAGGACAAACACACTGAAGTGATTCCTCCTTCATCCGTTCACTCTTTTTACCATCTGCAGTCTTTTTCTTTTCACTTGCAGTGTGTGCTTACCTTGTACTGATGGTCCTGGAAAGCTGTGTAAAAGGTGTACTCTGCTTCGTCGATCACGTTCAGAGAGCTGAACATCAGGGTCTCCTCCTGGAGGGACAAACATTAACATGACTTCATTTTAGTATAAAAATCTAAGACTGATTTCTCAGTTTGGGTGCCGCAGTGATGGTGTTTTGTCTCTGCACATTTAAGACAAACATTTAAACTTTGCCACAGGCTCAGCCTGTGAACTCACACTCCCACCACAATAGATCTCTCTGAATTAAGAAACAGCAAATAACATCTGAACCAAAAAGTCCAGATTGTAGACAGATGGAAAAACCAAAACAACCACTGTGTTTGAGCTGAGCTCAGGAAAACAATGTGCAGCTATTGTGAGGCAACAAGTGTGTGACGTATTTCATGTTAAATGCTTTACGACTAGGTACTACACAGAGTCCACCAAGTTTGGACTTGCATAGTTTGTGAGTTTGAAACATGGAAAGTTCAGCAGCACCATCAGTCAGGAGAGTTCTCGCCAAGACGGCGCCACCAGCTTAGAGATGACACATCAACACAACTGTACCAAACTGCACAGACACTAAATCTCAACTCAAAACGCCCCAAGAGACTATTTCTGACAAAAACAACACAACACAGTAAAAACATACAACTATTATCCGATCTGTGATGCATATATGTTTTAAAAATGCTACAGTGACATCAGTGCTAGTCTGAAAGGCTTTGCAGAGATACAACTGTTGTTGCCGGGATGATGATGGGCTGCAAAGATACCTTCATGTCTCCAAAAATGCCAGAGCTAATTTCCAAAAAAGACATTGTTTGTTTACGTCAGCCACATATTCAAAAATCGAGACTGCTTCAGGTCATCTGGACTTGGAACAGCACTTGAGCTGTGACTAATGATGTTTCACAAGAACACACACTGAGAAAGTCCTACTGTTTGTCTGAGGCTCGCTCTGCCACGGCCGGTGTGGATTTCAGTTTATGTTGGCTCATTTGTGATCCCTCCATCTGCCACATTTATATCACTGCAGTCTTCTTCGTGTCTTAATAAGTTAATGTGTTACTGGATGCTCTTTGTTAAGCTCTCTTTGAGTTAACATACTTTGCCAAAGTTCAACTTCCACATTGTTTATTCATCTGAACTGCCTGTGTGTGAGAGTAGGAAGCTCCAGAGCATCAAACTCACCAAGTCGACCACCAGTGTGGCCTCGGGAGTGCTCCTGGTTTTGGGGAATATCTCTGATTTGAGGTCGGGAATGCTGAGACTGTGACGGTATATTCTTGATGAACCTGAAGCTGGAAAACAAAATAACACTCTTAGAATCACTAATACACAAGTGTGTATGTTCTTGTGGCTTCATTCAGACATTGCAGCATGTTTAGCAAGTCTTAATGAGTGGGAGGAAGGCTCGCTGGCACGTCTAACAGAACTACTGAGGCGGTTCATATTTCATCATTTAATGTCATTCGGTGGCAAATACTGTGGTCTGTTTTACAATATCTCAATAACAGGATGTTGCGACTCTCATTTAAGGCCTATTACTCACATGCTGTAAAGACTTTTATCAGATATTAATTTATTAATAGACTGCTGGTCAGATTATCACTGTATGAGGGTTTTTAAACAGCTTCCGCCCCACTCGCTCTGCGAAAGGAAAACAGCCTTTGATTGACTGTTATAAGAAAACTCCGCGCCTTGAAATTGGATCTTTCACAGTGTACGACGACGACTGAGACAAACTTATTACGGTTATTATAGAAGGCTGTACAAGATGTGCATTTATCTCTTTGCTGCTGCAGCCTATATGTCTGTTCAACAACATTCAATTGAAACACAGAAATGTTATGGAGGCCCAATCAGGTCAGACTGTCTCTGTCTGAGTAATAATGTCTGAATAAGCGCCCTGGTCACTTTTTCCTAAAAGTCACCAAGGCAGATTAACATAAAAGCACTGCATGTGGGAAACGGACTTGATACTTACGCATTAAAGACGTCTTCCTCCTCGTCTCCAGCCAGAAGGTCAATGGAGCCATAACCAAACACACCTTGTTCTGGGCTCATCAACACGTTGTTTCCAGTACCTGCACATTTCATATCTGGACAGAAGAGACACAGACACACAAGTTTGGTGTTATTAGCTAATCTGACATGTCAAAGCGTAATATCAAAGGAATGACCAACAGTAATGACTCGTACTGCATCTGAAACGGCACACTGAGTCCTCTACCAATGAAATAAATACCAACTGTTGGCTCACCACATGAAAGCCTGCTACGCAGTTCAAGAGGCTCTCAATGTTTTTTTCCTATTTGATGTGCCCAGGGTGGGAATTTACCACAAGCCACCAGAAAGATGCTGTACATGTATACTGTGGTTGGTAAGTGAGTTTTCTCCCCGGAGCACTTTGGTCATAAGAAAACAACCTTCAAAAAGGATGGCTGGATATCTCCCAGAATGACAGGACCCACAACACAAAATTAAATAAACTATCTGGATGGGGAGCTGATGTGTGTGTTAAAGGCAGTACAGCCCATACACCGAGTTATACTCACTCTCTTTGCTGGGTGTGAGGAAACGCACGATGGGCGTCGAGTAGATGTTTCTGGCTGTGGTGTTACGAGGAGTCACCGCGTCGATCTCTGACAGTATGTGCTCACGACGCATGATGGGCCTGATCGGAGTCTTGAAAGCCAAATCTAGACCACGACAAGAGGACGATCGGTCAGAAAACACAAAAACAAAAAAGTACATATATTCAGGTAAACAAAAAATTTGAAATATATAAAAAGCATTCTTGAAAATAACAGGAATCTGCCGCACACACCTGTTTCTCTGTCATCAACAGCGATGGCTCTCTTCCTCAGGCGGCCGCGGGGCAGAAGTCGCCTCGTCATTGTGGGAATTTCATCATCTGAGTGGTGGGAATCATGATCCATGGGCTCTTCATTCTACACAGTAAAAGTACAAGTTTAAAAAAAAAAAAAGTAATTTCAAACCCAACATGCTAGTTTCACTGTCACGTAAGGTTGTCACAATACCTGAATTTTAAACTTTGATACAACACTAGTATATAAAAAAAACAATACTTGCTACAACAACAAAAAGAAGAAAAGAGTCCTGGGTGCACAAAATAGGATATTTATATCTCTTTTTGTAAACTTAACAATGCTGGTACAGAAAGTGACAGTGTAACTGGAGTGTGTTTTATATTTTATATGAACACATTACCATATTTTTTAATATTTTATTTCTACCTTATTTTACTGTTCACTTGCTCACACTGTCTCTTTCTCTTTGTATCAAACATAAACAGCAGTATTTTTTGCATACTCACTACTTCAGTAGGTGTTCGTAGATGCTAAGACATTGTACATAAAGCCTTTGACACAGACAAACACACTAACATAGATGCTACAACGCTATTGTTCAAATGCAAAACCGCCACAAAACGACAGGAGGCTTAACTACAACAGAAACGAGTTTAAATGTCTGTAGTGAAGAAAAGCTGTACAACTATGTAACTGCATTGCAAGGTTTTGCATCGCCATTTGTTGTTGGAACTTCTGTTTTTGTCCATGTGTGCATTAAAGCGGTACAAACTGTGCCTAAGTCCTGTACTATACGAGGTGTATCTGGTGTATTTGATGTACTTCTGTCCTTTAATTCACACTAAAATGAACCATAAACAAAATCACTCCACAGAGTGAGTGTACATAGCCAGAGTCTGTGTCTGTGTGCATGTGTCCTGGTGACCTACTTTTACTGGGACCTTCTCTCACATGTAACTGGGCTGTTTAATCCTCTGCCAGACACCACCTCTTCCCAGATCTGCATTATGTGAACTTTAAAACCTCAGACGGGGATGAAACCCTGGCAGGGCATCACACAGGGGGTACTAAGGTCTGCTGATGGATATATGCTGCAAACATTCATAGACTGGAGACGATTTGTAGCTAAATGTTAAAGAGGGCTGCTTTGCTTTGTCCAAAGCACTCTGCTCCTTTAAAATGAGGGGAGGAGTTTATAATGTTTGTCTCATGTGGATGAAAACAGACTCAGACTGAGCTAAAAGCTAAAACTCATCGATGGGGAGACTTTAGGCCATTAAAAAAATACAATAACTAAGACTGTGTCCATCATAGACAGGTAACGTTACCTAACAACATCCAAAATGGCGATAAAGTTGAATAAACACCACTATGCAACAGTTTAAACACAGACTGACCACCACAACCTTCACCTACCTTTGGTTTGTTTTTAAGCTAAAGAGAGAATTTATCCATCAAAATATTGAACTAACCTAACAGGTACAGCACGCAACACTTCCGGGTTTTCTCGTAAACTTATAATTTATTTAATTCGAGAGAGAACGGTTGTAGAACAGGTTGTACGTAGAACAGGCATGAAAGTCCCTTATCGTCCAGCTGCTGCCGCTTCAACACAATAGCAGCTAACGTTAAGTTAGTAACGTTGTCCACTGTTTTGTTAGCACTAGCTAACCAATGCCCGGTGTTTCGATTTAATTAGCGACCGTGTTAACTGGCGACCTTCTGCCGAATGCTACTGTGGTTGTCGTAGTTACAACTGTTGAAAACAGGAAAAGAATGCAAACAAGGCCTCGAAGACGAGCTAAAGACCAGCTATGTTTTTCAATACTGTGGAGTTAATAACAAAAATAAGTAAAAAGGCATTCACGAGGACGCATCTTTCTGTTTTCAACAACTGTCGTAATGACGACATTCACCAGTTAACAGGGTAGCTCGTTAAACCGAAACACCGGCTAACTAGCATTAGTATGGTTCGCTACACTGCGTGTTTACTGGTACCACTCGCATGTACACGTCTGTTATCAGCGGTGCTGACTGTTAACATGAACGTTAAAACGGCAGTTTGTTACCTTGGTTTGAAGCGCGCTCTCGGTCACCGATAGGCGCGTTCGTTTGTGTGTCGCTTTGTTGGACCGTCGGCGGTTACTCCTCGGCGTCTCCGGGCAAGTTGTAACGGTTTTCTGAGACCTCAGTCTCATTGTTCTTCTTTATACGGGACTTGTACACATCGACTCCTCTGTAGAGAAGGTGATGGCTTTAAAAGTCCGATGCTTTGCTTTTCTTTTTCTCCACCACCACCAGCACCACCAGGGTCGCTCGGTTCAGTAGCCGATAGTCGGTGTAGCTCCGCCCCGCTCATCCCCCGTGTCTTCTCGAATCGGTCTGTGTGTTTAAATCTGCCGGGCCGCGATAGGTTCACCACTGCGGACACAATGACTGGGCGGTGCTTCTGAAAACTCCAGCGTCAACGTGACACGCAAGTCACATTGCAAGGCTGACCCAGTGAGTGCGTGATTACATCTGAGCCACGCGCCATCTAGATATACGCAGAAACCCACGCAAAAAACAGTTTGTTTCATGTCAGAGTTAAAATACTAGAAAATACTAGAAACCGTAAACCAAATAGTCTCTACGACTCCAATTCAAAGACAGTGTAGTTTTTACTCAATTTATTTGATTAACTTTGATTACTTATTTTAATGTAGATTAATAACACGAAATATAACCAACATATAAATTAGGATGTATTTATAGGCTAACATCATACTTTATTGGTCCCTGGGCGAAATTCAAAAGCTACCCAGCACTATAATAAGTAAATATATAAGTAATTTAGATGACTATATTTTGTGTGAAGTTAAATATATATAAATAAGTAAATAAGACTCAAGGTAAAATTTGGTAACCCCTCGTTTTGCAGAAGAGGATGTAAAAAGTTCCTGTTTTTAGGTGTTTTGTCACTTGTGGTACCAGCATCAATGTTATCAATCAATAAAGACTTAGTTATGCTAACCAATTAAAAAGGACAGAACATATTTTATTTTTTAAAATCATACTGATTAAGAGGTTTGCTAACTTATCTCAAACATAAAAAGCATCCAGAGCTCTGGTGACATTTAAGAAAGGTGATATTTTATTAATTTCAGATTCAAAATAAAAGTATTCACACAAACACATATTGAGTAAATAGGCAAGAATAGCTCTTCACCCTTCAAAAACAAAGAAAACAAAAATAAAAATAAAATAAAAACAGTTGCATTGCTCACCGCCACTTCACTGTTACCGTGGTTAACGGAAAACATCCCATTCATCATCATCATCAAAAAAAAAAAGTCATCATTTATAGAAAAAAAAAAAAAAGGAATAAGCACACATTAATAGACTGAAAAACAACTCACAGTACTAACAGTGGTACTCGTTGTAGTACTAGTAGTAGTTATCTGTTGAGCTGGAGGTTCCCTGTTGTTGATGCTCAAATAAACTAAACAGCAGATGTGTTACAAAGCTGTAACGCAGAGAGAGTAACACAGAGACAGAGACAGAGACAGACACCCTGGTGTCCAAAATGAACCTCTCAGACGTTTACATCCTTTTTGTTTGTTTCCAGCCAAGATAATGAAATAAATACACCACAATACTTGTTCTCAATACAATCTCACGTGTGTCATGAGATCACGACTAATCCTAAGTACGGTACTAGTATGTTGAAGTTCATTTCGGGCCCTGGTGCCCACCCTCACGCCCTGTTTGTGTACCCATTAGACTGTAACTTGAGCCCTTGCTGGGTTAAATGCATCAAACTGGAGGTAGAGGTAGATTTTCCTGAGAAGCTGTGAAAGACAAAAGCCTTGTTTCAGTTCTAAAGTTACCATGAAGACACGTGAAGCCCCCCACACGTCACATGCTTCCCTAAAAATAATCACATTATTATCATCATCATTAGCGCTATATTAATAAATCTGCTCCAAGTGTAATCTCTGTGTGCCGGGGTTGCTACAGCAAATCCAGGAAGGAAAATAAAAAGCAAAAAAAAGAGCAAAACAAAACCAAAAACAAAATATAAACATGATATAATTCACAGCCCTAAAAAGCCATATTTCAGAAATATTCTATTTAATGAATCTTAGTAATACAGATCAATTCATACAACAATTGTCACAGCAGAAGGCATCTTGTCATTTCTCATCATATTCCTTGTCTGTGGTCCACCTGATGAAGGTAAAGTCAGTGGTGAAGTCCAGTCAAAAGCCCCTACAACCCACATGCACCTTAACCCGTAAATGTTGCAGCAGAATTTCCATGTCGGCAGCATGTGGGAACAGGAGTAAACAGGAGTTAATTTTCTATGCAAGACAATCCGGGCATAGTAAGATTTCGAGACGTTCTTAAAGCTACGGCTCTGGTGGGAGTAAAAGCAGCAACATTTCAATGACTTTCTTTCATTGAGACATTTTGACATAGAGCGAGCAAAGCCAACCACAGAGATCCAGAGGGTTTTTGTGCTGATTGGAAGCTGCGATATCCCAGATTTGGGAGCCAGCCCCTGAGAAAAGAACATTATTTATTACCTATATTGTCAGGAAATCAAACTCTGAGACAAACAAAATGCATTTTGCATTAAGAATGCAGTGAATATTAGTCCAGATAACTAATTGTTCCAATCTGTACAAGAGCACAACAGGCTCCAGGTTCTTAATCCAAGCATTTAACAGCACACAATAATGTAACTTTGACAAAAATAAAAATAAAAATAAAGCCAAGAACTGCAGACACAAAGTCGTGTGTGAACATTGCCTAAACTTCTACAAGTGAAAGCGGCTGGAGACACATAGACACACAGCAGGCAGCATTCAGAAAAAATAGCAATCTGAACCATAATCTGCTAGAAAACATCTCCTGGCTTCATACTCTGGGCTGTTTCAATGTTTCTTAAAATATATTAGCAACTCTGATATGAAGGAACCTGCTTGACCACAGCTACAGAGAAACAGGCAACACATTGTTTGATTACTGATTGTTCCTGTGTTTTCAATAAGTGAATAAATTCTGTAAGCGAATGATTTTACTGCTCCGTGATGATTTAAATGCTGTTTCTGAGGCTTTGTCACCTCAACATGGACACAACTCTGGAAACACTCGTAAGTAAATAAAGATATGAACACTTAAAATGTCATTGTTTTTGCAGTACAGAGTCATATTGAAGGAGACTGAGCCTTTGCAGTCTAGGGTCAGACCCGATTGTGTTTCCCTTTAGGAAATATAAACTGATTGGCTGCCATAACAAAACCTTCCACTAAGGGGCGCTCTTTGTAAAGAGGCTGAACTGAATCCTCAACTATCCTGACATCTTTGGTTCCCCCTTGCATAAATGAAACTGATCACATTTTTCAGTTGATATCTGATTGTCTGTGGTCTTTACAATCTCTTTCATAAATCAAAGTGTTTATGAACCAGCATCAACAACGTTTTGACGAGGTTTTTCCTGCGTGAAGAAACCAGCAAAAGCTGTAGTTTGAGGTAGAAACAGGGTTCGTTTGTGGCGTTTTTGGAGGTATACAGTGTTGTCCCCTGATTGTCGCTACCACGCAATTGCCAACCTTCCCTGAAGATGTGGCTACGCGCATACTGAAAGAAAGACCGAGCTGCAGTACCTCCACTGTTCAAATGCAAATATCTGACAGTGTGTCGATAGATATACGATAAACATGGATCCATTGAAGGGGGCAGGTGCTTGAATGTTGCCTCAGGGGCCAAAAGGTCACAGGGTCAAATCTAAAAAAGCAATGTTGATCCTTTAGATCAGTATTGATTGAATGTTGCTATCTCCAGCAGCCTTCCCCCTCCTAATCCAATTCTTTCAGCCACAGCATGTCTCTGTTTGATTGTCAGCTGTTACTTGCAACTGTGACATCTGCTACTCATGCAGAGAGAGAAAGAGAGACGTGGAGACAAACGCTGAGCTTTCTGTGTCACCAAACTGAATATGCAAAAACATCCATTTGTATCATAATATATGAAATTTACTGCCTTCCTTTGTAACAAACCTACACCGAGAACCTGATCAATAATCAAACAGGGTCGTGAGTCTTTAAATCACACTCAAACTGCATGAACGTCATTCACATATTAAAGAGGCCAAATGGTTGAAACAAGCTCTTCCCAAATAACTAAATTCATCATGTAAACAACGCATTTGACCACCTGTGTTTCTTCGATATCTGTATTCTCCACTGATGAATGACTTCACGTTAGGATTCATAAAAAGCAACAATGGTTTTTGTGTCTTCCACCCATACAGGCTGCTGACAGAAAGCTGTAATCTCACACAGACTGGAGTTTCAGTTGTGCAAATCTTTCTATATAAAAACCATTTCAGTGATTGAGCCAAACACCTGCAGTTTGTGATCAGATACTGATGCCCACTGGCGAAAATGCAGAGGGAGGAAAGATAAAACTCCCTCTGTTATCTAGGCTTGCTGCTTAGCCTCGATAACATCAATGATACAGCAGACTTCATGAGCCCTCACCTAAAACCTACGAAAACCAAATTCAACGCACTGTGTCGTCCGGTTTACAGAACCACGACATTAGCAGCAGCAGTTTCAGAAATGCAGGTGCACTTGCAGCCAAACTGTACCAAAGAAAGTAATAACTGCAGGCAACGACTGTTACAGATGCAGTTTTTCCTTCTTACTGCTGTTTGTGTTTGAGCTTTTGCATTTATCACTTTAAACTGGCAAAACAAGCTTTGTTAAGACGCTTGACAAAGTTCTGTATCTACGATAAACTTACTGTTGACACTGAGAAACAATCTCAACACAAGGTCCAGTCAGTAGCTGTTCTGGAGCTTTTCCAGTTTTGTACCACACGATCACATTTGGGTGGAATAGTGACTCTTTAACATATGGGAGTCACTTCTCTGAGATTTACTTCTTTTCGAGTAAACTACCAGTTAATACAGTGATTCTCTATTACTATTCATTTATAGTGTGATGGCCTCAGTGCCCTTTGCCTTGGTCCTGTGTAGTGTGTGCGTGTTTGTGTGTCTTGCAGGCCCTCGGCTGGGTAGAGCTGAGGTGCCATTACGGTAACCGGGAACATCTGGCTAGTTTTTCCTCAATTATTTAAGCCTGCCTGCCCAGACAACAATGTCTCGATCTCTGCAACTCAGATCAGCCATTGCAATCATAGATGTTTATACATCACAATTATTATCTACTTTATCAGATTTTTGTTTTAGTCTTTAGTTTGTTTTTGCCAAGTTTGGCATGCATTGATCATAAAAATGAACTGGGCTGACAGATGTAAAATGTAAAATCTCAAACACACCACATCTGCAAGTCAAGACTCCTGCTGCTGCTACTTTTCTTGCCTTGAACTGGTCCGATAATGACCCAGCAGGACCCCCTTGTGGAGCTAAATGTGAATAAGTTACAAACTGGTTTCATTAGTTGCTTCAAACCTAAACAAATACATTATGATTTCATGTTTCTATTTACATTTGAGCAGACTTCCTCCTTTAAAGTGGAAAAACAAACAGATTTTCTGCTTCAATGAGATGCAACTCAACCAATTAAATCCTTCCTCTGCTTCCAGCTAAAGCTCCACTTGTCTTTTCTCGAAAGTGAGAAAACAAGTGAGGCTGAACAGTTCGCTCCTTTGTGTCAAGAGGTTCTCTCGCTATTACACTGAACTTTAAGATTTACATGTGTCATGTATGCGTCTTTGAATATGTCATTGGCTGTCTGAGTATAAAGAGTACTTTTCAAAACTGGCCAGTGTTTATGCAGCAGCTGGTGGTGATTTCCCACAGAGAAGAGTCCAGAATCAAAGCCGCGACAGCCATCTGGTGATATTTGACTGGAACAGTAAAAACTGATTAGACGGAGGTACTGCTCGCTCTCTGGTCATCTCATGCTGTGTTAAGGCCTCAGAACAGAACCCGCATACAAAGCCTGATTTACTTCCTAACGTCAGTAGGAATGAGGCTGCTTTGCGTAGGGTAGGGGCATGGGGGTTGGGGGGGTGAGTAACAATCTTTAACAGCCGACAATCCAGAGAGGTAACACAGGTTAAAGTTCAAAAAGCTGAATGACTGATCTGCTTCAGAATGCAAAGACGCAACTACTTATGAATGATACGGTATCTGCACCGTGGCTGCTTTACAAATCTAACTCCAGTGAGTGTTCGTACAAATACAGAGACACAAGCAGCAGATACAATTACCTCTGAGCTCATATTGTCAAAAGCCTGAATTAAGCAACATCTAAAAATAGTCAGAGGATCACAAGACATTCTCTGTTTTATCCCTGATAGGTGGCAAGCTAGTCTCAAGGAGACCCTGTCCTTGTGACGGCACAGGATAAGAAGCACTTGGATCAGAAGAAGCACTAAGTCATGCAAAACACAAAGCTGAAACAAAAAAATAAAAGGCATCTGTAATGTATAATACAAAAAGCAAAACAACAAATCATCAGATATGAGCTGAATAACTGTCAGGATATGTTTCTTCTGAAGCTCAGGTAGTGTCACCTGACACCTGATTGTCCGTGTGTCTCCACAATGACAAGGATTTAGTGGACACATGACTCCAGTGAATTTAAGACAGGAAATCAAAGGTTTCCTGCTTCATTCCTGATTGCTGAAGGGCTTTTATCTACAAATATGGGCATGCATCTGACCATAAGATAATCACTCCACAAGAAGGCCAAGTTAGAAAAAAAAGGGATAAAAATTAGGTCTTTCCACGGAGAAAAATGTTGAAAAGCATTACTCCGTCAAGATACTGTACAAAGACGACAAGCAGACGGACACCTGAGAGCAATCGAAAACGTATATTATACAGGAAACAGTGTGAACGTCGCTGAGGCTCAGAGAGTCCAGCCTGTTGAGGTGCAGCGAGGGGAAAAAGAAAACCTCAACAAAGACTTTCGTTCATCTTACCACCTGCATATCTGACCTTAATCTTACAAACAGCCATTTTGAACACTAAGCTTGACAAACTACCTACAAAATTGGCAGAGATATGCATCGAACTGGCCTCATGTCAACAAACAGGTGAGGATTTTTAGATAACAAGTAGCCTGCTGTCTCAGGAAGAATAAGCACGACAGTTGCTTCAGCAGGGACGTCAGCTGTGTAGCATTCTAGCTAACAACCTATATACTCTGGCAGCGATCAATAACGGACCACATGCGTTAAAAAGTGAACCAATAACCTTGCAGATTCTTCAGATCCAGCTGTTTTACATTTGTGTCACTGGAGAATCTATGGCATTGATATGAACAGGAGCACACACCTGCATCATGCTAGCTCTTCTACATAGAGATCCAAAATGGCTGCCATGTGAATAAGGTTATATGGTTTTACACAAAATGAGGTCACAACGGTACATTTTCACGTGCCCTGAAGAAAAAACATATACCTTTTAAAGCTTTTCTGATTAAAAATAGAGAATATTCATATTTTTCATATTTTTTTTTATAGAATTCTAAATATATAGATTTTTTTCCTGCAGAGAGGACTGTTAAAGATTTAAATGATAAAACACAATAAAGAGAATAACAATAATGATAGTAATGACAATGAAAAGATAAAATAAAATTAAAAATCTCCCCTAGAGGATAAAACATTGCTGTCTATCAGTAGCTCTGTTTGTGTGTGTAAACAGTGCATTACCCTTCCTAGTTATTTCCTTCTCTTTTGTTCTCCGATAATCTGTACATTTATGCAGAAATAAATAATTCACAGGTTGTGCATACATATTTGTTTAGCATATACTGGCTCTCAGTTGGTATGTATTTTTTTTTTCCGAAATAAGTTTTTGGCTACGAAGAACAAAAGAGGTGAGTTGTGAGAAAAAAACCTGAGATAGTGTACTTCAAGTGATGTGAGTTTCAGTTTGTGTCTATACAGTTTATGGTTCTTCTCTTTTTGGCATAGATTATGTAGAAAATGAGGTTGATTTTTGGCTTTACTTAGCGTGTAATTAAAAAAAAAAAAAAAAAGGGCAAAGGCTGGGGGTTTGTTAAGACAACGAGTTGCTGGAGGCTGAGGTAGGTGTGTTCGGTTGCTGCTGCTGCTGCTGCTGCTGCTGCTGCTGTGGAGCGACACGACTGCTGACCGCCTTGTTGGAGATGGGCGATCCAGACGCACCGGACAAGGCTGACCCTGCTGCCTGAGCAAAAAGAACGCCTAGATTGTAAAAGAGACACAAAAATGACTGTTAGAATACAAAATATGACTTGAACTTCATCTCTATTTTAAAAAAAAATAGTTAAACATATTGGTAAATACACTAATTTCCCGTGAGTTAGATCAAACAATCATATTGTTGTGTTAAGTACAGAACCAATAGCCAGGAGGAGAGCTTAGCTTACAGTAGAGGCTGGAAGTAGAGGGAAACAGCTAGCTTGGCTCTCTATTTAATATTTAAAGCAATAATTCAACATTTTTGGAAAATACGTTTATACGCTCATCATAACCATGCGATCATACAGTCACAACTAGGCTCTGGGAAGTCACTGCACCTGGCTGTTGTTCACACAGGGTAACATCACGTAAGCTTCCCCTAAAACCACAAACTGTTCTATTAACATTTGTGTTTGACAACAGATTAAACAAACAAGACGCAACCTGTTAATTACTGGTTTTGATGGTAGGCAGAATGCTTAATGTTAGAGAGAAGGCTTCTGTTTCCAGACTTAATGCTAAGCTAAGCTCATCACCCCCTGGCTCTACAGTAGCTCTGTGCTTAACACACAGACATGTGAATGTTGACTTTCTTATGTTACTCTCTGAATGAAGGGAAACATGAAAGGAAGTGATCCGCTGGACCTCCTGTGCCACATGACAGTGATACTTACCAGCGTACACCACTCCATTGAGCTCCACTGACATGCTGATGCTGCTTGTGCCGTTGGTGGTGAGGTTCAGGGCCGAGTCCTGCCTGCCTTCTATAAGGAAGACGACCACAAAGAAGAGATGTGTTAACAAATCAATTACCGTGTTGTTCTATTCAGTGGAAAGACTAGTCCAGAAATGACTGCTCCCTTAACTTTCTATAAAACAGTCACCTCAAGACCACAGTCCTCTCTCACAGCACAAAAAACTCCAAAAACGTCCAGTTCAACATTTCTCTGAAGTCATCTGTATGATCAGTACTGAGAAAACATCTGCATGTTCTATCAGATAGAGTGTAACTAAGACAAACTCTGCCATATGATGGGAATTCCCACACAGACAACATACACACATGTAGTGTACGCATGCATGCATCTGCTTCTATGAGCAAAACAGGTCAACATATAGGGCTGCCGCCTCACTGTTGAGTGCTGTGGTTTGTGGTAAGAAGACAAAAATGTCTCAAGATGCTAACTGCCAGGAAAGGTAAGAATGCTTGAAAACCAGCTCAGGTGAATTCTGGTGTAAATTGGTGATGCCCACAGTAAGCGTAATGGAGTCATATTGATACAACTTAATGAAACTGAGCAGACTGTGACAACGTTGTCTCACTGTGTTGACTGAATACATGAATATGGATTTTCAGATCCTTCAAGGCAGCACCTGGCAGCCTCTTCTATTATCCATGTACATATTACTTTCAAGCAATGTCATTCAGAAGAGTTTGGTTTCCCCGATAGTTCAATGTAGAGGCAAAATCAGCCTACAAACCTCAGCCTGTCTTTGTCTTGCTCTACTCGTGTGAGCTGAATGTATCAGGAACTCCAGTGTGTTCAGTACCTTGGTTGTTGATGCGGATGTTCATGGGTAACTGAGCAGTCATGGCCAGCAGGTTGTGTTGGAGCGCTCTCTGCAGCAGCCGGTGGTGTTCCTCGGCGGGCAGTGCCATTTTCTTCTCTGGCGGCTCGCCGGCCTCCAGTTTGTCCCTCAGCTGCTCCAGAGCCGCCACCTGAGCCGCCATTGCTGCCTGAGCTGCTGCTGCCTGTACAGCAGCCACTGAGTGACCTGCCAAGGCCCCTACTGGCAAACGAGCCATACCGACTCCGGGCAGCGGCTGGCCTCCCTCCTCTTCTGACCGGACATCACAGAGAGGGATGAGAAGAGGGAACTTAAGTCATGTAAACTCATATACAAATAAATATGATGAGCTATCCAGGCAAGATATAAATTACATTCCTCCTGAACCACAATGACAGAAAAACAGCTTGTTTAGGTTATTGCTTCTGTGCAGCATGATATACAAATCTCACCTTTCTTGGTCTTCTGAATAGGAGTCAGTGACGCCCCATTGGTGCCCACTGACAGGCCTGCACTGGCTGAGGGTAGCTTCGGTGATGAGAGCATAGTGGGTGTCCCGTTGGGCGAGTAGGTGAACAGGGAGCTGCCAAAGCTCTGTCGTCGGCCCTCTCGCCGATTGCTGTCGATGGCCGCCTGGAGCTCATTGGGGTTGCTCAGACCCCTCTTATCACATTCATATGGGTACAGGTACTTCATGTATCTGGAAAGAACACAATGTATTTCTGTTAAAATACATACATCATCAGGAGTATGTAAAGAGCTGTATAATGTCTTCTGTGTCTCTGTAGTAGCTTTGTCAAGTCTGAGAGAAAGACCCTAGTCATGTCGTAGTGATGTCATCAGGATCACTTGTCCTGTGTAACAAAACTTGGGTCATAGAGTTTGACAGACATTTTGACAGTGATTTTTGCGAAGTGGAATTTCCCCCACACTAGAGACTGAAAGATATGTTAGCTTCTGCTGCGTTGAAAAAACAGCTCGAGCATATGAGATAATGAGTAGAGATACTCGTGAAGATGATCTTGAAACTACAGGTCTCTTTTTTGTAAGTCAGATCAGTGGTGAAGCTAATTAAGAGTGAGAGCGTGCTGCCATCTGAGCCAGCTCCAGGAAATGACTTCAAACACAGGGGTTAATTGGTAAAACGAAATGGTTGTTGACATCTGATAGCCAGCAGCACCACATGCTTGAATCGTTGAGCAGAACAAAAAGGATTATAGTTATGAAGAGTTGTTGCTAAAGTTACTGTATAGTTACCCTAATCAGTTGCGTTATTACTGATCTCTATCCTGACAAGATGTCAGTAATCAAGTCTGTCCAATAAGTGAGCTGCTTGTAAGTTAACTTTACAGGCTCCTCTGGATTGTAACAAGAGGTGTGAATCGAAAGAACCGTAACTGAGTAACCTTTCAACTACAACTCAGCCAAAAGAGAAAGAACAGGAGGTGAGTTCACACCCTGTGTGTGTGTGTGTGTGTGTGTGTACTGACTGTGTACGGAGGGTGAAGGCTGCACTGGTGATTGAGGTAGGCAGGTTGAGTCCCTTGGTGATCTCCCTCCACAGTTTCTTGTTGATGACCTCTACCAGGCCGCCCTTCTCTGTCACCAGCCTGTAGAGCATGTACAGATCCAGGACCTGCTTGGCCATGATGGGAATACGATTTACTGGGGTTCCTGAAATACACACACACACACACACACACACACACACACACACACACACACACACACACACACAGGAGGAAAAGGTCATGGCAGGACACTTATTTTCTCACACATGTTTGAAGAAAGCACGCTACACACAGCGAGGAGCAGACCAATCAGAGCCATCAAATCAATCGACTGATCGAAGGATTGTATAAGGAAAGTAAAAACACCAACTTAGAAATATGACAAAAATGACAAACATTTGTCTGGTTCATGTTACTCAACCTGACCAGACTATTCTTGTCTCCAAACTAGAGATGACATTAATGTTTGTTAATGACCAACCAAGTATGAGACAGTGCCAAGTGCCTTGGGACATGATTTAATCAATACTTACAATTTTGTAATCAATTACGACAAATGTCGTTTTCCTAGCGAGGAAAAATAAAAGCCTTCATTAACGCTTTCATCAAATTTTATTCATTTAAACTGACCCCAAACATGTTTGACACAGAACATGGACAATCCTGTTTCCATATTAAGGAGAGTCATTGATTTGACCTGCAGATGGCGCTCTCAGATTCAGGACTTGGCATATCCGCCCATTGCTGGTGGCTCTGACATTGTAAACATTTAGTACTGGTTTTTCATCCGTGAGCACATGCTTCTCCTGTCAGCCTTGAGGCATGCTCATCTGATTAAGCCATGAGTCAACATTGTCACATTTATAAGGCTGCTTGGTATGTTAAATATCTGAAATGAGCCACTGGGGATTTATGCACCCAACATATACAAATACAATGTTACACAATTCCCAGCATGATAAAGAGTTGCCTGGATGAGAAGATATAGCAAATTTCGTTGGGCTCAGTTTGCTTATCTGATGTTGTGTGCGTCATCGATGTGAAGACCCTGCGTGGTGGCTGAGTCATTGTTTGAGACTGTGTGTGTGTGTCAGAAGTGCAGGCAGGCAGTCGTGTGGACAAGCAGCAGGATGGAAAGGTAAACCAATCCATTCTCAGGCAATAATATGATATGTCTTGTCTTGTTATAGCCTGGGAACGATGAGGGACTGCACAACCATAAAGCAATCATCTCCGAAATGAATAAAGACCCCACCCATGTGAGTGAAAGATGAGTAGACGGTGTTGTGTCATATGTCAGAGAGAGACGGGGGAAGGGAGATCATCCCACTCTATATCCAACTATCAAGAGGCTCTTTATAACATTGGCTGGAGATGAAGCGAGGATATATAATATAGAGAGATATGGAAGGATCAAGGCTTTATTTTAACAAGAGAGAAGTAATGTACGAGATGTACTCATGATATAGTGTTTATAGAAACGTTAAAAACACACACAGTTACATACCTCTCTTTTGCATGAAGCTGAAAAGGTCATCCAGAAACTCTTTTCTCTTTGGGTCTCTATCCAGTTCATACAGCTGTAGAAAGGAAGAGGAGAGAGATGAAACAACAACTTGTGATTTTACATCTGACAACAGTTTGAGATCTGACAAGGGAACACCAAGACTACAGTGACTACAGACAGAAAATGTCCTTAATGCTCCCGATGTTACAAGGCCACCCCGTGCAATAATGTGTGACCGTAGATGATCGCACTGTAAATGATGACATGGACATTCATCCTTTAAGATCATGTCATGAAACCAATCAGTTGCCTTCTGATCATGAGAGGAGATGACAGAGAGAGAAACTTAAAGAAATGCTATGGACCTGTGAGGCTTGATGAGAACCTGATGTGGGTCCAGCTGCTAGCGGGGCCCCGGGCTCTGGAGAGTTCGGTGAAAGTTAGCAGTAAAAGTGGGGCGCCCACTCGGGGGCGGGGGTAGTACAGTGAGGCCATTGAGCCTCAGGTTGTTTTTCTAGCCTAGTTTGCCAGTGTGATAGTGAAATATCATGTTGTGGGTCTTTCTATGAATCACACACATCATGCTTCAGTATCTAACTCAAAGACACTTCAGCTGAGCTCACAGTTATATCTACCGATCAACTACACATCACACAGTATCTATGTGAGGTGACTGGGTTTCATAATCTGTTATTGAAAATAACAGTGAAACACAGTGTACAACAAAGGCAGCGTATTGTTACTACACAGACACAACAGGCCATGGTTAGCACGCCAACCACAGCTCAGCCAGAGGCAATGCATTGTACGACAGCTGTTTTTGTAATTGATTAATGGCTGACCGCTTCCTGCTTCTGAATTTCTGCTGCTTCATTTCGTCTTGTGACGAATATCTTTGGACTGTTGGTCAGACAAAACAAACAACTTGAAGATGTCACAATGGACTTCTAGAAAATAGGACTGAGAAAGCTCATTTGTGATATGTTATAGAGCAGAGTCTTAGGTACAAATGACCAACATCGAATAACTATTATTACATGCAGCTCAGCAAGCAAGAAAGACCGTTTGACAATATTTTTTATTAGGGGCTGAAACCGTTTAGTCTGAGAAATGTCCAAAAATGTCTGATATCTGATAGTGATGAAAGATATTCAATTTACAATCATACAAAAAGCAGCAAATCCTCACGTTGGAGAATCTAAAACCAGATCATTTCTTTTGCTTAAAAAAATGATTAAAACAAATAATCAAATATCAAAACGCTTGCAGATCAGTTATCTGTCAGTCAGCTAATTGATTGATTGGCTACTTGTTTCAGCTCTGTTCTTTATTTAGGAATTTTCAATATAGTCCTGTAACATGTATTGGCAGCAGCACTGATAAAATCACCACTGAACGAGTGTGTGTGTGTGTGTCTGTGTGTGTGTGCACGAAGAAATTGAAGAAACCGTGAGCTCATTTGACATTTGACTGAAATGCGCACACTAAGATTGATTCGTACTTGCAAAAGACCAAACTCCAGTCACTTAGTTAACTTGCTTTAAGCACTCGGCCAGTAAAAATAAAAATGAAAGGCCTGTTCAGCTGAAGTCTGGTATCAGGGTGACAGCAGTGGCCTCTAACCACTAACAGACTGTCCCTCATTGTGGCATTCAGCCCTCATTAGTGACACCAAGCTGCCATCAGATCTTATTATGTAGTGGATAGGGGGAACAGAGGGCTGGGGACTGTTGGACTGAAGAGGGTTGAGGTGGATGGGGCAGTGGGGGATGCCGGCTAATGTACAGGCCTGCTGGAGGCAAGGGGGAGTTTTAATTACAGGATGCATGCATTTCGTGAAGTGCCGCACCATAAATCTTGGAAATTACCTCCTCAACTCCCATCCCCCCCATGTTGCTTTATTTGCTCTCTCTCTCTCCTGATCACACAAACAAATATTTCCCTAGTGGCATGGTGAGAACGCTATCACTTGGAAACAAGGGGGATAAAGCTCAGATCCTAGTCCCTCTAGTGCTACAGATGTGGTAAGATGGCTGCTCACTGGAGCGCACAAATACATTTTGAATTAAAATATTCTCAAACACATGAAGATGGTTTAATTTTGAACTAACAAAACACAATTGTTCTAGCATGGCACCAGCTATCAGCGTAAGCGACACTAAACAAGCTACTGAAACTGAGATTTTCATTGTTCATTTGCGACAATTTAAAGACGTGCAACTGCAGCGTTACCATGTTGAAGTTTCGCTGTTTCCCTGCCAACTGAAGACTACAGTGAAGTGTGAACTGTGTTGACATGTTCACAGTATCCCTCTTACTAAATGCATATCAAGTTTCAAGTCTCATTCAGTATTCACTGTTAACACAGACGTGGACTCGGCATCCTGCTTGCATCCACGAACATGTGACTATAATCTAAATTCCTGCAGCTGTTACCTTCTGTTTGTGTCTGCCGCCATGTTTCTAACATTGATTTGTACTTTTGAAGGTTCACCTGCCAAAACTCGGATTGACTGTATTTAGGATACGGAGATCCATTTCCAGATCTCACATCAGTGTTTGTATAAAGGTTACACAACAATTTGTCTCTGTAACCAACATGTAACCAACAGGATTTGAGCCAACACAACCTAACGCAATCCAATAATATTAATAGAATCACTGACTTTCCATTTTCCAGTTACTTTAATCTGGATAAACACTCACAGAGTAGGATTAATAAGTGCATTTTATTCATGAGAATTTTATCATCAAGGCTGTATTGCAATTTTCACTGCAGCCAACACATACTGCAATCAAAACGACGCATGCTTTGCCTTGCAAATCTGCCCGCATGTATAGAACAACTTGGAGAAAACCTGCTAAGACGTAAACCATGCTAGCACCATGACAGGAAGGTTGGGTTTGTAATTAAATACTGGAAGTAAACGGCATGCTTTAGGGCTGTGCTCTGTGGCAGGTAATAAAAACACATATTCAACAAGCAACCTATCAACTAGTATGCCTTATTTAGAACAATGTCCATGTATACACAGATGCTGATAAAAAATGCACTGAACAGGGTTTGTTTAGTAGCTTCAAGTATACACATCACTCTTCATTATAATATATGCACTTTAAAACATGTCAACCTGTGGCTTGGACAGAAGCTGGTAATGGAGGATTGTGGAGAGTGATGCACGTTATGGATCGAGGTTGTTGGAAATAGCTGCAATGACGATCCTGTCCAACCGGTAGGACCACTGCCATTATATGTCCTCTGTCTTTATCTCTATTTGTCCTCTTTGTCTTTGTATCTGTTCATCTTTCTTTTCTCTCTACCCGTTTTTCCTTTCTGTCTTTCACACTCTTCTACCTTTCTGCATTTCCCCATTTGTCCTTCAACTTCTGTCGGTTTCCCTCTCATTTTGTTTGTCTCTCTCAGCTCCATGTATATGTACATTATAAGTCCCCTGCTCTCCAGTACCGCCACCCGCCACACACACACACACACACACACACACACACACACACACACACACACACACACACACACACACACACACACACACACACACACACACACACACTTTACACACACACACACACACTTTAGACTTTTAGTGGGTTACATAGGTTTTCATGTCTATAGTATGTGCGCTGGGGCAGGGGCCCCTCCTGGATTAAAGCTCTGCTATTCAGATAAAACGACACGAAACTAGATAAACGACTAGAAAGTGGGCCAACCGGTAACACTGGGAGTCAGTTCAAGCCCTGTCACCAAATGCACTACAACAAACTTAACATTTCCAAATAATCTAAAAAGCTCCGGAGTTTCTAAAACTTAAAAACAACTTTTTCTACACTTTAAAACAAATAATGGAAGAGCCAAAGTTACACATTATACAGATCTTTTGCAGTTGCTGGTGTTTGTGATGTTTGTTCCGGTGACAAATGGTGACAGCGGAAAGGTAGCCAAATGTCGGTTAGCTGCTAAAGTGTCAAGACTTCAGACTTCACAGCCACTTCTAAACAAGCAATTAGTGTTCGACTGTTGTCTGATAGTTTCCCACTCTGGCTGTGTATGTAGGTCAGTGGCAACCCGTCTTGCAGATAAATTATAAACAGGTCTCTGACACAGAAAACAAAGCTGATTTATACTGCAAATAATCAGTAACCAAAGAGCAGCCTGTTGCTGTGGCTCTGCAGCCATCAAAGCAGTTGTGGTAGGTAATACTGTAAGAGGGGGGAGTATGTGTGTGTGACGGGGGGAGGGGTTCACTTCACCATTAATGCAAATGGCAGTTAGCAAGCCAGCAGCACACAAGTGTCACATAGCACATAATAGAGGCTTTGCAACTGAAAACCAAAACTGAGAGGAGACCGGGGTATCGTCTACATGCTCCCTTACACCTGCCAATCACCTCCATCACCTCGAGGTGACACACACAAACACATTAGGGGTTAAAGTTCCTGCAGCAAAATCACTGAAATTAGTGGATCGGCTTGGTTGTGTTATTACAGGCAGCTACGAGTCCTTGAGTGTGATTTAACACTTTTTTTTTTTTTAGAGATACATAGTGATAACTGGATGTGTTTAGACCTCCTCCTTTGCATAATATGTGTTTTATCTCAGGGATGTTTGTTCCTGTGACTGCAGACAGCAGAAACCAGGTTAACACAGAAACTAAATCCCCTTTAAACAAATGTCAGAGGACCAGTTTCACAACGTCACATTAATACAAGTTGTTTCTTCTCATGAGATTAGTAAAAACTTCGCCCTGATTGACTTTAACGGAAAAAAAACGCTGCTGTCTCACTTATGTAAGGTTGTTTTAAGCATGACTATATCAAATTAAATGCTTTAAAAAAAAAGAGACTGATGAGTGATGGACTCACAGAGTTGATTTTTAAAGATGAAGAAAGCATGTATGTATAAACACGACAGTGGGGGTAGGGAATGTATGGCGAGCGGGGTTAAGGGGGGGTGGGTCTTGATACGGCTCATGAACACATGATCAGCCATATTCAAACACTGCATTGTTCCAGGCCAAAGCCCTTTTATGAGTGTCATTAATGTACCAAAGCAAACACAACCACCAGCATAGCATTGCGTCAGTGTTCCCACAAATAGAAAGTATAATCTCATAATATGTACATTATTTTATCTCCGCAATGCAGTGGTCCACTTTTTTGTTGCTGAGATGACACATGTGTAAATTACAGCCATCTAACAGAACGAAATGTCAGCGGTGACGTAAAATGATTTGAAATGTCAGGTGTCTGTCATGTGATGAACATGAATGAGTGAACAAGGAACACATGATGCTGGTTATTTACTCTTGTGCTGTAATCGTTTACTTAAAAAGGTGTGCACCGCATATCATCAGACAAATTATAATTAGAGTAAGCCTTTCTAGCATGTTAAGTTTTTAAAAACCCCAAAACATAGAGGTGAAACAATCTGACCACACCGTTGTGGAATGTTTTTGTAAACGGACAAAAAATATCTCTATTTAGGAGATTTGTTTGAGATTGTTTAGGAGGACATTCTAGGTGAAAAAGCTCACAGAGAGGTCAAGGCTAAATCTAATCATGGTTTGTAAAAGTGGTTCATAAGCTTTGGCTTCAGTAAAAACACACCTTCTCCTGTGTACAGAGGGAATTTTACTGAGTGGGATCAGCCTATTATTCAATTTTACTGCACTGAAGTCTATACTCCGACTATTGAAGCTGTCATCCGATTACCTTCATCACAGTAAAGTCATAAACAGAAACGGCAGAGCAGTTAACACAGCTGGGATTCTGCTGCACTATCGTAGGTACAAAACACTGCAGTCAGATTTCTGTTTTTCTCCATGAAAGGATGCAGGTCAACGTCACAAAAGAACCAAAATTCATTGTGACTGGAATATTTTAGAAATGTTCCTATCTTGGTTGAGAAACCAGATATTAAAACGTCACACCAGCTGATTAGTCTGTCTGTTCTGCTTGACTTCCAAATCAAAAAGAATCAGATTCTTGAAGTGACAAGCTGTGTTCTTGTTTTCATTTCTCTGTGCCACAGGGTTGCGTTTTGCTGCTATTTGCACGACACTTTCCCAGACATCACCTGTTAATCAAGCAATGTAAGCAGCTCTGACGCCTCCTTCACTTGTCGTCTGTCACTGTTCATCATGTAATGCCTACAGTAATAGCAAATACATGAAGAATGTAATGTAACCTCAAGACACTCAGGACAAGTGAGTAAGCCAATACTCAAGCTTCTGTTATACAAACACACCCTGCTTTGATCAAAAACTGCACATATCACACCCCTGAGTCATGAGCCAAAAACTTACAAACTGAAACATTGGAACATGTCTGACTGCTGACATGTCAGAGTGTAAGAGCATTTTCTTCCGACCTAGAAAAACAAAAGAGTAAAAAAAAAAAAAAAAAAGATAAATCTAAAGTGACAAATTTATTTTCCTTATGTCCACTGAACAGTTAAAATACAGTGGAAATTAGTTCCACTCATTACTTTGTCAAAACCAAATTAAATTGCTTCCTTGTGCTTCTTATGTTCATTTGGAAGATAACCTAATCCAGTCAGTTGACAGAGCTGAAAGCAGTGTGACAGAAACTGCACCGACATGTCTCCGTAAACTAACATCTATAATGAATCCATTTTTGTCTCTGCTCTCCGCCCAGCCCTTCCCCATCCCCCGCATGCACACAATTAACAGCAACAATAGAGCTGTCCGATTGCAGATGCATCGAACAGAGTTTTATTGACAGGCGGGATCAAATGCGTCATAATCCTAACTGACCGGCTGACCCCGTATAATTCAACCCAATCGACTGAGGATGCAGAGACGCTGTGACTGACTGAATCTGATGTCATTTTATCTGCTGCAGTCACATTTACCACTAAAATCGAAAGCGATAAGCTAGTTGGAAAATGACAGTGGGAATACACAGGGAGTTTGCATAGCTGCTAAATAAAACCACATATTTGAATGTGTCAAGTGTGGCAGCAGTACTGTGTGGAAGCAGCAGTAATTCATGAATACCCTTCGGACATGTTTTCAGACAAGGTTCAACGTGGACTTGATGTTTTCTATGGCTCAAACGGCACAGACAATCTACAAGATTAACTATTAACTATCCTGGTTTGGTAATAAAGTTTCCCAGCTTGGTTTCTAAACTCCAATTAAACAACTCTGCTATAAATGACATGGAACTTTGTAAGTGAGACCTCAGTCTTCAAGGCTTTACCAAAGGATTTTTATGCTCTTCATCGGTTTGATATAATTGGATATATCCCCTTCTGACATGAGATAAGATGAAAAGCAGTTGACGAAGACAGGGCATAAAACCAGAATGAGCACTATCCCACATTTAGATGCACTCCATTCCTGCCTGCTATTGCCAGCTACCATGGCTTGGAGATTTGGATAAGAATCAGAAATAGCAGACAGCTTTCCCAGGACCCTTGAGAGTCTATGTGGCTGCGAGCAATCTGTTCTAACCACCCTGCTAATGAGTAGTATCATGATGATGTATATCCAAACTGGGCAGGGCAACGCTGTACAGACTGAGGGAGGGGAAGTGGGTGTAACAGCAATTAGAAGATCATAAACCGACGTATTGAAAGAGTGCAACCAAATAACAGATACTGCTCAAAGAATCAGTTATTTGGTGCTCCTGGTACAAAACCTTCAGTGTTATTTTCCTCTGAGAAATACATCTGTGAATTTGCCTTCCCCTCACAATTGCAGAAAAAGACTGACCTAGATAAAAATCTAATGAGCTTTTGTGTGGAAGTTGAAGGTATTCATTCAGCACCAGTGCAGATGACAGTGATAACATTTATGTCTGAAGGCAGAAAGATGGAGACAGAGATAGAAGGGTAAGTGAAAGTTCAGGGAAAGGTCCGTCACAGTGCTTATAGACTGTTTGTATATGTGTGAACAGGTCAAAGACATGTCAGAGAACACTAACATCGGGTGATTTTCACCCACACAATTCTTGTCATGTGATTTTCATTGTGTTGCTGCTGTCTGAGTTGCATGGGTCCTTGGGTAGCTTCAGGCTGGTCACTGATGTCATTAATGGTATGTTTGTTTCCCTCCTCCCATCTATGGTTTTTTCAAGAGGCATGCGTTCGGGTGATTTTCACCCGACGTTAGTGATAGAGGGTGCCATTTTTTGTCTATATCTCCCACAGTTGTCAGTGATGCAGGAAGACTGTGCCTTCACCAGACAAGGCTCACATATCCCAGGAATGGGTGGACCGAAGAACAAGTTCCCAGCTCCATTTTTTTTTTTGTCTGGCAATTTCTCGTAAAGGATTACCTAGAATTTTATGTGATATTGTATATTGGGAAATTAAAGAAGAGTACTACAATTTGGCATACAGTGTTGTACTTTTACATAAATTTATGAAAACTGTATTTTATCCGGGATATTATACTAGGTAAAATATACCCGACGTTAGAGATGGTGTTACTAATTTTAACGTTAGTGTTCTAGGGTTAATCTGGTCCAGGAAGGCTAACAAGGTGCACCTCAGCATGGAGCGCCTTGCCAGGTGATGGATGGTCAGAGCAATGAGAGTAATGGTTGATAACAGTCACCTAGTTCCATGGAGGGCAGATATCTGCATGTGGCTCACTGGAGACTGAGATATTGTGGCCACGTGGCCCAATCAATACGAGGGTGGCCTACAGCTTGACCTAAAGTGTCCTCTGGGTTTGTCCTCTACATGAAGAGACAGTCTTAAAATTCTAAGCAACTTCAATTTGCCCTTTGGAGTTTTTTTCTTAACAAAAACTTTTCAGTCCTAACAAATGCGGCAAATGCAAAGAAAACATTTGCATAGTAGATGAAGCAATTTACATGCCACGTTTGCAAATGTAGATGTACAGAGAGTAAATGTTTGTATACTGATATATTTTTAATTGCTCCTCCGCTATCGCTGACCTTCATTTGGACCATAAGCTGATCCCTGGCTTTTCCCTTGCTCTCGTTTGTGCATTACTATAATTCTTGACCCATTGTCAAGCATGAAACAGTTGGCAGGACATCGGTATCCTCGTGCAAGAGTGAGAGATACACTATAATCAAAATGGGATCATCAAAAGTAGGGCACATGAAAATAATATGCCCAAACTGTCCTGTCCTTATAGTATTTGCTCCACTGACTGTATTTTTGTCTTTATCAGATATCAAATTCAACTCATGTATAATTAATCCACCGACCGAGCGGCCGCCCCATGTGCGAGGGCTCGCTGCGGGGGCCCGGGTTTGAGTCCTGACCTGTGTGGCCCTTTCCCGCATGTCATTCTCCCTGCATTTCCTGTTGCTCTTCAGCTGTCTATCAAATAAAGCAAAAAGGCCAAAAAAATAATATTTAAAAAAAAAAAAAAATGTAATAAAATGATGTGAAGCATTCCAGTAAGTATGTACATTAGCAGGGCCCTGAGACTGGTGTACATCTGAATGGTATGCAGCCATTATCAATGGCTTTCTTGTTATGGCATGTCAAAATATCGGCAATGGAAACAGGTCCATTATCAGCTTGTATTGGTGTGAAATGTAAGTAAAGAATCACCACTTGTATCTGTAGTGTGAAAAGAGCCAACAACTCAGACCTCCTGCCGTGCCAACACAATTAAAGAAGGTCGGCCATTATCATACCGACAAGGCATGGCAGCCCGAGTGTTGTCACATGGGTTAAATGTGCCTTGAAGATTATTGATCAAAGCACTTATCAGGTCTTTTATGATACAATGTCAGAGAAGTGCACCCTGCTCTGCATAATGTTTGAGCTGTTGACGGCACAGAGGGGTATTCGGACCTTGAAAAATGCGCAGATAAGTATCTCTGTCTATGTTTGACCTATTTCTTAATTGATTCTTGCAAGTATGAAAGCTTTCAGCACAGGCTCTGAAGGCGACAGCAAACACGCATTGCTTTTGTTCAAATGAATGCCTTTCACTGGCTTGTTGTATGAAAAGATGCCACTTAGGGCTGTTTGATGACAACTTCAACCTTTCAGTGTAGATCTATTTTTGTGCTCACATTGAGACACAAGGCTACGGTAAAGAGTCCTTTATGCAGGGACAAAAGGAGAAAGAAAGACGCGAGGCAGCAGTCACACATTTCCTTCAGAAAGGGAAAAAAGAGATCAAAAATAAGACACACACAACAGTGGAAAAGCCAAAGAAGGATTTGTGCAAGTCTCCCTGCTTAAAAGTAATCAATTCCTCATTTTATATGAAGGCTGCCACACGCTGAAGTCAGGGGGAAGGTTGAGAGAGTAACCATACAAGTAATCAAAGAATGTGACAAAATGAAATCAATTGTGTACAACATAACACAAGAGTCGAAGAAAGACAGGCTGAAAGAGCTAGCCTCAGCCTTTACGCAATCTTTGTTTACATTCCTGCTACAACTCCCCCCCCCAATCCTCCTACGTATTGAGCCTCTGCCAATTTCTAGAATCCCCATGGCTGTACAGTTTCTGACATCAGCTCTGTGCTGCACGCTAGGTGTTAGACACGAATCTAATGCTCTGCAGCGCTTCACAGTCAAAATGAGCATGTACTACACACTCTTGGCAGTTGTTCAAAATCCAGTGCCAACTGACTTTTTTTCTGCTCCCTCAGTCACACCTACTCTTTCCCCCTGCTATGCATCTCAACAGGAAGTCTTTCCATGCTGCCTCTGCCTTTTGTTTTCATGACATGAACAGGGCCCCCTTAACCCTTTGTTTTCTTGTTGTTAAACATAGATCGCAGCAAGCATAATAAAACATGAAAAAAATGAAAGATCTCATATGCTCAGCCCGTGTAGACTACTGTTAGGAAAACCAAGTCCAGATGATGTGCTTTACTTAAATAGTTTGTTGCTTTTGAGTTAATGGACTAAATTTAAGGAAATGGATTGTGAGTGGTGTGTAAAATGTTGTTTAAGTTGTGCAAAGACAAAGCTTGGTAATTCTTAAACATAGTTGGATGTTAGTTATTCATTAACAGCAAAAGGGATTAAACTTTATTCACTGAGTGATTTTGTCAACCTATGGACACTGTGTGTGTGTGCAGAGAGAGAGTCTGTATATTTTAATTTCAAGGCAGCACTCAGCGGGTTTCAATTTTGCCCTTCCAGTGCTTTTTAACTAAACAAACATACAGCTGTGAAAATGCACAACTTCATATAAAAATTCAAAAACAACATGGTCCGTCCTATTCATACAATCCCAAGGCAGATCAAAAGACCCCCAGGCTTAACGCCAGAGGAATATAAACCCAGCGAGCACTTATAAGATAGCTGTATCAGCACAAACCTGATGGGCAATCCCAATAAGTGTCGCTCCCAATTGGCTCTCATTCGAGCTACACTTCCTGTAGTCACTAACTGCCCTCCCCTGCTCTCAATGAGTGTATGTGTGTGTGAGCAATTTAATGTTTAATGCCAGCTCCCCTCCATTCGCCCTGATCATGGTGAGTGCCATGAATTTTTAAAGACATCCCTACTTTACTGTCCATCTGGGCTCCATCTGCCCAGCTGCTGGTGTTTAACGCAGACAGAGACACTGGAGAGGAGACTTCAAAGGCTCTACATGGCCTCTGGACGATTTCTGGCCTGAGGAGGATATTATTTACAAAGGGGGCAGTGGAGTGGGGCAGTTGTATGAATGTATTTAATACCATCGAAGAGACTACACATTGATGAAACCATATTGTGATTGTACGCAAATATTTTGTGGATGAAGAGCTTCCCTGAAGCTGAAGAGCCAACATCTTTCTCAATGGACTGAAACAAATTAATAGCAAAAGGTAACATTAAGTACATAATTAATGAAAATATATTTTTTCACAACTTTTCTCATGCTTTTAACTCTGACAATAACCATGTTGGCAGTTGAGAAGTTGGTCAACAAATTTATCAAGATAGGCATTAGCTAACTGTTGGTATACTGCCAAGCAAAGTGCGGCACACAGCACAACACAACACCGGCACATTCAACCCCATTGAATACTCGCATGGCCAAAAAAAAAAACAAGGCAGCAAGCCAGGCACCAAAGATGGAGAAAAAATATGATATTATGTGTTGCTGAATGTCCTGAACTGCACAATATAAAGAGGAAGGAAGTAGGCATATCAAGTGTGTTTTCACAGGTAGGCAATATTTGTAGCCTATATGACAAACAAAGCTTATGGTTTACAAAGTGTTACCCCTCAGTAGCTCCTTGTACTGCAATTTGCCCTAAAGGCCCTTAACAAACCAACAAGCCAACAAATAAACGCTAGCTTATGTAGCTAATGTAAAATTGGGCTAAAATAGTTGACTACACAGTTTACATGATGGCACGCTTGCTTGTTTGTAAATGGAGACGTGAAGACTGCTTCTCCACTATCGCTGACCTTCCTCTGGACCTTTAACTGCTCTTCTAGCTCTAACTTCCCTTGCCTTAGTTGGAGCATTACTATAATTCTTGACCCACCGTTAAGTATGAAACAGTTGGCAGGACATCGGTGTTCTCATGCAAGAGTGATTGATACAGTATAATTAAAATGGGGTCATCAAAAGTAGGACGCATGAAAATAATATGACCAAACTGCCCTGTCCTTATAGCATTTGCTCCACTGACTGTATTCGTGTCTCACGTGTGAGAGATACTGTATACATATGATATCATATATACTATATATAGTATATATATATATATACACTTTTTTTGTAATGGTTACATGTTTTGTTACTTTTAAGAGGATTTAGGACATTTGTCTCTTTTCTGCTGCCCCAATACAATGAATTAATGGGTTTTTGTTTTTCCTTTGAAAATCACACACACACACACACACACACACACACACACACACACACACACACACACACACACACACACACACACACACACACACACAACACAGTTTACATGATGGCACGCTTGCTTGTTTTTAAATGGAGACGTGAAGACTGCTTCTCCACTATCGCTGACCTTCCTCTGGACCTTTAACTGCTCTTCTAGCTCTAACTTCTCTTGCCTTAGTTGGAGCATTACTATAATTCTTGACCCACCGTTAAGTATGAAACAGTTGGCAGGACATCGGTGTTCTCATGCAAGAGTGATTGATACAGTATAATTAAAATGGGGTCATCAAAAGTAGGACGCATGAAAATAATATGACCAAACTGCCCTGTCCTTGTAGCATTTGCTCCACTGACTGTATTCGTGTCTCACGTGTGAGAGATACTGTATACATATGATATCATATATACTATATATAGTATATATATATACACTTTTTTTTGTAATGGTTACATGTTTTGTTACTTTTAAGAGGATTTAGGACATTTGTCTCTTTTCTGCTGCCCCAATACAATGAATTAATGGGTTTTTGTTTTTCCTTTGAAAATCACACACACACACACACACACACACACACACACACACACACACACACACACACACACACACACACACACACACACACACAGAGTCTCCATTACTCTGCATAATCAGATCTCACTCTAACTCTCTTAATGACACTGTCGCCATAGTTGAATATCACTGGGGGTGGCAAAAAATACATTTCCCTTCAGTACCTATCCAGCATTTCACTCGGTGTCTGATTGGAACAGATGCATGCAAGCCTACTGGCAGCAGGTTAGCCCATGCACCATTAGCCTTAAAAGGAGTGCAAACATTTCCCGGAAATAAAAAACGCAGAGTCTGATGCAAAGAGTGATAGTGATATGGATATTTAAAAGAACAGATGTATGGGGGGAGGGTTGTGTCGGTATCACTGAAATAACTCAGTTGAAATGGCACTCCACCAGCAAAGCAAATCAGTTTCAATTACAAAATTATCCAGTGATGCTGGCATAATTTGATAGCTACTCAAATCCTTGTCATTTATTTCATTCTGCCACAGACAGATATGACAGTGCTGGCAAAGTGCCTTGAATATTTTGATTAATTCACTTAAAACCGCAGTGTAATCAGACAGCCTAACAGACAGCGCCTCCTGGCTAGATTTAGTTTGACCTTTCAGCTGAGAGTGTGGAAAGTGGAAGGTGGCTGGGTGATTCTCCAGGAATGCAGGTTGGCTGGTACATCTTAGCCACATACAGCCTGAGGCTAACCTCACCTAAAAAGGTTTGTGTGCACTTTTCTTGACACCTTGACTCTAGATAGGTGTGAAGAACTGATGTTCAACTTATTCATGGACTCTTTTTTTCTGACCCCATTTCACTGGGTCAACTTATTCTACTAGTATTATTAAAGCAGGGTCACTACATTAGTGCTGGACCTTTTATTAGACTGTTGTTATACTACAATCTAATTAGTTACTTCATGGTTTTATTTATGTTCAGTGATCTAATTAGCATTTTCCCACCTACTGAATCCCATGTGATGTGAGGAGGAAGAGGTTTCTTTTGAATTTTCTCTGTATAAATGTCATAGTTTGCACGGACAAAAGGAAAAAGACAGTTCTAAGTTTGAAGAGCTCCAACTGCAGCACACTGATAGAGGCACGCCAGGTTTCTGCTGAGGATCTGGGGTTCCTAGTGGCCACATTATCACCCTCCTCAGGCACATTCCAACAGCCTCCACCCACCTGCCCAAAATAAACTGTATAGCCTTAACCCCTTCCTCTCCACCAAGGGACCTCCAAATTACTCAACCTGCACACGATTCACTCATGGAAGTGTAGGTTGTAGGGTCCCACAATGCTGTTTCACTCAGATTGGACATCAAGACTTTCTCCGGTGAATCTTAGAGACTTTTGAAGGGGAAAAACATTTATTATATATTGTCTTTGTATATATAGAACAGACAATGCGATCTTTACTCGTTAAGGGCACACTTTGGCCTTTCGCATAAGCATGGGACCTTAATTGTAAGAATAACTAACTAAAAATCTTGTCTGCTCTTTACACTTGTCTTCTCTGTGTGTGTAATTTAAAAAAAGATTATAACAAAATTCTGACTGAAATGCGAGGCTCACCTACAGCTGGATATAGCCCTGGGGGCTCGCAACTAACCACTTTTACAGATATTACAATATAAAAGTCTATAAACCTCTTAAACAAGCGAAGAGAATGTGGAAGTTTGCACCGAGAATGCTTTAAAAGCTGTGGTCTGTAGATTTAACTACAGTGTCCTTTTCACATGATGAGAAGAAACCACAGTGGCAGTTTCAGAAGAGAAAGAAGAAGCAGAAGAAAAATGGCACTCACCAAATATATATTAAGGCCGAAATCACTGAGTTTGATTTGCATTGGGGTTAGAATTATCAGGGGACAGGCTGTCTTCATCATAAAAGATCTGACATCTGTACTTTACACACATGCAGACACAGCATGTTCACAGAGCATTATATCACAGACCAAAGCTGTAATTATTACTAATCACAGTAATCATCCAAGGTCAGAATTATTTCGGTGCAACTGAAATCCTGGATTCATAATATTATGAAGAAGTATCGAGGTTGACTCCCTGCAAACAGATGTGACCGTTGTTGCTCGGTTCCCTATATCATGTTAAAATACAGAAGGCTTCAAATGAAAGTCTGCTGTTTGGTCTCCATAGTAGGAGGAGTTATATGCTGTATAGGCGTGACATAGCGTACAACTTAATCAACAATGGATTGGGTAACACTATCTTAACAGCCAAGCTGTCTTGATTATGTAACTGTCACAGACTGACTGACATATCATGATAAAAATGCACTGAATGTCCTACCTGACATACAAAAACCACCAACTGTTGAGAGTATCAATTCAAGTCATTCACACAAAGCTTCACGTAGGGAGGGGTGGACTATTTAGAGAAGCAGACTATATGTTTTAGGGGAGTTTTATTCCAAACGCTCTGTAATTACAAGAAACGCCTTAAATTACAGAATCTGTGGTTAGGTTTAAAAATGAAGCACATGCAGGCTGGGTGAAATGTGTTGAAGGTGATTTACCTCCAACATACTGAAGCCGGTTCACTCTTCTAAAAAGAGTTTGGTAGTTTCTGCTCAGATAATTGACAGGCTCCTGCTCATAATGTCAAACATTTTTATGGTTTTCAAATTGCTACAGGCGCATGTATTTGCATTTCAACAATGGCTTCCATTATGTCATATAAGATGCATTAAAATGGTGGCTGGGTAGATGCCACACTTTAATCCCAGTTTTGAGTTTTTACTCAAAGTCAGAGGAGAGTTTAAAAGGGCTTGATTAAATAATAGATTCCTGCTTTACATTTGACAGACACATAGCAAAGTCAAATTATTATTATTATTATTATTATAATGATCTCTAAATGTTATTTTGAAAGTTAAGGGCATGAGGAGGCTATTCATTTGTCCAATAATCAATTCTTTTCATTTATTTATTTTTTTTTTAGATTTCTTTAATGATCAACTTACCAAAAAGAGAGCATTCTCACCACATTTCATACGATACTAATGGTGAGGGACAATCTAATTTGTAAAATTGACCATGTACTCTACAAGATGGCATCATTTTCAACACCGAATATGGCAGAAAATGCAAATGAAATTAAATATTAAACAATTACAGATGTCTTTTTTTATTATCAGTAGCGATTTCACATCGTTCCCCAGTCTCCTGGCAGCCCTCCATCTTAACTGAGCTGTTGACAGACTTAAATCTCCTCACGTAAACAGCCCATCTTATTCCACCGGGGCCTCCCTCATAATATCCAGCCCACTAGCATGTTTACAGTAAATGCCAGCATGGTAAAGCTGTTAAAATGCACCCTAACCCAATGCCTCCTCCCCCACTGCCCACAGCTTCTCTTCCTCAGCATGCAGTCCTATTCATGACAGGAAACTAGCCTTTTTTTTTTACTTTTACTTAGCAAATGTCAAATCTCAGAGGGGACGAAGCTGCTCCACCAGAATAACAGATTGTTTAGACCAGAACCTTTAACAGATGTACTCTGCCAGAATGTCAGGTGGCAAACTCAAACGTAAAAGCCTCAACTTAGAGTTCATCAACATTTGGCCAGTGGCTGGTGTTAATTTCCCACCCTGGTCAGATTACTTCATGTGCAGCTGAGAAAGTGACATGATGTGAGGGGTGTGAAGGCCAGATGTGGCTCGCTGGTCAACAACCAACATTTTTAGATTTATGGAGTGCTACAACAGCTGACTTTAGGATACTTTAGGCCTTTAGCCACAGTGAAAACATGAAGGCAACAATCTTCAGCTCCAAATATAATCAACCAACAGCAAAGACTGCATGAGTCAAAGCCGCATACTGTGATATGACCGATGCCTGGACTGCACCGGATATGGCACCGGTTACGTCGCAGCCGCGACACATTTTGGTCCATTATCCACATGGCTTCATACGCACCACACTTTGTCAGATTTGGTCATTTTTCCATGTTTTATGTTCTTCTACCAGGCATAAATATGCTATGTAGTTAAATAGTTTCTCTTCTGGTTGTTTTTACGGTCAGAAGTTTGCACAGGGTGTTTTATTTTGAAAATTGACCGGATTCTGTATGCTATTTCTGTGTCTTAATGACTTATGGTCTACTTTCTGCTGCTTGACGTTGCATGACAGCATTTTTCCTGCTTCTAGTGGGATAACAAATATTGTCTGGAGCGGCTGTGATCAGGTCTGGCGGCCAAAGTGCAGCCAGGCTGGTGTGATTGAACCTTGAACGTTTTTTTCATGTAATTATTCAAAATTAAGTCACAGTAGGAGTAGGAGGTATATGAAGACATCCTACCTGTCTGAACTGTTCCTCATAGGTCCATTCTCCATGATCCTGCCCACCCAGATGGCTGTGTGTGGCATGGGGGGGCAGGATTGCTACGCGGGCCTCCTGGTCCACACTGGGACGGGCCTTCAGCAGCTGGGAGTGGGGGTGGAGTTGACGATGGGGCAGAAGGAGGATACCCTTCCCAGGAGCCACTGCATCATGGCCCGTCGGCAAACCCTCCTCAGCCAGGTCATCGTCAAAGTCTTCTTCCATCTCGCCTTCAAAGTCTTCCTCGTCCCATTTCTGTTTGCTGTGTTTATCAAAAACAGAACGTTGTTTAAAAGACGCTCACCAATGAAGACCGGATTATGTGTTTTAGGGCAACTTCACTAAAAACAATAAATTCAGTACTTACAGCTGCTCCTCCTCATCTGACCCCATCATGTCCTTGTAATGCTCCTCCCCTTCATCATCGTCATCATCGTCACCTTCTTCTTCGCCGCCACTGCTGCGCTCTGACATGGGGCTGTCTGACACCCTCTGCAGCCCGGCCGCAACGGCACGCATGGCTGCCAATGCCGCCATCTGGGCCTGCTCCGCCTCAGGGGCTGGGCTCCCCATTGGCTCGTCTCCTCCTCCACCTGTGCGGATCTGAGTGTGTTGGGCCGCTGCTTGCTGCTGTAGCTGCTGCTCCATCAGCAGCTTGGCCCTTTGCTGCCTGTGCAGGTTCTCCATGACGGCCTGCAGCTTCATCTCCGGGGAAAGCAGCACGGTGTTCAGCTGCCTTCCTTCCCCTCTCTCCTCCACTGAAGGAGCACCAATCGAGGTACAATGATCGATCCTTCTTCCCAGGCAGAGCGATTGCCAACCTTGCCTTTGGTGAAGGAGCTAGTAGCGGGCTGGAGGCTGGGAGTTTATGGTTATGTGGAAATGTGGGTCCTTGAGGAGAAGTGGAAGGAGGAGGAGGAGGAGGAGGAAGAGAAGGGGGGTCGGTCAGAGCTCTGAGACATGCAGTCAGTGGTCTGCTGGAGACAGAGGCCTCTCTCTTGTCTCAATGGTTTTACCTGCAGTTGGGGGGAAACTCAAGCCGGCCGCCGAGCTGAGTCGCGCAGCGTTCAATGAGGCACGAGAAGTGGACGCGAAGGCTGGAGTACAAGATGCTGACAGACTACAAAGACCTGAGGGAGAAAAAAAATAACAGTGTCAGACTGCCACTTCCCCTGTGTCTGCTAACATCAGCTGACTTCAGTTGAAGGGTTGAAGTGTTTTATTGTGGCAAACGTCCAAAACAGTTAAACAACTTTCCCCAAAGCATCAGTCAAATACATCTCTGTTTCCATTTTTTGGCCTTTCACGTAAGAGGACATCTTTAACATCCTCTCCTCTGGATTGATCCTGTTCTGCAAAATCAGATACCACAGTGTATGTATTGTGTATGTTGTGTTTTTGTTGTTGCTGTTGCATTGGGTTTGTTTCCCCGTTTTGTAACCCGCTTATCATATAAAGAGTTACAGAAATAAAAAATGTAAAAATAAAAAAATTCCAACATATTACTTAAGAGAACGTGATCACTATGGAGTGACTGACTGTAGTTTTGTAAAACTTTCATGAGTTGCAGAAGAGCAGAAAAAACTACAGCCATGACGACCAGACCAGAAGTGAGGAAGATGTCCTATTTCACACACAGAAATGCCAAAAGCTTAAATACACATTTGTTGAGTTCTTGTCTGTTGGGCAACATGTGTAGGAGTACTCACAAACAGAGCAGACAGGCTGCACACACAAAACACAATGTTTTTAGCCTCCACAACAAGAGGAAGTGAAATCAAAGGAAGAACCGTCACTTTCTTCACCTGGTTGGCTCTGAGCCAACATGAATTTCAGCCCAACAGTAAAAGTGAGCAATGTCACTCAACATCACATCAACTTGGTTAAAACACACAGAATTAATATTCAGAGGTGAGACTTTGCTCAGGTATGACTGGTATGTTTTTCCCCTCATTCAAAATGTTTTATTGAAAGCACAAGACACAGAGGGGAGTTTTTCTATGACTTCTGTGGGCAGTTGTGTTTCTCCTACATACCTGTTCCCAAAAGTGCTCAGTAGCAGTCTCTGTTATAAGCAACAGGCTTCAGCTTTCTGGTGTCAATAACATCTGTTCCCAGTTGTCAACCGTTAAAACAGTGAAGCCACCTATACCTGAGTATCACACTAGTGGGAGAAACTAACTATCCTGCCCACTCTCTGTTTACTCAAAATGTGTTCAAAAAGTTAAGAAGTCTGGTTTTGGGAAGGTTGTGTCTCAAATCAGTCAGGCAGCGATAAGAGCTGAACACCAAGTCAACAGCGTGTGGGGAAATAAATTTCGTGCACAGGTGCTGGACATGCTGAAGCACGAGTCATGACAGGAGGCAGCAGTGACTGTACCCCACCACTCATTCAGATACGCTGACTAATACAGGAACAGATCTCTGTAACCACCACCTGTTTTCATTTTGTCTCCAAGTTTTGCATTGTACTCCTACTCTGAAAGCATGAATGACTTGATCTCGAGTTACAGTTTGATTTGTGTTACTATTACAACCACTCGGTGCTATTAATTTGGCTTTAGGTTGCTGAAAAACACTTTCATACTGTAATTTTATAAGACTCCTTTCTAGCTTTGTTCCCTCTCTCACGCGTCTTGCATATGTTATTATTTTACACAAACTTGCTCCATCTATAATCTCACAGTTTTTCTTTGCTCATATTATAACTGATCACATCCATACAACACGTTTTTTTTTTGCCAACGCAACAGGCTTAGCTTTGTAGTTTTGAAATGCTTAAACTTCCCTCCAATTGAAAACAAGGTTTCACAATTTCTTTTGAGTCAGCAGCTCCTAAAGGCAAAATGAAGACACTGAAATGTGGCCACCACGGTAATCCTTGCCCACAATACACCTCATCATCATACTGCAGTGAGGATATAACCAGAGGGGATAATTCTTTCTTGGGTGTTTTTCTCCTGCGTGCGGCTCACATGGTTCTGAGAAAATCATAGCAATTTTTCATGGGTATAGTGGTGTAATTAGGATGTAGGCACTTTCTGAAGACATACACAAGTCTCTTACACACAAGTTCTTTTCATAGGAAAATGGCCTGTATTCCATATCTTATGTTTACATATTCATGAAAGCATGATGAGAAGATAGACAACACCCACAAACATCCTGGTTGTCAATGTTATTCTGGAAGTAGTTGTTTCAGCCTTCAGCCAGTGCGACAATAAGAGATCCAAATAGAAACTAACAACAATCTCATGAACACAAGTCTTATATTCACACAGTATCAGTGTGTGTACCTCCAAATACATGAAGAGTTGTGACACATTCATGTACATTTCCTCATGGAAAAAGTTTACACGCCTTAAAAAAGTACATTCCTCTACAGGAAGCAGAGTAACCTCTTAAAATGTGTACACAGAGCCACGGTTTGTGTATCTGTGGTCAGGAATAGTCATAATGCAGAGGAGTGACATGAACTGGCTCAGCCACAATAACAAGTTTGAAGAACAACAAGAAGACAGTCCCAACTAAACAGCCAACCAGCAGCAGTAAGCACACAGCTGATACACTGCGGCTCCTCACTTAAACTGGTCAGACGCCTGAGCAACAAAATGTACTTAAAAACCACAAAGTCCTGCCACTACAACAGACAATGCTAAAAGCAGTTTGATAAAAACGCAGCACGGCAACAACACAAACGAGCAAGAGAGTCAATAAATGATGCGCAGCATGCACAGGAAAGACTATTTCAGTCACCCTATAGCATGTTAAAGAAATGTTGCGCAAGGAAATAAGAGCTGTGAAACTTGTTTCTTCAGAGAGTGAAGGAAGTGACAACTGACGGAGCAGATGCAGCAAGGCTGCTGACAGATATTCAATACTGATTCATTACATTCTTTAAGAGCGAAGTGAATGAACTGAACGCCTGGAGTTGTCAGATGGAGAATAGCACCAGTATAAGCAGGATTAAAACATCTTACCTAGAAGCATCTGGTTTGACTGAGACAACTTGTCTCTGTTCTACTTCACTGCAGCACCAAACTTGTGCTCAACGTGGAAATGAAGAACTACTGGTGGCACCTCTAGAGTGTGCATTTATTTTGCATTAAGTGACTCTAATGCAAATTCACGAGAGAACAGCCCATAGTATGATATTTACAATACCCATTAATCAGCAAGTCGCCACATTTTGAACTTGTTTGCAAATCAGCACTAGATCTAGTGTTAATTCCTGTTTAATTCTGCCTCAGATACTCTCTCTCTCACTTGGTGTGGTTATATGTATGTATATGTTATTTCAAAGACAGAAGTGATTACAACAAAGCTACAGATTCTTCCTGTGCAGAGGGAAGCAGAAGTGGTTGCTTTGCATCATGCTACTGCTCATCACAGGCGTCATGGTTTCCTACATGCTAGATGGTGCAAATTACATTGTGCTACAACATATGTTTTCCTTGCTTCCTTAAATGAGGAGGTGGGTTTCATGCCTATATAACATTTTCTATGACAATGGTAACGGTTGTGTAATGACTAGAAAACGTGTCAACATAGCACTTGATGTATTGTGTCGCTGTAAGGAAGACTTTGAGCCAAAGACAGAAGACAAGTCATGACGTGTGTGCACGTATCCGTCCATCAGGAGGGATAATCAACTGTGGGTTGCCTGATCAAGAACAATAGCTCAGGCACTGATCCATCAGTCTAGATAAACCACAAGACTGCAGGTTGTATTCCAACCAAACACTACAGGAGCTGATCTGAATCTTCAACACATCTCCAACCGCCCCTTCATACTTATGTTCAATAGAAATGAGCAACAGGTGAAGGCAGGCATTCACGCTTTTCACTCTGGTGTTTTGTGGCTACACATAAATCCAAAATGTTGTCACCTTTCCCAGATGAAATGACATCTTGAATATTATTATTGATTGATTCTTAGATCATCGGTTCTCAATAATGACGAGGGACTGAGTCCTACTGGTTTATATCGCAGTCAACAAGATTTCCACAATACACAAAAATAAGGTTTTAGGAAGCTGGAAGAGCTACGTCAACCAATTTTGGGTGCAGCTTCGCTCTGCAGACTGGCTGGAAGTTGCCTTTGGTATCTCGTTCTCGCACATTATGAATAACCAGACCTTGACTAAAGTGATAAGGCATTCGATATCTAAACCTTAGTTTAGTCTCAGTGGTCCAAGGATGAATCCCCTTAAAACCCCCTGCTGGAGGCTCTTTTATAATGTGGCCAGTGTGGGAAATCACCACTGTACTTTACATCAACCCCTTGGGACAGTAACCAGTTATTATTTGGAAATGCTGCTTTGTTTCGAAAACTGTTTCATTGTCAAGTTTTGACAACAGCCAGAAAACAAATAGGCTTCATGGTCTGCCTGTACTCTTTTTGCTGTCAGTCAAACTAAATGACTAACAACCTACTTGCCTCATGGCTCCATCACTTAGCAACGTTTAACATATCAAAGTGACTTTGATATAGACCATTTGTCACATATATTTAGCAGACTAATAGAAGACTTCCTTCACAGTTTCCAGAGATTTATAAAAGTGCATGTTTGCCTGCCTATAAATACAAATACTTGGCTTCTTGTGTTTACCAAAGACCAAAGGACAAATGTAAATCCTGCTGTGATGGCTGACGTACAGAGAGGCCGTTTTACTGAGTGTGAAGACAACTCTTTGTGCAAGAAAAAGGAATGTTTGCTGAAATGTGTTTCTATCTGATTGCTGTTAACTACTCCACCTGAACACTGCCTGGCATGTTGTCTTTTTCCACTTTTACATTTACATTTTAAATTTGTATTTTTGACAGATTAGAAAAAAATACTTTAACTGGAAGAATTGGATTCTGTCCTTGAGCGATATACTAAGTCCCAACCAGCATTACCGATATTCGGGGCTTTTGCTCTGTATACCGCATTGTCATAGGACATCATGGAGAGCACTAGGGGACCAAGATGACTGACTATTTACCCTCAGGAGATATAGAAATAATCACACTGTGCAAAAAAACAAAAAAAAACAAAAAAAACGCTTTATACAACGTAAAAGACAATCCCTTAAAATGCACAGCTGACCCTCTAAGACCCTTGGGGCTCATTTAACACCTTAATTGGCTAAAAGGAGGCCAGCCTGCTGGGATAGGTGGCAGGAGACATAAGTGGTGCGGGGAGGAGCCACTGGAACAGTAACTTTAAGAGTTGGCTGAAAGAGGGATAAAGTAGAAACGATGACAGCTAATGGGTTAATCCTCTTTTTTTTTAAAACCCACATTTGAGAGGTGGAAGATTGCAAGGTCTGAGCAAACAGTGATAAGAACGAGAGCTAAGGGTCTAATTCCAACGAGATAAAGAGACCCACATGGCCTCGCATAGATGCATTTATATACACACACATGCACATAAAAGACTGGCTGCTTGCATAGACACAAAGTCTGTAAAAGGTACTCTACAAAGAGCATTAAAGTCTTGTAATTTCACATTGTGGTGAATGTGAGGGAATTTGTCTTTGTGACCTCTTTTCAAGAGCACAATGACTGCACACATGGTGCATGTGTGCTACAAACGTGACAGTGCAGTAAAAAGTTCTCAGAAAGCAACAGACACAAACACAGTGGGTTTTTCTTCAGTAAGCAGATCTGTTTTCATGTGCCAACCTCAGTGCAGATACATATCTTGCATTTCAAAATATGGAATAAAAGTCTTCATTTCCTTTTATGTACTGAAAGCATCTTTTTTTCTTGCCTGATAAAGCCTTGTGGTTTGAGATGTACTGGGTGAGGTCTTTGTGTGACTTAAAACTAGGTATTAAAATGAACTTATGTCTGTTCTGCTTGACTAGGAAAATGAGACAGAACCTGAATCTTAAAAGACATATGCTTAGCACTGGTGTTTCTGCGCTTCACTTCCTAAAGATCACATGTAAATCAGTGGGGGTGGTACTACAACGTCTTCCCTGGATTTTCTGGTAATGCAGTTTCTGTGCTTGCTGTACTGTACTTTCTTTATCAAATGAGCTATCGTGTTCATGCTCATGCTACGCCTGCTTTGAATAAAAAAGATTCCAACCTGACTTGCAGTCAGATGATTTCTATCATAGCCAGCATCAGTGTAATACGGACGGACGATTTTTATGTGTCATGACCCAGCAGCATTGTCATGCATCGTGTCAGTGTGTACTATACTGTTACGTTAGTAGTGGAACAGGCTTTGTGCCGTTGTTATCAACACAAACATTCCTGTACAAATATGACACTTCTCTGTTGGTTCCTGATCAGAGTAGCTCCAGAACTCTTCTTTAGCCCGTCTCTACTCTTTTATATCAATATTAAATACAAAATGTGATCCAATCCTGATCAGTTTTATTAGTTTAACACTTGACAGAGAAGTTTGCAGCACAAAACGTTGAATTATAATAGAATACAAGACTTTGAAGACCTCTCTTACTTAAAACTCCTCATGCGTTTGTATAAGCCCATTTCTGTTTACACGTGTTTACATACCTTCCTAAATAACAACGTACTTAAACATAGCTCCTATATTGTCACATTTTTAACAGAAAAACAACTGACAGCAAATAACTTCTAGGTTGTTTGTTTTACACAAAATAAATAATTTCTTTCAAGTAGCAGTTATGAGCTCTTCCCCGCAGCTAAAATCAAGCTGTTGGGGCGACTTTTTGTGTCTTTTTTCCCAGGAGAGGTTACCAATGACATGTGCACATGGCAAAAATATGCAGACTATGTATAGACAAGATCTCACTGACTTCTTTTTTAAAGAATTTCATTAATACTAGTAGTAACATAGTATTACTACATTTCCTCTATAAATGACATGTATTTACATATACTCTTTGTAATTATGTAGATTGAACTTGATTTCAATGCAACAATATTTTATATTTAAATCTTATCTTATATTTTGCAAATTATTTAATATTGGTATATTTCTGAGGTGTTGTGTTTTTATTCATTTTGACACAGTTTTGTTTACAGCATTAACTCTTCATGTAAACACTGGTTAGCATTCAATGTGACAGAAGAGTAGCCGTGTGGGGAGTAGCCAAACAGTAGCCATTCATGATCCTTTCTACATATAAAAAAAAAAAAAAAAAGGAAACGAAAAAGCATAAAAACAAGAAGTCGGTCAGTGGTGCTGGTCTTGATTATGGGTCTCTCTCTCACATTCCTTGCAGTATTACCTCGCAAGGCAATAACACAGGGTCCATTGAGCCCCACTGCACCAACAACAAGATCATTGAGGAAGTGTCGCACAGGCTCGTCACGCACTTTCCTCTGACCTCTTCCAGCGAGCCGAAGCAACACAGCGAGCCAAATCTGATTAGCCCCAGTTATGCCATAAATTAAGTGGGCATATAGCAAAAAATAATCCAGTGATCCACTTCTCAGCAGTGAAATCTGTGGCTGTTTATCACAGCAGGAGTCAGCTGTGCAAGTGAGCAAGGCTCAAAGTGATTTGTAGTAACTGATCTTACAGCATGAATGATCTGAAGTTCCTGCTCATAAATATAAAAAAAAGTCTGGATTCACATGGAAATTAATGGAAATAAACCTGATCTATGTGCTGCTAAATTAACATTTCATGCATTTATTTGGCTCCCATTTAGAAGTGCAATATTAGAAGAAGCTAAATTTGTACTACTAATTAGATTATCGATGTCGTGGGGGCTTTTGAATTATGAAAAAAGGACAACACTTGTGGTATTAAAATGAAATTTATTATTAGATCCTGGCACAATGTCAGCTGTGAGTGACTCAGATAAAGAAGTATCAACCTAAAACAAATTAGGATTTCCTCTAACCACAGGAAAGTCATTGAATGAATAGTTCAAATAAAAAAGAAAAAAAGAAAAAGAAGTCTCTGCTAATTCAGCTGAAACGTTTGCTGATGTTTATGTCTGCCGCCTCACTGGTGGATATTGACCCCGCCATGTTACAGCCTCACCTATAGCTTCACGTGGGAGACTCGAGTATTATGAGAGCAAACATAAATCTCATGTGATGACAGCTCTAGTGGAGAAACACAGGCCATGCTTCTCTTTTTAAGATTGTTTTTGGCCATTTCTTTTTGCCTTTATTGGTAAGGACAGAGGCAGACAGGAAATGGGGGAGAAAGAGGGGTATGACATGCGACAAAGGAATCAAACAAGTGACAGTTAAGACCATGTGTGGCCATGCGTGATGCACTATGTATATCCAACTACCATGGAGCTCCAACACAGGGCATTTATTACGAAGGCAGACACAGTGATGACTAAGGAAAAACAATAAGTCCCTCCATCAGTTTGTCTAACTGTTGTGTTTGAAATGTCATTCGAGCTCTTGTTCGTGCATTTTTTTCCCTCTTGTTCCTTGAACTCAAGCTCAATCAACACATCAACACCATCTTAGCAAAAGTTACACAAGTGAGTTGGGTGCAGGGTTCTTGCACTAACTCCTTTATTAGTCAGTTCCATAACATGATCAGTCAGTTTTACCAGAAAATCACATGATGTTTCATGTTTCCTGAAATCTATTTTGTAAATGTTCTAACACTGTTTTAACATAACTCTACAGCGTAGCTAAATATATGAAAAAATGTCTTTAAATCCGTGCCGTTGTCTTGCTTCTTGTGAACTGCACTAAGACAAATTCCTCACGTGTGCAAGCTGACTTTGCCATAAAAACTTTCAGACATGCAGGAGACAGGCTGCATGTTGCTGCTCGCAGAGTTCAATTCACTGCTATTGTAACTCTAAACTGACGCTATGATGATAGTTTCTCTAGTGCAGGAGAGGTGCGGTAGGGGGGTTTGCGTTTTCATTCAATGGCATGAACGTCCCAAACTGGATTAACGTGTTGGTTTATTTGGTGCCTGCGCAGTCACGTCATGGAATTGTGATCTTTAACAATCAAATCTTTTGTCTGCAGAGAGGCGACGGACGTGTGGAAATCTTAGATAAAGAGTTCAGTGCATTGTACGCGGAGACATCCAGAACAAAAATTGTCACTTGTGTGCTAAATGTGGATTAAAGTTTCATGTGTCAGCGCTTAGCCCAATAAAAACTGACGGCTCTTGTCTGCTCTTGAGGGATGAGTATCTTTTGGCATGGATCTGATTAAATTAGCTTTTGATTGCTTGGGCAGGCTGCCAGGACTAGCAGACGCAAAATGCAAAATACAAATGCTTCAGATTTGACGGACATGTCAGCATGTTGCAGCTGTGTGCTGGTATCCAGGCAGACAAGTACCAGGATAGATCATGCTGACACTGACCCAAGTGTCGGCCACAGACTGAATACACAAAGCCTACAACTGTTGTCCTAGCAGCTTGGTTCAGGAATTGCAGGGTATCCCAAAAGCTCAGACCCTTCCTTTTAGTCTGCTCTCTGCCTGCGTCACTGTCAGCCCTGCTGGGATTCCCCCATGGCTCCGGCCCAGGCAGTGAAGTAACTTGTGAGTTTTTGTTTTTTTCCTGCATTTTTTGGCAGGATAACAGAGTTAAAGCCCCACGTGCCGCACAGGCTGAAAGTCAGCCAAGCCACACTGCTTCCCATTTCATTATTGGCAGGAGAATTTGTGGTCTGCAGACAACACTCGCATTCCCTACGATACAACTCAAGGCTGATATTTACAGGTGGGGTTATCACTGAAACATTCAAGTGACACAATGCAGGCCCTTAGGCTAAAGCCCACACCCTTAAGCCTTGAAGGGTGATTTAAATGCAGTGACAACATGAAAAGCAACCTTTACAACCCAGTGAAGGATCATAGTTTGATAATAAGAAAACAAACAGGCGTATGACCTGTTTGTCTTGTCTGTGCATGTTTGTCTGTCATCAATTCACAACCACTAACCAGTTTAGCGGCCAAATGCCAACGACTGCCAATCACTTAGCCATGATGCTCAGAGGCAAACGGAGCATGCCATTTTACACTTACAGCTTCCAAATGTTTTCAAACACCCTCGGGCTGAAATCAGGTATTTGTCAGGAAACTGTGTGGATTTCTGCTTATAAATGTTTGATTGACAACATGGCAAGCGTTACACGACGTGAATGCTGAACAAACTTAAACACACCGAGCTGTGAATCTGCAAACGTTAAAACAACAAACAGAACTGTTTCTCCAGTTGGGATAAAGATGACTTGGTCTTTGTTTGAGTTGATTTCAATACAGATCTCACTAAACACAAGAGACCAGAGGGAAGAAAAGTCATTTTAAGTCATGTTAAATCTCACATTGGAGAGGCTGGAACTAGCCTGTGTTGGGACTTTTTCTTGATCAATGATTGATGATGACCAGCAGTCTCAGCACTACATTAACTTTCTAGAAATGAAATATTTTTGACTGAACTGAACTTCCATGAACTGTAACAATGATATATATATGTAACACCTCTCTACAGTGGATCTATAAAAATACAACACCGGAATCAGTTCTTCAAATCAAGAGCAACACCAAGCGTCTTTATTTAAATCTGGTTTCATAACAACCAAGCTTACTTATTAGGGCCAGTCCACATTATGCAAAGGCAAGGCTAGGCTTTTAAGATCTAAACTTGAATGCCGGTCATACGTTTCTAATCCACAACGTAAACGCCCTCCCACCCACTCGCAGCAGTAGTATTTCTCTCCATTAGAAACACTGAGCTGGTGCCGGCCAAAGGATACCATATGCCAGATTGGACCAAGCAGATTAGTGTGGCACTTTCTGGGCAAACCTCTAAGGTGATTGGAGGATGGTGGGGTGCGGGGTGCAATAAGGGCCTGGAAATCTCTCTTAAGACTTTCAGTGCTTAATAATCACATCACATCAGGAAACCGGAGGGGGCGCATTTTGACATGGAAGATCCTTGGCATGTTGCCTGCTCAAATTTTAAATGGAATCACACAAGTACATGATGACTGGTTTCCTGTCGTAGTAGCGGGTAACATAAGAAACCAGGTGCAGTAAAGCTTGACCAGTATTCGACCAATGGCTGGTGGTAAATCCTCTTTTCAAATTATTTCACCATAAAAGTCTAAAAGTAGACTTCCAAAGGAAAAGGCTGTCCCGGCCTCCCTCATTATGCAGATTTCAGGTGTCAAAATCTGATTTCCTCATAAATTTGTGATGTCACAGTAAACCAAAAAAGTACACTTGTGTTAAAATAAAGTTTCATCATGCCAAGAACATTTCATAACTTTAACATTTGGTAAGTTTTACACTCCAAGTTTTTATCTTGACAGGAAAGAAACCTCTAAAACTCCATTTAGAGTAGATCAGACTGGAAACATAAAGATCTCCTCTGAGACTAGACTTTCTCACTGTTTCCCGAACATATTGTTTATGTTTAGGGTCATTAAAACAAAGTGCTATACGAGGCTTTAAAACCAAACCAGCTTCCTGTGCCTGTACTCTCCCCAGCCCCCACTACCTGGTGAGAAACTATAACACCAACCACAAACCAAGTCAGTTTTGGTTGTGGCTGTGAGGTTTGTCAGCTTGACGCAACCAAGTCAGTCTCTCCAGTAAAAAAATACACAAAAAAGAAAAACTCCTTCTTGAATCCACTTGGGATAAAAAGTTTGATGCCCGTTTTTTTTCATGTCTGCTGACGTCACATGCATGAATACACTGCCTATTATACAGTGGATTTATCCCACCACCCTGCTGTAGTACTAAAGGCAGCTCATTGTGTCCATATCACTCCCCTGACATATTGGACTTGACTTCATCTCAGCCACTAACAGATGCTGACAGACTCTTTTATCCGCCTACTCCACCTTCGTTTTGCACTTTCGCAGAAATACCTTACGATTTACGGGATTTCACCTGCGGGAAACTCACGTAGGTCAAAGATTTCAGTCAAATCATATCGGTTGAGTGTTAAAATGAGTTTAATGGGCGCCTGCGTTGATCCTTGACAGATATTTTGACGTCTTTAAACACATGAAGGATATTTGTGCGTGTTTAGCAGCCCTTGAGCAGGACTGAATTTGCATAATCCTGTCTTTGGACCTGGTCTAGACAGCATAACTCTGTGAAAAGCTTTTGGTATCATTAACATGTGGAGCAAAAAGACCTAGAAAGCAGCTTCAAATTCATTCATAAAGCCACTTTTATCTCTGAGTCATCCTACTGTCTCCCAAACAGGACATTTTGTCAGACCAAACTTTCTTCAAGAGGCCCAGTTCTTGATGCTATCACACGAATTGGCTTTTATATGCAGTGTTAAGGGCGATTTAAAAAAAGTTTTAATTAGCATTTCAGCCCACAAATCTTTAATAGCACACACAAGAGCAGCTGGTTTATCCAATATTAGCCTCAAACACTGGATAATTATCATGTCACAGTAGCTGAAGTGGCTAACTTGGCCAAGTTACGGTTCATTTTCTGGCGAGAAGGCAAATTAACGGTCGAAATTTGAACGTTAGTCAGCCGTTGAAACTGTTTGAGTTAGTTTTGTTGCTGGCACCAAATTGAGCCAATGCTAGCTCATAACACACATTTTATTGATATAGTTTAATCTCTAAATTCGATGTAACCGCCGAAAAAACAATATACATAAATTAAACACGGACATTTCCGTTAGATTTCACGTCAAGAAATAGTGCCATTACACCCAGCGTCGTTAAATTACGTCCGTTGGCTGACATATAGCAGGTGAGTCCACCCCGCTACCTTAGCAATACACTATTGATTAGGCGATTTGATAACGTCGCAGCGATTAAAAAAAAGAAAGAAAGAAAAGCTGCGTCCTGTAAGTGACGAGTAAAACAGAAGAAGAACAAGAAAAACAAGGAAGCCACACCAATGAAAAATATCTTTAAGATATGATAGCTATAAATGAGGCAAACGGAGAAAAAAGAAAAAAAAGAAAACAACTTACCACATCGGCTTCCGTTCCGTTTTTACACTCTTTGGAACCGGAAGAAACATTCCTGTTTTCCCCGTCTGTGAACGCAGTCTTCCCTTCTCTCTCTCTCTCTCTCTCTCTGTCTCTGTCTCTCTCTCTCTTCGATTACACACAGAGAAAAACACACCAAAATAAGGAAGAGCAGTGGTGGTTCGTGTGTTTATCAGCCAGAATTAAAGTGGTTTCATGTGACTGCATGATATCCACGCATTCGGCTTTTGCATGCAATTGTGTTTTCAGAGTTTGAGTGTCGGTTTGAGAGCCCGCAGCGCTCAGTCAGACATACAGACAGAGAGCGAGAGGCGTGGAGAGACTCTCCGGCTTGCACAGTCAGATCATTGGTTGACAAACAGTAATCAGATGCAAATTCCTAACCTCTGAATCAGCAGGGGCCAGCCCCCCATACAACCCATACAACCCTCCACCACCACCCTCCAGAGTAGGGGATGTCGGTAAATGTGAGGGTGTGAATTAGAAAGTAGGCTGGAAGTGGATCAAAAAATCAAAAATAAAAAGGTGGAGATGTAACTGTGGGAGGCTGCTCAAAGATGATGCACTAACTTTATATTTTATTTCACTACAGTATTAAACAGATTAACCTTTAACAGGACTGCACACACTTCAAACAGCACACACTTCAAACTTCAATCTGCACAAACAGTGTTTGTGCAGATTGAAGTTTAGTTCTCACAATATAAACCTGGAGATTTATCTACTTTGATAACTGATGAATCACTGAAGTAATTTCTCAAGCAGAAATGCCAGATATTTTGTAGTTAGACCTTCTCACTTGTGAGGGTTCAAAACAAGCAATGCAGTCACCAACATATTAATTGCCCCCAAAATGATTTGATTAATCAAACAATTATCTGCAGATTAATTGTTTTGTTTTGTTTTTTATTATTTTTTTCTTTGTTTTGTTTTTTCTTCACATGTTCAACTCTAAAATCCCTTAAGTCGGCAATATATTTTTACATATGTCATATTGTGTTTGCCTTGGTGAAGACAGCAGGGAGCCTGGATGGGAGTATTAATACAAGTTTTGGTGTGAAAACTGCATAAAATAAGCTTATAACCGGCTTTAGTATTACTGACTCATAATATTTATTCTTAATTTTGATTTGATCTGAATAACTGATACATTGTCATTGAATTTCAAACTGCTTCAAAACATTCATTTTGAAAATATGAAGGAGGAAAAGTGGTTTATTATTACTGAGGGGAACTCACCTAAACTCACAACTAACCGACTTTTTGCTTTCAGGCACATGTGGGGTCACGCTAAATGAATGAATGACTTAGACCAAGATAAATTGATTATTAATAAGCACATGATACTTAACTTCTCATGGGAACTGACGCTTGTTGGAGTTGGAGACTTAATCTCAAATAACATGACACAAAGTCAGAAGTCTCTCAATGCCATGTCTGGTTTAGATCAAACCATTGAAACCTGCATTTAATGCTGAAAAACTGCTGGCAACACATTTTTATACATTATATTTTCTCCTCAGTACCCTACATGTACAAAACAAAAATTACTACACAATTTGATGAGCCATTTTTTACAGCTTAATTGAGGTAAACCTGTGTTTAGGACTATAAAAATAATCTGTTAAAACACAGTTAAATAAACTGCAGTCTGTTCTTCCCTCATCCCTCGATTGTTGACAGCCAGCAGCCATGTCATCTATTTTCAAATGTGGTTTTACACTTTGAAAAAAGGCCTGTGAGTGCTGACTGCTCAGTAGTCGGTTGCAGCTGTTTACTAAAGTAAAGAGCTTGAGATATTTAAAACAGAAAAATGATCCTCCATCTGCATCATCAGATGTAAGGGAGTCCAGGAGAACATGGTGTTCACTGTGCTGACCTTGTGAGAAATAAAATTAAAAATCACACGTGCACAGGACTGTATGTGGCAATGACAACTATAAATTTACATGTGATATGAAAATAATCATCACTGACTGATGCATTTCAATAAGTTTGTGTTACTCAGTGTGTGGTCATCGCAGGACATGATCAGTTTTATACCCTCAGTGATATGAGCATTAAATAAAACTGGTGATGAAACCACTTCAACACCACATAACACAAACAAACCTTTAGAAATGATTGAGCTGAAAAGATAAAGCTTTAATAACTTCAGGTTAATATTAACAGCATTTGTGTTACCTGATGTTAATTTCTTAGAGTGCAGCAGGTAGACAGGTCTCTTAAACACTGATAAGAACAAGTGCTCACACGACATTTTGAGTATTCCTGTTTTAATGTAAATACTTGACTTTGTGCAACTAAATATTTGACATGTAAACAGTGTGTGCTGTATTCAAAGTACATTCAAAGTACTGAACATTTTCTAAATGTTGTCTAAATGTTTATCATCTCTAATACGCAGTTTCATGATAAACTGACTAATTTATCTGATTAGTTCTAAATAAAAATAAATAGATGCAACTGTTTGAATGGATTATGTTTCAATAAGGAGTCGATAACTAAAAATAACTTTTTAAGACCATAAGTCTTCAAAACACAGCAACATTGAAAAGTCAAATTCAGAAATATAAATACCAATTAGCACCATTAGTATTAGCAATTAGCATCTGTCAACCCTTCATACTGTACATGATCGTTACTGATGCTTTGTTGTTTGGCACATGATAACTTGATTTTGGAGAACTAACTTTTTGCCTTATTTGAGCCCACTGATGATATGACTGCTGTTGAGCTCTAGCTGTTTTATTTTGAAAAGTGCTCTATCAAAGTACAGATTTCCTTCTTTAATGGCCAACAAATGCTGGACATTGTGCATCATTCACTGAGTGTTTACGTGATTATTTCTACAGCCTATGGTTTAACATATTTCAACTCTGGTCCTGTGCAAATCAAATAAAAAGCTATTAAAACAAACACATTTTAAAAACATGAACCATGTGTATAAATGGTGCATACATCGCATTACTGTTTGTTGTTGTTCTCTACTCTGGCCTGTGTTTCTTTGTACTAGCACGACCTCTAGTGGAAGAAGTCTTTCTGACTACAATGTAACTTTTTAGAAACGTTGCACAATATCTATTTTAAATAGTTTCACTGAATAATCTTTCTAAAAACAAAGAACACAGTTATCATCCCTTAATTGTTATCACTTGTTTGTGCATTTTACAGTATAAAACGGGTCACTTTGCGGTTTGCCAAGTTATGTTTTAAGATTTTATATTACAGGTTAGCTACACTGAAGTCACGCAGTCTTAAAGTTCTCAACATCCTCACAGACGGTAAAGTGAAAGAGCCAGACAAGTTTCATGTTTATAAACTTCATGAGTGAATTTGAAGATTACGTGCAGTTGTCTTTATAGCAGAAGTCCCCAATTCAGCAATATAGTGATGTGTTTGAATGCAGAACATGTTCAACCCATGCACCGTACCAAAATTAATAATATGGTCACACGTGGTGTGGAAGAGAGAGTGGTGGACATTCACTTACTACATGTCAATACCACAATTATCTATTATGATCCAGTAAAGAGTGAATTCATGTGTGGCTTAGTTGAGTAAAAAGTACGCAATGACATGAGAAAAGAGAAAAGAATATCTTAAATCCTTTAATAGTTGCAGTGATAATTATAAATAGGTACTGTAGCACACATGTATCATTATATACACAAAGATGCATCAGTCTATTATATAAAGCTTTCAGACTATTGTTGGCTTTTTCAATTCAAATGTTGGCACACGTCAATTATCTGAGTTCATTATTTACAGCACGACGATGTCTACATGTATTTCAAAAGTTGGCAGCGCCCCAAGAGGCTGATCGTAACAAGTTCATCTTGAAGATGGTATACAGTACACAGAAAAATGACACCATGTGAGATCATTACATGACATTCAGAGTGAGACGTTGAAAGCCTGAGAAATTGGATTTCCACAAAACAAACACACAAACTTTGGTTGTTGACAAAACACACCAAGAAGGTCAAGTTTCGTTACACTGCTGATGACAGCGTAAAAAAAAGAAAAAAAAAGAAGAAATTAGGACTTTTTTTCTTTTCTTTTAAATAATCTGTTTCCAAAATCCAGTCAAGTACAAATGTAGAAATATATGTACAGACAAAAACACAAGAAAGTTGTATTCATAAGGCAGAAGTGCTTTTCTGGGGTCGTAAATGTTGAGATAAAACACACCTGAGAGTCACAACTCTGAGGTTTTTTTTTACCATCAAAACACCTTAAATGTTGTTATTTTCCTACAAATGTAACACATCTACTGTACATACAGTATACCTTGAAACTATATTATGATGTAAAAAAAAAGGCATTGAACATTAGCTGCATGTAAACTGAATGCATGTTGCCAGAAATCCATGAATAAATCGACAGGGATACCATCAGTTTTTAACTATAACATAGTTCCTTATTTTGTCTTTTATTACTGACAATGACTGAAGTAACATTTACATCTTGTCTACACCGGTGTGCAGTGAAGGCAGCACATCAGCAGTCTACACTGGATCAGCCATACAGCCATGTACTTTAAACTTCTAAGTGGAAACAGACGAATATTTCAAGTCTCAGCTGTTGTGCGGTCTGTATCCTGAATCGTTTAGGTAAAACACGCCGGTGTAGACAAGCTGAGAAAGAAAAATACACAAAACAAAAAAGTAGATCCTGAAGACATTGTACCTAAAGATTTACAGAGATAATCATTAAAGAATTACTTTATGTCCCAAGCAAGAAGCTGCTGTTTCACGTCCCTGACGTAAGACATTTGCGTTTTACCGACAATGATGAGTTTTGTGTTTGTGCATATAATGAAGAGACCAATAATATTCATGCTTCATACCTCACTACTTACACAAATCCTACAGGATAAACCTTCAGGCAGTGATGCATTTAAACAGTTTCTCCTCGACTTAGCACCTCACACAAAATGACATTCATTTGTAACAATACAGTTGTTTCAAGTACATTTTCCATTATTTTTAAGTTAATGTTGTCATTATTTAATCAGTATTAAGTCCACACAACACAGTACTCATATTTTACGTTGTGAAATTTGTATTATAAAAAGGGACCACATGGATTAAATGTAATTTGCCTGTATGAATTCGTTATTGTGAATTCTCGCAAACGTAATACAATCCACATTATTTTAGTATATTACTGATTATACCGTAAATGTGGGAAGGGTAATTTTATTTAATTCCCAGTGCTGCTCAGAAACAGTAGATCATTTGAGCCACACTGCTCCATGATGCTGTACTTCTTATTACACACCAGGAAACAAAACAGTCAGATGAAGAACAGCTCTGATAACTGTTTGCTATCTGTTTGATATCTCTACTATTATTTTTATCTTTATTAGCAGGGCAGAAACCAAATCTAAAGAGTTTATCTCTGCACAGTGTGTTGTACTTTGTGAGCCTGCGTCAGGTCTGTGTCATCCTCATGTATCCGGTTCTAGCTGTACTTTAAGATGAATGCTAACCGCGGCATGCTAACATACAGTTAGTATGTAACATTTAGCGTGTAGATCCCTGTTAATGTACAGCGGCTTGGTTTGTTTATGGATAAAATTAATGGAAAATTTACTGCAGAAACCATCCAGAAGAAAAAAGGAAGATTTTCTCAGCTTTGTTTTTTTGATCTTGGCAGACATGAGACAGACATTAACATACAGACTGCGCACCTTATCTACATCTCTCAGAGCTCCTGCCTGCAGCAGAGCCGTGTGGAGGAGATGGGACGTGGTCCTGGTCTCAGCTCATCTGCTCCACATAGGCGGACAGCAGAAGTCTAGGAGGGAGAAACTCTTCTTGTTTGTTCACCACTTCAGTCTGACGTGAGCCATTGTTGTCTGTGCCTGAAAAAGTCCAATAAACAGACTTTGATCACTCTCATGTGACTGAAAAACACTGAGCTGGCTTTGTAAGTCCAACCAGGCTGTGTAAATAGGATTATGTAAGAGCAACATCAGTAATTGTTTGAATAATCTTTAATATGTCTCTAAGCTTTTGATGGTTGTTACAAATACCAATATTGATTAACTGACGCTTCCTGACATTATTTCTGTTATGATGGACAAACAGACTTTAATAAATGGCAGTCCAATGTTCAGAGGACGTTCTCCATCATGTTTAGGGCGGGTGAACTAGTCTAGTATTGCAATGTGTCCATCTACTCACTTGCAGAGACGAGGTCCATGTACTGGCAAATGGCGTGAAGCAGCAGCCTCTCAAAGCTGATTCACAAACACAAACAACAGATACGTGACTCACTGTCCTTTACGCTCTTACAGAAACAATCAACTTGATCCAAATAGAGTATTGTTCCTGGAATGAACAAGTTTCCCACCACAGATCAATAAAGTCAGTATACGTGTGTGCTTAATGCCATTTTTTCACATCCTGTTTTTGTTTGTCGTGCTGTATTTCTTGCTACCTTTTGTGTGGATCATTGAGGTTTTATGTAATCTAATATAATCTGGTTTTCCAGGTGGGGAAACTTAATAATTATCCATTAGTCAGGTGTAAGTGTGTTAAAACAACAAAAGGGGGCTGCATTAGTGGAATATGATCACAAGTCAGTGTGAGTTTGCAGGTATTTGATAGGCCACCACAGTGCCAGACTGGCTTCATTGAAACAAAAGAGAGAGCTTTATGCACTGGAAGCTTATAATTATACAGAGTTTCAGCAGGGATTACCTAATTAAATCCTTTAAGACTTTGTAATACCACACAGATTCATGATAATGGAAAAACAGAAGGGACGATATGGCCTAAAATAAATTATTATATTTATTTACTACTCATTATATGTTGTTTTTTCAGCACTTCCAAGGAGTGTGTAACAATAATTCCTAATAATATAATCAACTACATTAATGCGACCTGAACCCCAGTAAGTGGCAATAAAAGGATCAACGAAAGAAAAATTATTCAATTAATAATTCGTAATTATTATTATTATCTATGATTAAATCATTTAAGTTACTGCCAAAATTGACACTTGCCCATTATGACATGCTTCATAGCTACTGTCACTGCAGTAGTGACAGTGTTTGTTCACTGCAGACAAGATGAAATATTAAAGACATTTGTTTATGAATTTTAAGACTAAGAATATAGAAAAAAAGGATTCTACCTGCTGGCGAGGTTGGTTGTGTAAACTGAGTGTGGTTGGGTGTTGAAGAAGCTCAGGAGGTTTTCCTCAAGTAGTTCCAGAGTTCCCTGTGAGGAGAAGAAAAAATAATTAGTGGCAGTTAAGGAGGGAGAAAGGTAAGAACCGTGTGTCCTCAAACACAATACTGAACTCAAGGTGAGTTATGATTCCTTTACTGCTGCCACATCCCTGTATCTCGTCTTAAAACATTAATAATAATTAGAAGCTACTGTATCTTTAAATTTAAAATTCTTCAATTTTTTTACTGGTCGGTCAGATTACAGGGAATCAAGCTGATTTACATCAAATTCTCCCTCACTGATAACCAGAGGTAGGGGCGGGTGATCTGACCAAAAATTAAAATCATGATGCATCTCCTCTCTCAATTTTGAAATGCCCTGTAGACTATAACAGGATTTGAAATACCCAATGATTCTCTCCATTTGCACTATTAAAACACAACATTACATTAAAGAAACAAAGAGACTACACAGGTTTTAAAATGTCGATAACATAACCGTAAAATAACATTTTTCAAGTACCTGCCCCTCAATTGCATTTACAATACATCACCCAAGGAAGAGCCACGTGAAGTATTTCGCCCAATCAGCATAGCCATCTAGTTGGCTACATCACTCTATTGGTTTGTTCATGTAGCATGGATCTGCTTGTCATTGAGGTTTTGTGAAGTTTGGAAACAGAAGTAAGAGGGCATAAACATCACAATCTCTACAGTTTGTCTGAAAAGTAGATTTTGAACACCTTAGATCACAATCTTGATATAAATCATCAGATTGCTAACCCTTAATCAGGGTAAATCTTCTGGGACCTTGGTCACCTTCCACCAGTTATCATATCATCATATGGACAGAGAATTGAGATGAACTTGAGGCTATGCCATCAAACTTCAAGCTGTACGTGCACAGACTGTGACAAATGTTCGGAAATGACGCTCACCATGGGGATTTGTTTCCGTCTCAGAGTCGCTCGAAGCCTGCGATCGATTCTCTGGAAGCAGTCCTGAGCAGTGAAGGCAACATTTACTGTGAAGAGACGAGTGACGGTCAGCCAAACAGCCGCAATTTGAAAAAAACAACCAGCCCACAACAAACAAGCACGAACTGAGACGCTTACCATTCCTCTCGTCTTTGTGAGGCCGGGTTGTGTTTTTCTTCTTGGCCCCCTCCTGCTCCAGCAGAGACAACAGCCTCTCCTGTTCCTCACCGGAGCAGTTCATGAAGTCGTTCCACGGCTAAAAGAACAAGAGAGTTTGAGTTCATTCTAAGCTACACATTATCTGAATAGACAGCCTTAAAACTTAAACACAGGACCCTTAAAGCCCAGCTCAAGACAACTTACCTCTACGTAGTTTCCGTTGGTGCAGGCCTCGGTGAAGATGGATGGGATGGCTGGGTTACTGCAAACTTCCAGATCATCTTTGGAGCACTCATCCTTCTCAAGGAGATTAGCAAGAAAGCGCGCTGAGAAGAGAGACGACAGATGGAGAGTGGTGATATTAGCAATGACAAATTAATGACTTTAAGTGTTAATTCTTTTGTGTGTGTGTGTGTGTGTATTCACAGGCGTGAAATAAGGGCTTACTGTTCTCCTGTCGGCGGAGGCTCTTCTTGCCTTTGGCACGGGGAGTGAGGTCAGAGTTGCGAATGGCTTGGTTGATATAGAACTGCTTCTTCTTGGCTGGAGACACTCGCTTGGCAGGAGAGCTGGGCAGGGAGGTGCATTTACGCTCCTCTATCAGGCTGCGAAAACAGACAACAATTTAGTCACACAAATCCGGAAAGAAGGAAGGACCCTCTCAGATATATCAGATATTTTATGTTGAAGGAATGTACTAGTTCACTTTTTTTGCCGTGCCCACTTTCGCACACTGCTGCACACATTTCTTCAGTCTGTGATTATTATAGATTTCCTATAACAACAAGTTAAAGAGTGTGAGTACAGGCACAGGAACTGTCATTTTTCAGCTGTATATAGGTAGACAGGGTGATAGTGAGAGACTGGCAGTGAGACCAAGAGCACACGCTTTTCTCAGAACACGGGACATGAAAGACGAGTTTTGTGTGACCTCATTTCCATTTCATTGTGTTCTGTCTTTGACCAATCTGCCGGGTGTGTGTGCGCTTTGAAATGAACATTTTCTTAAGCACACAGATGTGACGTTTCACTGCTCCAGGCAGGAGGTGGACACTATTTGTCAACAACGGCATGCTGCGTAATTGCAGATGCGATGCATCTATATGAGCATGCAGTATAACATTACACCATAATCGTATTTTGGCGTGTTATCTGAGGAGAGAGGGAGAATACACCTAATGGCTAAAGTGGCAGAGAAAGGTGAAAATCAAGCTGAGGTAACACACATTTTATAGGGACTGTATGGTGGATATGATCCTGTTTCATCTGCATTATTTTAAACGCATCAGAGCTGGATGAGCATCCTGCAGGAGCTGCAGATGTAGGTCAGTGGGTGTTATATGAGGACCGCCTCTGCTGCCTGTGAACTTGCCATATTTAGCCTGAGCCCTGCTGGCTGTTAACAACACTACAGCAACATAATCTGATATCATATCTGCATGGGTTAGTTCGGTTTTTCCACCACGTTAGCAGCATATAATGTCACTTTGACATGCAAACCTTAGCTGACCAGCTAATAGGCTTCACACAGCTTTTACAGTATGTTCCTTACACATATGTTGTCACTTCTGTAGCTTAACCTTTGCATGTTAGCAAGAAAATCACGACATAATCTGAACAAGACGTGTTGTATGAAACGCCAAGAACAAGGCTTATCGGGTCATTTGTTGCTAGAAACTCCCTGGCGTGATTTAGCTAGCTACCAATTTAAAGCCTCCACGTCAACCAACATATCCAGGTGTTTCGGTTTAACGAGTGGCCGTGTTAACTGGTGACCGTCAGCCGAAAGTCTGTGGTTGTCGTAGTTACTTCAGCCGTTGAAACAGGAATATAATACGTAACTGTCAAACAAGACACGAATCACTTCGTATTCGTTGACAAAAAAACAAAACAAAACAAAAAACAATAAACAAACAATGCATTCACAAAGACAGGTTATTTACACTGTCACTGGTTTCAACGCCTGTCGTAACTACGACAACCACTGACGCATTCAGCTAACGGTCACCAGTTAACACGGTCACTCGTTACACCGAAACACAGGTAGTTAGCTGCCACCTGCTAAAATGCTAACAAGGGTATAAAATAAAACTAATCGGCGTCTTAAAACTTTAATATTAACGTCGAAACAACCGAACTGGGAGTTTGTAGAGATTTGTTGATTGGCAAGAGATCTAACACAATTTCAGCTAAGCTCAACGCGTTTATAACTGGAGCATGCTAACATTGTACTCACATATAATCCTGTTCTTCATTGTTATTTGTCAAAACGACCATCTTATTCAAGCAGAATAAAAACTGAAAAAAACCGAGCTCTGGTTGTGTACGGGACGTGTAGAAAATACACCTGGACGGAACAACAGTGAGTGTTTGGTCAGGGTGTAAATATCAGCTCCTCGGCTGCTGCAGGCTTGAGTGGGCTGAACCAGCAGCACAAAATAGTCGTTGTCCTCGCAGCACAAACAAAGAGAGGAGAAAAGGTGAGAGGTCTCACTCACTCACTCACTCACTCACTCACTCACTCACTCACTCACTCACTCACTCACTCACTCACTCACTCACTCTTGATCTAAAATCACATATTATCAGCACGTTACACAGTTACCATTGCTTAATAAAATTATACAGCGATTCATTAGAATTATAATATAAAAGTGCCACGACACTTTAAATGACAGCTGTAATATCAAAAACAAAATATTTAGAGTCTCAGTCTGAACATTTTCACGCATTGCAGTTAGTTATGTTAAGTTATTATTTATTTTAGTCTTGAACAAAGCCAGGTCGCAGCAGAAACATGAAAGATATCATAAAACTGCTTAAACATAGCACTGAGTAATCAAAATGCTCCAGCGTTCATTACTGTAATGCAACTAAACTGTGATTGGCTTCTCCACATAATGTGATTGACACTTGACCGACCTGAACAACATCTCAGTGAAAAGTTTTTTAACTCTTAGTGATTCTTTCCATTACAATTTCATGAATAATATTGTCCTTTTTCTAACAACTACACTCAGAAAACCAAACAGTTTTTATCGTCACTAATTCTGTGTAGTTTTTACAAGAACAAGTGATAATGGTTTGCTTCCTGAGAGCCACATTTTCTCCCGCAACTGGAGGAACCTGGATGATGAGACTTCAAGAGAGCTTGATATCTTCCATTGAAATATTTAGACCAGACTTCTCTGTTATGTAACAGTTAGTTTTGCTTTTCTTATTTTTGTTTAATGTAGGAGTCCCTTGAGATTATTTCTGAGTCCGCCCTGTAGGCACTGATAAAAATGGTTTTGATCTATCTGTCTCTTTAGCTGCAAAATGCTCCACTGTCACAGTCTGTTTGTTCTTCAGTGCCTGGAAGGTAACGTTGAAGAATTAAGAAAAGATTTGAATTTGAACAAACAAAAAACATCATTACATTTACTGCCCCTTAGATAGATAGACACCACAACATAACCACAAAAATAAACATCCAATACAGCACATTTTTTCACATATCCATATCACATAATAGCTCCCAACACATGACAGATACTGTGGTGTTTTGTTAAGAGATTTCCAGGCCAGGGATGTGTATCTGCGGCCAGATGGGAGCAGTATAAAGGATGATGTCCTTGGCAGTAACATAGTAAGAAAATTATGCATTTAAAAGAGTTCATTCGAACCAGCACCTGACCCCACTAATACCACCGACAGACAAATGTGCAAATATGCTGTATTCCTGTTGGAAGATTGTTTTATTGATTTATGGTGATAAAAGTGAAAGATGATTGGTCCAGGGAGATTTTTCAGCTCTGCACCTGAGTGGGAGAAGACGTGGAAAACAAACAAACAAAGACAGCAATACCTTGTTTTATTTTTGCAGTTAGAGTTAATTGTATTTGTGACTCATGTACAACCAACATACAGATACTAATGTGCATAACTGTAGTGTGCTATAGCTTTTTTTAAACTCCTGCGTGATTCATCTTGCTAATAGACAATCTTTGGTTCATCTCAGCCAACAAATTCCTGTCATAACTTACAAAATAAAAACTCTGCCACCTCCATCATCTTCATAATTTGAGTGCTTTCAGCTCAAACAACATTTTTCCTTTGACATAATCTGAAATAACAATGACTTTTTCCCACTCATTAAGGGTTTGTGTGCCTGTTACCATAACAGCCAGTTTAATAGGCCTGCCACAGAGTCACCTAATTGTTCTGGGCTTTTCTCACTGCTGCTGGAGAGAGACAGTTTAAGAGTCTGAGAGACAAAACATTTGGACGAAGTTTGGATCTTATTCTTTAGAAGCTTTTTTGAGAGATGTTTGGATGATATCAGAGAAGATTCACAAACAAACGTTGGAATGTGGAAAGAGAAGAAGACAGCAAAACTCGAAAAACATGAACCAGAGACATGTCCGATGATCGTGATGAAATCACTGCCCAGGATGAGAGCTGTAAAGTCAAAGGAGAAGATTAAAGTTACCACAACAAACAGCAAACGTCTCACTACTACATGTGAGACGTCAGGGAATATAATGAGGCTTTGTGTCAACCTGATGCCTGTTTTGGCTGCAACCAAGGAGCCTGTGGAGGAAGAGGAGGGGGAAGAAGTGGAAAACATCTGGACGAGTAAAAAGAAACCAGAAACCAGTTGCAAAAATGAGCTGACTGACTGTAAATCAATGAAGCAAACATTTGATTCCTTCACAGGATTAAATTTGGACTCTGACACCAAACAAGCACTAAATCCTCAACCTAAACCAGCTGCTGAGTGTCAGGTCACCAAGAGGTGCCACACACCTCTACCTCCTATCAGTTTATCTGAGCAGAACACGAGCATCTCTTCAAACTTTACAGTAAAAGACTGCAGCAGTGATGTGTTAGTTACAGGACAAGAAGCAGACAGCAGGCCCTGGATAGACAACCCTCTGTTCTCTAAAAGTGTGAGTAAAATCCTGAGATGGGATGAGAGTGCTGTAACATGGTTCATTTTCCAGTTAAAGGACATTAATGAGGATTTGCATCATGTGAGCAGGTCTGGCAGAGCTTGCAGTTGCCTGTGATTGAGAGGAAATGATTAGGGCACAGTTTAACACAAGAGGAAGCCAAGAAGAGTTGAAATCACCAAAGTTTGGGCAATAGAGAGTTTCTAAAGTGTCTTCCTGAACAATAATTGTGTCACTGGTATTGATCAGAAACTATAAGAATGCACACATACAGTATGTTGTAATAACACTGTCCAACAATACCGTACAAATCTTCTTTAATATCTTTAATGTTCAAATAGTTCTACTTTTCAAATGTTAAATTTCAAATGTCCTTGTTCTCTGTGCAGAGATCTGCTGAGTTTCGTCTTCCTGACATCTCCTTGTCCAGTCTGGACGCTCTGTTGCAGACCGTCACACAGAAACTGGGGAGGAAGAGGAGAGGTGGAGATGAAGGACCATGGAGATGTGTCCAGTCTGATCATCTCCTCACGACTGTTAGTGAACAACGTGCCAGGCAGCAGATCGGTCGCTGCACAGATGACCGAAACCTGGCCAACATGTATGCATTAATGTATTAAAATGGAAATATAGAAAGTTAGAGTTACACATTTGCACATTTCAATATTTATTAGATAAATTAAGTGTTGTCTTCATAAATCACTGTAGCTGATTATGCCAGTATGAGACATGCATGTGTGAAAATTATGTGAAATTAGTACAAATACTGACTATTAGAACAAGGTGTATTCATGGGAATGGCGGACCCTGTCACTTACAATTAAAACTATTATATAGAGGTAGCTAATGAGTGTAAATACATTTATTTGCATTATAACAGGAAAATACCACCCACGGGAGTGAAGAACTGGGTTTGATATGATCTTAAGGATATTAAATCTTTAGGATTATAACTTTAACTGACTTCTTAGTGATCTTAAAGAGCAACTGACACTGTTAGTGTTACATGATGCTCTAACTAGTTTCTACCTGAGCAAAACATAGACACAAATAACTGAAATTTTGTATTTCTGAGTAAATAAAATGGTCAAATGTTATGAGATATTTAATGTTTAAAATATTGGTCTATACCCACGTGCATACTTTAGATAAAACTAAACATGTTATTTAAGTCTAAACTGATTTAAATAACATGTTTAGTTTTATCTTCATGAAGACTTTCTGCAGGTGGCTGTAACTGCGTAAACTATGATGTTTATTCATCTGAATAACTGCGTTAGATAAACAGCTTCAGTGTAAACGAATCCAGTAAATGTAGTGTCTTGTCTTTCATTTAACAGTGAAGCAGAAACAAAAACATCAGTTGGTGGATGTGGTGTAAACAGACGGAGGCGCCTCACTCCGCTTTTTCCTCCACCCAAACCAACGCTCATCCTCACTATGACGAAGAAAGATCCCCTGACGTCCAACACACTGCAGTGATTCATCTAAATCAACAAACTGGACTCGTACATACAACATACAGCACAATGTTTGTAAAAATTAAACAGGAAACCATAAAGTTTTATTTTCCTTAAGGACAAAACATTTACAACAGACATGTACCCGTTTTTTTTCTCTATACTAGCATATTTTCAGTATATAAGATACATTTTATAGTAGGTGCACAGATAAATTAATGTTCAAGTAGATCTTTTCGAGCATAATTAAAGTACATTCAGTAGGACAGACTTTCATTCCAGAATGGGACATCCACCGTTTAAATCCAGCTTAATGTTCAGGTTCATGTAACGTTTTTAAACATTTTATTTTAATACAACACTTTACACATTTTGGAATGAAACCCTTCAGATACTTTGTTTGTCTCATGCCTATAGTTACTATTGTAACAATCTTTTGAATATGTAACACTGCATTATAGTGCAGTAACAGCCTGCTTTGGACATTCAGTCAGATGTGTCATGGTGTGAGTTTATTAACTGAAACCTACAATTAATTAAAATACAACTATTGACCAAAGGGATGTAGTCATGTCTTGTGTCAGACTGAATGCTACTATTTTTTTTCTTTAATTAAATTTGGAGTGTTTTGTACACGAGTTTGTAGACACACATGTGTGCCTGAACTTATATCAATAATTTAATATTATGAAAATATTTTATTAGGTTTGCGGATGTTGAGATAAGCTGTGCGGGAAGTCTGGATGACTTTCTCTATGAAAGTGAATACCAGGCAGAAGTAAAAAAAAAAAAAACCCTCTGTTTGGATAGTCACACTGTTACACAACAATAAATCACACAAAATAAATTAAAGAGATGAAAGACAAAATATATTCTTGATTTACAAAACAATAACACTTGTAAAGTTCATCATTAAACATTTGAGAGGTATTTAACCATGAACTTGCAGAACATGTCTCTCCACATAAGAGATACTCCTGTATAATAATGTTCAGAAACAACTCCTCAAATGAACTACAAAATCATTTTAATAATTACGTGTAACTTGTGTACTTCAGCTACTGTTTGACTGTTTGCAGCATTTTCTTTTTTTAAAGTGCTTTCTGCAAATTAAGATGATTGCGAGGGGTCTAATGATTGAGCCCTGAGGAACACCACCCCTTGTTTTTACATCGAGCTTTGCATAATGTTGTTTCAGGATAAATAAGCCATAACTTTGGAGTGATGCGATTGATACGGAAAGACACAGTGTACGATTTATGAACCCAAATAAAGGGTATAAAGCTACAGGTCTGTTAACAGGATGAACAAGGCACCAAAGCTACATTAGGAAGCAATAACCTTTGGTTCTGTCTTCAGATAAATTTACCTGTAATGACTCTTTCACTAAAACACCTTTTAAGTCCATCTTTTTCACTGTCCACTGTTCCATGTTGCATATTGAGGTCGCTGCCAACATTGAGCAACATTCAAATGAATATACAGTGAGTAATAAAAAGATTTTGACTGTAGTTGGTCCTTTCAACTCATGTTGCATCAGTCCACTTCACAGTGCGCTGTCCTGTGTGTTGCTGTCGACCATAAAGAGTGCAGAAGGATGTTTCCTGGAGCTCCCTGCTTTGTGTTTACTGGATTCTCCCTGAACTTCACCACTACTGCTGTTTGATCCACTGCTGCCACGTCGGCTCACCTGATTCGTCTCCTCTGGCTGAGGCATTCTGGTCATTGCTGTACTGCCGCTTTTCTCTCCGTTAGCTTTGCCTTCTTTAGATTTGACCTTGTTAGCTTTCGCCTTTGTTGATTTACCCTCTGTCGGTTTGCTGTCAGATGATTTCTCATGCTGCTGTAGAGTCTTGCTTGACTGAGGAGGTGTGATTGGCGGCTGTGGTTGGACGGTGAGAGGGTTGATCATGGTGGGTAGTGCAGTCACGTTGGTCTGTACTGTTCTGTTGCCGATGACCACCTCTGTGAGGTCGTCAGTTTGCTCCTTGGCAAAGTTGACAAAAACCTATCAAATGAATCACATTATGTCATTCCTAACTAATTTATATTAGTATGATCTATATTAACCTTGCCAGTCAACTGTCCATCACGCTCTTGTTGTCAACATATCTTAGCATTGATGCTAATGTATCTATGGAAGCATGGAGATAAAAAGCATCAAAGTAAACAACTAATTCACTGATATCTTGAGAAAGAGTTGAGACTAGAACTACAGACAAGACAGTTTACTGCAGTATGTCAGTGCATTTGTAAACATCTATCTTGAGCATGTCACTCAGTAGATCAGCTAGCTCTTTTGTTTCTTTCTGCTGGTGATTGTAAATTAATACAAACAAACATATTCAAATTCATGTCCCCTTCCCTCTAAAAATGAGTCATAGAGCAAAGACTGACGGGAAATAGCATCCCTGGAGCGAGTGACACATTGAATCAATAAAGGATATTCGGGATGTTGCGCTCCATTTACAGAACATCCTGGATCAAGACCTTTACATAACACTTGTATACAAACAGGAAAGCTTTTGTCCTCGTTGCGTCATCGTCCTCACCTGGTCCAGAGTTGTCTGTGAAACAGAGAAGTCGACGATGCCCAGATCCTCGTAGTTGTTGCCCAGCACATCGAACACACGAGCCAGGCAGCAGGCGTGTGATGGCAGCTGGTACTGCAGCACGTTCTGGTGACGCTCCTTCAGCTCAATGCTGGGGAAAGCATTCTTCATGTACGGGCTGATGGGACACGAGTCCGGGTTAAAGTTAGTGTCATCCAGCCGGAGGATGATGGTGTAGCCGTCACCAAACCTGGAAGGTGAAGGGCGGAAAGAAACAGTAAAAATGTATATATAGTGTTACATCAGTACAGTTGGAATCAGTGTAGCTCTAAAAAAAGACGTAACAAAACACACAATACAGGAGGAGGAACCAGAGGATTTCCTGCTGTGTATAGAGTAGTAGCAGACATTATACCCGCAGATAGATGTTTGTGGATAAAATAAACAGATAATTTAGTATTATGTGACTTTTGGCTCAGGTTTAATTGACATTAATAGTGACTTGATGAAGCGTAAATTCAGCCAAACTCTGTTGAGATGAACAGTTTACGAGTCCTTGAGTACTCTCTGTGGTGATTTCCATAATTCAGGACTTTCCAAACCCTGACAGCTGCTTTCAGACATCTCATGACTGTAAACTTCATCAAGTGACTCAGTCAGCTGCTTTAGTGTGACAATAAAACTCATATCAGTACACAGAGAGGGTCCTTCACAGATCTCTTCACCTCCATGGGGATAATTAACTTATCAAATCAGCACACTTTGGTTTCAACAGCACAAAAAGGCCCAGTGTTAATTTAGTGATCAGGGTTAGTGTCAGTACAAATCTCATTCATTCATTGACTGATAAACGGTGTCTGTTTAATGACATGTTTTGCCATATTTTAATGACAGAATATGAAAAAACAGTTAAGATAGTAAAGTGTGTTTACCTGTTCTTTAGATGTTGTACAGATCCAAGACACTGGAATCTGCCGTTGACCATGATGGCCATTCTGGTGCAGAGAGCCTCACATTCCTCCATACTGACCATACAGACACAAGATAAAACACATATTAACATATATACTATGTACACACAAAGCTGACAGGATGCTGTGGGCCACAGCCATTAGTACACATAAGAATAATTAGGTACATCTCCTCCTACCTGTGGGATGTGAGAACTACAGCTCTTCCCTCTTTGGTGACGCTGAGGATGCAGTTCCACAGAAACCTTTTGGCTTTTGGGTCCATGCCAGTGGTTGGCTCGTCCTGATAAGAATTAAAGAAACAACAAAGCATTCAATCAAAAACACAAAGACATTTTAGCAACCTTATGGAACACACACGGGTGATAGTCTTGGCTGCTCTTTAGCCATTTGGTGAGTCAGTTCGATTCTCACCAGGAATATAACAGGCGGCGCCCCGATGAGAGAGATGGCAGTGGAGAGCTTTCTCTTGTTGCCTCCACTGTAGCCTCCAGCCTCCCGCTCAGCGTACTGGGTCAGTCCCAGCTTCTTCACGCCCCACTGTGCCACCTACAGGAGAGCAGAGAGTGTACATGATACAATCCTGCACAATGCCGCTAAATATACCTGTCACTCCACATCTATTTGAACACACTGTAAGTATAAAGACACTGCATGACTCAATGTTGTTAAATTCAGTTTTGTTTCTGAGAGTTGCTCCTTTACGTTACCTTGGTGACAGACTCCTCTGGGACTCCCCGCAGGCGGGCGTACAGCTCCAAATGTTCACGACCCGTCAGCAGGTCGCTGATGGCATCAAACTGTGGACAGTAACCCATCAGCTGGTGGACTCGCTCCATCTCTGTCAGCACACTGAAAACCAGAGGAACACAGTTTCACACGACTTCCAGTACTAATACTGCTGCTACGAGTAGTACAACTGCCACAACTGTTGCTATTGCTGCTAGGACTATATATAGTATTACTGATGCGGCTTCTACTACTTTAGTTATTGTCTTGGTAGTGCTACTATATTTTTGCTAGGTACAACTACTAATACTACTACACAAATTGTACTCCTGCAACTGGCAGTGCCAGTATTACAAATACTTTTATGGATACTACTACTGTCGCTAATAGGGCTGGTAATTCTTGTAGACCACTACCGATACTTCCTGTACTACCACTACTACTACAGCCATCACTACAAATACTACCACTCTACTTTACCACTCCTACTCCGACTACTTCCACTAATACTGCTACTACTATTACTGCTATGGTTACTGATACTTAGACTAATGCTACCACCAGTATTACTACTGCTGCTGCTGCAACTGTTACTACTACAATTTCTGGTACTTCTACTACTGCTGCTGCTACTTCTTTTACATCTGGCACTCTTTCTACTACCAATTACTACTACTATTACTCCAAATATGACTATAACTGCTGCTCTTGTAGTTTATATCAAAGTTAAAGTGAGATAGTGATGGCAAATAACTGAATACATACATAAAAAAATGTCTTTTTTTGTTGTTTTATGTGCTCACAAAGAAGAAAATGCCATTATAAAAGCTGAATAACTGGCTGGTGGAGGCAGTTTGTACCTGTGGTGATTAAGGAAAGCCTCTCCACAGGTGATGGCCGTGTCTCCGGTCAGCATGCGAAAGGTAGAGGTCTTCCCTGCTCCGTTCACCCCAAGCAGGCCAAAACACTGGAAAACATACAGAGAACACAACAAGAAGTCACAGATATATCTACACACGCAGCAGCTGTGGTCAGCAGCTGGGACGATTCCCTTGAGACTATGTCAAGTAGCAGCAGCAGTAGAAAGTACTGTTGGTACACTGTGGTAGAAGCAATAACAGATGTGGTTGTAGCTATAGAAGCAGCTGGGTATTTATAAAACGGCAGTTGCAGTATTAGTAGCAGCTGTAGCAACAAAATTACATTTGTCTATGAACAGTTGTTTCAGCAGCAGCAGCGAGGATGAAATAGTTGCTGCGATTTTATCCAAAATTGTCTGTTTTTTGAGAAAACAGTGATTCATATGATGATGACTGTATCTACAGAGGATATACATGGCTGACAAACACAGAGCTGATTAGAATAAAAGCCACACAATGTGTGTGTGTGTGTGTGCTTTCATCGTACTATGATGCAATGAGTGCTGCTTTTGGTCTGTATATCTCTTACCTCGCCACGAGGAATCCCGAGACAGAGACGATCCACTGCCGGCTTCATGCCTGCTTTATAAATCTGAAAAATCAACCAGGAATTCGTCAGTGTGATTTTTAGCCAACAAAAATATACAAATTTACCTCTCACAAACTTTAAGTCAACTGAATGCAGAGATTTGCTGCCATTGAACCACAAGAGCTTTAATGAGGTCAACAACAATTAAAAACAGTTTCAGTTTACTTTTTAGCATTAAATAGCTGGTTGTACCTTGCTCAGGTTGATCATGGTGAGAATGTCTGATTGGGCTTTGCCATTTAGGACCCTCGCTCTCTCCCTGGTGACGTCCTCATCCTCTGGACCAAGAGGAGGCATCTCATGCTCGACCCACCACGGCCTGAACAGAGGGATATAAAATGCATATTATCAAAATATTTGCATCCCACTAACTGCTTATGATCATCTGATATATGGTAGAGAAGTTCTGAGAGAGTTGTTTTAAACACACCTGAAGCGAATGAAGAACTTGTATTGCAGCAGTATGGTGAAGATGAAGAAGATAACACCTTCAGCCGCCATCGCAAACAGGTTCTTCCCCACAAAGTCCCAGTGAAGAGGGTCCAGGGTCTGCTTTGTGCCTGGAGGAGGAAGAACCAAATGCAAAGACATTTTTTATATATTGATATATACATGTAAGTATGCATGTATGTTCTGCAGCTTTAAAATAATGAACAGAGTTTTGGATGGCTGATATCTATTTCGAGGCAAATATATAGATACCCAGTCTCTGGAAGGCGTCTACCATGGCCTGGTTTTTGGCCATGTCAATGAGTCCCCGTCCCAGGCAGAAGTGTGGAAAGATGAGAAACACCTTCTTTAGGATCCTGTTCACCTCGTTCAGATGCTGGGAAAAAAAAATCATTCAGAAATCATGGACTAGTTAAAGGAGCAGTCAATAAAATGATCTTTGGTACATTGCACAGAATAATTCAGCAATCAAGATTTTCCTATCTCACTTCCATTATAAATTAGTTACATTTCTAAACCTTTCACTCTTTTATGTACAGTTGTGGAACTTTTTCATATCAGACTGCTGACGTTTGTACCTCATCAACAAACAGCTCCAGGACAAAGGTGGCGATGCTGCCATTGATTCCGACGAAGAGGTTGATGGAGGTCAGAACGACATAGGCTGTGCTGGGGACGGTGAACATAAAGGATGCTGGGTACATCAGAGGGGTGATGGACCATCTAAAAAAGATTATTGGGTTATTCAATTAGTAAAGACAGACAGATTATGTTTGGTACAGACCACGAGAGAGACAATTTCAATAAAATATTGAGACACACAGATCAAAATAACTGTTTATCCTTGAGCATGAGTCACTCTGAAGATATAAAAAGTGTTAGACAGAAGTCAGTGGACACCACCAGACCATACCCGTAGAACAAGAGCAGGAGGACGAGAGCAGGCAGGTTGGTCTCTGAGACATATGACTGCTGCTGGAAACTGATGAAGATCAGCACCACCATGGTGGCAGGGACGGTGTAGTTCAACTGACAGGATGACAAGACAAGCTTTTAGAAAAAGAGGAAGTGTTTCTTTCAGTTTATCCAGTGACTATTATTTCCATTAATGCAGACTGGCTGAAGAACTAGCTCTTACACCATCCATACATTAAAGGCCTGATAGTTTAGGTTAAGGTGCTGAGGTGTAAAATGAACGTAAGATGTAAGATTTAAGCACATGCATGGGGTGGGATGCTGATTTGTGCTGTTGAAAATGTTAAGTTGCGACAAGTTAAAGTTTATTCTTTTGCCAGAGACTTCTGCTGCAACAATATAGCAGCATCATTCAAATGATATCATAATATAGTGTGTGTGCGACTTGAGGTTGACAGAGTAAAGAAAACGAGTGGTGGTCAGTGGACATGGTCAGTACTGTCTTGAGTACTGACCATGTCCCAGGTGAAGTTGGCCAGCCAGTAGAGGATCGGTTTGACCCCACTGACAAACTGAAGGTGTTTGGCTTTGCTGACTCGCTCCTCAATCAGAAAAAGGACAAAGCTAGCTGGCACAAAGGACATGGCAAAGATCACACAGATGGAAACCAGAACGTCCACCGATGTAGTCATCCTTAAAGAGGAAGCAGGGAGAATACATATTAACATAACACACAAAACTTGTGCACACTGTGGAGCTATGTGCATTACAACGCATACTTTGTTCCCCTTTTTTACTTCTGACATTCAGTTTCTACTCACTCAAGTTTACATTTTATTGCATCCGTTTAACATTTAAATCCAGCACTTTAAACTTCCTGCAGATACTAATCCATCAGAGTTGAAGTGTCCGGACAAAACTGAATTTATCTGTTGAGACAAATGTGGCACAAGAATCCAAATCTATCAACCTCAGCTAAAGACTGCACAGCAGTGAACTAACATGGCCATTTCGGTGAGTTGTTCCTTGGTGAGGTTGAGCGGGTGGTTGTAGGCAGTGATGCCGTGTTTTCTCCTCTCTGGACCTGGTGGCAGACTCGCTCTCAGCAGGCCGTTGTTCATCACGTTGACAAATGACACCATGGCATGCCATCCTTTGTTATTGTACCACACCTGAGTACAGATAAGAGAAACATTTTTCACTATAAAATAAAACTTTATTGTAGTTACTTGATATGTCTTAACACCCAGTCTGGGTGGAAGATTTTTTTTGGCAAAAACAAAACATATCTTAGATTTTAAAGACAAAACAAAGGGAAAACAGACACACATTCAGCTTGACAAACAGACAAAGATTCACCTTGACATTGTTTTGACTGTTCAGTCCTCCTAGAAAACTCGGCAGTCTGTTCAGCAGATGATCCAGTGAACTGTTCTGTGATGAATCAAAGAACATCAGAAAACATTTAAGAACATTCAGGAAAAAACACAGTTTCAGTTAAACGTGACTGAAACCTCATTCATACCTGTGGAACTCGATAACGAGACCTGATTGCCATTACTGAGTCCTCGACATCGTTGACCTGAGGTAAAGTCTGAGTGGCACTGCCCCAAGGAGAAGCCTCCATATCTGCAACACATGAATTAAACCTTTAGTAACTTTATAATGTGTTAGTGTTTTGTCCGTCCTTCAGAAGAATACATTTTAAATGAGTCTACACACCTAAAGCTGCAGATTCTTTAAGTACTGTAGATATTTTGCCGGTGTTTAATAACAGAAGATTACCTGAATTCATTCACCCACTTCTTGGTTTTTAGGCTGTTAATGAAACAGAGAGAAAAGAGTGATTTCTAAAGGAAACACAAACTGCCAAACACAGGCCTTAATTTTCTATATTACCATCAGTGTTTTAATTACAGCTATCTGATATTCATTATATCAGTATTATTATTATTTTTTTTAGAAACATTAATTTTAATTCTTGTATTTCATATCATCAGATTGGTTTCAGGATACACACAATAAATGTTCTTTATAAAGTGCAAAAATATTTCATGTCACCCTTCTGAAAACAGATCAGCTGTTCTGCTGATATAAAACTATTATAAAACTAATATAAAACTAATATAAAACTAACCCTAAGAGGTTGAGAGGTGAGTTTCTAAACAACACCAAGAGAAAACAATGGTATAATAAATATAATATATTTTAGACACCAACATTTATTCTCAGTAATCTACATCAAAACCAAAACATAAACTAGTGAACATTAACAAAATGAAATGGAATACTAAATGGTAAATGCATCGTATTGTATTTTGTTTAGTGACGTACCTTTTCTTGAGGATCTGAGAGTAGGTTTTCACCAGGTAATCAGAGATGTTATAATTTGTCAGATTTTGGAGGATGTCTCCAGTCAGCCTCTTAATCTGAAAGGTAAACATTTAAGAAATTGAAACAGTTGGATACAGACACATGCTGCAGTACATTCAGCATATAATACCATGAGCAAGTAAACATTTAAGGAAAATGTTGTTCCAGAAAACTTTAGATTAACTTCAATCTAACTAGACTAAAATATAACTTTGGTGCTTCTTTTTAAATTCAGTCCAATAAAAAAGTCAGCTCATTCAACTCGTCATTCTGTGAATGAGTCTGTCCTGACCTGTGGAGGCGGCAGTCCACCGGCCCCCTGTGGGCAGTCGGGCAGCATCCGGCGGACGTCCTCTGTGCTACACTGACAGTCAGGTGAGGGTCTGTCTCTGCTCCAGTTGCCTGTGCTGAACATTTGCCAGGTGGTGTAGGGGACCTGTGGTCGCATGAACAGACCACCACGCGCGTTTTCACACTGAGGACCCCTGCAGAGAGAACAGAGAGTGATCATGGAGCAACGGTCTATGGTTCAAGCTGTAAAATGCTTCTTGAATGTCTGGTGTTAAAAATAAAGTGCATTAAAACTACTATAAACGTTTATAAACACCAGAAATTTCTATTTGAGATGAAGCTTAAAACTGTTGTAATTTATACTAAATGCCAGCAGAGATCATAGTACTTCATACCCACAATCAAAAGAGTACACTTTGTGTAGATCACAGGGGCATAACTTTTACTTTTACCTTAAAAGGTAATCCCTATTTTGCCATCTATCAAGTGTTTTTCATTATTTCTTTGCATTGTGTCTCAGAACAATGTTTCCTACCACCTTTATTACTGTTCGTTTTAGTTCCTGTTCCTTCTGATGTGGATGAGACAAATTATTGTATTTACTGAGTTGACTTACGCGCTATTGTTTTCTTCCTCTTTGTCCATGCACTTGGTACCAAAACCTGGCTGGTCCAGCAGAGCTTCCAGTAGGTTCTCCATGGCTGGGTTCCCAGGCGCGTCATTGCTGTAAATATTGAAACAGAGGTCAGGAAGCTCTTCAAAATATCATATCATTTGCATTGTATAAAGAAAACAACCAATTATTTCACAGATTTAAACCTTCAGTTTGTAGCTGGTTACCTGTGACAGAGTGACAAAGTACACCAACTAATTCAATGCAAAGGATAGATTGATTTTTCTTCTGTGCTGACTAAGGTAATGGTGAATATTTATGTGCAGGCCTACCTGAAGAAGGTGTACTGTTCTCCGTATATCCAGGGCTGCAGCTGCAGCGCGGGATACTTTCCAAACGGAGGCACAATGAGGCTGAAGAGCAAAGCGACCAGCACGAACACAGCAGGCAGGACAATCTGAAGTACAGAGACAATGATAAATTCACCATAGAAAGACCATAAACTAAGCAGCCAACCATTTTTCAGTCAACAAAGCAGCTATAAATGAACTGATGAAGAATAACAAATCCTAAACCGTATGACAACTGACGGCTCCACAAAACAGCTGTTGTTTGTCATCACCTGAGCGAAGAAACCTCTGCGGCTCCTTCGAGCATAGAGCCAGCGTTTGATGAAAAGAGCCCTCAGCTGCTGCCATGTCAGCCACCAGCCGGTCATGGGAATCCCACCTCGGCCATCTCCACTGAGTAGGTCTGTCTCCTGAGGTTCTGCAAGCAGGGAAAACACAGCATGAAATATATATATATCAGAACTAGTTAAAAAATGTTCATCTAATTTCCATACTATTACTGAATACATATGGCGGCTCATTAGGGCTTAAACAGCTACTAAGACATCAAGGTCTTTGTCCGTCTGTTTTTTTGAGTTTGTGTCCCATGTGTATGTTTATGGTCATTTACAGAGCCTTTAACCTTTAAGCCTTTTAAGTTTTAGTGATGTTAGACAAAGATTTTGAAAACAAGAAGCAATTTCAGTACAGAAATCTTGGTGTTAGCCTATAGATAGATAGATAGAGTACTTTATTTATCCCCATAATCATATAAAAGTGAAGATAAAATCTGTATATCTGATCTAGAGGATTTCTTTTCCCGCCTTGTCAAACCAAAGGTTCATTTGAAGGTACCTTTCTTACGAAGTCTTTTCCTTCCTGGCAGCATTATGGAAACAAACAGTCACAGTTGGAGATGAAACAGCACACTGACTGTACATGAAAACACTGTGTGGTATGTACACAACTATGTGTACAAACTATGCCAACCTGTCTCTGGTTCCTCATCATGTTGTCTCTCTGCCCTCTGCCCGGCTGATGGCTGCTGCCTGTGAGGAGATCCGACCTGCTGCTCTGGTTCAGCATCCACGCCAGTTTCCTCCGCCACTCGCAAAAAGATCTGGAATGTTGATCATAAAAGACTAAACTCCTCCTAATGAAAGCAACAAGCGGCTCTTTGAGAGGTATCTAGTGTGAAAAGAACAATTAACTTCCTGTGGTTGGAGAACAGCATAAATCTATAAGGTCTCACTGAGCACATGAAACTCATCTATGTCGCAGCCACACTTTTAATGAAAACTCTCATCTAAAGCAGCTTCAAATTCAAACCAAGTCACTAATTACACCTTGTCCATGTTTAAGCTGCCACTGCCACTTTACTTGCCAGGTTCACATTTTTTCATTGAAGAGCCGCTCTGGAAGTTGCCCTCGGGCCCTGACTGCTGAAGCTGCAGACAGCAGGTGGCAGTAAAAAGGCATGCAGTGGCTCACAGAGGTCAGGAGGGCAAAGAGTGAGTGGCTTACTCATACTGAGTATCAGGCTCCACAAATCCACTATCAGGACTAATCTGATGCTGACATTAAACCCATTAAGGTACACACAAATATCACGCCCTTCTGATAGGCCCTGGTTTAACTCCTGTAGCTCACAGAGGTGGAATAAGGATGGTGATTGTGTCATGAACCCGGTAAGGTTAGTGGGAAAGTGTTTCAGGGCCACGCAGGCGGCTCTGCTGTGTCCTGAGCTGTGCTGTTTAATTTGGACATAACACCTTTATTTTGAAACTAACAGTTGGTTTCAGTTTAAACTAGAAGCAACTACTGCTGACAAACTTTACACAGACTTTAAAATCTCTTTGAAGTGCAGTGCAGTGTATCGAGCAGTTGGGTTTCCTCGTTTTAATCAGTGTGTCTAATTACACTTACTAGCGTCTCTGCCAAAGGCTTTAAAGGTTTCTGTCAAGTGACTTATTTATTTATCGATCAAAAACATAAATGTAAATGGCTCACCTCCTCCAGTGTGCTGTCTGACAGGCCGTAGCTGCTGATGCCCAGCTCGATCAGCCTCTGATCCAGTTCACACAGGAAGATTGCCAGGCTGGTGTCCTTTGCAGCCGTCTGTGGCAGGTTGACCACTGCCTCGCGCCCCGACTCCTCCACCAGCCTCGCACCCGGGATGTGGTGCTGTGCCAGCGAGAGCAATGCTGCAAGGTCTGCGAGGAGGACAAAGTAAAGGGGGAGATCTTTAACCTGAATGTCCTGCAGTTCTTTTTTTATTTAATCATCAATACGAAACTTGTGGTTGTATAAATTGCAAATGCACCAAAGTGCACTAATACTGAACCACTTCAGCTTAATGTAGAGGGCACACAGTAGGTTAACACTCACATGAGCTGCTCGCCTCACTTCCCAGCCCGGTGTCTTCACTCATGGATGACTCACTGTCCTGAAACACAAAGATGAGAACATTTAAAGACAAACGTTATATTTAACATTATTACAAATAATACATTTTTAAAAGCTCTTTTGTTTCTGTCTTTGTTTCACTTCTGTACTTCTGTTATCACCCTGTCTAACTTACTGAACTTTTTACTGGACTTCTCTGTTTCATCTGTAGATGAACACTCAACTACTGTTTTTCCATCATAACACCTCCGACGGCAAAAAAAACACATCACAAAAGAACAGACCCTGAGAGGAGGCAGCTTGTTGGTGCTGATGCTGGTACTGGTGCTGATGCTGGTACTGCTGGGAGTGCTGGTTTCCAGTCCCTCCCTCTTCACCACAGTGAGGTAGTAGCCAGATCCAAGGCAGGATTTCAGAAAGAGCGGTGAACCACAGCAGCACAGCTTCCCCTGGGAGATGATGGCGATCCGGTCACCCAGCAACTCCGCCTCGTCCATGTAGTGAGTGGACAGGATGATGGTCCTGTCTGATGGGGAAACATAGCACTGATGCATATTGACTATAACTGTCGTCTGTTTATTTTGTGGGTCTTGTGTAAGTCTTTCTTTCAGGTTTAGGCTCTTTCATAATAGTCTCTAGGTTACAGCTAATAACCTAGAAATTATACACTATTTTTTCAATACTTAAGTCCACACGTGTTTGAAGTTATATAATCTTTCAATTCAAGCAAAGACAAATAAAGTCAAACGTTTTGGCAATTCATGCCTTTCCATCTGCAGCTTAATCTTTTTGGTATGGGCCAAATGTGGTTTTCTCTTCCTGTTACCTTTGCGGTATTTGAGCAGCAGATCCCAGATTCCTCTGCGGGAGTAAGGATCAACCCCGGCTGTGGGTTCATCCAGGACAACCACCTTAGAGCCTCCAACAAATGCTATCGCCACAGAGAGCTTCCTCTGCATGCCACCTAACAAGGAGACAGAGAGAGGGATTTCATTTCGGACAAAAGTTGACAAAGACCTCCACAAAAAAATGTACAGTGACTCTAGCAAATGACTAAAGTGAAGATCAGGTCATATTACTGTACAAAAGTCAAACTAGCAAGTTTACCAGAGAGGTTTTTGGTCTGTTCGTGTCGTTTGTGCAGCAGGCCAACGTCACCCAGCAGAGTGTCAAGCTCGGCTTTCACCTCTGCTTCAGACATACCCTTCAGGCACCCATAAAACCACACATGCTCCTCAACTGTTAGTCTGACAGACAGAGAGATACAGACACAGAGAGAAAATATTGTAATATAAATATAATATAAACAGCATCTGGATATTTCTGAGATAATCCAGTGTTTTCCAAACTCATCATTCATTTTATAGTGATGCGACTAATGAAACTGACAATATCTAATAACAATAAAAAAAAAGTCACTCTCAAAAGAAGCTTGCTGTAAAAAGTCAACAATTGGAATTTCTATAATGTATCAAATTTAACCAGAGTAAGTCAGGAACAATGTGCAATAACAGCTTGGTAGCTGTGTTTTGTGACAGAACACAGCAGACATTGACAGACAAGCCTTACATGTCAAACAGGACATTGTGCTGTGGACAAACTCCCAGCAATCCCCGGATGGTGTCCATGTCATCGCGTATGTCCATCCCCTTGATGTACACTGTGCCAGAGGTCGGTGGGAACAGGCCTGTCAGAACAGATCTGAGAAACATTAGACACATTAGAGTAAATGTTTTGTTCCAGGACACCTTCCACTTTGAATTAAATCCTGATCTTGTACCTTTTTCCTGTGACCATATGTGTGTCTAAAGAATTTAGTGTGTGATTCTAAACTGCCCTCATACATATAATGACAGAACACATCAGTGCTGATAGTGGATGTCTGTCACGCATCAGGTCTGCTCCTTACATGGTGGTGGTTTTGCCGGCTCCGTTGTGCCCGAGGAAAGACGTGATCTGCCCCTCGTAGAACTTTAGGTTGAGGTGATTGACGGCCAGTTTGCCTCCCTTCTTGTATATTTTCACCAGGTTATTGATGTTCACACCGAGGGACAGGTTAGTGGGTTCTGGTTCAATGTGATCTGATGACAGAAACGCATTTTATATAATTAGGAGGGGCAATATACTGTTTAAGTTAAATGCACTAATTCTGCTCTCAAAAGTGATTTAACATCAGTAATAAAAGTAAATCAAGTAGTATATTAGGCTAATACAAGTCTTCTTGTTCTTTATCCTCCTAGTTAACGGGTTTACTGTCTCAGTTCGTTAACAGATACTAATGTCCAGCAGCTTCCAGACTCTAGTACCTTCACTCTGCTCGGTGGGTGCAGGGGGGATCGGCATGCCCATCTCCAGGGGAATTCCAGCCCAGAAGTTCAGCTGGAAGATAAAGTACCAGGGCTTGGGGATCCCATATTCACCTGGTGTAAAACACACATGCACACATTCAGTCATGACAAAGTGTAATTACTGAGTCCAAATCAAGCTCAGAAAGCTTTTGTGTTTTTGATGAAAGAACCAGTTTAACCGGCGTTACTGTGGCCACACTGCATTCTTCCGTAAAGTTGTTTTCAGCAAAGCTCATATCTGCTGTCACTGAAACGCTGAGTAAATACAATGCCCATTATAACAACAAAACAAAATATCCCTTTACTAGGTTAAATTTGCTTTTCATTCTAAATGAAATTATTATGTCTAGTCCTGTCTCTGAAAAATAAAATCCAGGTCAGACACAATTTTCAAAGCGATACCTTAACCAAAGTTTGTAGTTTACTTGTTTATGAGACAGTACGCTGTGGTCATCATACCAGGAAAAACTGCTTCGATGTACCAGGCTGCGATGGCATAGATGAAGGCGTCCACATAAAGCATGACTATAGAGGTAGTGAAGTTGTATGAGTCTCCTTCCACAGGGCTGGAGTGGAGGTTGTACCACTGAATGCCCACGCCTTGCTCTTCATACTGAGAGAAATACTCACAGCCGAAGCCAAAGGCCACAGGAGACAGAAAACTCTGAGGAAAGACGTATAAACAACAAAATCACATACATTTAATTGAATGGTACATTTTCTGATTCAATCTGAACATGTATTCTTGCTAATGATGTTGTTTTGTTTTCATTTATGTACAACTAAACTCAGTTTATATAACTGTATATATTGATCTTTGGTGAGAAACCTTATGTTTGTAGCCATAAATATTTTACTCACAGCAAGGACTCTGTGTTTGGTGTTGAGGCGGTCTCTCCAGGCCACACACAGTACGTAGGGCAGGTAGAGGCCAAAGTATATAAGCCCCCCACATGCAGCAGCCAGGTTGGCTTTGGAGAAGAAGGTGCTGATGAGGAAACACTGCATGATGGTGGCAGTGGCAAACGCCATCAGGAAGAAAAATACCACGGACGGGTCGCTGTATGGAAGGATGTCCCCCCACTGGAAATAAGATGGAGGAAAAGTAGAGAAGTTAAACTGTTGGAGGCAAATGTTACAGAAAATGAAAGCAACACTGTTGACATCAGCTGTAGCATTTAGAAATCTGACTACACACTATTAATAATTTATTGACACTCTAAATTTTCTTTCCTGATCAAGCCCAGACTTAGCTATGTGGTATAATTTGTCTGAGTGGTCCTCTTGCCTTGAGCAGAACTATAAGAAGTTCAGCAGAGATCAGGAAAGGAACGATGCTGCTGATGAACCAGCTGAGCCACAGTGTTCCTGTTCCCAGACCCATGATCCTCATGGTTTCCTTCAGCCTCGCCTCCTTCTCGTACACCACGCCTTTGACGATCATGGCCACCGAGTAGATCCAGGCCAGTGTCATGAACAGTGGCAGAGAGCGATTCAGCACTCGAAGGAAACTGTTATGGTAAACACAGGTTAAATTTATATGCTAATGCAAAATAATGATTTGGTTGTAGCCTAAAGTAGGAGGATGATAAATGGTATTCAAAGTATGTAACTATACTTTTTCTGCCATGCTCTAATCTATGGGGACTGCCAAAGAGTAACACCGAACCGCCAGCTACTCCAGACTAGCAGATTACGGCTATACTGGTCTATTCCCAGCATGAACATGTGGAACTGTGTACAGAGTTTATTAAAACATCATTTTACAACAACATAAGACTCACACATCATCCACATAGCAGGGGTAGGGCATCTGCTGGATGTAGATGCCGGTTGTTTCTTTAACTCCGGTCAGGATGCGGCTCACAGCTCTCTCCACCAGGTCCTGGACGTACACGAAGCCGCCCCAAATGTAGCGCATGTCATTAAATGGGTCAGCTCCTGGACCAGGATCCCAAAACCTGAAAAGAAAAAAAAAACAAAAACACCCAAATAATGTTTTTGTATTTTGAAGTGCTGGAAAATTTTAAAACCAAGAAAAAAATCTGCAAACCTTTCGAAGAGTATATTGTACATGCACCCAATGCTAAAATATTTCAAAGTTTTTTCTCCTCTTTGAGTTTGAAATTCTTTAAAAAAGAAAACAGATCAGGTTGTTCCTCAATCTGGTTTGTCCAGTGCATTTTGTTCATATGGCTTATGAAATGGAGTAACATGTTCAGGGAGGCATTTTCACATCAAACAAAAGCTTTTCCTTGCAATTACAGTGAGTACTAGATAGTACTGAAAAAGAATGGCAGCAAGAGTAAGTAAGATGTTTTGGTGCTTCCTCAGTACCTGTCCTTGATCTTGTTGGTCCGGGTCACATCATCAATGTCCATTCGGATTTTGTAGATGACATGGGGAGGCAGGTCAGGGGATGAAGAGTTGGGCAGCAGGAAAACCACACCGGCCCAAAACTGCCTGTCCTCCAGAAGCTCCAGAGCTCTATCAACCATCTGACCTTCAGTCTCCAACCCCTCGAGCTTGTTCAGGGAGAAACACTGAAGATAACAGGAAACCCAAAAGATATGAATGCTAAAAGACCGTGAAGAGAAGCTAAAGTTGATGTATACTTTACAATGTTGCGGGCAATATTAAACTAAAAATTAAACTGTCTAACAAATAATGTAGTCCTGTACGGACACCTTGCAACTGTTTTATGAAACTGTGTTCCCTATGCAACAGGTACATGTTGAGTCAACGCTATTTGGCCACACTAGTTTATAACCAGTATACGGTGGTTTGTTAGAAGCTATAAGTGCAGTTTAATATCTGAAATTGTAATTGTCATAATCATCCCACCAAATGAAGAGTGCCATGAAGAGAAAACAAGAACACCAGAGAACCTCAGTGACTTGTGCGAGAGTGGTGATGGTGTGGCTGAGGTCGTTATAGATGTCCAGCCAGGTGGGTGGTGCTCCAGGCTGTCTTGGCGTATCTGGCGAAGGTGTGGACAGGAAACGTGCGATCCGTGAGGCTGTCCAGGATGTGTTCTCCAGACGCAGGTTGACCAGTACGGCCACCTCTGGCCGCCTCAACAAATCCTGTCACACAAGCAAACACGCACACACACGCTATGAAAATATTTTTGTCTCCAAATGTATCATAACACACACACATACAAAGCAGCTGGTGAGTCAGACCTGCAGCAGTTGAATCTCAACGCTGCTCTCCATGTAATTCTTGATCCGTGGTCCAACCTCCACCCAGACCTCATTCAGCTCCTGGAGGATCTGCAGGTCCTCAAAAGTCTTGTTCACCTTCAGCAGACAAAACATGTCATTAACTTCATAATGATGTATTTGTTTAACATGCCTATTGTTGGATTACAACACGTACAACAGTAGAAGATACTTTCGATCCAAAAATCAACATTTAGATTGAGAAATTAACATTTAAAACAATTGGTTCTAGGTTGACATACTGTATTATTATGTTATATTTTCAGCAAACACCCAGTGGACATGTTGGTGATATCAGACAAACAGACATCAATTATATTTTTACAGTCATTTTTAAAAAGTTAGCAATCACTCAAAAACAGTTAACAAAAGATCACTTAACAACACAACCTCTTACCTCTTTCATGACTTGTCGTACTGCAGGAGAGTCCGGTGTATACAGCAGTTTTCCAATGAACAGAGGTTTTATTCCTCGCCACACAATGCGAGACAGAGGGTTGGACTCCAGACCTCGGATCAAACTTTTACAGAATGGAGCTGCACGGAAGAAAAAAAAATACCAGGTTAAATGTGACAAACAAAGAACACCAAGCTAGAACATGATGCTTGCTGCTATGCTGATTACTAATATAATTACTGTTCTTAAAGATAATTTACGTAATGCAAACCAACTGATAAAGTTATAGAATTAAATTATAAAGCAAAAGATTAACTTAAGCTGCTACACAGGAATCCATTCCAGTTTTAGCTATCCATAATGGATGAGAACACACATATTGCACTCAGATAAAGACATCCAAAGTCTCTTACTGGTGTTGTTGTCCTGGTCCAGGTCTGTGTCTTCAGTGCCATTTTTCCCTAAGAAGGATTTTATGTCGTTGTCTTCATACCAGTTGAGTGATGGGATTCGCTCACCGCCAACCTCAGGGTGACCGCACATGATCCTTGAAAAAGCACGAAAACTCTCCCTGGGCAGTGACGAGCGATTCTCCGGAGACAGAAGGCGGAGAGCTGCGTTCATCTCTCCAAAACTGGACAGAGACGAGAACTAAAGGAAGAAAGAGAAATGATGAGAAAGGAAACACAGAAATAAAAGGATGGGGAAAAAGGTGACATTTTTTCAAGTCCTGTCAGAAAATGTGATCAATTTTATTCAGTCAGAAAAACATCATGTAAGAAAGACCAGACAAAACCAACAACATAACAGTACATTCAAGGATGGTCTGATTTGTTGACCTAGTCATAATAAATGCAAATGTGGAGCACCAACAGATCACATCACAACAGGTGTGCTCTTACATCATCAATGAGGACTGCCAGCTCTCGAGAAACTGAGGTGACGGTCTGACTGATGACCCGGAGGTCTTCAGCGTTAGCCATTAGAAGGTCTCTCTGATGAGAGGGACAGACAGGCAGGTTTACTGATGGTACTTACTATAGTGCATCAAATATACAAGCAGCCCAGGGTCACAGCAAACAGACAGAAAACTGTATTTTTGCAAAAGGTTTCTCTGTTCACTGTTTCCTACCGTAACGAACTTGGTAAGGTCGAGCTGAGAGAGGAAGAGGCGTTCGGCCTCCTGCAGGATGTCGGCTGGCACGTCACACAGCTGAGTCTGAAGCTCATTCATGGCAGCTTCTTCTCCGTCCACCGTCAGAAACCGTCTCAACATGCTCGCATTACACACTATGTCTTTCAGCTGCATCTGAGCGCCAGCCATAGAAACCTGGATGAGGCAAAATTGATAGCCCACAATTAGTTTTACCAGCGTTTGGCTTTGAGATAAATCATCTACGTTAATAACACCTAGAATATTGACTTTTCAATCTAAAGTTATCCTTTTTCTGTTTTGTTTCTCAATCTTTTTGTAAAATAAGTAAAAAAGCTAAATACTGTGGTCCTTATTTTATACATTAAATGTTTGTTATCCATGGGTTAGTTACAGCTCTCAGTACAGATCTCACTTGAAAATTGAGCCGAGCCTTCAGCAACTGGTCCACAGTCACAGGCGACAGGCTGCTATTCGTCAGGAGGAAGGTGGAGAATGTCTCATTGACTCGCAGGTATTCTTTTACGGGGAGATCTACAATGGAAACACATTAAACACTGCTCAGTGCAACAAATAAAACACACTGTATTACAAATAAAGGTCCACACTAGAATAAGTGCTGCATCCACTGCACTAGACAAACAACGCAGAGACCCTGTCAATGACAACAACAACAACAAAAACAAACAAACAAACAAAAAAACTGCTCCCTAGCACTACTAGAGGTCACAAACACCACAGATCACCTTTCAGCAGGTAGCAACCATCATTTGTAAGACCTGTTTTCTTTCTGTGATTAAACTCAGATAATTACAGAATTTTTTTCAGGAAGATATTATGGTTAAGTTAGTCAATGCTGCTATGGTGGGCAATGGTCTGTTTCCCATTTTTGTTGTTTCCTTTTCTATAAGTCGCTTTGGATAAAAAGCATCAGCGAAATGACTGAATATAAATGTAACGGACTAGTTTATCTTACCAAAAGTGCTGGTGGCTTGCGAGGATAGACTGGAAGTTTGACTAGGCTAACTACAGAATTTTTCCTAAATAACTTATTTTTAGTATTTTTACCATCACAGTCCCAGGCTTCTGAAAATAAGTTCTTTACAGTACAAGTGGGTCAGGATTTTAGGATTCATTTAGGCCACTTACACAGGATTTTGTGCAAGAAAAGACCCACATTGAAGACCTACTTTCATTCATCCAATTGTTTGTCTGAAGTAGTCATGTAATCTAATCTGCCCGGCGAGGAGAGGCAAAACAGCCACTCTGTGCTGCTTTCACAACAGCAGTAAATGGCCACATTGAGTTAGTCACTCGACACCCATTTAAAGCCATTCATACAGATCAGCTACTGGCTGCTACTTTAACCTCTCAGTCCTGCTCCAATAAGTCTGGGAACAGTACTGGTTAAAAGAAAATCTGCATAAATTCAATGCTTTTATTGTATTTGACAGGCTGCACAGACACTCCTTGTTTTGAATGCATGCTTGTTTTTTTTTTGTTGAATAAATAAAGAAGATGTGTGAGTTATGAAAGAAAATCTGCATAACAATCTTTCAAACCATTAGTGATGTGATACTTGAAGTCAAGAGCTCTTTGTGCTGTCTTAACACTGTGGTCATCTTGTCTTCCTGTATTTTACCACTGGATGACTTTGTTTAAACTGCACTACAACTTCACTGACAGAAGCCAAGTCTCTATTGGGTTTCTCCGTATGCATAATTTATTCAGATTCTTTAAAAGCAACCCTTTAAGATAGACCTTGACATAATATACTGAATTTCTGTGTGTTTTGTCTGCCAGCATGACTAAACTCATTCATTACTGGTATTTTAATGAACTCTAATTAACTTTCTGGCTAGTATTGTCCACTCAGGACTTGTTTTGTCAGCCTGTAGAAAGTAAACAGTGTCACTGTGTCAGACTGTCAAGGTATCCCTTCACGTCTGTGCTAGAGGAGATTCAAACAAGCTGTGGTACTTGGCCAGGCTCCAGGTCTCTCTCCCAATCTCCGGACGCTCTCCATCAGGTCCTGAAAGCCAGAGAAGCTCCGGTTTCCACTGTAGGACAGAAGAGTCTGGGCGTCGACGAAGAGACGAGACAATCTGGAGGAGAACAACAACAATAAGAGAAATCTTTAGTGGGACAAAAACATACAGTTAGGTTACGTTTAACTACGGTGTAAAAGACTTTTAGTTTAGTAAACACTTGCCATGTGCAAACACTACAAACTGTGAGAAATGAAGTGAGGAATGAAGAAGTTGCAGGAAACAGGTTTCAGGTTTCAGATCAGATGCAGGACTTTCACAGAAGCAAAAAAAATCAGTTGTTGTATCAATCTTCTGAATACTCATGACAGAGTAATAAGTTGCCATTTCAAGTAAATTGCACAATTCACAATTTACTTGAAAGAAAGAATAAAATTAAGAAATATATAAATAAAAGGTGACTAATTGTTGACTTTAATAGATTTCCAAAGTTTCAAGTAGATTTCACACTACAGTGACATAAAATACAACCAACCAACTGCTGTCTGGAAAGTAAGGAAAAGTCTTCTCTGGTCATCTGGGAAGCTTATGGTAAAAACAAGATTCCAGGTAGACACTGTGCTCGGCCAACAAATAGTGCCAGCTTGATATCATTTAATTCCACTGTGGTTGTTCAATATATCCCCCAACATCTCTGTCCCAAGCCAATTTAAGGCCATCAAGTTTAGGTGCATTGGCATCTCTGATGAAGACCTTTTTAAGGCTGACATGTAGTCTGCTTTGAATTGTTTGAGTCGGGGTCCAGATCTCAGAGTTTTTATGCAGATTAAACAGATATATGATTTGTAATCTCGTAAAACTTAAAGGGGCTGATAGGCACATTTTGTTACCTTCAGACAGAGCCAGGCTACCTGTTTCCAGTCTCCAGCTAAGGTAAGCTTCTGTCTGAAGCTTCATACTTCATATACAGACATGAGACTAGTATCATTCTTCTGATTTACTTCTGTAAACACCGGTATGCATGTTTCCTAACATGTTTAACTATTTGTTTGATGTATGCTTAAGCAAACTTATACTAGCCCAGGTCTTTCCAGCTAGTGAAAAATTATGCCATCTTGCTCAAAGGTCACATATTACTTTGTCTAATAAGACTACTGGAGTGGGTTTTCAATCGCAGCTGCACAGTCTATCTTCCTTGACATAATCATTTTTAATTCTAAAATAAATCTTGGCTGACTGCACTTTGTATGTTTTTATTTTGGGCTAATTTATCCTAAAAGCAATAATCCTCTGGTAATCTCGACCACTCCAGACAGCTACCTATGTTTTTACCTCCAGTTTACCTACATGGAGTTGTCAAAGTTGCCAACTTGGCCCACCATCTCCCCTGGTGTCGGGCTGTGGAAGCAGGGGTTGTTGATATTGCAGATAATGCCCTGAACCCAGGGCAAGGTACCTGCAGATGGCAAGGCTTTGTTTGGAAAGTGACCTACAAAGGACAGGAAGCACAAAACACAAGCAGTTCAGTACCAGGAGATTAGCCTGAGATATAAAACAATGGAAATACTGTGGTAGTGAACTGAAATACAATCTACACACAATGGACTGAACAATAATCCTAGCATAACCCAATCTGCTGTTATTCATCAAAATCTTTTTGTGTACAACTAAATTATAGTGTTTCCTATTAAAATATTTATTGTCTTCAACCTGATGTGAGGTGCCTTTACATGCATGACTGATATTACAAAACAGGAAAAACAAGCATGTTCTCATTTAAGAAATGTCTCACACATGAACAGAAAACATGCACACATGTACCATGCATGTCCACTACTTTACTTGGAATACATCCAATCCACAAAAAAAGTACTTCTTTAGATAAAATTTAAACATTCATGAACATTTACATGAATAAAATTCCCCTATATAGCACTGAATGATAGAAATTGGTAATATGTAATCTTTTTGTGATTTTGTTATTGAATTTGTTAATGTCTGGAAAGTTTACAAGATAAATTTACTTAGATGTAGCTTTATGTGACACATAACATTTAACACGCCGACCAACTGGCCTACATTGTGTTGTGTCTGGTCATGTTTTTCTTATTATGTTCATATTATGTCACCTTATGCTAATGCAGGACATTCATGCAAAGAAGGTCAAAAACACAGCAGGTTAGAAAAACAAATGTGCATGTGGCACAAGAATCACTCTCAGTGAGTTGATCCTCTTTAGCTGGTTGCCACAAACCCATTTTTTCAGTCCTTGTAAGTGTGTGTGTGTCATACCATAATACCACTCACATTGGCTCTGTTTGTAAGGAGGATGTGAATGACGAACAGCGATGAGGATGACGAAGAGGACAAGTGGCCAGAGGAGCTCAATGATCAGCTGGATCTGCGTAAGAGGAGAGCTGTTACAGGTGTACGCCCAAGCTGTGTCTTATATCACAGACTCAATAAAACTATTTTATTCTTTTCTGTGAAGTGAAAATTTGCCCACCTTGCTCCTCCTGCGGTATGTGACGTTCTTCCAGAGCAGGAGGAAGAGCTGCCTGAAAAACCCCATCACTCTGAACAGCTACCTGGCCATGATGCAAAGCTGGAAAACACAAAATGCCATGACAAAAAGACAAGTTGCTAAATTGTTAGGGACACATGCCATATGGCTGCTAATAGTGAGTACTGTAGCAGGGAAACAGAGGAAGTTTTACCTAATCCTGAGCAGAAAACATCTTTTATTCTTTTATTTATTTTTACGTGCTCTCACCTTAGACAGAAATATGTTGAAGAACGTTTAAAATCCTGTACGTGATAGATCCAACAGGCTGTTTTTATATTCATTGTGAGTAGAAGTTGTCGTGATCTGCTCAAGACAGACAATCCTCTGAAATCCTCCTGATCCTAACAGCTTACCTGGTTCACCCAGAGACTCTAAACATTTACTTTTGCTCTGTGAATGCCTGCACGGTATGGTCTGTCCCTCCTGTTTGTCCTGTAGTAAATAATCTGAAGGCCTGGTTTATGATTTGTGCCAAGTTAGAGAGCAATGGATATGCTAATTTCCTTTGCAAATCTGTGTAACCTCAAAGTCTGACTGTCTGCATTTATCTTTTTGCATTATGGTTTTGCAGACATTATTTACGAGTATAGGATGCAGATCTGGTAGCCACTGTATTTTCTTTGATTTTTACCTTTTTTCCCCCCTATGTTTTATGGAGGTCTAAAGCTAGAAAACATATAATCAATATAATATAATATGTCACTTAATGTAACAAGTTAATGAAAAATATTATCAAATAGAAAATTACTTATTAATTACTTATTAAATTAGTTAGTTAGTGACTGTTTAAACAATATAAAAGCATTTCAACGTTTCATTAGGTAAAATTAAATGTAAAGTATAAAAATATAATTTAAATGCTGTCATTAGACATATTGATGTTACCCGTTAACTCGTTCATAACTGGTAGCTAACATTAAGAAAACATTTATCTAACTCTTAGCTAACGTTACATTCGGACATAGCTTCCTCTTCCTAGCATGTTACACTGATGCTACTAGTTGTTTAATATTACATTTTTAAAAACAATAAATACAATGTAATGAGCTCACAATGCTTATTAAACTGTAGTTAATGATTACCTTTGTGTAATTTCGGTGATAAAGCTCCTTTCTGCGTGTCGTACACACCAACAGCCGGTAGCTCGTCATTGACTCTCCATTTCTGTTTGTAACTGCAGGTGTGTGAGCAGTACAAAGTCCCGCCCACCAGCGACGCCGATTGGTTAAAGTATATTGCAGGGACGGGTGGTCGTTGAAACCGGTTAAGATTTGATTGGCTGTCGTCTATGTTTTGGTAAATGAAGACAGCTGATTGGTCAGGCACTGGCAAAGCTGTGTTTCCTGCATGCTCACAGTGCCTTAGATAATAAATATTTTATCTGATAATAAAACTCACATAAATAAAAGGCATTACTTTATTAGCACAAGCAGCACTTCAGTACATTGTATACTTGTAGCTAATCGAACAGCAGTGAAAATATAAATTGAAATGACATTTCGTAATAATTCCATTCATTTTTTCATAACAACTGCGCTATTATGATTTTCAGATACATATATTGCAGGGACAACATATTTATAGAGCTGTCCAAATTTCAGTAAACTCAGATGTAAATTGGTATGTGATTTGTTTTAAAAATGATTTAATGTGCCTCTGGTACAAAAGCAACTTTGCATCTGAAACATATTCACCGACCACTGCCTTTCAATAAATAACATCAAGAAGATATCTCACAGATCATTTTAATGAACATCCAAAACTGCAGACCCTTAAAAATATACGTATCTCTCTATCAAATAAGGCAGTTACCTTTAAATGTGTAGGATATCTGCTTCCTGCCAGGCACAGTCAGAAAAGCACGGTATGAATGAACCAGAGCACTTGACTAAATAACACTCTCTGAAGTGTGACAGACACTTGTTGATATGTATGTATATGTGTGTGTGTGTGTGTGTGTGTGTGTGTGTGTGTGTGTGAGAGAGAGAGAGACTGGAAGTACATCACAATGAAATACAGGGGCTCTTTGTCCTGATTCAATAAAGTTTCCACTGCAAGCACATTCAGCTCAGGCACACTGGCAACACACCAGACTGGAAGACCAGAAACTCTAGAGTACAGTACAACACTCCACACCATGTAAAGCTTAGTGATGTCAAAATATTCTGTTTATGAATTATTGCATCTCAGCTACTGCCTGAAATGTTAACCATCAGATAAATATAAATGGAGAGCTACCATCTATCCCTGTCACTTTAAAATACGCTTTCATAATATTTCAATGCACTTTACATCTTAAAAATATATAGCTATCTATAGACTAGCTAGTTGTATTCAGTGGTGTGACAACAGCTTATGATGTGCTGTGTGATCATTTGCATAATATTTTCTCAGTTTGGCAAAAGTTCATCTAGCTTCAACACTGTGCAATATTTTTTGTCCATGGTGCTGCAGGAAGTGCTCAAAGAAACACTGGCTGCTCTTGTCCTGTTAAGAGTCGATAAGTTGAGGCTGGCATGGTCTTCAAATGAATCTGCCCGAGAGACAAAAAACAACATTTAAACAGTGAGAAAGTGTTATAATCCTGTACGTCTGTATTTATGATTAAACATTTCATCCCTTCTCACCTCTCCGACAGCATTAGTCAAGATCTGGATGATCTTATCGTGTGGTGTGGCGACAACGCTCTGACCGTTGATTTCAATGATGCGGTGCCCAACACGGATGCCTCCTCTCTCTGCTATACCGCCCCGCATCAGACTGCAGATCTGCAGAAGGAAGAGAACAGGAGTTTTCACATTTAAAAACAAATAATTATATGAGGCGCAGTTGAAGATCACCACAAAATGCTAGCAGGTGGACCTTGAGTTAAGAATATTTTGTCAAAGAACTGACGAAAATAGAACAACAAACTGTTGAGGTGAGATTCCAAACAAAACAAACTTAAGGTTTGGTAGTGACAAACGGTGAAAATAAAGACTTACAATGCCGTCCTCCACACTGAAGCCCAGCTGAAACTTGGGATCTGGCCTCCTGATAATCGCCATGGTGACTGGCGGGCAGTGGACAATGCTGAGCTTCACATACTTTTGGCTTTTTAAGTCCTGAGATAGAAAGAAAATGTGAATTAGTTTACAGCAGCATCTTTTTAAAAAATGTGTTCAGTGGCTTTGACTGTTGTTTTCCTCATTGATGTTTTATTTTCTGTTCCTGTCTGATCACAACTAAACAGAACCACTTTAGTAACTAACTTTTTGCAAATTCATCTAAATTACCAATTGTATTTGTTTGCTGTTAGTTCACTCTTTATCCCCTTTATTTATGTGTGATGCACTACTACCTTAAAAGGTAACACTTGTAACACTTGTTACTTGTGTTCCCTTTAGTCAATTCTGTAGAAGTTTTTGCATGAATTCTTTCTGCATGAGCCCCCTTTAACTTCTTAACATCACTTTTAATTTAAATTTCTATGTGAATGTAAGATGGCAGATGTGGACTGTTATTTAGTTGCCATTCAGCCTCTCCTGTTCACTACCCTCTGCATCTTATACATAGGCTGAAGCAACACAGTGCAACAACATGACTGAATAGTGCAACAACATGACTGATAGTGCAACTACAGCCTCACAGATTATCATGAAGTTGACTGTCTCATAACACGAAACATTTTACACTTCACAATAATAAAATTCAGTTTGGTGCTGCTGTGCTGAGTGTAGCATAGGTGTTCATGATGTTCAATAAGCAATACACACTGCATAGAAACACACTGCCATCTAGTGCATCCTACCAACAGTACATTTGCTGTGGAAAAAGATCACTTGAACCTTTTAGACTTTATCAGAAAATTCTGCCATTCCAGGATAATAACTTATTGTTATTTTTATAGTTGTAATTGTTATTAAGTTTGTCCCCTGTGTTCCCTTCTTACCCGGATGATGTTCTGGCAGGTGGTGATGGGTAGACCCACCATGCTGGTGCTGTTGACGGACATGATGCGGTCACCGATGCTGAGCTCGCCACATCGCTCAGCAGGACCTCCGTGAAGAAGGTTGGCCACGACCACCGTGGGCAGGATGGAGCCCCAGCCCGACTCCACCACCGCCAGACCCAAGATCTCTCCGGGAGCCTTTGTGATGACGACCTGAATCACAGACACACAGCAATCAATTATTTCAGTTATTCCCCCGACAAAGTTGTAATGTGTTTTAATTTGTGCTTGCATTATTTTATATTAAAAGGTGTCGAATTCAGCCACAATGAGGAGCAGCAGAAGACACAATGTAAAGCTGTAGTTTGCACACTTGCTTCAGTTGACCATGTTTCTATTCTTTACTTCCTTGAATGATTTGGAGCAAATGGATGTACAGTGGAGAAGTAGATTACACTGCACAAAAAGTTTCTCTGCACATTTTGACACTTTTCTTCCCCCATTACTGGGTCACTATTTAAATACATTGTAAGACATAAAGCTGACTACATCAGCTGCTTTATATGACTATATGGCTGACTTTCTTTGCCTTTATTTAGGTCCCGTGTGTCAGATTTAGGGCTCTATTTACAGAACATGGCAGAGATGTTCAATAATATGCATAACTATGTTTTCATTAGTTTATAATCACCCGAAAATAAGAACTGTTGTATTTTTGTTACTTTAGAATGAGGCTTTAAAATCTACATTCGCTGCTGGTCTTCTCCACCATGTTGCACTGCTATGTTTCAGCCCAGAATGGACAAATAATACACTGGCTCTCGATAGGGTGCTTTCTGTTTTTATGTGTTTCACAGCCACCATTTCTCCTTCATGCTAGGAAGGAGAGGTGAAACAGTGTTTAAAATCTCCAACTACACCACTAGATACCACAAAATCCTCCACTCAAAACGCTCTCTTCTGTCCAGTTTTGAGTGGAGGATTTTGTGGTAAGGCGAGAGGCGACAGGAATGGGAGACAGATTAAGAGAATGGAGGCAACAAAGCTCCGTGGCTGGCATCGAATGTTGAGATCACAATATATTAGGGGTGTTAACAGAACACAAAAGTTGGCTGCAAGTTCAGTACAGCAGGAAAAAAACAAAACCCAAATACTTCAGGATACATTTCATCTCTGTTTATCATTACAGCCCTGTCCTATGGATCTAAACCATTAGGCCAAACAGACACCTTTCAAATCTATGGGGAGGAAACGTTATGTTACGATATTTTAAAGTTATATTTTGGCTGAAGGGTCCCTTTTAAGATGGCAGCTCCTCAGAATAGATAATGGATGATTAGATGAGATGAAATGAGGAAGAGAAACAATTGTTGGGGCAGAATCATGACCAAATACAAGAGTAGATACTCTCTCCAATAAGAGGCCTAGTAGTATGAACTTCTGAACCACAGCTGCAGTTCTACATCATATTTTTGAAGATATTTCTAATGTCTGTTTTAAATGTGTCCTGTAATAATAGAGTGGCTCCTTAATTACATATATTTTTTGCCACTTCCTGCAACTGATGACTAAAAAGGTATGTATGAATCACACAAAGATTACAGAGCAGTTGTAATTTGTGTTAAGACAGAGCCCCAATCACTCAATCGCTTACATCTCGGATGTTCTGAGAGTCAGAGAAGTGGGCCAGGTCTCCGTTGTAGAGCTCCTGACTTTCCAGGTAGTTGCTGTACTCGCCAGGCCTCAGATCGCTGGCTTTGATGCCATTGACCTGAAGGAACTGCTGGTAAGCCACTCCAAAAGCCTGACCGATAGCCTGGGCGATGATCTGAGCCTGGATAGAGAAGAGAAAACTCAAGTTTCCACATTGTTGTTACATTCATGTCTCCTTAAAGACTTTACATCTAAATGGTGGAGCCATTGTTAAATAAATACTCTGCATTTTGTTTTGTCCTCCATTTTCATATGAACAAATTCAAGCAAATGAGTTAATTTGCAAACATTCAAGCCTCAAAGCAAGTCTGAAAAAGATCCCTTGATTCTTATATTCACTCACTCACTTACTTACCTCCACCCATTCTAAAACTCTTCATATATTAGTAGAGTTAAGTTGGGAAAGACTAGCAGTAGACGCAGTGGCCTCATGGCCTTCAGTATCCCACAGCTAATTAGTTTCTAAAAAGAAACTCTTCCTCCTCCTATTCAGCCTTGCCAAGAGTGGGAAACTGGGACGACAGCCAGAGCGTTTTTACATGCAGGAGAATTCACTGGCTGTCTCGGGGAAGGAAACCAGGCCAAGCTGAAGCTGAAACTGTTGTCCAGCTGAAAACCAGCACATTTGATCTGAGATACAAGGTTCAGGGGAGCAAAAGACACTTAAATAATGTCTTGAATTGTGAGCCCACTGGTAGGTTTTGCAGCCAAAGGTTCAAAACTACAGATGAATTAACATGATGGGGGTTCTGGCTACTATCAAGATCATAAAAGCAGAGCAGGAAACACTTCAAAATATCAAACTCATGAAGGTTTCAGAGCTTTCAATAGACTAACTCACATCGTCAGAGGAGAAGAGGTGACAGATCATTAAGCATTTCTTCTGAGACGCAGAAGAGGATGAGGAGGAAGAGTCACCGTCCTGCCCTTTACGTTTCCTTCGTGCCATCAGGACAACAATGTCACCAATGTCAGCAATGTAAGAGATCATCTGCAGAGCGTGATCCATCATGGCTTCCTGAGTGGAAAAGAAACAAAGTGTTAATAATATCAGGAACAGAGAGAAGGCAGGAAGGCCTGGTTTTACTTGACTTCACTTGATCTCAACAAAGTTTCATGTCTCTGCAAGTTAGTCCATAAACAACAATGCCCCACCTTTATTTCTTCCTCTCTTTTAGGTAAGCTTTTATTGTGTGGTACTTGTAGGCAGAGATCAGAGATTCTCTGGTGAGGCATTCAAGGACACTTCAATATGAAATCATAATGAAGTCTTTAATGTATCAACTTGAAGATGACAATGAAATAATACAAGGAATATAAGTTATAACTGAAAAAAGCAGTGTGAGAAGTGAAATCAAAACTATGTGCTTCAAATTGTCAAGAATATTATTTGTAATTGTGAAGTAAAAACTAAAATACTAAAAAAAGAAAAAGAAACAAAATATCTTCATTAGTTTTTATATCCATAGGCATGATGCAACGAGGAGCAACCAGCCATGCAAAGAGGGAGCTGACAGCAGCTGACCCACTTTGACTCTCCTGACGATTCAACCAGACAGTGGAGGAAAACTAAACTCTACTATAACTGCAACATTACTGCAGAGCTCCCATATTAAATCACCATCCAGGTCTATATTAAGGATTCTTATTGTGAGGGCTCGGCTTGAGAGTGAAAATTTAAAACTGCAACGCTGCTTTATAAAAGAAGATGTCATAAATGCATGTTTTTACAACATTAAACCATGAATCTAATCTATCTATTACAATGCACAGTCATTTTGTGTTCATAATGAGATGGTAGGTAGGGGCACTTAATCAGGACACACAAACAGTGGACAAACACACTGCCAATAGCAAACATTTAAGCGTTCTCACAACAATTTTAGTATTTTTTCCAAAAATCCTCCAATCAAACTTCTTTATTTCTTCACAACAGACACCAGCGTAAATAACGCCATATTGGATGAGGTAAGATGACTTTAATAAATTTATTTGACACTTTAACATCTTCATTTCTGTTTACACTATTATCTTCTTTAAATTCATCATATAACCTTAAAACAGATGACATTCAACTGATATCCACAATCAGCATTTGTTGGCTAAAAGTGGTAATAGTTCTACTTGAGTGCAAATTTTTAAGTGTTAGAAGGAAAATCATAATGCAGAGATGCAGAGAAAATTAACATTTACATAATCTAGGGGTTAACAAAACATACCTGTGTGTCAGCGGTGAGCACTTTGATTCGCTGGGTTGAGATGAACAGATCCACCTCTGTCATCGGCTGAGACTCGCCCTCTGGAGCCTAACGGAAACAATCACACTGATATCACACGTGTTCCTATCCTGATCACGACATCGCAACCAGCCCATATCGTGACAAAAGACTGAAAACCACACAGAAGCACCATCAAGTCTTCTCACTTTGCATGTCTTTTCTGACTTCACCTTAATGCGGTCCACAGCCTCTTGTGCCTGGGTCATCCGGGCGTTCGTAGACGGGTTCTTCTCTGATTTGAGCTGAGTGGAGCCGAGGTACTTGGCACCAAACACTACTCCATCCAACAGGTCTTCAGGGTCACATGGACCAGCCACTTAAGAGTAAAACACATGAACATGAGCACAATGACTTGGCCTTATTTACTTTGTATGTTTGTAAAAAAAAAAAAAAAAAAAAAAGGTGAATTCAAGACAAGTGAAGCTCACTGAAGTGACTCACCGTCTTTATATGAAGGATGATCAGAACTCTGCAATGACAGCAAAAAGAAAAATTAATGAACTGTCATGATAAAAGTGGATTTATCATCACACTCACTTCTCAACCTGTCTACAGCAGCAGAGGTGCAGACATCCACTGACCAGAGCTCAATGATACTACTAAACAAGAAAGTTAGACTACCTGGTAAGTGTTTAAAATATGTCTATTACTCAATACCAACTATCAGCTGCAGTTTACTATGAACTAAGTTACTAAGCTAACTAAACAAAGCCCTCATCGATTTGAACTCCATTCACAAAACAAGCATTTTAAAAGTTGTCTGCATGTCGTCTTATGGACAGACCTGACAAAGTATGAATTCTTTTAGAAAACGGCCATCATGATGATTATTTCAGAATCGCTTTGACGTGTTTATTGCAACAAAACCACAGCAGAATCTGATTATTTTGGTTTTATTCAACTGTAACGTTAGTGAGGAGGTTCAGCGGTTCATAGTTACTCATGCAAGAAAACACAACTAATCATGTGGTCATATTTTAACCACTTGGCATTACTGGTACGAGAGTCTGGTCGGGAATTAAATATTGCCCCTTTAAATTTGACACAATAAAATAGTTTGAAACATATTTAAGATACATGACAAATCAGGTCTTTTGTAGAGAATAAAATAAATAAATAGATCACAGTTCATCCGCCTTTAAGATGATTATGTTAATAGTACTTCAACCTACCTGCTCACTCTCTGCAGCAGCCTCTTCTTCCTCTGGAGGCTCCTCGCCCAGCTTCATCCACACTGGCTCTGGATACTCATTGTCAGGCAGGGAGGCGAGGGAGTTGTCCCTGTGCCGTCGCTGTTCACCATTCCCATAATGCCCACCCCAGAACCTTTGAGCGTCGTCCTGGCTGTAGGAAACTGACACTACAGCATCCACCTCTCCTCTGTGGGGCAGAGAGGTAAGATGGGGTGTAGCACTGATCTCTGTGAACTGCAGCATCCCGAGCAGGTCTCTCTGGTGGCTTTCAGAGAACAGCAGCCCCGTCGTTTCAGTGCTGTCGTCTGTAATAAGGGAGGGAGCGCACACTTCGGGCTCAGACAGGCTGGAGTACTGATGCTGGGCAAGGTGATGTGGTGTCTGTTGGCTTGGATGAGGCTCTTCCCCCATCAGCTGTAGTTGGCTGAGCAGGCTATGGATGCGGCTGTGGTCTTCATCACCTGATGTCCTGTTAACAACTTCACCCTCCTCTTTACTAACCCTACTCTCAACATCACGTATGGTTTCCTCTTCCCGGGATTCCCCAACACCCTCCAAGTTCCCAACCCTCACCCCTTCCTCTTCTGGTTGTGCAATACTTCCTACAAGCTCCTGCTGGTTCCCACCGAATGTAGCTGCAGTGTCAGTCATGTTCAAAGGTAGTAATACTGGTTCATCTGGACTGGCCTCGTCCAGATTTTCAACAGAGGGGTAACTGGGGTCATCCAGGTCACCTGCTGAGCCCACCTCACTAGAGGATTCAGACCTCCAGTCTAACGGAGGAGGCTCGATCAGGTTGTAGGATTCCAGATCCTCCACCTCTGAACCTGGCAAAGCTGCAACAGTCTGCGTGTTGACCTCAATCTCAGGCGCTCCATCAACAGGGCCGGTGGCAGAACAGAAAAAGTCTGAGGGTGCAGAAGCTGAATGATCAGCGGGGCAGACGACTGAGTCCATTTTGAAATAAGGTCTGCGGGAGAAGGAGATTATTAGGAATCAGGTTCACTTGGTTCTTCACTACATGAATGCCAATGATATAAAATATATTTTTGAAAGTAATGGATGCAGAGTGATCTCTAATAGTCTACTATCTTTCACTTTGGTTAACACTATCTCAAGTCTAATCACCCCCCTATCCTCATTGCCTCATGACCATCAAGATAGGAAAAGCAGCCTAAAGCTCAAAGTGCATGGACAACATGTACGATATGTGTAAACAGAGAAAAGGCCCTTCGGTGACATTAAAAATACATATGAATGAATCCTAAGATGAATTCACTGGAGCAGACTTCATTAAAATATGCAATTTTCAAATGATCCTTAATTAGTAATGTAATAATCTGTCCAAACAACATTGAATAATAGTTTTACAAATCAGGCAGGTAAATTCAACATAGAAATATTTGACAAAAAAACGTCCTTTGATCCTCGGTCAAACCACTAACTTAGTGGTTAGCACGGAGCTATGTGGCACATTAAAATGGCTTATTAAACACACATTAAACAGCTGCTTGGGATACATTAGCAGATGCTGACGGTTTAAAGAGTGGTCCGTTATTCAGCAGAGGGTGGTTAATGTGACTTTATTATGTTACATGCTTAAAAAAAATAACTTTAAACAGACTACATGCTGATGAAAACTCAGAGTGACGTTAAAGCTCAGCTCGGCTAACTAAAGTGACTGTTAGCTCGGTGCTAACTAGTTAGCTGACTACAAACCGCAGCATCACAAGAGGAGCTGGTTAACATGATGTTATTTCTACATGAAGCCAGCGTTTAAAGCGGAGAAAAGAGCAGCTCTCACCTGATAAACTCAGCTCTCACTCGGTTTCTTTGTGCCCAGACACAGACTCCTGTTTGTGCCACCAGAGAAGAGTTGACGTGGTTTGAGGTTTGAGTCTTTTCCAAAACTTTGGCTTCGTTTTATTCTTCATACTAACAGCAGCACAGTTACATAGCGTCATAATAACTCCACATGAACCAAAGGTAACAAAGTCATGGTGTAAAACAGAGTTTTCTGTCAGTGTTTCTGCTGTCGACTGCTGCTTTTAATTATTCACTGAGTCTGGAGCTGTGCTGCGTTCACGTACTCCTGTAGCTCCGCCATCTCTTGGTTTCTTCTTCCTCTTCTTTAAGTATACACACATGACTTAACCACAAAATCTATTAATAGGACATTTCCAAATCCCGACTTAAAAACAAACCTCTTATTTAATCTAAAACACATACTTGTAACATGTACCATCTGATTTATCATTAAATGTTGCTATCCTAGTGCTGCGTTTAATGACAATTTATAATGGTGGAAAAAATACTAGACCAGCCATGCTCTTGCAGAATCAAAGTGGGTATTTGATATGAGGTTTATTATTATTATTTGACGTCTAAAGGCTCTTTTCTCAATTACGATCTGTCCGTCGGCACTTGAAGGCAACACTTGCACACGTCATGTTGAACCTTTCAGACCTGCTCAATCAAACGTCAATAAAAACGACCCGAGAGACGAAAAAAATCAATTTATTAAAAAAGTCCATGAGTTTAAATCATCTAAAACATTTTTACATATAAGTTCATTTACATTTAATTGACTGTTTCCTGACTGGGGTGTTTTCTGCTGAGCAAACCAGATTTCTCTGCAGCTAAGTTCACCAGTTACCTTCAATGCCTGAAGAACTTATTGGTGAAACCAGTGGTGCTGTGGTGTAGTTTGAGTATATTACATCCTATAAACAACCAACGAGTGGTTTGGATGAAGCAGTGATGATAAAAGTTACATTAAAAAGTGTAATAATTAAAGTGTGTAGGATTTAGTGGCATCTAGTGGTGAGGTTCCACATTGCAAACAGCTGAAGACCACATGCAACATTGAACATTACGAGTATGGAGTGTGTCACTGTATTTCTCCTAAAATCACCACAGCTTTCATTTCTAGAAACAACCATTCATCTGTTTCACCTTATCGTGCAGTGACCTTCCAGCGTGATCGACTGAACAAGTAGAGGTTTAGTGTCCCTTTGCACATAAACCTCCTGTTAAACATAGAGGCTGTTACAGGAATCAGCTTGTGACTTGCCAGGTACAGGATGAAGTCACAGGCCACTTTGCATACTGACAAACAAGGATGCACGCAGTGGTCCTCAGGCAAAAGTGTTGTCGTCCCAGCAGGAGCTGTTGTTTTTGGGAACTTGGCAGCACTGAAACAGTCTCTGAACAAAAAGTGGAAGGTATTTTGTGCTAAATGCAATGACATTTACTCCCAAAGTGCCTGTGATTGACCATAACACCATTAGGACATTGTTCTGCTTTCTGAAAACCTCTACCCTAAAACAAGAAGTAATTTCTCTTATCTGCACGTAACAACACATATTTTCTATATAAATTTCACATTTGTGTGATTGTTAGCAGTTATCTGAGAAAAAAACTTTTGATTGATTGATCTTGTCATCAAATCTTGCCTCCGACTGTCTGATGATTTAAATGTCTAGATGCTTCTCCGCTGTAACATTTTCAAGAGGTTTCTAATCACATCTGATTAAGCACTTGCATGATTGGATAGAAGTCTGCTACATTTTACTCGCTAAAAGAGATTCATCTCCACAATCTGACTGAAGTCCAATCACATTAAAGATGTCCTACACATCCTTTCACTCAGCATTTTCCACCAATAAACGTCATTTTCTCACTGTGACGTGAAGTTTATGTACTGTCACTCTGGTCATTGTCGCCTGCGTTCATCTGGATCAAACCAATCAGAGATGAGACGGTGCCCATCAGCCCCACCAGCCAGTTGGGGAATCGTCCCGCCCACAGGAAGCCAGGTGGCATCCAATGAATGGCATTACTGAGGTCAGCCATGCTGCTGAGGACAGACAGAACCTCCCCTCGCATCTGCCTGTGGAGCTGAGAGCGGCTGCAGGAGAAAAAACACACTGGTTTATCAGGACATGTTTATCTCACAATATCACTCTCTACATTAGCTGCAAAGACAATAAAAATGTAGATACAACACCTGCTGGCACCCCCATTGCTGTCATGTCTCTTCAGCTTCTTCTTCAGTAGAAGCAGAACTCGGAGGGATCTAAAAAGCAAAAGATTCACATGATTCAACTCAGACTGACAGTGTTTTTGTGGCTGTTTACTCCATCAGCAAGCTAAGTTGTCTAACTTGTAAAGTGACTATGTTTGTACTCAATCAAGACAAAGTGCTCCATGAGTCATTCTGTGATTTCTTAACATGATCAGCATTTTCAAAGTGAGGATTTGATTAAAAAATAGATGGTGTAAACAAATAAAACAAACTTTGTATGTATTCTGACCGATTAGATGGTGAAGGAAAAATATAAATACATATTTAATTTACTAAAAGTCTGGAATTATTCTATATTATTCTCACTTTCATCAAATCGCACGAGAAGACCAAAACCAACAATATGTTAGTCCGTCTTTTGATTCTCCTGATTTACTTATCCTTAAAGGTGGCAAATCTTTTAAACCAGTACACAAATATATAGTTTCATTTATTTAAAAAATAATTTCAATAATTTCTTAACAAACACTATGCCAACAAGAGTAATTAGTGTATTTCTTGAGGACTACTTTCAGCCACGGATTAATACACATTTGGTGTATTATTTGGTTGAGGTTTTCAAAGTGAGAGGAGGTGATCTCCTCAGGGCCATTTGTTTTTCCCAAAGTCTGAAACTAATAAATGCTGTTTGACAGACTTTTTTGTATATATACATTTGATGTATTCTGTCAAACAGAAATATTAAGCTATCTTGGCTCAATTGTTGAGTCTGTGCGATCAAATAACATAATCATGATCCCGCAGGAATTGAGCAAAATTAAGCAAGTAAAGAGGGGTGTGGAGGCACAAAACCCGCGCCCGAGAGTATTTTTAGCTCCAGGACAGAGTATGTGTATTCATTTTAGTGAAGGAACATGTCACCTAGTGCAACGCAGCACGTCTCATCATTGTGTTTTTATAGTTTCTGGACAATAATGGAGCTCTGTGGCACAGAGGGATAAAGTCCATCAGGCTTTGTCTACAAAGAAAATACCTGTGAGAAGGATCAATTCATTGTTGATTTTATAAATATATATAATTTTCCCAGCCCCATCATTATACTCACATGCATTATTAAGTATGAAGTCCATATTTGAATCATCAAATAAATTACATTTCATGTCAGTGTATCCAGACCTGAGTATTCCCAGCAGCAGTGAGGTCCCCCACAGCACGGTGCTGAACAGCCACCACTTGTCAGACTTCACTTTGATAAGCTCGGCGTCAGCGGCCCACGCGATGTGTTCACAGGGGTAGTAGAGCTGGTCGGCCACGTTGGTCAGCACTGATATCCACCGAACAGCTGTGTCTTCCTCCTTTGAGACACATCCAACATACATTAATGCAACATAGCAATGATAATAAGACACGAGAGGAGGAAGAGGCTGGAGTAGAGTGTTGTTCTGTGGCTCACCCCAGCTCCTGTCCCATAGCTGTGGGAGTAAGCCACCATGGATAGATCATCAAACAGCCTCAGCACCGTCCGGCAGTGACTGAGCTGAGCAGAAAACAGCAGCAGACTTTTCCCGAGTTGGTGGGATGAAATGTCTGTCTCTGCTTTCCGGGAAAGAACTCCTCCAACGAGCTGCGAGCCATAACAGACTGTCCTGATCTGAGGAGGGAAACAGGACAAAAAACACTGGGTAGTACTCAAAATACTTTTAGGAGACAGGACTGTTTATCAAAGAGAAGGCTTTACTTTCAGGGATTTAGTAAAGCTCATGTTTTTTGTTGTTTTGTTGAATAATTTTAGACATAAAGCATAATTTTGTACAGTTCATTTATTATAATTTTATTGATGATTGTTATTACACGCAGCATGTTATTCTTGCTGTTTGTATGGTAATAATATTAATAGCATACAGTATTTATGCAAAAATAGCAACCATTTCCTGAAATAAAAAGTTAAAAACAAAAAATATATTTTGCTATATTTATTTCGTATTTAAAATATTTACTGCTGTCTACTATTTCACTCTTTATGGATAGTTTAAAAAAAAACAGGACCATATCATCGTAATTAAAAAGATGAAACCAGAGATATGATAGATACTAATTAAAGTTTTCCTGAATGACTGGTGTATTAATGCAGCATTTAGTATTAATGTTAGTATTAATGCAGCATTTTCAACATTTGTGAAGTAACATCACACAACAAAATGACAACATAAATAAATGTCAATCTACAATTGACCACTCTGTAATGTTGCCCTAATGGTTAACTAAAAGTTGCTCATTAATGCTCAGTATTATTGTGCTCCTGTTTGCAAACTCTTAATGCAGCAGCAGTAAAAAAAATAACTAATCCCGTGTTGAACTTGAAACATCCTCTTATATAAACAACATGAGCACTTACAACTTTATCTCTTCCTCTGTATGACTCCAGCACTTTCACCAGAGCCTCCACAGACTGCTGCATGTCTGTCTGCTGCTCAAACACTCACAACACTGTACGAGAAACTGACAACGACCCGTGAGGCTCCAGCACAAACATCTCTAATGATAACTAACAGAACCGGACCAGCTCGTAGCTGGACTTTGAAACAGGAAGGACCACAAAGAGACTCAAGTAGATGATCACCGATTCAATCGATCTTCTTCTTCTTCTTCTTCTTCTTCTTCTTCTTCTTCTTCTTCTTCTTCTTCTTCTTCTTCTTCTGTACTGCTGCCCTCCTCAGGTTGGGCAGCACATTTTTTTTTAAATTTACAATATTGACTGATAAACGCCAATAAATACACAAGTTTTTCTTTACAAATGAATATTTAGAAAAAAGTGAATCCTTCCATCCATGATAAAACCTGATTTGCAGTTAGTTTTCTATAACCATACTTCATTAGTCTTATATTTATTTTTAACCATGGCCCATTCATCCCAAATCCCCCCCAGAATCTGACCTTGACACTTCTCCTTATATCTACCGGTTTAAATCTAGTTTTTGGTATCTGGACTTGTAATCCTTATAACTGAATTTGTTGTCAGCTACACAAAGTAACTTTCCAACAATGATATTAATGATTTGCTTGAAAAAAAACAAACAAACAAATACTCACATCTTTTTTTCTTATTGATTATAAAAAATGTCCATCCAGCTCTTAAATAAGTGTTTTGTTTCTGCAGTTATACTTTTTAAAAATATAAAATAAAAGCATAGAGTTGTTAATTGTCAGGTTCATTTGGCTCACTGCATACATACAGTCAAATGTTTTTCCAAATTCAAATGTGTAATGATGTAATGATGTAATGATTAGTCTTAATGTACTTATTTCACGTCTTGAGTTATAATTTTGTATTGTAGTTCAGCTCATAGATGATTTTAATGCTTCCCAGAGGTATTCTGAATATATTTTTCCCCCATATGTTTTTCCTGGTTAATTTCTTCTGCGTCATTTCTATATGTTCCATCATCTGCAAATACTCCCCATTCGTCCTTCACTTTATAAAGTAAAATACTTCCATGGGTTAATGTTTTCTCTTTTTTATATTAAAAACAAAAGTCAATCAAACAAGACAAAATAAACTTGGACACAATTACCAGAAAAAAAACTTTATTCATTTATTTTACATTATCTCAGAGGTCAAGCGAAACACAAAGCTACAGTCATAGTGTATTCATTTTCTATACAAGCAGTTTGACAGACAATGCAATGTTGATATTTTTGTTATTCTCAGCACAGGACATGTACAGTCTGTCTGTGTGAGTGAGTTTGTATACATTTACCGCATATTGTTTTAGTTTTATGTATTCTAGTTTGTTTGTTTGTGAGCCAGATAGACACATAAAGCCTGGCTGTGCAGTGAATCCTGTTGGCACTGGCGGAGTCAAATAAAGTAAAACTGTTTATAGTTTTGTTCAGTTTAAGTTTTCATTTTTTCATTTTTATGTAGTTTTTTGTGTGCGCATATGTTCAGTTTGAAATGTTTTAATCATCAGTGAGAGTCGTTGTCGTAGATGTCTGAAATAAAAAAAGGAAAAAACAAAGTTTAAAAAATCAGATTAATAAGTCAATATTTCAGATTACACTGGGAATGACAGTAGCGCAGTTATCATGGCATTTACTACAGCACATAATGATGCGAGGATAACTTACCACCCTGATAGTCAACATCATCGTAAATGTCTCCTTCCCTGCAAAGGAAGAAATATTTATATTTATATTTCTGTATAAAATCTAGACCTGGAACTTGTTACAACTTTGCCTAAATGTCATCTTGGATGAGAACAGTTTGCCTTAGATTTAAACACTGAAGAAACAGATGTGTATTGTTGATAGACAGAGTTAACTTGATCTACAATTTACAATTAAATCTACATTCAAAAACAAAAATTTACAAAAATAGAAAATTCATCATTTTTTGTTGATTGTATAAAGAGACAAAATCAAAGTAATGTGCACATACTAAACTGACAAGGCTTCACTTACATTGGAAGAAGAAGAGATCTGGACACATAACCATCTGTGAGAGGTGAGACAAAAGAGATCTTTATGTAAAACAATTGCATTGAATTAGTAAAATACAACTGTTAATTAATGTATTTTATGTATTCCACTGTTTATTGGGTTATTATCTAACAAAGACTAATTATTGTCAGTTCAATTGCTTGAATGTACAAGACCTGCATGTCTTTGGACTCGCAGTACCTGAAGAGAACCCATGCAGACACGGGGAGAACATGCAAACCAGAAGAAAGGAAACCAGAAACCTTCCTGCTGTGAGGTGACAGCGCTAACTACTGCAAAACTGCACCACCCAATTTTATAATGCTTTTAATGCCACCCAATTTTATTCATATTATCTTTTCAACAAACTACAAGTGAAGAGAATATTAGCTGAGGTGAGGCTGGGGGATTTTCTTTTGGACATGTCATCCCAATCACAGAAAAACAATAAAAGAAGAAAAGCAGTAACACAGAGCTCCTGATTTACGGGCAGGAAAGAAGAAAGAAAAGAAAAAAATACCTTTGAAGTTCAAGCCACAAGCAGCCATGTAATATTGCATCACATCATACATCTACATGTTTTTTTATTACTATTATAAACCTGTAAAACCCATTCACATTAATTACCAAATGTTAGCATCCAAGCTGCTCCTGTATCACATGCTACAGATTAAATTAACATTCAAATTTAAAAGGGATGAGACGTGTTTACATACATTTTCCATGCCGGTTGCAACACAGAGCTTTCTTGCTGCTGGTGAGCTGGATGACGTCTAAAACTTCGCCGTGAGTAACGTGTAGATCCTTCCCTCCTGGCTTCTTTATGATACTATTAGGATTAACCATCATGGTGTGCAGCACTGTGAGAGGCCCTTCATACTGGGAAACAAAAGTTACGGTCAATTTTTATAATTTTCTAAATGTCAGCAATTGTCTTAACGGAGACACTGTAACATTTATGTTTAATTATATGCATCAAGTGGAAATTATGCCTCTGTGTGGTGCGTGATGAGTTCCTCAAGGATCCATCCTGTTCTTTTCATTGTATACATTTGTCCTTTTGGACAAGTAACATATAATAAACATACAATATAAACATTTCATTTCACTTACTGTATATGCCGATGACACCTTGCTTTATTTACCATTAAAACCAAATCATGTAGTGTGAAAGTGTGAAAACTATTTACCTTAAATTTTTTTCTTAGGTCCTTGACCACTTTGGGATCTATGCTGGAAAAGATGATGATTTAACAGTTAATCAAGAAGCATACAAATACATTTATCACCACATTTTCTACCATGGACTGATAAAATAAATTAAAGGTAGGCTGCTCCAATTTGACATTACCTCACCGGTTTCAGCACTTATCAGATCAACATGAATTAAAACGTTACATTCTGATAATACTCGAGCTGCACTGACTCGCTAATATCTCAAGCTCTCATTTCCTGTTCCCTTTCAGTGAACCAGATGAGAATAGATACCTAATTTCAGGCGGTGGTGGGGGAAAATCCTGAGTTAGTGGTTGAACATCATCATAGTCGTCTGAGGAAAAACAAAAATTACAGTGAAATGAAATTGATCTTGTCTTCTTGTAACTAGATGATAGTCATTATCTGTTGAAACAATCAATCAGTTAAAAACAAACAAACAAAAAAGAATAAAATATAATAACATGACTCAAAGTATGAGGTTGTCTTCCTGAATCTTAAGTTGTCAAATATCTTACCAGGCTTTAGCAAAATGTATGACTGAGTCAGTGTTAAATGATATTAATAATATATCAAATTGTTTAATTGCAGTTGAAGCTGTTTTTTTAAAAACAATAATTAAATAAGATTTTGCACCACTGATTAATGATCTATGCCCTTTGAACTATTTAGTGTTTTTAACAAAAGAAAAACTGATTTAAACCAAACAATCTATGAGTATTTTGTTTCTGTTGAGCAATGGTCAGTTAAATACAAACTGTGAGATTTTATCTGGTATTAATCTGCCAATAATGTGTATGTGTATGTGTGGTATGCTGTCACTTACCATCATCATCATCTAAGCTGCAGATTAGAGGAAACACAACATGTTAGTTGGAACAGGCATGGTTGAAACTGAGACAGCAATGCAACCAAACATGTGAGCCAGCTGAGTCATTAGAGTATAGCTAATCATCTGCTGAATACGACTTCAAAATTTTTCGGAAAACTGATTTGTGTTTAGTCATTTCTCTCACAATATCAACACAACAAGATTAACATAATCCACTGTACCTTTCTCTGCTATTGGACTCCATACTTGAAATCTGTGGCGGGTCAGGAGGTGGTGGAGGCAACGGCGATGCATCTATTTTTCTGGACTGGAGCACTTTGCGCTTCACTGCCTCATAGTCAATATCCACACACGTGTTACTGATGTATCCGTCTGCAAGACAAGACAACATCAAGATGATGTACTTTGAGTCTTTTATGGCGATTCAATGTGTGAATCAACAGAAAACCATCTAATAATAATAATAATAATAATAATAATAATCAGTATCATCACTGGGTGTATCTACAGTATATAAAACAACAGAAATAATTTTCATGTTTAGATATATTCATTGGTTGAAGGAAAGTTAAATATGTGTGAATGTGTCTTATTTAATGTTGAGCCATGTATCTCTTTTGAATCAATGAAAGTTGTGTTTTTATCATATGATTTGAATACATACTGTGCATATGATTGGCAGAATGGTTACAGTACAAAGGAAGAATAGTAATAGTAATATTCTATCTGCAATAACTAATTGGGAACAACATAAACAGACAGGCAGATGACTTGGGATTTTATTTCAAGACTAATAATGTCTAATTTGTCCCGCCACACTTTCTGTGACTGAAAATATTTTTACACTTCAAGAAGAATTAAAAGTAAAACAAATGATGGTGGAAGTGAGTGAGATACGGTTCAAAAAGTTGTTCTACGTCTGTAGTTATAAATCAAACACCTGAATGGCACAGAAAACTAAAAAGAGGACAGGAGAGTTCAGGTTTAACCACAAGACCACGAGTCAACAGCTGCAAGTTCCTCCAAAAAATCAAACTCAGTATTTTATGAAGCATCATAAAAAAAAGAAATTAATGCGAACTAGTTCAGTTTTGGGACTTTATTTGTCTTGATTCGAGACTCGGTCTTGGTCTTGACTTGGTCTCGACCCCTCAAAGTCTTGGTCTTGTCTTGGTTTAGATGGTTTTGACTACAACAATGCCAGTTAACTCACTGCAGAAATCTGCAGTGCTTATCTGTGGAGGCTTTATGCCTAACTCTGAGGTCTATTGATGGCACTAAAGAGAGGTTCAGACTGGTTTTCTTTGCTTTATGAAATTTAAAGTGAAACTCACAGTTTCCATTCAGAGAGCGAGCCAACCATTTGCCTCCTGGGTTATTCTTCACTCGGAGGATCTCCACACTCTCGCCCTGTTGCACACTGAGGTCCAGTTTTCCTCCTCCAGACCAGTCATGCCGGACTTTAGCTGTATGAAGAACCTCCACCTCCCCTTGCAACTACAGAAGGACAGAAATAAAGATGTGACTGTTAAAAACAATTAACAGGAATTAATTAGATCTGGGTTGGATGGAGTGGGAAGATTTAAAGAACCTACATGTTTTAGGAAATAATAATAATTACAAAGAAGGTAGATATATATATATATATTCAAGTGTATGTATCATGTATTTTTTATTGATTCATGATCGTAACATTCATGAAGTTAGCGCTAACTAATTAGATAATTACAGGTGCTATGATTAGATTAAATATTTTCCAGTGTTATTATTGTTAATAACATGTGTGTTACTAATAACAATAAGAAGTTTTGTTTTGTTCTGTTCAAGTCTCTCAGTAATTCATGACAGTGTCACAGTGAGTGGTACAATATTCTTACTTTTGGCCCTTCAACTTAGCCTACAGTTTTATTTCAACTAATAAAGTTATTCTTTAGCTTCAAATATTTGAACTACTAAACCCCCCAAAAGCAAATAGCATTCCTGTTTTGTAAGGTGGTGCATTTTCTTGGAGAACAAATGTTTTTGGTTCCTCACCTGAAAGTTCTTCTTCAACTCATTTTCTTTTTTCTGACGTGCCATCTGCTCCTTCTTCTCCTGTTCCTTTTTCCTCTTTGCTTCTTTTTTGTTTCTCTTCTCAGCGTTTGCCCGGTTAACCTCTATCTGGTCCCTATAAAGGCACCATTAAAATAAGAAATCACACTTAGTTTTTCACATGACTGCATAAACCTACTCCATGAATAACAAGCCCGTACAAGAACCTACAGCCACACTAGTGACTCTCTAACATCAGCATGTTTAGCAGGTGTAATATTTTCCATGTTTAATTTATGAGTTACCTTGCTAACTTTAGCTAATTGGCACTAAACACGAAATACAGCTGAGTCTGATGGGAATGTCAGTAGTTTGGCCATAAATCACAATGGCTGTATTAAATTTAGTTTATTAAATATAGTTGAGACGTTTCACTCAAAAACGCAAATGTGTGTAGGCGTAATCATCTGGCGATCATGAATGTCTCCTACTAAATTTCATGACATCCATGACATTTCCATCTCTAGAGACACTACATTTTTTATTTCTTAAATTCGTCCCATTACTGTGAATCTCTGGAAAATCGTGTATATTTGTGATTAAATACAAACATCAACCAATTACATATTAGCACCTTAACTGTTACCAACTGCAGTATCCTGCAGACACCCCCGCCTTTTCGCTTTTTCAGTTTGTTCCCATCTGCCCACATTTTAACAGTCCCCCGTGTTTTGTCACAATATCCTGCTTTAACAGGAAATACACTGATTCACAGAAACAACATATAACCATAAAGAAATATCATTGCACACTTGTGCACATTTAATGTTGCTTCACAAAGAAATTCTGTCCAACTACACAGAAACTACACTACACTTCATCAAAATGCTGTTTGCGCCTTAAAGGAGCGCATATTGTTGTCAGTTAAGAATAATTTGAAGCACTTTTTTGTTAAATGCTAAATAATACTAATAATAATAAGAAGAAAAATATAAAAAAGTCATCATCATTGAGAAGACTTTTTAGTAATAGTGGCTGTAGTGGTTGCACAAGTAGCTGCTTCAGTAGTACAAGCAGCAGGTACAAAAATAACAGCAGCAGTATCAGAAATAATAGAAACACTGTCCTGTGTCAAGCAGCTGCAGCCGCTTTCTACTTTTAGCCAGTAGAATGTCCTACTTATACTACTACAGACACAACGGTCTCATGGTGAAGACAAAAAGTTTTACTTACTCATCAATAGACTCATAGACGTCTTCATTGTCCTGCAAGAGAAAAAGTTTTATTTACACAGGGAAAACATTCTCACACAGGCATTACTGGATTACAGGTGAATGCCACCCATTTTAAGGAAAGTATTAAAGAAACAAACAAAATACTTGAGTGTACAATCAGTGCCTGCTCCACTGACAATGAGGGAGGTTTAATCATCATTTGTCTCACCAATTTAAAATATGAACAAATGTAAACTGGAAATTAAACTTCATTTTAATTTCAGTTTCTAGTTTTAGGGAAGGGTGTAATAAGTTCATACAAGAGAAACCATGCAACACTCTTTCTTAAAATGGGTGACAGTCTTTACAGTAAGTTAAATTTTAGTTTCAGTTTTCTGTCCTTACCCCGTCCATACACTGTGAACTGTTGTCACTCCAGGACTCTGCAAAGTGACATAAACAACAGAAAGGCATGTCATCTATTTGAAAACAACATTCTCAAACAAAATGCATGATAATCATAATAAAACATGGGAATCATAAGTCATAACGCTTTGCTTAGTCACTTAAAATGCAACAAGAGCTTCGAGAATGGAAGGAGCTGCAACGATGCACAAACAAACAAGCTGTAATTGTTACCATTCTTCTCAAAGCTTGCAATGTCATCATAGGTGTCCTGGATATCCTCAATGTCCCTGCAGCCAATAAACAAACATGATACCTGGTCATTATTAAGAAACGATACATTTTCCTCATGAACATTTTCATTGTATTAATCAGACAATCTGATACTCAATGCTGTCTCCTTAAAAGTTAATCAACCCATCATCTGGGTGGTGTTACATTTCTTTAAAAGTATATTTCCTGTTGCAAATTTGTTGTATATGAGCCTAACTTTTAAGAGAGAGGTTTTATGGAGCCTCTTTCACTCAGAAGCACTGACTGCCGTTTGTTTGTACATGTTACTCTTTTAATTAATAATCTTCAGTATTGTGGCAGAAGTAAAGTTTCTACCACTGAATTAACTTAAACCGTAAATAACCAATTGGCCACTTTGTTGTGGATTTGACTTTGACATATCTAAATCCAAACATACAAAATCCATACAAATCCAGCAGATACGGAGCAACATTAACACTGATTTAGAATCATGTTTCTGGCCTGTGGTCTCTACCAAATGAAATTATTTGTAATGGTCTATTTAGATAGTTGAAAGTAAAATGTATCAGGTGACTATATATAAAGACAGAGATCACATGTAGTGGAAGTCTCTGGTCTCAAAACAGTAACATGTTTAAGTGACATATATCTGGGACCGCTTCTCGTTTTATACTATTTTTTTTAAAAACTTTGAGTCTCTGACATGATTTGTTCTGCTTTAAGTGCATTACACTTGGATGTCAGCTCATGATTGTTGTCTATTGTTGTTGACATATTTACTGTACATCATGAAGACTGCGATGGAAATATGAATCTGATTTTACTGTACCATTTTCAGTGATTTTATTATTGCTGATAAATGACATGAAATTAAAAACAAAGAGGAAGATCCCTGAACGCACCTCAACATGTGAGCTACATAAATACTCACATGGAGGCTACTTGGCGTGGCAGCCTGCTGGGTTTGTTGGTTCGTTGTGGTGGTTTGGGAGGACTGACTACTGCAGGTAAAGGCATCTTTCTACCTGTGGAGCCTGGGGAACCTGCTGGAAGAACCAGAGAAAATGTCTTTATGTGAAGACATTTACGGCGAAATGAGACTGATAACCAGTTATGGACAGCCACACCTACGCACTTGAATTGACTGTTAACAAAAAGCCGAAAATTAACGGCAAATATGCAGAAACCTTCTCGTTTACTTCATTTGGCTTATTTGTTTGATTTTCTGAGCTTCACTGTTGTGAATAACCTCATTTCCACATTGACATGAAACATACTTTGGTGTCAAAGAATTCTTTGAGACATGAAAACTGTAACCGCTGTTACTGATTGCACACACACAATTAATTTTCTTTTAATTCAGTAAAACTAAGAATAGTATTTTACATGTAGAAATGAAATGCCTCGTCCAACAGACCATTTTCACCACAAACATTCTGACTTGACAAGACCCTGAAACTGAAGCAACTAAATGGAATTTAGCCATCATTAATACAGAAGTAACACCTGTTTTGTGACATTTCAAAATGTCTCTGTGAAAAAGGTCTATGAAAAGGGAAAAAATGTTAGCAGAGCAGGAACAAACTAGTTTGTCCTTGTGCTATGTTGACTAATCGTCCAAATCCAGCAGCAACTGTCATGATTTGGTCAAGTTAATTATTTTTAAACAGAACTAACCTTCTCCTGTGAAGGAGCAAAATAAGCCTCCCACAATCATTAAGCTAGATTGAGATATAAGCAAAAAAAAAATCCCACTGAGACACCAGGAATATCTAGATTACCATCATTTATTAGTTAAGTCCTACAAAATTACAAATCTGTAAGTGAATAAGCCTGAGAGACTCACTGTCTGGTTTTCTTGGAGCAGGAAGGGCAGGTCCTCGGCAGGTCCTCATAAAGGGCTCCAGGTTCACATTGGGGGGTCGTTTGGGTTTCAAAGGCAGAGGTCCCTCAGGGGGTAGCGGCCTTCTCAGTGGGGTCACATCCCCTGCACTTCTTTGTCGAGACTGCTGTCGGAGTGGCAGAGGGGCAGAGGCGGGAGCTGGTACTGGAGCCTGGAGTGGAGGAACAGTCGGGCCTGGTTTGATGCCAGGAAGCCTCTGATGCCCCATCATCATGTTCTGTAGCATATCACCTGTCTGCTTGATTTTGTTGGTGTCTGCCGGCTGGATGGATGGTCTGACTCCAGGATGGGGAGGCGGTCGAGGAAAGGAAGCAGGTCTGGAGGGGATGGGGGCTGCCATTGGTTCTGCCCTTGGGAACCTCATCAGGCCTGGCCCAGCCATCACAGGAGGAGGAATTGTAGGAGATTGTCTGCGATAAGCCAGATCGTTTTCTGTCCCTGGCAGGTTCACCCTGCCAAACCCAGGTCGTGGAGATTTCGGGGAGCCGCTGTCTCGGCTGCTGGCGTCCGAGGTGCTGGTCTTATTGTTGAACCTGGCTCTCAGAGCCTTGACATCAACGGTCTCCTCCTGAAAACAACACAGGAGCACAAACTCAAGTGTAGCAGCTCTGCTTCCAAAGCAGGAAGTTAGCAGCACAGCAAGGCATGACCCCCACGCACACAAACATACACAAGTGAGAATGCACGGTGCAACACAGTTTCCTGGTTGTTTTGATCTTCACAAAGCTGATAAATCTCTAAACCTCCAGCAGACAAAAGCACTCTGAACAGTAAGATATGCAAGGTGGCAACGAGTAACTATAAACCCTCTCAGAGATTGTGATCATTGCCAACAAATTAGATTATCACTAATGACACAATACAATGTTATTTCTGTTAAAACAGGTAGCTTTTAACTCAGGGTACTGAAAATGCATACCCTAACAAAAAGTAAGTATGCTACACAAAAACATTACCTGCAATTGGAATTATTTTAATGTAAGTAAGAGATTGCTGTGGCACTAAAAAATGTAGCCCATAGTGACCGAATAAAGGGAAGTGAAACACATTTTATAGTGACAATGACAAACACAAGGTCAGTGCTAGTTTCTTGTGTACGTTCTCACACACTGAACTCCACCTTGTTGCTGGTAAATGGCACTCCTGCGCTCCGTAGTTGCTAGAAGGTGACTATCATACAACAGGTCATCATCTCTAAAAAAGCTTTATACCACACTCAGTGGCCACTTTATTAGGTACGCCTGTAAAATCTAATGCAATGCAACACCTCAGCTCAACCACAAACTGACAAAACTAAGGATGCTAGAAATAGATTCAGAAACTAATGAACACCAAAACATTCAAAAAGTAAAAAATTAAGAAGTAATTGTGTCTTAAGAATCTTAATAAAGGATAAATGATAAAAGTAAACACAAGCAACAAAAAATAATAAAAAATGGAATAATAAAGCAATAAAATTATGAAACACTTCATAAGAGCTATAGTACATGATAAGGTGGCGAGGAAGTGTAAATGTATTCTTTGGAGTGTTTTTGAAAACATGTTTAGTGTGAATGAGTCGAAATGAAAATAAATTTCCCCTCATCAGTGCCGAGATGAGTCTCAGTTATCTCGTTAGGATTGAAGGTCACGGTTTCATGCGTCTCTATGACGTTATTTTGAGTCAAGATGTTGTTATTCTGAACAAAACTGGAGGAGGGAAGTGCTCAGAACTGTTTAAAAAGAGCTTTGGTTGTGCACAGTCAGAAATAATATCTAACATCATTGGCTGACTACAATAGGTGGAGTCAGAAAGCTTTTAATAGAGCAATGGTTGGCTTACATACAAACAACAAGGAGGGAAACGTGGTGGAAATAAAAGCAAAATTGTTCTGTGAATGAATTTGTTTAATGCTCTGTTATGTGGACAAAATGAAAACGGGATGATAATAAAGTAATCCCACCATCTTTTGTTTGAACACCTTAACTTGTAACATAGGGTATAAAGAACAGCAGGAAGCGCTCACAACCACACATCTCTACACCTCAGCCAGCATCCTGCGGCCGTTACCATAGAGACGCCCTCCGCTGTAAGCTCCTGCACCAATAAGCTGCCAGCTCTGCTCGCAGTCGTCTCTCTCATTACAAGGTACAAAGGAAACCGAGAGAAAAAAATCCTCTATACCACAAAACACACTCAAACAGGGTTCCACTTTCAGTCAGCAAGTGCATGTGCATGCAGCTATACACGTGTATGTGTGTGTGTGTGTGTGTGTGTGTGTGTGTAGCCTCCTTTGGCACTGACACACATCGCAGATGTTTTAAAAGGTCTCGCCGCAGAATGTAGCTGAGCAGGTGTGCTGCAGTTAAATTTACAACGAAGTGACAAACTAAAAGTAAATATAACTTAATTACAGTCATAAGTTATGACATACTTATTTAATTACTTTCAAGAATATTGATGAACTCTTTGTTAAGACTAAAATAAAAGATTTCTACTGCTTCATCAGCTTGTCAGTCGTCTGTGAAGCATTTTGAACTGCATTAACCTGTATGAAACGTTCAATGCAAATTAAGTTTGATTGAATATGTTCAGGTAATTCTAGTCTTTTATCACATATAGGTACCAGGTACAAAAACACATTGTATTTTAAAGTAATTTAGCTGCTGGAATTACAATAATTAAAGTAGATTTTTGGAGTCATGATGGTCTTAAGTCTTTGTACCGGGAATAACCTGGATGAGGTACAGGATCCTTTAGAATTTTAAGACTAAATATCAACCACCAGTGACCTTTTACTACATAAAAACATATTAAAACACAATTATCGTGTGTAATTTACCAGAAATAAAATAGGAAGATAGAGAAGTAGAAGTCAAGCATTACTGATTATACTGTCAATCATTAACTAGTGATAGCTGTGCAGAATAAAGCTTTCTTTCTTTCATCATCAGCAGCATGAACGTTTCTTCTTTCTAAAAAAATCCAACTTCCCCTTTTACCGTGAAAACTACATGTAATCACTGTAGGGAACAGAATATCTTCTGTTTCTCCATGCCAGATCATGTTTTTGCAGCATTGTTAAACACGTTTTAAAAGGTGATTCAAAAAGTACTTTGAGGTTTTAACCACAGAGAAACAAATGGTCTTTGACATCTGGTCTTTGTATAACAATGAGATTATTCATAGACACCTTGATGGCCAGGAGGAAACGACCAGAACAGACACATGAAGAAAAGGGTGAAAGGTGCTATGGAGATGCTGTTCATCACTCCACTCATTCATATATCACCAAAAACCTTTCTATATGTTATATGTATGTAAATATATATATTTCTTACCATATTTGCCTTTAGTGATGGTTTAGTGATGGATAAAGTGCTCCATGTCTGGCAGTTAATCTGTATCCAGGCTGATGCTACGGTACAGGCAGCTACATGACACTAAACTTACATCAAATGAGGAAATGCTCATCTTGGGCAACAGAGTGGCTGACAGTGACACAACCTGGGATTAACGGTAGAGAAACATTAACATGCTGCCTGTTTGTTTCATTTCTTCTTAAAAGTTCAGAAATGTCAATATGTATTTTGTTGTAAAAAGGGACCTGAGAGGACATTTTAAGTAAAGTTGTCTGTTTCTTTTGTCTTTTTGGTGTTTATGTTTTATTTTTTAACAAGAGCAGCAAAAGAAGCAGAACAGAATGACATAATTTAATTTAAAAAAAACAAACAAACACAGGATGTACAGTACAAATGATGTACTGTAGTCTGAGGGAAAAAAATAAAACAAGTTAAATGAGTTTTGTTGCATGTTCTGTGTTTTATTCTGTATGTGCAGCGCGTGGACAAACCTGCAGAAAACTTTTGAAAAAGGACAGAAAGTTGGAGATAATTTGATGTTGAAAAGGCAAAGTTAGCCGCAAAAAACAGAACAGAACACACTGTGTACTGTATTCGAGCAGGACACATGAATCGTATAAATTCCTGACATCGATATTATACTACAATTTGAACTATCACTTCTTTTTATGAGAAACAGTGAATGTGTTTTGTTTTGGATCAAACCTTTGTATTTTCCCAGTTTAAACAGACAGCAGACATCCTGTAACTCTGACTGACTGAATGTTTGACATGACATGATTATTTTTTTCTTGAAAAGCAACACAAATGTTTGATTATAAAGACAAATAAACAAAAGAGTCACAGACAGAGAACGTGAAACATTTTAAATTAAATTTGTGTGCTGTGGTGAGCAGCTTTTCAGCATTTATATTTTGTTGTAGGTGGTGGTGGCGGTTACACTAATAATGCTAGCTTCGATCTTTAGCTAAGCCTCACTGCTGCTGTCTCTAATGTATTAAGAATAATAATAATAATTCTGCTGCATTATTTAGAGCTGAAATCAAACACCTGCATCATCGGTTATACTGTCGTCTTATTAAATGTTAATCCAAGACGTCCACATAAATCAAAATTGGGAATATTCATTGGCCATGATTGGAAATATAGAAATATTACAGACATATTCAGTCTTAATCATAGCAGCTAAATCCTCTTTGGATACATGACAGTTAGAATTGCACATTCATCAGTCAAAAAAAATAAAAACAACATTAACTATTTTCCCATCCAATTAGTTCATCACAGTAAGAAATCTGAGGTAGGGGGTGGTGGCTGCAGTGCTCCTGTTTCTCCAGCGGGAGCATAGAGGGAGTTTAAAGGGGTGGGGTGCCCCATGACAGCAGTGGGTGAAGTGGGTGAAGCAGGTGAAGTGGGTGTATTTCCTCCCCTCATGAATCCTGGCTGAGAGCTGTGAGCCTCTATATGGCTGCCTGGATTGGGTACTGCTATGCCTGCTGGTCCCCACGCTGTCATATTTGCAGGCATTGTGGGCCAGGGCGCCACAGGGGAGCCTGCCCATTGATTTCCCATAAACCCCTGTTGACCCCAGGGCATGGAGGTGGGAGAGTATGGAGGAGAGGAGTATGGAGAGCTCCTTACTGGCTGTGTGGGGAACATGGAGAGGATCTGAGAGCTGGAGAGTGTCGGCTGTGGAGACTCTGAAGGAAAAGAAGAAGATGAATAAAGTGGATCTTTACGTTAGGCTCCCTCTTTTCACCTGTTTCCAGTCGTTATGCTAAGCTAATCAAGCTCTAACTTCACATTTAATGAATTAGTATGATTTTGATCTTCTTTGATCGAACTCTCAGCAGGAAACAACTGCAACATTTGTTTCTGTTCTTTATCTGAGGATTTGCGGCTTTTCGCTGTTCTAGATCTTGTAAATTGATTAACTCGTGGAGTTTAGTGGTGTAGTTGCGACCCTCTCCAATCACTCTGCCATTCTTAGCATGAAAAAGAAACCATGGTGGCTGTGAAAATTCGTGAAAGGTCATGTTTAGAGTCAGTGTTTAGTTTGTCCATTCTGGGCTACTGTAGAAACATGGCAGTGGCAAACATGTAAGAGGACCCGCTCCCTCTGTAGATATAAAAGGCTTGATAGAAGTTAACAAACATAACAATTCTTATTTTCAGGTGATAATACACTCATGAAAACATAGTTATGAATATTATATGTAATTTCTGCCATATTCTGTATTTCTACAGGAAATAAATCATTAGTTGTAACTTGAAAGTTCACTTGCAACCTGTGATTACTCACTGGTTATTCTAACAACGTCCCTACAGTATGGTCAACGTGTGGTTCAGTTAGGTAAGTAAAACCACACAAAGAGACAGGAAGTGAAGCTCTGATGCTGAAGGCGTACATTACACCACTGTGCTACAAGCATTTGCTGTACTTTTTCCACCATAAGCAAGCTGAGACAGAGAAGACTGAGATAACAGTGTGGGAACTGAACATATATTGAGAGATCATATTTTATACACAGAAAATACACATTTCTCTGTCTTACTATCATATTAAAACACGACTGACGCTTCCGCTTATATCAGCTGAGCCATGGGAATGATGTTATTTCTTACCACTGTTTGACATATTAAATACGTCACGAATATGGAGATCATGGGAAAAAACTCGCCTGCCTCGCAAGGTTCGGTCAAAGATTAGAGGCAGTTTAAGAGCACCGATGTATGGCTCTCGTCTTTTGAATTTATCTCATCATGTTTATGTTAGATAAGATAAAATAAAATAAATTAATTCAGTTGTCAGTTAGTTTTAAAGTGCTTTGCTTTAATCTGTTGCCGACTGAAATATTGTGATTTGATGTTTAATTAGGATGTGAATGGAGTTTTCACATGCAGCTTATACAGTACTTCAAATGTTTAACCACAGCTTCAATACTGTGTGTTAACACTGTGTAGAGGTGTTAATGCTCTGATTCAATAGGGAATCTCCTTAAAATATAGATGAAAGTGGTCAGTGTTTGTCTGATGGTCACATTATTTTATGACAGCCAGATGTTTTTCATGATATTTATTTGGACTTCAGCACTTAAAACGCTTGACCCATTCACACACATTGATACAATGAAGGCAGAAACTGCCATGCAAAGTGCCAAATGTCTCATCAGGAGCAATACAGTGCTTTCTATCCAAAGCACTCACGACATATATGTGTATTATAATGCTGAGCTCACCAATAACCCCGCTCTACCACCTGAGCCAAAGTCATTTGCATGATAGGATCACTTGAGCTAGATCTCTGTACAAATCCTCCCTTTGACGTGATGGCAAAAAGGACTGTGTGATCGACATATTTTGTGCCTTTGTATGTTAATCAAAATTCAATCAACCCTCTTTGACTCAGTTTTCACCCCTCTCCTGCAAAAGAGCCTCATAGAGGGAGACTCAGCACAAGGCAAATACATCCCATGAGGTGACTAACCTGGCTGACTGGTACATGAGGTCTGTGTGGGCATCATTGGGTCCTCCATCTGAATGGAGAAAATTTCCATCAGCTCATTAGTGGAAGAAGCCTGGAGACAGAGAAACACAAAACACTGCAGTCTGCGTTTGATATCACTATCACCCATATGTCAATATTAATGAATTTGAATGACAAATCTATTTAAAATATGAATACTATGTCAACTCCTCTCGTTTAGTTCATTTAGTTTGGAAGGTGAGCAACAAGCTCTCTTTAGAAGTGATAAACTTTTTGCCCTCTAATCTCTGAAGAATAATGATGATCTTGGCATCAATTTTATTCATCTTTACTTGTGTTAAAAATATTAAAATTCTGAAATGTTTGGTGCTTAAATGTTTATAAACCTTTGTAGTTCTGCGAGGCACAGTGGATTAAAAACTTCACATGTTGTGTTTTTGCTGTTTTACCTGGTTTGACTGTCCTGATGAAGAGTCCGGACTAAACACATCCTCTAAAGCTGGACCCTGAAAATAATGAAATAATGATAAATTCAAACAGTTTTGTTTTAACATTGGAACAAAATATATCAAGAGATGTTCAACGATCAACTGCAGCAAGTTGCTACTCCAGCAGATTTAGTGTTTTTTTGTTTTTTTAACAAATGCAACTTTATTATTTTATTACTTTATTTATTTTATTTACCTCAGCTGGAGGGGCTGGACTGTCATTTAGAAGAAGTAATGAACTGGTCTGAAAAAACAAACAAACAAGCAAACAAGGAGAAACAAAATTGAATATGAAAAATTTACACACACACACACACACACACAGATAATATTTATAAAGATTTTCTCTGACTTGTGTCGGTGCCTCTGCAGCTCCCTGTGGAGTCTCTTGGTCCACACCCTGACAAACCTCTTTGATGTCAACCAGGACTGGATCTGCCTGAAAAACACAGATAAAACATCACACTTTGGACCAAACATACTCTGCAAGATGGTACAACATACACAAATGACAGTTGTTCAGTGTCATAATAGTCGTATTGAATTGTTAGTGGTGTCTTGATCTATAGTCAGTGTTTTTGGAGAAGACAGAGGAACTGCTCTTGTTCCCTCTCAGATATTCATCCAGCAATTAACTTTTAGGGCTGTTGGAGACACTATTGCATCTTTCTCAAGAATTGATTGATGCTCCTGATCATTGATCCTGATCACTGAGCATTGTTACTGCTGGAGAAACAGCCTTTCAAAGATTCCTGCTACACCCACTGACACTCAGACATTAACTCATATATTACACTAGAGGGCGCTAAACAAACTATAAGAAAACTTGATACAGGTTCTCTCTCTCTCTTTTTTTTAAGGCAGAGCTATTCATAAAGTTATTTTATCATTTCAGCCATAAAGCTGAAGCAGGTAACTTTTATGAAAATAACTGAAACTCACTTACTATGTCTTGACAGTAGTTTTTGTGAAAAAGAAAGATAGATGATTGTTCAGTCTCATTCAATTTGATGACAAATGTAATTAAGAGCGTTAGCAGGATGCATACTGTTCACTTAATTTTCTTTTTACTCCCCTGATTCTTTGACTTGAAACATTTCTGTATCTGCCGACTCCAAACCATTTACTTTCTTGTTTTTCTTGTTTAAAAAAATAACCATTACTAATATTTATGAATAACAACATCAATTAGTTATATGTCCTTAAGACGTCTCATATGTTTCCCATGTAGTACTGTGTGTGTTGTTACCAGGTTGGCCATCTTGATGTAGTAGAGGATGTAGGTGTCTTGGTGTTGATAGACGTATGCCAGAGCTCTGGGGTCAGATTCATCTTTCCTTAAAGAGCTGATCCTGGTTCTGTCATGGTCATAAAGTAAGATCTGAAAAACAGATGATATTTATTTATCATTTATGTTAGTTTGTCTGATTTTCTATGTCAAACAGTTTCTCTTTCACCAGCTTTCGTGGTGGTGCTTTTCTGGATCTTGGTTTTTTGCCATTACCACCACCCGATAACAAGAGAGTAGGACTGTACGTCGAGTTCTTAAAGTCTGTGTAAAGTAAGAATAAATATGTGTTCTGAGTTTGTCAGATCAAAGAAGAAAGTGTTATTAACCACCCAGCCAAATTTGAAAGATTAAAAATATTGACAAGTTTATGAAATTAGGTGTCAAAATCAGGCAAAAATGAGCAGTATTCTCTGATCTAGGACTGTGGGGGCGTGTCGGATGAATGGCCACTCGTGGGAGCAGTCAAGCAGTTCAGAAAATGACATGACTAACTTTGAGACACTCTGAGCGAGATGAATTAATCTTGATCTCTCTGCTCGGGGTGCAGGGGTATGCTCAGTGTGGCCTCAGTGTGTCATCGAGCCACCCTTTAGGACCGCCCACAAAATCCTGAAAACTGGTGAAAAGTGCAGGATGTAGGATTTAGTGACATCTAGTGGCGTTGTTGAATATTGTAACTCCATTGCTCCTTGTGTGAAGGAGAAATTATGGTGGGCACAAAAGTCATGAAAAATGTGAAAGTGTTTAGTATGTCCTGTTCTGGGTACTGAAGGACTTTGTGGAAGAGGAGCTGCAGCGTCTGTAGATATAAAACGCTAAAGGTAACAAAACGTAACAATTCTTATTTTCAGGTGATTATACACTATGTTATATCGAAAACATAGGTATGCATATCTTATTCCATTTCTGCAATAATCTGTAAATAGAGACCCCTAAATCTGACACTGGACCTATAAATATCTCCAAATGCCAACTTCCACGTAAAGTGCAGTATTCATTTCATTAACCACTTTTTTATGTTTAACAGATTATGATTAGAAGGAAAAAAATATATAAAAAATGAATAAAACTATATAAAAATATCAAAATTGTGCTTTTCAGGGAAGAAAATAGAGATTTTGACTCAAAACTGAGGGTGTCATGTCATCTGTCCTCATCTATCCTTCTGTCTTGTCTTTCAGGTCTCCGCCTTCCCCGGTGTGTCATCCCTGCTCCCTGATCACCTGCCTCCCTCATGTGTTTCACCTGTGCCTGATTGTTTCCCCTCCCCTTTTCCCTCTATTTAGTCTCTTTAGTTCTTTAGTTCTTTGATTACCTGATCTTCGACCTCAAGCCTGTTTTTTCCGACCACAATTTTTGCCTCACGGATTTGTACTGTTGCCTGTATTTGTGTTTTTCTAGTTTGACTAGTAAAACCTTTTTGAACCACCGCCTTTGTCTCAGAGTCTGCATTGTGAATCCTTCTGTGAGCCCTCCTGATAGAGGGGAGGTCATTTAAAAATATATCTGTGGTGAACTAAACTGGCTCACTGGACTTTCCCTCTTGTCTGGAAACTAGAAAGCAAAGTATTGTAAACAGATGTATAAATATTCTTCTTTACCCCCCAAAGGAGATCTCTAAAAAGTTATGAAAAATATAAAACAAAGCAAATGTTAATGTTATCTGGCATTGTAATCAAAGCAGGAAACATGTTTTTGTCCACTGAACTACAATGGTTATCAATATATTTTTTTAAAGATTAACCAATCAAACTGAGAGGGGAGCTACTGAGAGAGAGACAGAGAGAGAGACAGAGAGAGAGAGAGAGAGCAAGCTCTCTGGGGCACGTTTAGTCAGTATAACTCACCCCGGTCCTTTCATCCATGATTTTGAGGCCGCTGGAGGAAACGTTCAGCCAAACTCTCTGCTTGTGTTTCCCCTGTCTCCTTGCTGCTGCCTCAAAGCCCTAACACAGAAGGAGCACAGTCAGAGGAGCAGACCTACCCAAAACTGAAACTAATGTTTATCCTGATATGATTTATATTAAAGTCACTATGTGTGCAGGTTCTCTCTACTGAATACTGATGATCTAATCATAACGTAGCAGCTGTAACAGACTACAGGAATTTCTCATCTGTATGCAACAGCTACTGTAAATAAAATGGAGTCTGATCTTGCTGTAGTAACGTTAATGCTCTGCAGAAGGCTAAATGAATGAAAGTGGGGAGTGAAGACATGCACATCCACTGTGTAGTATTTTATCACTGTGTGAAAGCATGAAAGCTATCAGAGTTTATTATTGTTCATTATTGGAAATAATCCTCATCCTAGAAGCTTTATAATGTTCATATATTTATAGTCATCAGCAGCTGAATTCATTCACACACTATTGGCAGAGCTCCATAACAGCTTCAGTTTAATTTCCAACCGTCCCATAGGGGATCATACTTCACTTGGAAACTAAACGATGTGTTCTATACACAGACTGCATAAAACACAGATTCTGTGTTGTAGTCAAGACCACACCAAAGTGTATCGAGAACGAGACAAGACCAAGACTTTAAGGGGTCGAGACCAAGTCAAGGCCAAGACCACTGATCGTTGGCAGCTGTATCAGCCACAGGTCTCAGGGTTCAAATTCCCAAAACTGAACTAGTTCACATTAATTTCTTTCTTTTTTTTTTTTTAAATGACCTGCTTCATAAAATACTGAGTTTGATTTGTTGAACTTTGCAGCTGTTGGCTCATGGTGTTGGAGTTAAGCCTCAACATGTCCTCTCTTTAATTTTCTATGATATGCAGGTGTTTGCTCTAAAACTACAGACTGTAGAAAAACTTTCTGAACCTTTTCTCAGCCAATTTCAGTGGTACACCAACGTCGGTTCGCCATAAAGTAAAAGTATTTTCAGTTAATTATGAAAGTGCTGCGGAACTAGTTAGACATTATTAGGTGATTAATGGGAAACACTGGTGACTGACCGGTCTTGAAATAAAATGTAGAGTCCTCTTTGACCAAGACTGAGTAAAAAGACTGATCTCGAGTACTACAACACTGACACAGACATAGTAGTTTGACATCAGGTGTTGCTCTGTAATTTAGTAGAATTTAATTTTCTGCGATTAGTTTAGCATTATACTCACTATCTGAGGCTAATGTATTGCTAATACAACATTTGAAGTAACTTTTAATTTACTGTTGTGCTGGTATGTTCTTCTTCAGTCGTGGGCTCCATGCATATGTTTACTAGCTTACTGTGTTGTACTTCCTGTTGGGAGCTTTCACTAGTGATATCTTTCCTGAAATGACAGATGGATATATTTATATATGTATTTAGAGAACTGAGACGTTCCTATTGCAAACTGATACAATAGCAGCTGCCTGTCACAGTGTCTGTTTTTACCACTTGGGGCCACCAAAATCAGACATTATCTACACATGTATGGATTTAAAGATCAATCAATAATAATCAATAACAAACTATTTTTCAATGACACTGATTGACCTCCTGTTCCCTCTGGAGTGTTAAGCTCCTGTGGAGTATGTTTTATCAATTATCTTTTGTTTTTTAGTCTTATATTAAAGCTAATGCATAACACTAAATATGCACTCACATAAAGTCCCGTGAGATAGTAGGGCCTGAAGTCACTGAGTGGTCAGGAGTGAGCAAGAAGTCACATATATCAGAGTTCCCCAGAACCTTCCCACCACTCATTTTCAGTCTGAAGAACACGCTTCATTTGCCATAGTTTATACATACTGTAAACATACTTTAACGTCCCCTTGGGAGGTTATACAGCAGTTCATCTTCAAAGCAGATGTAATGTGCCTCTTTTGACACTGATCAACAGAATTTAATCCTTTAATTCTGAAGTGAAAACAAGTTTCTACAAAGTGATCTAAAATAATTACAAATATAAAAAACAAAATACACATTTGTCCCTTCCAAGTCAGTATTCAGTAAACACACCGAGCCTTTAGTCTGTGTCTCTGTCAGCTTCGCTCATCCAGACACTGCACTCTTTCTGGTTGCATGGGAATCATTTGTGAAGAGTTTTTAGCATCAGCTCTAGGGATAGCACTGCCAGGCATACAGTCCGCCCACGGCTTTTGTCCAGGCTGAAATATATAGCCTAATGGTTAAGACACATGGCAGATAACTACATTGTCTCCCTTTGTTGCATATTGTCATCATCTTGCTGCGGTATGTTTAAATCTGCCTTCAGTATGTTCATGCTGCTTTTATGTGCACCCTGCCACATCGCTTTTTCCACTCAGCTTTTTCAGCTTCATCATTTCATCCATCAGCAGCTTAGGGTCATCAGCCACCACCAGCACCACCACCACCAGTCTCGGGACTACATGGAGGGATTTATCTTTCTGTTGCTCTGGGTTGATGCTTCTCAGTCAAAAAAAAATCTCCTTGTCTAAAGTCTAAGTGCCAAAGATGTTTGTCAAGACTTAATCATCACATATCATCTGTTTTAATAATCATCTTTACATCATTCACTCATTTACAGCAAGTTCAGCCACAAATTCTTGTTTGGATTGAGACCTGTCCCTCTTTAATCTCAGTTTGCTATCAAAGGCTTTTTATTAGTTGGTCAGTGTCTAAAAGGTCACATTAAATATAAATCATGGAAACTTCCAAGAGGGATGAATTCCTTTTATAGGCACAATACTTGGATAGATGTACTAAAAATAATGGACAGATTCGTCAAGCAGTCTATGAGTGTGTTTCCAGAATGGTCTCATTCAATACATATATAGGCCTCTGAAAATGACACCTGAACCACTCCAAGTCATAACAACCACTGACAACACATTTTAATCTCATTTTTAATGATATTAGACATGATGTTTATTTTTAATTAGACAACCGACCAGCTTTAATTAAAAGAAGACTGAGGTAAGTTGACTTTGGCTGTGGAGGACAGAATACCTTTAGTTTCATCATAGAGTCCCAGCACATCTTTTCTCCCTGTGCGTCGGATACTGGGTCCACGCCGATCAGCTTGGCCTTGTAGCGAACTCCGTCTCCAAGGAAACGGGAGGTTGAGTCACTGGGTGTTCCGGGCACTCCTGAGAAACACGAAGAGAGGCGATAAATGGTCAAACTGTGAGGACAAATCTGTGTGAGAGCAAGAGGATGTGTGTCTGTGTATATTTGTGTATTTGTGAATAAGAGTTTTGTGTATTTGTGTTTTTAATGTGTTTGCACTGTAAATTCTTGTGTATTCGTAAATGAATAATCATTACAAGTATGCAGTATTCATTTTCTCTGTGTGTGTGTGTATGCAAATTGCTGAGCGAGCGTTTCCCTGATCTTTGGTCAATGTTTCATCTAATTTCCTGGAATAAAAACAGTCATTTAATGGTTATGAAAATGTCCTACAGGTTGTTGTAACAAAGGTCGCCTCTTAAACAGCTTCACTCAAGTTGTGTAACAGTTTACTGGCTTTTTCAGTCACCATTTAGTTTAATGTTCAGCACGTCTGCATTTAACAGGTGAGTACAAACCAACCAATGGCGCAAAACAACTAAAAATACAAAAAGAAATTAGTTCCCTTTGTGAAAAAACAACTGGGAAACAAGCCAATAAAATCCCTGCGTTATATTTTTTCTCATGCATTAACACATTTCCCATCATGCCCATTTGTTATGGATATACTGAGTGCAAACTTTGAATAGTGCATTTCCTCCTGCACGTGTTGTGAAGAAATTGTGGAGAGGCCTGAGTTGGCAAAAGAAACTGCAGTAAAAGCAGTGAGGATACATAACATGGATTGATCACTGCATTGTTTTATGTTGGTCTTTAATTCATCGATGTTTGCACTTTCAGGGGAACTCTCTGCTCCGTGTACGCCTGTTCTTGCCCTATGTAACTTTGTGCTCCAGCTTCAATCACCAGTAGAGTGCTAAGTACATAACACCTTACGGCACTGGTGAAACTGGATCATATTTTATGGAGAAAATGTTTTCTGTTTTCCTTCTGATGTGCACATGTGTCAATCACATCTCTGTGAGTTTCCTGGTGGACAGTAAAGTAAACTGCTGTGAACTGTAACTGCTGTTAGCTCAATTTGTTAGTCAGGCTACCCAGAGAGTGAACTCCAGGGAAGTGTTAGTATTTGTACCATAGACATTTTGGACCACCAGGAAAAGGAGGGCTGGGATGCAGGGGATCACTCATGGGGAATGGAGCCAGCGTTGTGCCAGAACTGGAGCTGGGCAAGTGGGCAATATAACTGGGCTCAGCAGCCTTTATGGACATAATGGCTGAGACAAAGAGACCAAAGAAGGCGTTGATGAAGGAAGGAAGGTAAGAAGAGAAAAGGGGGAGAGTGACCAAGAAAGAAGCCGCCAGATAAGATTTTTGTGGCAAATTTGTTTTAGTCATTGGCAAGAGCTTGGTGAAAAAAAAGGCTGAAAGACAGACACCGAGCTGGGCTTCTTACTGTTGGACTAGTAAGTAATATTAGCTGGCTGCTATGTCTTGCTTGATGTTTGGCTGTTAGCAATATTGTTGACCTTCTAGTTTTGTATCTTAAATAGTATAATCATAAAAGATACACGTGTACAGCTGTCCATATTTACCACAGTGGTGTTGCAAAAATACCAATTTTTACGTAATGGTGCTTTAATGTAATTTCTGCTTTATAACTCAGTACACTTTTGAAGATTTCTTTACTTCTATATTAGAAAAAGTACAACCCTTCAAGCCCCAACTGTCTTTTTTGTCTGGATCAGAGGAATCAAAGCTAATACTGTCAAGAGCCAGTCTGCTTTTATGATTCGATTTTTCTTTAGTTTCCTTTCCTTTTATTTCTTTGGTCAGACATGAATGGCGGGTCTGTCAAAACAGCAGGACTTTCATTTTATCCCAAAGTCTGATATGTTATACTTATGTTATACTACACTAAAAAGCATCCCTGGATCCCTGACGAGTTGTCCACAGTGCCTCTGAGAGGCTTTTGATCATTATTTTCAAAAGGTTTCTTGACACCTCTCCTGATTTCTTTACCCTTTTTGTCTTTCATCAAACTACAACGGCTCTATGTCACCAGCCGACCCTGTCTCCTAGAAATCATATTTATATCCCACTACTTTGCCATAAATGTTTTAAATGTGTTTTGTTTTACAAATCTAGACACTGCAGATTGGGGTTCACAGCCTCATGTGATACACAACAATAACACAATAACACACACGTTTTAGTTTAATGTTAATAAATTAATTATTGACTTAAATATTCCATGATACAGATCATGACCTTTTCCTATGCTGTTAGTGCCACAACACAAGAGCAGATGTACAGTATTTGCAAATTAGTTATATATACTGAGGGTCACTGAGGTGCAAATTGTGCTTCTGAGGTTACAAACTCCTTCCCACTGAACCCACCTCTTTACACTTGCTTTGCTGACTTTTCCAGTCTGTTACAGTTAATCTATTCTACTAAAGCATTTTGTAATGTCAGGTCTATAAAGGTAAGTATGCACTGCATATAAATATGACTTACTTACTTACCCATGACCTTAATCTAATCTCCAAAACTAAAGCGAGGTGAGAACACAGCATCTGATTTCAGGATGCTTTATTAGCTTTTACAATTTCTGCTTCAGGATTTTATCATCAAAATATGACTACTGTAGGTTAACTGCTGTTTTTACAGGCACAGGATTGAAATACACCCACAGTTGGGTGACACGTCAGAGAAGACCAAACTATGTGAAATTTATATTTTTGTAATGCTCACAGAAGCAAAAGAGAACAGCTTTGTTGACAAATCAGATGTTTGCAAATGGAAACATTTGAAAATTATGGTAGTTTTGACGCAACATGAGCTGACATGAAAGCTTCTCCAAGTTGTAAATGTGTTAATGGGTTTCCAGTAAAACACTTCTGTACTGCAGCTTCACAAATACTGTAAACAGTGTTAGCAGCTGGAACAGCTGGACACCCTCCAGTGAAGGTCTGAACATGAAGGACGAACAAGAGAACAAAATTAACAGTGTCACCTGAACATGCGCCCGCTTCCCATCAGATGTTAACAAACTCACTGAACCCAGATTCGATCAAGACGAGGGGACACACCGTACTGTACTTTACCAACAGTATTTAGAAACACTCAACACGCGAATTATAATTATATATCCTACATGCAGTTACAAACGAGTGTCATTTGTTGTCACCAAACTAAAACAAATGGAACAGAGTGAACAATCTGCTATTAAAACACTGAGCAATTGATGGATATTAGATAGATAATAGATATATATTTTTAGATTAGTTAAAGATGCAAACCTGTGACTTACAGTAGTATCAAACTTCCATAAATCTCAAGAGACACATTTCAAAAAGAAGAGTCAAAATCAAATCAGATTTTAACTCTAGTGCGTTCAGACAGAAGGACAAGTAAATTTAGCAAGATGGAAACACAGATATAGAATAAAACACATTAACAACGTGCCAAACTGTGTCCAAAGAAAAGGTACTGTACTATACTACTGTACTGTGAATTCAGCAGAAGGTTTTCCTCAGGTTACTAGGCTCTGTCAAAACTCTGTGCTGAATTTTTTGTCAGAGAACCAACCCGAACAGTCAACGGCAGCCGAACACTTGTACCTCTTGAGCTGGAAGAGAGCCAGGTCCTGACAGGAGTTTGGGCCGGGGCAGGACAACTTCCAGCTCTTTGTTCTGTGTCCATCATGTGGTGGTTTGTTTGGAAATTCAAGGTTGTGCTAGTCAGGATGCAGAGAAAACAATGTGGCTGTCACACTTATATGGTTGCTGCATATCAGTTCAGCGGCTTGAGAAGGAGATAACAGGGTCAATATAGAGAAAATTAAAGTCGTTTACAAGTGTCAAAGTGCAAAGAAAAATATCTCAAGTTCTGTGTTTTTGTTCTCTAAAAGACAGAAGGGAAAATGTTTGATTCACCTCACCTGCTGGTAGTGTGTCTCTGCTCTGACCTCGCTGCTTGGCTCGACTCACAGGCGAAACTTCTCAGAGTCAAAGGTCAGGCTGCAAGACGCACTGCTGGAATATCACATCCGCTGTGTGGTCCAAATACATGGGAACTCTTGCAGAAGACTCTAATAGGAATAATAATCAGTATATGATGCTTTCACTCTCAGGGGATGAGTGGGAGGTCATATGTTTCCCTAAAGGAGACCGTTTGGGAGGCATTTTTTGCAGGAAGGAAGTTTGAGAGAAACCAGTGAATGCTAACAAAAAACCAGACACTGAATCTTTAATGTTTAGGAAGCACTTAAAGATAATTTGATGGATAGCAGTTCATGAACTCACCAGAGAGAGACATAACATCTTGCTGTCTGGTTGGTTTGTCTGTTCTGGGCTACTGTAGAAACATGGCAGTGAAACATGGTGCAAGAGGATCTGCTCTCTCTGTAGATAGAAAAACTCTCAATCTAAGGTAACTAAAACAATTCTTATTTGTTCTTATACACTAATGAAAACAAACTTATTATATACATTTCTGCCAATAGATCCCCTAAATCTTACACACTGGACCTTTAAATTACAGCCAAAATTACATACATGTTACTTACATTCAGAAGAACGTGACGTATAGGGCAGGATTACATTATAAAATTGAGCTGTGGGCCTAGATACACCACATAGGGTTATTATATTTTAACCACAGCTCCAAAGACCAGCCAGCGCGCCATTGGGTTTTATGTGTCAGTCAATTGTGTCATGACAGTATGTGTGCATGTATGTAGGTGTGTGTAGATGTACATATATTTGGGCATTTGTTTGGGTATTGTTATTACTCACTAGTCACTTTATTAAATGTTCTGAATTTTTACTACTTTTTCCTTTGATTCATGGTAAAAATGTTACCCAGAAGGCTGAAAACAGTGTGAGAGGATCCAGAGAAAGTGGCCTCTTGTCAAGAGGGATGAAAATGCGAGCGATGGACTTTCTCAGATAAATATTTATACCCCAGATTGCTTATAACATCATATTTAGGCTAGTAAAGACCCTTCTGGGCACGTAGAAACATTTTCTCTGTCAGGCCGGAACTCAAACAGGACTCAGAAGCAGAAGTGTCAGTGAGCCGATTTATTAGTAGAAAACAAAAACCTCTTGACAGAGTGATATACAACACGAGGCTATGAAAACCTAACCTAAAGAGTCTCTCAGAAGGGAGAACAAGGCTAAACTAAATATAACAAAAGACACTCTTAAGGAGGAAAAACTCATACCGATTATGCAAAATTATCAAAATCAAAATCACTCAAGGAGGAAAATCAATAGGCTACAAAACATTAACTAAAACCACTACTAGAAACAGTTTCAAAACAAAAACTCTCCTAAAAAGGTGGAGGCTAGACAAAACTATACACTAAACTAAGCACTAGAAACCAAAAGCAAGACTAAGAAAGTTACAACCAAAAATCACTCTTTCGAGGCAGAACAAAAAAACTCACGAACAAACACGCTTAGACTGTGGACAAGGCTTGGAGCTGGCTTGGGTGAACAAACAAACAAAACACTTTGGCACAGGACAAAGGGAGACACAGAACCTATATAGACACACAGATGGGTAATGGGGAACAGGTGGAGACAATCAGGAATCACGGCAACAGGTGACACACAAGGGAAGGGCAAGTGATCTGAAACGAGAGGGCAGGTAAATTTCAAAATAAAACAGGAAATGACGAGACAGAACAAAAACCCAACTTGACTTCACCACGGTGTGACATTCTCAGACAGCCAAGCTAATTCATTCAAATCAAAACAGGAAGAGCTTGCTTTGCAGATAAGGCACGTCTTTCCTCAAAATCTCCTCTAAATGAGTGTTTCTTGTAAATGTTAAAATAATAGGTAAACCCACAATATGTAGGACAGTTGGTGGAATAACAGAGACTTTAGTAATCCGGGGACAGAAAATACCAGATTTAACCCACTTTACCAGTCAAGCTCCAGTAAATACTAAAGAAAAGGAAAAGATCATGTAGATTGCTGTCAGCACTGAGGGGGTTTCAGGTTTCCTTTAAAAGAGAAAAAACAATTATGCGATAACACATTTCCCAACAGTAAGAGTGAAGATGCCCTCTAGCCTGCAAAAGCATGCCGTCTTGATTTAATGATTAATGGTAGTGGATATGCAGCATGTGTTTGTGTGTACATCTTATGTTTTAAGGCATGTGCTATCAGGTGACAATCCCCTTTGCTAAAACACAGACTGCAGAAAACATGGACGTTGTATCCGTGACGTCACCCATAGGTTTCTGAAGAGCTGTTGTGAAGCTCAGAATGTGGAAGTTCTGACTGCCACCATGTTGGCAGTCCTGTAACGGCATGGACCTGTCAATCAAAGTGAAAAAATAAATTTGATATAATTTGGACAGGTAAGTTATATAAAAATTCTCATTTTAATTTTTTTTTAAATTTATTTCTGCTGTGAAGTTATGGAGATTTTAATATGGAGGCTTATGGAGATTGACATGTCCTGTAGCCAGCCTCAAGTGGCTGTTAAAGGAAATGCAGTTTTTGGCACGAGGCTATGAAAATCTAACCTAAAGAGTCTCTCAGAAGGGAGAACAAGGCTAAACTAAATATAACAAAAGACACTCTTAAGGAGGAAAAACTCATACCGATTATGCAAAATTATCAAAATCAAAATCACTCTCAAGGAGGAAAATCAATAGGCTACAAAACGTTAACTAAAACCACTACTAGAAACAGTTTCAAAACAAAAACTCTCCTAAAAAGGTGGAGGCTAGACAAAACTATACACTAAACTAAGCACTAGAAACCAAAAGCAAGACTAAGAAAGTTACAACCAAAAATCACTCTTTCGAGGCAGAACAAAAAACTCACGAACAAACACGCTTGGAGCTGGCTTGGGTGAACAAACAAACGAAACACTTTGGCACAGGACAAAGGGAGACACAGAACCTATATAGACACACAGATGGGTAATGGGGAACAGGTGGAGACAATCAGGAATCACGGCAACAGGTGACACACAAGGGAAGGGCAAGTGATCTGAAACGAGAGGGCAGGTAAATTTCAAAATAAAACAGGAAATGACGAGACAGAACAAAAACCCAACTTGACTTCACCACGGTGTGACATTCTCAGACAGCCAAGCTAATTCATTCAAATCAAAACAGGAAGAGCTTGCTTTGCAGATAAGGCACGTCTTTCCTCAAAATCTCCTCTAAATGAGAGTGTTTCTTGTAAATGTTAAAATAATAGGTAAACCCACAATATGTAGGACAGTTGGTGGAATAACAGAGACTTTAGTAATCCGGGGACAGAAAATACCAGATTTAACCCACTTTACCAGTCAAGCTCCAGTAAATACTAAAGAAAAGGAAAAGATCATGTAGATTGCTGTCAGCACTGAGGGGGTTTCAGGTTTCCTTTAAAAGAGAAAAAACAATTATGCGATAACACATTTCCCAACAGTAAGAGTGAAGATGCCCTCCAGTCTGCAAAAGCATGCCGTCTTGATTTAATGATTAATGGTAGTGGATATGCAGCATGTGTTTGTGTGTACATCTTATGTTTTAAGGCATGTGCTATCAGGTGACAATCCCCCTTTGCTAAAACACATAGACTGCAGAAAACATGGACGTTGTATCCGTGACGTCACCCATAGGTTTCTGAAGAGCTGTTGTGAAGCTCAGAATGTGGAAGTTCTGACTGCCACCATGTTGGCAGTCCTGTAACGGCATGGACCTGTCAATCAAAGTGAAAAAATAAATTTGATATAATTTGGACAGGTAAGTTATATAAAAATTTTCATTTTAATTTTTTTTTAAAATTTATTTCCGCTGTGAAGTTATGGAGATTTTAATATGGAGGCTTATGGAGATTGACATGTCCTGTAGCCAGCCTCAAGTGGCTGTTAAAGGAAATGCAGTTTTTGGCACTGGCTTCTTCAGTATCCTCAGTGAAAGTCCTAGCTTAGGGACTTGTTCAAGTAGATCTATGCCCGAGTGCTGAACCCATGCCAGGTTTGTGATAAATGATTCTCCAAAACAGTCGAACAATGACCCCAAGTTAGCCTGCATGTTGATAAGTGGAGCTGATTCTCAGTCTAAATCAGACCAAGTCCACAAAAAAGAATAGTAACAAGTCTACTAGCCGAATTTGGTCCTCTGATGTTAAAAACACAGCCAAATGCAGCAACAATCATCCATAAACTCAAACAGTTACTTTGGAGAATAAGAAAACTTGTTTTCTACATATCCAGACATGATTTCTGTCCCACATAGTTAATATGGACTCTTCGTGTTCATTTAATGTCATCCTAGTGCATCAGCAAATGCCTACAATGTCATATTATATGACGATCACTAGAGTTAATGCAGGACTTCATACAATCATCATTTCCCGACTAATCAATTTAAACATGACTGCATACACACACTCATGGCTGAATGGTAAAATCAAATTCATCAGAAGCTTTCCAACATGTTGATTTGAGTCTCAGTCAGTTTATTCTAACTAATGCTGTCAAGTGTTTGTTTAGATTAGATATACTTTATTCATCCCACCACGGGGAAATTTACTTGTTACAGCAGCAGAGGAAAAAAACAAACAAACAAACAAAAAAAAAACAGACAGAAATTAAAGAGACAGAAATATCTACACAATAAACACGAAAAACAATCAACCTTCAAACAGACAAGTACTGAGGATAAAAGTGGCACGATATATAAAAAGAGTATTGTAATGTAAAGTGACCATAGTGTAAGAAATATTGCAAAGAAAGTGGCCATGATACAAATAATAATATTATTGCAAGAGTAGTGACCATAATATAAATAATATTACAAAAGTAAGTGACCATGATATAAATAGGCAAAGGTATAAATGAAATAAAATAGAAAAAAAAAAAAAAGTTTGACGTCATATGAGAAATGACAACAAATCTGCTGCTGTTGCATGAAAACCTCCTAACCCCACTTCTGCGGATTTTCATGTTCAAACATAAACTGGAGGATTACATGTTCTTCTGTGAGTTGTGGAAACTTTGTGACCTCTTGATTCAAAACCTCATAGAAAAATGTTCTGTAGCCAAACAACACACTGCTTCTGTCAGTTTAAACACGGTCACAATGTTTGCTGACTAGAGGTTTTTATCTGAAAAAAGTCAAGACTTTTGTCATACATATATCATACATACCTAAATGAAAGATGTATCTGACACATTCAAATAACAGCTGTAGTCATCAGTTTGAGCCACCTAATTTTTCATCAGCTACTTTATCTGAATACTGAATTTCCTGATTTAAAACTATAAAGTTCATCATTGATTTGATATGATTTAAGGTTTCACTGGGAGAATGTGATTCCTGAAACTGATGTGACCCGGAAAGAAGGTGCATCACTTTACCCTCCCCTCCCCGTCCACACCCCAACTAATAAAGCAACTAATAAAAAGGGCTCTATGTTGAACTTTAGTTAAATGAAACATCAGCTAACTCTTGTTTGTTTTCCCAGCATAAATCACATTTGTTCAACTTAGTTTCACAACATATTTTTTGTCTGGTCATCCCCACCTCCCTTGCAGTGGCTCTATGGCAGACCAGTTCTTCTCAAAGAATCGGTTCCCCCGAGTTGAGAAATCAGTTTTGATATTTGATCCTACAAAACATCAGTATCTACTTGACACGTTATTTCACGTACACATTTAACAACTAGTACTGCCTGCTATACCAGTCATCATGTATCAGTTGACATTAATATATGACATGATTTCTCACTTGTAAGCAGGCTATGTAAGCTTAGTACTTGATGTTGCAGAAATTTGAGCAAACTTCCCACTCCCAGTTCAAGTAAATGGTTCATTTGATATCATTCAGTGTGTGTGAGTGTAGCTGCCATTCTCAGTGCTGGACTTAACTTGGGTCACTCATTGACCTAATTTCAAACAATGCTCAAACATGGGAGCACCCCGGGGCTGTGTTGTCAGTCCCCTGTTATACTTCCTGTACACAACATCACCATCATGTTTGAGGACAACAGAGCTGTGGTGAAATACTGAAAACAATGAAAAGGCCTATCTGAAGGAAGTAGAGAACCTGACACACTTGTGTCAAGACAACAACCTTCCCCTGAACATAAGCAAGAGTAAAGAGATGATACTGGTCTTTGGGAATAAGCAGAGGAGGAAGAAAGTGCCTCTTAATATCATTGAGTTCTCGGTGGAGAGAGTGGACAACTTCAAGTACCTTGGTGTCTAATCATAGAGGGAATGACCAGGACGCTGCATCCTGACTCTGTGTTGAGAAAGCAAGGCAGAGGCTTGAGGAAATCCCAGGTATCCCCTCAAATACTCCTGACAGATCTGATTACTGTCTGGTATGGAAACAGCAAGGCATTTTGTTCAGCTGAATCCCCAATAAGTGGTGCTCTGCCCTCTAGCTTAAAAGACATCTATGCCAAGTCAGGGGTTCATGTCTTTCATTAGCAGTGAGCACTCGGTACGTTCAACAGGATGACCAAGTACATACCAGACACTAAAAACAGTTTTTATTTGCTTGGTACTACCCCACCAGTTTAAGAACCACTGGATTATACTGTACAGTGGTGTTGTAGAGAGACTCGAACCTAGTTTTATTTTGGCCTGACATCAACTTATTGCGGAAATGAATGTTACATTCATTTGCAGCTACAGCTGCTGTTTATCACTTTATGTATGTATGTATTTCACCAAACTGAGGGTATGATCAAATAATCAGCTTTATTTATGGTGGCACTGAATCACATGTCTGCTTATATATCTTCGTCTTCGTCTTCTTCCGCTTATCTGAGGTCGGGTCGCGGGGGCAGCAGCTTCAGTAGGGAAGCCCAGACTTCCCTCTCCCCGGCCACTTCGTCCAGCTCTTCCAGGGGAACCCCAAGGTGTTCCCAGGCCAGCCGAGAGACATAGTCTCTCCAGCGTGTCCTGGATCTTCCCCGGGGCCTCCTCCCGGAGGGACGTGCCCAGAACACCTCACCAGGGAGACATCCAGGAGGCATCCTCACTAGATGCCCGAGCCACCTCAACTGGTTCCTCTCGATGCGGAGGAGCAGCGTCTCTACTCCGAGCTCCCTGCGGATGGCCGAGCTTCTCACCCTATCTCTAAGGGAGAGCCCAGCCACCCAGCTTATATATCCTTTTTAGTATTTTAGTATTTAGTATTATATATTTAGCATACTTTTTTAGTATTTGGACTCCTTTTAGGCCACAGTTTAAGCCCCACCAGTATCAACAATGTACAACTGAAAAAAGCAAAGTTTAAAGCCCTGAAATATAAATGACTGCTGAGTACAGTTTATACACACACAGTAGAAATGTTTATTTAATTTTAAGAACAGCTGACATTCACACTACAGTAGTAAGCTAAACAGGTTGAACACATTGTGTTCTCAGTTGTAATCACGTAGTAAACTCAAATTCAAAACAACGACTGGTGTACGTGCGAACAACAGTAAGTAAGCTGATGCAACTTTGATAACACACTAACAGTTCCAGCATCTGTTTTTCAGATTTGTGGTAAGATATAAGAGGAAGTTAGAGAATTGTGCATTTAAAAATAATTCTATACAAGCAAGATTTAGTGGAGCAAAATGGCTCTATGGGGAGCAATTTTGGCCGTTGGTCCAGAATGAAATATGTCAAAATCATCTATCTAGATGGATTCTCATGAAATTTTCTATTTTAGATCCTTACCGATTTTGTTTTTCACAAGCATGACCATTGGACACACATTTTGTGGTCAATGTTGAGGTTCATGGTAAAAGTGTTCCACTCAACATTTAAGTTCCAGATTTATAACAAGCCTTTAAATTAAATATTAAACAAAATGGTTTCATTTTACGTGGGATTCAAAGAATAGTGAATGACTAATTTGGATTAATTGTCATTCATTGTCATTCCACTGTTTTCCCCTCCCATTTTTGTGTCTGTCTTGTTTGTCTTGTCTCCCTGGTAGTGGCCATCATCACCAGCTGCCAATCTGACTCACCTGCAACCAAGCCACTACTCAACTGTTGCTACAGTCTTTGCCAGATTGTTGTGTCGCCTACAGTGGTAGTCATGTTCAGGCCCCCTTAAAAATTGTTTCAGTGCAGTGATTTTGGAAGTTTGTCTTTCTTTGTTCTTAACTGTGTCTCTTTGTGCTCAGGACCATTACCACCACCTCCTGCCAGAGATCTGCCTGCCTGCTCTCTCCACCAACTTCTCCCCTGCCAGCCCTGATTGCCTGCCCTCTACCATCTCATGATTCCCCTGCTTCAGCTCTGCCATTTTCAGTTCCCGTCCTCTATTTAATAAATCCCTGTTTGAAACGCATCCAAGTCTGCTTTTGGGTCTGTTCTGCAGCAACCTAACATTAATTAGTTTAAATTGTTTTAATCTGGGATTTTTGATTATAGGGTGCTGGTTCACAGCATGAATGTTTGTCTACATCCAAGACTATGTCATGTAGTCATGCTCTGGTCATAACCTACAAGTAAAGGTGAAGGAATGTGTAACATCTGTTACATCTTACAATTACTGAAAAGCTGAAAGAAATATGAGCTGCACTGGCGTTAGAAAGGAGCAATCTTTTTGCGCTGGTTAGAAAACATGGAGGAAGAGAATCTCATTTCTGGTTTGTCACAGCTCCAAGACCAACAGTGTTTCAGGGACACATAATTGAGCATCCTGAGGGACATTCACTTAATATGCCTTGGAAATCTATTTAACTTTGTCAGATATGATTAGTTTTGGTTATGATGATTTATGACATTGAAAACATATTTGCGATTGAACATTTAAATCATTTTAATTTGGAATTTTTTATTCCAGCCACAGACATATGACAAGAATACGTACATATCATTACTGTTTATGATGTTGTGACAACTTTATTATTTTTTATTACCCCCACACTGGGATGAGACACTGGTTAAAATAACTCACTGCTTGTATTTCATTAAAATTTCAGCTGTGCTAAAACAAAAGCAGATGTAACTGAAGTAAAGAAAGTTGTTTCTCCAACTGCATGAAATTGCTTAAAAAAAAAGAGTATCAAATCTACAGGCAGTTTTAAAATGTATGTTTCAAAAATATTGTCATCCTGTTTTTTCATATTATAATATTGCTATTTTGTACACAAAAGATATGCCAGTACTAGAAGAGGACGTACTAAAGGACTAGAAGATCTCTTTCTGGTTGAGATTTCTTCCATATTTTCTTCCATTAAAGGGTTTTTCTTTGATCGGTCTTGTGCCCTAAAAGTGATGCATTCACCTCATAAATCATGACACATGGATTTCCCCTTGCATAAAATATCATTAATAATTTGAATCAGCATATTAACCTTGCTAGGCAGCTGGACTTGCAAGATCATGAAATCAACCCTCTTGCCAGGCTGTGAACTTGGGTCACAGTGGTTCGAACCAATCAGTGTCCTATGATGAAACTACAGCTACAAGTAGTTTAACGCTAAGTGTAATGGAACATAATGGATGCCAAGGAGCGATGTAGTGATCATGACGATAATAAGCTCACCTAAACACAAACACACTCACATGCTGACGGCACAGCCATCATGAACTATCAGTATCTTTACCAAGGGCATGTAGACTGGACAGATGGAGTTGCGAATCTAAACAATGGCACTCCAATTACTAGAAGACCTGCTCTACCACCTGAGAAACAGCCACCCAAAGTAATGATCATCTGCCGACTGAGTATTGTTGGAAAGTTCCTGCCCTTTTCCAAGCAGTTTACTATGAAATAAATGTAACGCAGGCTGGATTACATTAATATAGTGAGGAAATGTTGTTTATAATGTTGAATGAATTGGGGCTATATAAATAAAATTTAATTGAATTATGTTTAGACAACCACAGCACTTGATAATGGTTCAGGAAAAATGGTGGTTTTGGTTTAATATAATGACAATGATCATGGAACAGAATGTGTTTATCAACATTTCACTGAAACTACAATCTTTCATAACTAAACAATGTCCTGCACTTTTAGTTGCAGGTGAACATAATACAGGCAACGATAAAATTTAGGTGAACAATTTAATAATATTTAAACAATATCTAGATGACAGAGTTGGGCCCTAGAATTGCTTGTGATGTAACACTTCTACATCACTGCAACAAGGTTAGCAAAAGCAACACTTTCAGCTGATGTGAAGTGGCTCTTTAATGTTGCTGATCGGTCAGCTCAGCTCTTTGATAACATGATAACTTAGTTTGGTTTCCTGTAAAGACTTCATAATAGCAGCTGCCTAATTTAACTTGATCAGTCTAAAGCAGTGTTTCTGAATCCTGGTCCTCGGGGACCACTGCCCTGCACCACACCTGATTCAAATGAGTGGCTTGTTATCAGGCCACTGCAGAGCTTGATGACGAGCTGAAACATGCAGGGCAGTGGTCCCCGAGGACCAGGATTGAGAAACACTGGTCTCAAGTTTTGCTTCTGTCAACTGAAATTTATTGATTTCCTTGGGATCTTGACTCACTTTCCAGGGAAAAGCAGCATGTCTGAACATCTGTGTGACAGAAAAAAATAGCATTCGTATACATATTTACTTTCCCCAAATTTCCTCATTTAGTCTCACAGAGAAGTTGAGTCTTTCCATTCCAAAGATTTTGTAAATAGTATCATGCCATTCCTCTATAGACCACCTGTCTGGCTTAAGACATTTCATCATAATTTCTTTTCTAGCAGCAGAAACCCAAAGAGTAGTTCATCTCAATAGAAAAAATACAATTTTTGGCCCAAATATTGGACAGAAGAAGTGTTAATGGTTTGCATTATGGGAACCACATGCTCTCCAGCAGCTTGAGATGATGAGATTGCTGAACGGGTGTAATAAAAAAAAATCTGCTAAGACTCTTCCAGGCAAATGCTCTCCAAGAGGCTGAGCTTGATATCTGCCATTGAAATTACATTATTTTGTCCAGACTGTTTGTGCCCGGCTCACTGAAGAGCATAACAAAGAGGGAGGACCACATAGAACCATTTAAGTGACCCAAAATTATTTATTAAATACAACTCAGTTTAAGCAAACCATACTGTGTCAGCACTCAGAAAAGAGTGTGGGTGTTATGAAACCATGTGCTAACTTAAACTATGTGTGACATGAAACAAGGCTACACTAAACACAATCAACAACCATACCAAGAGCAAGGGGCAGCCATCTTGGTGTCACCCAGCCTATAAAGGCTGCAAGCAGGTGACATCATAACTAAACTCCATAATTAAATACTCCCACAGAATCTCGTCAAAAAAAGCTCTAGCCAGCTCTAAAAGGAGCAGAGCGGTACATGTGCCAGGGCTGATTAGCAAAGCAGTGGATATCACATCAGGAGGGGGCCCAAACCCAGGAGCCTCAGGTTGTGGGGGAGATCTGGTGTCGCCTTGGCTGTGCAGAAGTCGACTTGTCCGCTTGAACAGAGTTGTTATAGTGCCAGACCACCTCTGGGGTGGTATGCCCTTGTGCACCTGTAGACCCAAGGCCTGCTCTACACCTTCCTCCTTTCACTCTTCTCCAGAGATTAAAAAAAAAAAAAAGGCCTCTCCTTTGAAGGATACAGGTGGAGGGGGGAAAGGCCAGTTTTCAGCAATTTCAGCATTCCCCGCCCAGTTGAATCGAGTCCCTCGGACTGTCCTAGTGTGAAAGCAGCCTAAAGCTGCAGTGACATCACTAAAATCAGCACAGGGTTGAGAAACCACTAAAGACTCAGTATTTAAGATTGTTATTCAAATACGTTGTTGTCAATAAATGTCGTCACTGTTGTGTCGTCACAAGACTAGTTGGCAAAAGTGCCCTTTTAATTTGCTTGTCACTGATGCTGATCATATGTTCAGATGGGTTTACAAACAAATAATATAATCTATAATATCCTTTTAGGGCTACGATGTGGTATGTTCTGCTTTGCAGCTTAGTCATAGACTAAAGTCTTTTATAGTTCCAGCTTACTGCAGCGACCACAGACAGAGATAATGCATTTGAAATCCATTTGCAATAAATAAATTGCCTTTACGACATTGCAGAAAATTATAAACCACACAGGGATGGGTTGTACATCCAATGATTCATAACAAACTCAAGCACATACCAGTCTGCGTTAGAGTTTCCAACCACTGGCATCACTTAAGTCCTTTGTTGTTTTTAGAGTCTGCCAGCTCCCTTTTGTCTGCAGCAGAGATGAGCAGCGGTGGTTTACCTCTCACAGAGGTGTTGTGTTTTGTCTTTTAAGGTCGGCTGCAGACAGAGTCCCCTCGCTGCTGCTCCTCACTGTAAACACAAGTCACGCTGTAATGAATCTGCGATGGCTGAAGAGTCAGAGCAGACTAAGTGCACTGACGTCTCATATGTTCAACGCTGTCCATCAGCTGTTTGTTGTTCTTCGCAACCATTTATACAGTCATCTCTGTTTGGGCTGTGCTGTGTGCTGCATAGAAGAGAAAGAGGTTTGGCAGTGGGAAAATACCAACCACAACAACTGGAACACATTTTCCAAACACATGTATTTATGTGTTTAATTAAATATTCTCCACTCCAAATATTCTTCACTGGCACCAAACCTTTGGTCAGTCCATAAAGTTTTTCCACTTTTTGTAAGCACTCTTTGACAGATAGTTTCTACTACTGCTGAAGAGGAACATACAGAAACTTCATTGCAAAATTTTCATGAAAAAGTAAAGAAAAGTCCAGATCAGAACTAGAAGTAGACTAAAATTATGAGGAGCGATACAGATCTGTAGAATTTATTTTCAATTAGTATGTTTTGATGCTGTTTATTGGTACAGTCATCACTGATATATATACTGACGTATGTGGGGTGTGTGCCAACATTGTGGAATTAATTAAACTTCTTATGAAATATGTATCTCAGTTTTAAGAGCCATCCCTTTGTGTGATAACGTGATTCCACTAATAGTGAAAAAAAGTTAGACTTCAGTCAGAGTTATTGGTTTGTATATAATTATTGTTGCTATGCACAGGTTTAAACAAATAACTGAGTTATTTATTGGATGATTTAGCAGCTTTAATTCAGTTCGACGTAAAATCACATGAACCATTGAAGAGACAGAAAGAAGATCAACAACAACATGAAATAACACCAGAAGACGAGTGTTAAATACTCACCTAGTATTTCTACAGTGGAAGAAAGAAGCGCTGCATTGATCTGAAGGCCATAGTTTGGCAGGCATGCAGAAGCTCCAGGAAATCTTAATCTTACCATCAAGGGGTGCAGATAAATAAATGGAAAAGACTAAGACGCTTCATCTTCAGATTTGATAATAAAACAAATTTAATCTTTGAACAATATTACAGTTGTTATTGCGAATACTTGAAGGATAAACATTCTTTTTCCTGGATTTCCTGGATTTTGGTTCTTTATATGTAATATCTCTCTCTGACCTTTTGTGGTATCTCGCCATGTGTTTGGGTTTTATTTCCTCAGCATTTTTTTCAGTGCTCAAAGCATTCAAAAAACATGTTTTTGCAAAACCAGCATCATCTTAACTCTTCTCGGAATATGTGGAATTTTGCATTTAAACTTTTCCTTCATCACCACTTTAATGAAGCAAATAGAGCCTAAACAATCTGTGTGGTTAGATAAATGTTTGCATATGTATTTGTACATGTATTTATCTATTTGCAATTTGTAACTTTGTTTACAAAGTGCTGATTATACAAGTTGAGTGAGCAGAGTCGATCAAACTGTTTCTACCGCAATTTTTTAAATCTGACTCACGTCTGGTGAAGCCTGTGGTGTCTCTATATATCATCATGTTTGTGCGCTCCATCTGTATTCAGTGAGGTCGGTCAAGTGGACCGCCTGCCAGGCTGACACAGACATTACGCAGCGCAGTGATGACGTCAACAGCAGATGAGACGCGGAAAGGCAACAGAAATAAACAAAAACGTATATTTTTGTTTGTCTCACAGCATCCCATCCGATCCTTCTGTCAGTCTGCTGGGTGGTTCAGTATATTAGAGGCAGCCCGCCTCTTTGCTCACAGTTGTACGCAATTTCCCTTGTGATTATCTGGATTACTGGAAAGTAGAGGGGATGAGATTACCAGGGAAATATCTCTGCTGACTCCACATCATCTGATTCGAGTGGTTAAAAGGGCAATGCACTCCCAAATCTACAACAGACCAAACTAAATGTCATTAATAAACACCAGCCTGTGGGTATATTTGGCGATGGAAACCCCCAACTTTACGCACGGATCCATATCCATCAACGAAACCGTGATTCAGCAGTCACAGCTGCGTACGGTCGAGACAGCAATTGCTTTACCGATTTTTATGTTTGCTGGAGGCGCCATTGGGAATTTAATTGCAATAATCGTCCTTTCAGTGTCAAGACAAGAGAGAAAGTCTTCAGCTTTCTACACGCTGGTTTGCGGTCTGGCGGTGACGGACTTGTTGGGCACCTGCCTGGCCAGTCCGTTCACTATAGCCAACTACCTGGACCAGAACGTGCTGAAGTACCAACATGTTTGCGAGTTTCAATCCTTTCTGTTGCTATTTTTCAGTTTAACAGGACTGAGCATCATATTCGCCATGGCAGCAGAGCGGCACCTGGCTATATGCTGCCCGTACACCTACGAGCGGTGGGGTGTGGACCGACGCTTTGCGCAAAAGTTCCTTTTGTTCATTTACACCAGTCACATTTTCTTCTGCTGCCTCCCGATGATGGGCATGGCGAGCAGCAAACTGCAACCGTCCGGCACCTGGTGCTTCATCGACTGGGGGACAGACGAGCCTGTTGCCTCCGCTTACTCTGTCCTGTACGGCGTCATCAGCCTGCTGCTCATCCTGGGCACCATCATGCTGAACCTGGCGGTGTGCGGAACGCTGATGATGATGCGCCAGAGGACCGTGAAGCGGCCCGTCACCAGAGGCAGCGTCCGGGACAGGTGGAGGGCTCTGTCGTCGGCTGCAGAGACGCAGATGATCTCGGTGCTGGTGACGACCTCCGCTGTGGTTCTGGCCTGTTCAGCCCCGTTAGTGGTGAGTCAGTGTGGGGTTGTGATAATAAGTGGTTTGCATACAATCCCCCAGCACAACACGAGGAGAGACTTAAGTTTTTTCCTTCTAGAAACTAACTGTACTACTACTGTATGTACTGAGCTGCAGGCTTACTGCAGGGCTCTTAACAGCGTGACAAAATAACTCATGGTGAAAAGAATAATTCAGATCATTTACTCAATTAGCAGTAATCAATGTACAAATACTTTTATGTTGACCCACCTGTAGCCAAAGTACTGTATCTTTATATAATAATTCATACAGAATGGAAAGAACTAAAGATTACAAACATTTGCTTCATTACACCAATTTTTTCTTCAATTTCAATTTCAGTTGAATAAAGTGAACAGAAAGATAAGATTATATGAGACTAAAGTAAAATTAAATAACTGCTGAAGTCTGTTGTCAGTAGATTTATGACCAACATGAGTTTAGAGTTTTAACCTCACTGTATTTTTGGGTAATTGCATCCAATATAATATATTCTGTCCTCATAGTTGTGATTTCTTCTTCACAAAGCTGTTAACTTTTTAAAATAGTTTTGTTCATTTAGAACTCCAAAAATATTTGTATGAAATAATTTGAGAAGGGAAAATCAACTCATAAAAACATGTGACAAGAGGTCTCATGTTGAAATTGTCTTAAGTGATCATGAGCCAGAAAGGTGCCAGAACCAGTGATGTGGATGTTTTATCATCGTTCTCTCTCTTTTTTTAAAAACAAACAAACAAAAAAAACGTTTAAGAATGATAACCTTGATCTGAGTTGGTAAATCTGAATAATGATGAAAGAGAGGACATATTCCAGTTTTATTTACAGTATGAAGATATGAGCTGTCTCAACTTGTTTTTCTAATTCAGATCCGAGTGTTTGCCAACCGCTTCATGCTGAAAAATGACTCACAAGCAGACCTGGCTGCCATCCGGATAGCCTCAGTTAACCCCATCCTCGACCCCTGGATCTACATCCTCCTCAGGAGGTCTCTGTTTCGTCGACTGCTCGGTTTATCCAGGCAAAGCAGCATTTGCAGTAGTTCATCTTCGACACAGCAAAGGAATCTGTTCTATCCTGAGCTCATGACGGACAGCCATGTGTTCACTCAGCTGATGTGCAACGCAAATGTCATCACTCAGCTGCCTGCCACCGCCAAATTCATCCTGTACGACACAGAAAGGCTGCAGCAGACCTAAAACAGACTGAAGACATGTTTGACGTCTGTGAATGTTTGCTGCCTTCTCACACTGCAGGCAGCTTGATGAAGGGCCAAAGACTTTGTGATGACTTCGTGGGCTCACAGCTGGGCAGGACCCTAAGAGCTCCTGCCTGTGGATTATTTATTCAATAAAGGCAGGAGGCTGCTCTAATTGCATCTATGTAAGCATCTACTGCAGTGACAAAGGACAGATACAGATGTTATTACAGTAGTGCAAGAGTATGACATAACTGAGCCTTAATTTTGTGCCCTTTACTGTCAGCCAGTCGGTGCTCTGGCATTTTAAAGTTGTACGTTTCCTCGTCCAGTTTATGTGCATTAATCTGTTGGATGCTACAGGATTATTATACAGGCAGGCAGATCTATTTCATCTATCATTTCATCTGGAGACAGTGTTCAATTTACCAGTGAGTCTTTGTTCAAAGTCATATTTTCATATAAAAGTGCATAGACATCATAAGACTCTGTTCTTACTAGAGACCCGTCACAACTATTTTTCTGAGATGTGTTTTTATGGTTTGGACTCCTCATCCTCGACGTGTCCACAGGAAGTTTCTCTCAGAAGTAACTTTTGCATCAGGAGAGACATTTGAAACACTGACATGAGCTCGATGAAGCACTGAATTAATGCTACTGAGGTATATTTGCATTAGAGATCCTAACCTGAGCCTTTTGTCTCGACTGTTTCACTGTTTTAGACTTGAATGGAACTCGTGTTAACATGTGTTCACCAGCGATGGAAAGTCAAGCACTGTAAGTGAAGTACCATTTTAGGGTACATGAACTTTACTTGTAATTTAAAAAAAAGAGAAGAATTATTACCCTGTCAGATTTATCTTGTGACCCTTTGGAGAGGTTGATATCTAGGTTGGGAACTTCTGGACTAAACTATCAAATGATACATAAACTGATTTGACATCTTAAGCAGCTGTAAAATCCAGCTTACTCACAGTTTTGATGCAGCAGTTTAATAATGTTGTATATTCAGTCACAGATGACATTTCACTGTATTAACAGATCACTACATTTATCTGTGTGGAAATTTGTGCTGGAACAGATCAATTCGATTTATTTATACTGAATCTGTCCAGTTTATATACTTCATCACCATTCAGTGCCTGTCTGCAGCCTTCAGCTCTTCAGGTTTGGTTTGAAAAGTTTTTTTTTTGTTTTTTAAAAACAGCATATCAGTAGTCAGAGGAAAAATTAAAAAGAGAGGAAAAAGCTATCTTTCATCATGAGCAGGAAAGGGGTGGAATCTGCAGATTTGTATCTTTCCTTGGAAAGTTGTGAATGTGAACTAAACTGAAATCATCTGTTGCCTCACTGACTCAGAATTACATGTAAACATCACCTGTGAAACTATGAAATCTTTTGAGGCTGAAATTGGTGCTGCATTAAATGATTTTTGGCCACTAGGGGACAGAAAAACTCAGAATATTAACTACTCTAACTCTAACTGTAGCCTCTTTTCTATGAACCCGATGAATACAAGTCAGTTATTCAGCAGGCTTTTATCATCTTCAGCTCCTGAGAAAAATATGTGGCGAGCTTTCAAGAGGCCAATGAACTGCTGTTAAGTTTGACTCCGGGTGAAGACATTTGCCTCCACTTGTTCCTGCATGTCCTGGCTGATTGTTAGAGATATTCAAATGTTTTAACATGAGATTAACCAGAACCAACTGACATTCAGTATCTTCTTCTTGTTTACTAAACCTGGAACCTTCAGGTACCATGTTTAACTACTGTTTTCCCTTAAATCACACACAAAAGTTATAAAAGTGAGACAGAAAATACTTAAATCTGCATCGTTTCTGCATTCAAAGCTTCATAAAAAGCTTTACTATGTCTATCTGCCTGGTGTTTTATTTCTACATTAATAAAAGTAATCACAATCAATATGTTCAGTATTCCATAATGCATTTATTTTTTCCCCAACATTTAAAAATAGCATTTACTAAACATAAGCAGACAAGACTGTGCATAGCTGCACCTCTGTACAACATTTCTGTACCTCGACACCATAAATAAAAATCTATAAACATCCGTTAAGTAAAAATTCTGTCTCAAGATCCATTAAAGACGCACAAAAATAATAATTATACAAGTTTTACAAAGTAACCTCCCCCCTTCCTCCATTTATTTACATCCCAGTTAAAAGCTTTACAGGAGAGAGAGAGCCGACATCTAAATCAACAGTTCTCCCAGTTCGCTCACTGTACAGAAACAAAACAGAGAGCAGGACACAAAATCATTACACAATTCAAAAACTGCATCATGTTGTAGTTTATGAATTTCTGCATCTTGTCTGCAAACAAGCCTTCGTCCTGTGGTGCATCAGCATCAAAACATGTGATATAGTCTGCTTTTGGCAACATGAGGAGGGACGTACAGAAGACAAACATAAAAAAATCTGCAGCAGTCGACAGTGAAAATGCAACCACACGTTGATTGTTTGTGTAGACACCTCTGGCTATAACTGCAAAATTTGGGGAAATGAGCACAAACTCTGGCATACAGATTGCATGCGAATATTACATTCCTAAAATATGAAAGGATTGTGTAACGTAAATTTGGGTTGGATGTTGTCTGCCACACTGTCTGTCACACTACTGTTTAAACATGTAATCACATTTCATCTTATCTAATCATCTCAGGGTGAACGTTATGTCACATTTCACCTGAATTTATTGCTCCAGTCTGATTTATTTATTTTTTTGCCCATAAAAAGGCTCTTGGTGTGTTGAAATGTTCATTATGAGCTCATTTGATCTGTAAAAGCTTTACATGAGGCAACAGTGTGACAATCAGCTTTCTAGGTTATCATGGGTCCACCTGTTGTAGTGCTGCAACAGTTGATTATTAATCAACTTTCAGCTTCTCAGGTGTGAATATTTTGTGGTTCCTTTAGTCCTCTGTAACAGTAAACTGAATATTTTGGGTTGGGTTGTGGACAAAACAAGATATTTTAGGACGTCTACTTGGGTTTCGGAAACAGTGATCAAAATTTTCTGAGTCATAAGACTAATCAAGAAAATGGACAGATTAATTAATAAAATAATCAATACAGCCTTAACAAGTTGTAAAACAAAAAAACAAAATGAAAGAATGCAGTTTGAAGAATGATCTGTAAATATTTCTGATTTAGAGTTGACGTCACGCGTGTGTCTCCTCGACTAATTTCAGGTGCTTAGTGTTTAGCAATATATGTGGACAGGTACTCATAAATCAGTATTTCCAGACATCTGTATCTTCATACAACAGTGGTAGAAACTAGGAAGATGTTAGTGAAATAATAAACATTACTACATTTCTATCCACCTGACAAATGATATCCACTCTTCTATATCACAGCTTTGCTCCCCTTATAAATATCTGGTGCTTAGCTGTTAAATGCTCTGTCAGGAAAGTAGCACACGTGGGCTTTATCACAGAAGCTTTGAATGGCTGCTTGTAGGAGTTTATGAGAGCAGTTACATTTTACTATGTGAGATATGTGCGGCTGTAAAAACCAAACTGACAGCCGTAGAGCTGCAGAGAAGGATGTTAAGTCTCTGCTGTTTTGGCATCATAAGCAACGCTTTCTTATTACATAGTGATGAATAATAATATAGAAAATGTTGCTAATGCCATTTTGACACTGAAAACAAAATGTTCTAGTAGATTATTTTAACCTTTATGAAATGTATAAGTTTAAAATCGATGCCGACACCGTCTCAGTAGTCTTGCGATATCAAACGATTGGAGATCTCACCGCCAATCTAATCTACCTACAAAGGTTTTCCTTTAACTCCTCTGTAATTTTTGAGGCTGCTGTTTGTGGACTAAATGAGATTTTCTGCATAATTTATCTCAGTCCAACACCACAAAGCACAGCCTCGCAACTACAACGGCAGTCTTAACACATAAAAAAAGAAAAGGACATTTGAAAAAGGAAGAGATTTCTCCAGGTGTGTTTAAATTCACTTCAAGACAACAAACAGGTGTTTTCTGATCAGTGTAAAACAGTTAACTTAATAACTTTAAAAAAAAAAAAAAAAGGACCTCTTTTATGCTACTACCTACCAAAATGGTGATTTCTCACCCTGCTGGAGGAAAAACAGAGCAGCTTTGGGTTCCCATGACCCTACAAACTCAAACTATCTCAGCTACAAACAATGTCAGCAGTAAGAGACAGTTTGATCAATATATTTAAAAAGAGGAGAGGAACAAACAATTATTGATACTTGTTTGTCTCTGGAAAGCCCGGTGCGCACAGAGCTATTTTGGGGTTTTTCTCCAGACTAAATACTGTGACAGTGTTTTAAATTTATCAAAGAAGGCAAACATTGTACACAAAAAAAAGACATCATGAAATAACCGCACTCTTACCCACGTCTACCAGAGACTATAGCTGAAAAAACCCAAAACAACCCCAAAACAAGATCACAGGCTAAAACTGGCACTTTTACAGAAATTCAATTAGCGTGCGTTGTCCCTACAAAATAAAAGAGCAGAAATACAACACTGATTTGAGATGCTGAGACATTTGAGTCACAAAAAAAAAAGACATAAAAACTTCATATTGCTGCAGTGAGATGCTCAGTGTACATCAGAGATAAAACACGGTGTTAGGAAAGAAGCAAGATGTTTCCTAAATTAAATAGTTATATTAATAGGGCAATAAAAAAAAGGTTTTTAATTATTAAATGATTATTGGAAGTTAATTTTGCAGACAGTGTAATCAATGATGATAGTCAAACCTCTTGTCTACCGGACATTACAGTCGAATCTTTAATTGCACAAACCGAACCTCTGATATCATGCACGTCTCATTTTGGATCAAGTCTGTCCAATGACCGTCTGACAGCAACGTTACAAAAATGCTTTAAATTAAACATCAGGACTGTAAGGTCGCTTGACAGACCATCACAATCTGCGTAACACATTTAGTTGTTTCATGATGTGCAAACTCCAACCGGGCCTACGTTTAAAAAAAAAAAACATAAACATGACAGAGCAGCTTTGGTTCAGGCTGAAAAAAGAAAAGAAAATCGCCTGACAGGAGAGGAAATCTCACTCTGCCTGAGGAGCTTTGCAGATCAATAAATACTAATAATCAATACAAAAAAAAAGAGCTAACTTTAAAACTATTCTATTACTCCAAAGTCTGACAGCAAAATAATTAATTTAACATCGCTATTACATTTTACATGATTAGAGTCCTAAAAAGATGAAACACGAGCATCCTTCCAAAGGAAAGGATGCTTTGTTTTGATAAATCTAATTTTACGCTAACGTCTCACATTAATGCTCTATGATAACACATGATGAACCTACCTATACCGAGGGGAAACAGACAGATCTGTGGGAGGTCATTGACCGTTCTGGGTAACAGAACCAATCTCACTCTTAGTTTTCATGAAAGCCTTTGACAGTGGCAGTTTCTTCCAAACACAATCAATGGATTTTTTATTTTATTTTATTTTTTTAATTTGGGCATTTTGTCTTCATCAGGCACTTGTAATTCTGAACAGCTCTGGAAACAGAGCACATCTACAAAAGCATTTCGTGTACACTGAAATCAGACCACCATGCTAGCAGCTTTGTGAGGCTCAACTCTTGTACTTGAACTAAATGCTACTGTGCTCACATGCTAACATGCTCACAAGGACAATGCCAACATGCTGATGTATGTTAGTATAGCATGCTAAAATGCTAAAATTCACTAATTAGCACCAAATGCGAAGTAAAGCTGAGGCTGATGGGAATGTCATTCATTTTGCAGGAATTTATAAATCAAATTATTGGACAAACAAATAAAATTTTGACCTGATGATGGCGCTGGATGCAAAGTCAGAGGATCACCAACGTATCAGATTTCATGACAACCCATCCAACCCAACGTTGATGCAATATTTCTACTTAAAATGAATACAGTTTAGACCTCAGGGTAGTGCTGAATTAAAAGAGAAGGAGAATTTCTGGTGGTGGACAGACAGACATTTTGCATGCATCTAGCATGATGAAAAAGGCCTTTTTAATTATCAAGTTATCAGCCTATCAGGACAAATCTACAAAACCACAAACTCCCTTTTTGGTGACCTCAAATCCTTCACTGCATACAAAAAAATAACTGAATGGTGGAAGACGTATTCACAGAGGATAACAACCTAAACACATCATCTCTCTATTATTATTATTACAGGTGCCTCATGAAGAAAAATGTTAAAACCTTCCTGTTCTTTGTTATGAAATGTAACATGACAGACTCTTGTTTCGGTCCGTGTCACAGTAAATAATTACAGCTGACAACCCAAAAAGAAATAATGGCTGACTGTGAAAACAAAACTCAGACATTTCCAGACAGTAAGGTGCAAATCATTCATTCATCAACTACCTTTTACCTGTCCACCCTGCTGTGGCAGTCTGGTTGTCTGAAAACAGGTGATGTAAGTTTTGTTTTCTGTCAGATCATCTCATACAGTCGGTACCAAAGCAATAAATAAACAATGACAACGGCGAAGCTGTCAGAAAGTGAAGTTTAGACAGGGAGGAGCATGGGAGAGGTCGCGTCACTGGCCCATCATGACCGACTCATCTCATTCTTCCTTATCCAGAACAAACAGCACTTGCCTTCAGTCTCGTGCGCAGGGCTGTAAAGACCCGCTGCTGGGAGGTGGGGGTGGCTACACACAGTAATGTCTATGACAGCGACCCAGAGTGAGGACAGACTCCTCCTTTACACCACATACTGGTGGTTGGTGCTGCTGTAGTTTGTCGTGTAGGTCTGCCGGCTGTACTGGAAGTGGTCGGTCAGCACGTTGTTCCAGTTGTGCTGCTGCTCTGAGCCATGGGAGAAAGGCACTGACCCGTTGGGCTGGAGCTTCTCCAGCGCCGGGTTGTCAAAGGTCATCAGGTCCTGCTTGGAGCTGGGCAGCAGCTTCTTCTCCTTGTTAGCATCATACTTGGCCTGTTGGCAGAGGAGAATGGCAAATGGATTTTAAATGACTGGGTGTCTTAGTAGTTTGCCTCCTAGCACTGCACTGTGGCTGCCCGCTGATCCTAAATAGTTTGGATGGGTCAAACGTTTCCCCAAGAGGATAAATAAAGTTCAGTTTAACTTTACTATTTACATTGAAGTCAAACAGCCACAAGCTGAATTAGAAGCTGCTTACAGGCAGAGTGCAACGAACAACTGTAAATGTAAATAAGGACTGTATAGAGCACACAGTGCTGGCTGGTTGCTATGGAAAACTATGTATTATTATGCAAAACAGTTCTTTTAATTTATTACCACAAAATAAGACCAACGTGACACTTTTTCTGAAGAACAACTTAAAGCTGCTGGATGACTTTGTGATCAGAAATTTCCATAAACTGGACAGATATTATGTACACTGATATTAGCTTAACACGTTTTCAATTAAAAACAACAAAAGATTCATTTTTCTTTTCTCCTTTAACTTTTCCCCCTACGTCTCCCTCCCTCTGTCAAAATTCACTCACTGTGGACTCTTCTTCTGCCCTTCTTCCATGCCAGTGGTCGCGGTGACTCACCTTGTTGTAAAGGAAGACACCGACTATGGCCGTCATCATACCCAGCACGTTTGTGAGGGTGACCGGGTTGCGCAGCATTAGCAGTGAGATGCTAATGACCATGATCCTCTTGGTGGCGTTGGCGACGGCGTAGCTGAGCGGGCTGACGAGGTTGAGCACGCTGAAAGCGATGACGTTCTGAGCGAAGTTGCAGAAACCGCTGATGAGCAGGAGAATAACGGTACCAGACCTTCCCGAGATGTCCGACTGTAAGGAGAGCAGTGCGGTTAGGTTACATGCAGGGCCGTAAAAACAAGCCAGATCCTGCTGAACTGATGACATTAGCATGTTGTGGTGTTTGGTAAACTCTGCTACTCACCAGGTCTCCATTAACAAGAAACACAGAGAGATCCACCAGAACCCAAGTGGGCAGCATGAAGATTACAGCATTAAAGCCCAGGATGTTGAGGAGCCTCAAGTGGTGGATCCGTGTGTCTCGCAACACCTTAAAAAAAAAAAAAAAAAAAAAAACATTAATTAAAAGCTAAATGTAGAGAGGCACATGTACACATGGAAATAGTGATGTACCTGTTTAGAGCTCACACTTACTAAAAGTTTTAAATTACAGAACGTTAATAAGAGCAGATCAGCCAGATAAGAGAAGGTGTGTGTTTAAAATATGTGGCAGTGAGAGATGGAAATATTTTAATCTTTTGTTCCAGTTTTTCTATTTCACCTTGACACTGGATCACTGAGTTTTAACAGTGTCATACTTATAAAGGAAGATTCGTGCCGGGGTCAGTGAAATGCAGCGACCATCTTGTGGTGGTAGATGGTATCACACCCATCGCCTAAATTCAGCATTCAGAGGTCAGATTCTCCTTCCAGTCCTTCATTAGCATGCTTAAAATGTGTAAAGGTATCTAAAAATAGACACTAACTCACATTATTAACACCCAAGTCTTATTTTCTAATAATCCACTGCCCGAGACTTGATAGTAATTAATAGAATTGTTGATGTCATTAAGATGACTTCCAAAATGAATCCATTTGAACTGTGCACTAGCATGAGTCAGCCAAATGAATTAAAGTCTTGATCTGATCTCTACAATAATCACAAACTGTGTTAACAGAAGCAAAAAGAGTATAGCAAAAGGTGAACAAATAAAGTCACTTTAAATCAATGTAGTGAATAATTAATCATGACAGCAACAAGATCAAAGTTGAAATTAAAAAACAAAGTTATCCTCTGAAGCCCACTTTGTTATTCCAGTAAGTAGCCACTTGTGAAATCCACTTATCCCTCCTGATTTGATCAGCACAGAACGACTTCTCTTCTCTGCATTTTTATACACTCGCACCTCCAAAAACCAGGAGGCAAGTTTCACACCATGCCTTTTTCAGGCGGCTCCCTTCTGCCGCCCTCCTTAGTGCGGGGTTCATGTGACACATACCGGCGTGAGAGCGAGTTACCTTTTTGGAGAAGATGTTCTGCAGAGAGAAGCAGAGCGTGGCAGCCAGAGCGCTGATTAGTCCTGAAACATCAAAGGACAGCTCAGTCACTGTGGCCAGCAGCACTCCACCGATGATGGGGATGAGCGACACGTACACCTACGACAAGGACCACACACGGAGAGACATGAGGCAGAGTCAGCAGAACATAGAAATACAAACAACAGTTTACTGTGCTGGAGCCAAGCTACTAGAAATATTCTATATATAGTGAGAGGAAGATGAACATGCCATCCCAAGCTTTAGGAAATTATAATGGGCAAAAATAGGTTTGCACTGCTGTAATTAGTATCAACAAATCATAATCAAATTAACTTTGACAGACTAATAGTAGTAAAGTGTGTGGTCTCAGCCTGACATTCATCTTTTGCACATAAATATAAGCTGGCATCAGCCAAAACTCCAAAGCACAGCCACATTTGAACTTTCTGAGGAAAGGTGGAAAACTTCTGCAGTAAACCGCACATGTACTGCAGCAACATTATTAATCCAACCACACATAAAGAGGATGAGAGAACACCTGCAAGTAGCACAAGAGAGGCTGCAGCTGGACATACTATCGCTTCTGTCTCGGACCACACATTTGGGGATAACGCTTCGTAGGCTGAAACTATCAGAACATTTCCAGCGAGGCTCATTTGCATGTTGAAAATATTGCATCATGAGAAATGACAGAGACCTGCAGTTATTGGACCTGCAATGAAACCCGCTCGTGCGCCCACTCATGCCCCTCAACCGCCCACGCAGAGTGAAAGTGAGAGAACAGAGCACTGAGCACTTGTCGGGTGATTTTTGCTTTGTTTTCAACTGTTGGCAGCTTTATTGTCCAAGTGAGCTGTCTCACATAAATACAAAAAATACAGACGCAAGAGCAATGCTACTCAACAAGAAGGAGGAGCTCAGCAGTAAAAGGACAGCCTGCGAAGGAAAAGGAAAATATGACGGGAACTTGTTTAAACCAGAAATAAACTTGTTGTACAGCAGATATGTTCACCTGTCAAAGCTGGAAACACACAGGTGAACAATGTCTTCGTTCAATTAGTACACCTGTGACGTGTCAAAATGTCTGCTGTGCGGCCAGTCTGTTGGTGCTAACACAGGTAGACTCTGTTGGCTCTACATCAAAGCTGCAGCACACTTTGAAAACAGCTCTCTTAATTTACCGGTTGATGATTAAAGGTTTGGAACAGGATTCACTACAAGGAAGCAGTGCAGCTCCGGGCAACAGCAAACTTATGCAACACAATCAGGATGAAAAGTAAATAAGATTATCTTCTGCCAACACACTGATTAAACATGCTGATGGGTCCAAATAAGAGCCCGATCTACTTGTGCTTTTTAAAAGTGTCGTACTGTAGAGCGGCTCGTTCGGAGAGGCCTCGTCTATTTTGGCAGAGGCCTAGATTTCTGTCCCATTTCAGGTGTCCTGACTTATTCTGAAAATTCATCCTGGAGGCTTTCTGCACCCAAAAGGAAAAGTTGGTAATAATATTAGAATTCAGTTTATTAGGTACACCTGTACAGTCTAATACAACTGTTCTGCCATGATGTCTACTTTTAGGATGCGTATAATGTTCAGTTTTTTTACATAGTTATTACCACTGAGGTGACAGTTAATGATGGTGTTACTGGATGTACTGGACTACCTTAGCCATGACCTAAGTGAATTTATACATTTCTGACAAACACAAACTGAACAGTATGAGCTTGGCTCGTGTATTGGACTGCTTTACACTGGACAGGTGTACCTGATAAAGCAGTATATTCTGTATAGTCGTGAGGTTTGAAAAGCTGGCCTGTCATTAAAAAGTTCCTCAGCAGAGTGTAGTGAAGCGTCCTGCTTCCTAAACAGGATCTCTGCACACAATAACACGTCATCAACACATACGTCGCCTGTCTGTGAACGCAGCCTGTCTGAATACTGACCTCATGACTGTAAGGTAAACATGACGGGCTGATGTTAGACTCAAGAGGCCTCTTTATTCACATTCAGCAAACCATGGCTGTAAAATGTTCCCGCCATCAGGAGGGAAAATTAACCCATGTTATTTGTATGTATATGTATATGTATATGTATATATATATATATATATATATATATATTCTAGAGATGTCGAAGTTGTGAACGCAAGTGTTGAAATTTTGTATCTTAGTTCAGCTCCAGTGCACACTGTTACCTCAACATCGAGAGACCAACAAAAGCCGAGGTGTCACCTTTATCACCCAACTGATTAATAGATTAATAAATAATCAGCAGATTGATCTATAATTGAATTAATCAGTATTTATTTACATCGGCAAGTTGATCTAGCAGTCCATCTAGTGAAAATCCGTCCCAGTGTTTTCCACTGCTTAAAGATTTATATCACACAAAGAGTTTGTGCATATAACTGATGATCTGTCCCCCAAAAGCACCTCCGAGCCAGAAAATGTGAGATGATACTTCCTCTAGTTCTCATATAACTCTCCACCCTGGTCTAGAAATGTTCAACCAGCTGTCTGAAGCCTTTCCACCGCGTGCACCCTGCATACCAAAACACTGCACGAGAAAAACGAGCTACCAACGACACACAGAAACACAAACCCGGCTAGCTGTATAAATGAAAAAGTAAGCGAGTGCATTTGGGGATTTAACAGGTGAATGTGGCCGGTTGGCAAAAATAAAAAGTTTCCCTCCCACAAAAGCATCTGATCAACTTCAGGGACAAAAGCCCCTGCAGATGGCCGTAATACGAGATGCAGCACAGACGCAGTATGGTGCCACATCACCAGTGCTAAAACACTGAGACACAGGCTGAAACAGAGAGAGCCTTGTGCCTTGTTTGCTGTGTCGAACCTACTCACCTTTGTGGTTTGCTTCTCCCTCATGATAATTCTTGATAACAGCACAACCCATATTGGCATTGTGGCTTTGACTGTGGAAAGAAAAGAGAGAGAAAGAGGGAGCAACGTTAACTTGGAAAGTAAAAGAGTTTGTTTCTTTAACAAATGCAATATTATTTAACAGATAAGAGTACAAAACAAATTCCATTTGGACTAAAAACGATAGGAAATCTTATTTGTAATGTTTTTACGTCAGAGTCGGGTCCACGCCTCTGTCAAACACTAAACTGGTGTCACTCAAGAGTTCACACGCCTCAATTGCATTGCGTCACCAACTGACTGACGTAATTTTGGGTTTATCCTGGTGTGACTAACAACTATGCTGTCACTAAAATCATCAACACACACTTTCAGACCGCGGACCATCAAAACTAGATTCAGCACCATTGAAAGCTGCCACTCACAGACACACAAAAACTCATTATTAAAGTAAAGAAAGAACTTTTTAAACTTCAGATCTTACTGACAGCTGTGACTCTCAAATAGGCTCCAAAGACAACCAAGGTTGTTTAAAATTGTTTAGAGGAGGTGAAAAAGTGGTGAAGAATAGTTTGATTTGAAGTCAACTTACTTCTAGTTGAAGTCAGATAAAATATTAGAACTTTTTTTTTTATTTTAGAGAGGTGTTGATTCAAATGTATGATCAAGCTGTAGTTGGCTTGTAGTGCTTTACCTGAGCGGTCTCCAATGACAGTATGGTGGTCTCTAATATTTTGTCCATCCCATTTACATCAATGAGGGTACACTGAATGAGAAACACCTCTCATTATAAGGCAATATAGTTTGACAGCACAATAAACGGCCTGTGAAATGTTTATTAAATTGAATCAACACCTTATTAAAATGGTTTCAACAAAAACTGAACAAACAACGTCATGACCGTGGAGTTTCTTGCAGGACTGTTAAGTTTTCACCGTCAAGTTAACTAGCTGTTCTGGGAGTGCTGATGGAAACTGCTGGAGTGTATCTACTTGGTGAAAGGACTTTGACAGCAATGACTCCAGATTCGGGTGCAAAGACCACCAGGGGTCTTAGTCTAAACGTGAGAAGAATACTTTCATTTGATTTGAATGAACTGATTCTGCCCCGTCTGTGTTGAAGGACAGATAAATTCATTCATTCATTCAAAAAGAAAACTGGCACGATGAAATAAAATGGTTAGAACAGAAAAAAAGGTCTAAAATTAATATTATTTAGCTAATACAGTCCTGCAATAAAGACGTTTAAACCTGCAGAAAAGTTTTAATTTCAATGCGAGTGAGTCTTAGAAAGACTGTTTTATTAACAGTTTAACTAGAGAGAGTCAGACGCAGTTTTAAAGCAATAAATCCTGCTGTCATTCATCATGTGTTCAGTTTTCGTGAAGCTGTTTAACAGAGGTTTCTTATGGTTATTGTGGAGGATGTAAGTTGTGGTGCTGTTGAACCGTACTGCATTATACTAAAAAGTGGTTCTTTTGTGCAAGTCTACATTAATTAATATAGAAAACATTTCAGAAATGCATCACCACAGAAATAGCATAAAGATGAACGAACACTTTGCCAAGCAATACAGAGGAAGGATTTATTAATTGGGTGTCGTGTCAGACTGAATTAGTTTTGCCGTGAGCTACAAGATTTTAACTAATAAAGTAGCAGCTGACTGTAACTCGTACAAGATAGTTAGCCTTATTAAATTCTCCAGCAGGTAACCTAATAATAATTCACATCAGGTTTCTTAGTTGAAATGAATTACATGAGGAGCTGTGATCTGATCAAAGTTAGAGAGGAGCACTGCATTACAGAGCAGGTTCAGTCCTGGACCCTCCCCCTGACGTACCATGCCAGCCTTAATTAAGTTGGCTAGCTAGCTAACAGCAGCCACTTAGTTATTCTTAAGGGGAGTCCAGAGCTGGACAATTTGTAGCTAGGAAACCTTGGGTAACTTAATTTATCTCATGAAAGCCCGTCTGTTCACGACGTGCAGGGCGTAAACACTAAACCGGGGCCCACACGCTAGTTAAATGTCCGTGTCGCCGAGTTGTCCGGCGTTAGCCGCGAAGCTAACATCAGCTGACGGCACAGACACATCATCAAGTTCCCCCGGCTGACACGCACCAGGTGGCCTCACTTTATCACCCACATCACCACAAACCCGCTGTACTCACCTGTGTGTGCGTATGAAACGGGCACTTTCCATATGCTGAAGTGAGCCGACACAGATGCAAAGTATTTTCCGAAGGCTAAGGGGAGGATGTACCACCGGTAGTACCTGCTCGGCAGTTCTGTTTTGGGGACTCCCCATGCCCGCAACAACGGCGGGAGGAAGACGACGATAGAAATAATGTGAAACAGAGAGACCGTGACCGGGTACGGGAATCCATTGAGGATTATTTTGTTGACGATGTTGCCCCCCGAGCTGACCGTGTACCAGCACACACACAGGAAAAATATCCGGATCCCTTCCCTGACCGGGGGCCGGTCCGCCGCAGCCATCTTCCAGCGCGGAGTGACGAGTCACCGGCGGTGTGAGTGTGTGTGTCTGACCGAGTCGGGGGAGGGAAGCGCTGCTCAGCCGTCAGACTACCAGCGACGAAGCCAGCTGATGACTTCCGGTATGAGCTTTCAAAATAAGAGCCATCCGCGACGAACATGTGTTTATAAAATGGAACTGCTGAGCTGCTTTTAAAATGGTAGATTTTTAGAGTTTCAGTTTCAAACATTAAAACAGAAACAGCCTTTAGAAACAGCCATTTCATTTCAGACCTGTTAAACAAAAAATAAACCATTTGGCTCACCACAGCAAGAAGTACATGAAAATATAATTATATGAAATACTGTATATTTATATTTATTATTTCATCCTTGCACTATGTCACCATTGCACCGAAAAGAAATCTTCCTTATATATATATATTTACCTTTTACATGTACATAGCTTTTGTTTTTGTTCTTGTTTATGTCTATGTTTACCCGTCAAGTCCTCCGTTTTGTTTTTTAACTGTGCCTGTATCTATATGTTATATGATGTCTGTACCAAGAGAGCAAAGTGTAACCGGGAGCAAATTCCTCGTGTGTTCAAATACATGGCGAATAAAAGTGATTCTGATTCTGATATATGTTCTTTTTAACTGTCTCACTCATTGAATATGACATTTCTCTAATATAGAAACTAAAAATTAAACAAACAGACACTGCAAAATTATGATAAATACAATTTATTGTAGTTTTTTTTATATTATTTCAGTAGTTTATTTTAAAAATAATTTATTTCTAAATTAATTTCACACCACTTTTCTTCATCATCATTCATTTAAGACAAATAGGGCAGAACCACTTATGTGTCTTCATACTCCTATGTCCAGACCTCACAACATAAGTTATGACATTCTCTTTCTTTAGGACTAGAACTGTCAATGCATTTTTATTCTTAGTGAATCTTTTGAAAATAGAAAAAATATGCCAATAACAATTTGTTCCTTGTCAGTCAAATTGTTTGTTTTGTCTGACTGTCCAAAATCTCAAAAATATTTAGTTCATTATCACATGAAACACAAGAAAAGCAGCAAATACATCCCCCTCAGTAATAGGAAATGTAGGATAATCTTACTTATTTTACTTTTGATTATTAAAATTGTGTAAATACTTAATTATGTGAATCGACTCCAACTGCATTTACAGGGGAGAAATTGCATCAAAGAGTGGGTCAGCAACTTTCTCATTAGCAGAGGAATGTTGTTTGTATTCTGGGATTCAATCATTTCATGTGAGAGTGCATGCAGGGCCACCACAGATCCCGCTCTATGGGAATTCATTTGTCAGTTAAATTAATGTGAGTAATTGCAAAGAGCCAGTAAGAAAGACTTTAAGAGAAGACAATCACATTTCCTTCAGTTTTTTTATTAACACATATCAACATGTCCACTTAAAGGACTAAGTAGCAAATATGTTCTCTTCTGCATTCGACTGAACACAAAAGGCTAATTTCTGTACATTCACTAAGGCTCTGTCTTTAGGGAAAACACAGGTTTCCATAAGGCAAACAATATCTAAAAGGAATGATATTAAGTACTTTATCCAGCATGTTAATTTATATCTCAGTTGTTCCTGACAGTACAAAGATGCAAGCTAATAGCATAGCATAATCTGCTCTGCCATTTCAATTCATATATTACAACCTAAATACACAGTAAAGGGAAAAGGCAAGTATAAATAAAATCAGTTCACATTATCAAAATGTGTCATTTTGGAGAGTTTTTCCTGCTTAAGGTAGATTGGTGAATCAGCAGGAGAAGTTTTAGAAAAGTTACTGCTGCATCACTGAACCAATTCTGAATAAAGAAACCTAACAAAAGATGTTTGTCTGAACATGTATAGAAATCTTAAAATGAATATGTAAATGTAAATAAATATCATACATGACAGCCACGTTTCTTTATCAGCGTATGTTGTTCTAGCCCAACACAAGCCTTTCTTACTTCCTTCCTTTCTTTCCTTCTTTCTCTCCCCTCAAACTGCACAGTCATATCTGGCAGTTTCATATCACTTTATTTAACAGCATTCAAATCTCACGACACAAGAAAAATATTCACGTTTTAAAACTGATTTGTTAGTTATTATTTCTGCTAAAGGTCGCTGCATTAGACAGTTGTGCAATGGTGCGCAGTGATAAATGCTTTTCCATTCACAGCACAAACAGTTACCATGGATGCTTGAAGATAGCATTAATTTCAGCTTTAACAGTTACACAGGCTTGTTCAAGACCTGTGGTAGATGTATCTGTTGTATGTCTGCTCCAATCATGTAGCTTACTACTCTCTATAGCAAGATGAGAGAGTTGATTGATTGATTTTTTTTTTAAACATAAAACTGAACAGAACTTTAAATGAACAGAAAATACTGCACTGTGGACTAAATATGAATGAATGCTAAAAACTCAGTAAAGTCACGTCCATGTGGATAACATAAGACAGATGAACTGTAGCTGTGCAGTTTAATGTGATATCCTCTCTCCAAGAATGGCAGGTACTGGTAATCTGTACAGTTACTGAACACCAACAACTAAATGGTCAAATAATGCATAGCCTTTTACCTTCGCACTCTCCTCAATGTTCAAAAACTCATAAAAACACTGATTACACCCCCTGTGCTCCACACACACACACACACACGCAGCTTACACTTAAACGAAGCGCCTTCACGTATGCAAAGTTGATGTGCCGTACAATGAAGGCAGCTTACAACTAAAACCAAACCTCAGTTTTAATCCAGACAGACATACGGCAGTATGTTTAACCTGCTCTCATCTCCATGGGGGTCTAAGGAGATGCACTCTGTCCAGTCAAACCAATTACCCTTTGTGTCGTAGCAACCGTTAACACCGGACCAGTGTTGTGTGTGTAATCTGTTCAGGTCTTCACTGATGACTTCTCTGCTAATCCCTGGTAACTCTCTGGCTGGGAGTTCTGGTGCCAAAGTGTGTGTTTTCTTGGCATCGTTACTTTGGTGTTCCTCTTTTTTCAAAAACTCAGTCATGAAAAAGTGTGCACCGGGGGTGTGGGCACCTGACGATGTCAGCACGTTGCTTTGCTGGCTAAGGTAAGACTGGATGATTTCGCTCCTCGACAGCTCTTTCCAGTCTGTCTGCTGGAAGGGACTGGGAGGAACCGCTGTATTCTGCTTCGGCTGCTCTGACCATTGAGATTCAGGTTTGTGGCCCGGTATGACCTCCCCCTCCTGGCAAGACTCCTTATGAAAGGAGGACTTGATTTGACCCGTTACAGGGTCAAATGTCAGCCTCCTGTCTTTTAACCTGACTGGTTTAGTGCCGTCTTCTACAGCCTGTCCATCTAACTTTACCACATAGTCCTTCTGCTTGTGTTTCTGTCCTTTCCTTTTCCCTGTATTGCTAACAGCACCACCATCTTCAAAACTTACCCCATCACTGCAGGAGGAGGCATGCGAGTTGTGAAGAGATGTACTGGGAAGCCTGCTTTTAGAGTCCAAATCTGAAGACCAAGAACTATCGGTGTGCAAACCCTGAACACAAATATTGAAAGGCTGAGGGGAAGGCCCCAACCCAGAGATGTCCGCAGACCCAGACCTCACAGTGGGACTAGAAAGACTCTGTGCTTGTGATGCAGTTTGTTTTACACCAACTTCCTGCTTTGGAGTTTGAGGACTGTGCAAGGAACCGCGTGGGCTTCTGGGTTGATACTGCCCCCCAGAAGATGCTTGTTCCTTTCTGGCTTGCTGCTGCAGAACTGATGCTTTTAGCAAAGAAGAAGTGCTAGGAGGCTTGTTGTATCCCGGGGCACTTGGATGAGGTTTTACAGCATTGACAGGGATTTTGTTTGGTCTGTCACTGTCCAAAGGCTCAGAAATCTCCCTCTCTAAAGGCTGACGAGTATCTGTAAAAATTTCAGAGCTGCCGCCAGTACCATTGGTTGGCAGCTGTTTGGAGTTTTGTATTTTATCATTAAAAGTTGTTTTGGATATCTTGGCTGGTAAGAGCAATCCTTCCTTCTGGTCACCCTTGCGTTTCCTGCTGCTCAGTTTTTCCAGCCTAGGAGAGGTGCAGTTGTTGAAGTCATTTCTGTTCTTCAACTCTGCACCTGTTTTACCTGATGGTGTGGTGGCAGCTGGAGCAGAGATGCAGGGATGAGCACCACCATTGGAAGACCACGATGCACCTGTGTGTCCTTTGGACATCACCTCACCCTTCCCTGGCTCAATAAGCTTCTGCCAGTTTCTCAGGAGCTTCTTTGCCCTTCTCGCAAGGTCCTCATTCTTGGTCTTCTTCCGGACATCATTGATGAGCTTGCCAAGACGGGTTTCCTTTAAGACAATAAGATCGTTGTTAAACAGCAGCTGTGACTTGACTGAATTCAACTGCATTTTATTTTGAATTAGTGCTGCAGATATATGATAATTAATCATTTTCATTATGGATTAAGGATAATGCAGGTCTGTTTTGTGGGTCTGAATGAAAGTTACCTCCAGGGCCTCTTTGGTGATAGGATACTTCTCCAAAAAGGAGATCACCTCCATAACTACCACCATGTTGCATATCTGCTGAGAAAGACACATAGGTTGGTTTATATAGCACAAATATCAGACATCATAAGCATGACAACAACCTCCAACCACACTTGTATGTATGTAGATGTTAAAATGTGTGATTCAGAAACATATAGGGCTAATATGCATAAGTTCCACAGAGAGGAAGAAAGACGCCAAACCATAATTTGAATAGACTTTCAAATGTGCACCTGTACAGTATGTCAAGACACAATGTGTTCGTACTGGTTTCAGGCTCAATATGTCAAACTGAGACTTCATGCAAATGTGCCATTTTTCCCCCCCACAAGAAGACCAAGTGAGATCTGCAAGTGAGACAGAAGAAAAGTGCTGACCACAGTGGTCTGTTCACTTTAATCTCGGCTGCTCTGCACCGACTTAGGTTGGGCAATCTGAAGATATACATTTATCCATCAGAGATTTTACCAGACCCTTTATACTGTGGTAGCAACCCCGTGGTAGTGATGGATCAAGACTGTTTTAGGGCTTGAGTTAGTCAAACATATGAGTTAGCCCTGGTGTTTTTACAGTACTCTTCAATGGAAATAACACTAGTTCAGAAGGTTACCACTGTTTGAAGAGGCTGTAACACACTATGGCAAACTCACCAGCTGTGTAAGGTAAGGGTTTAGATGTTACTTATTATATGTGAAGTTCACTGAAACCTCATTTAACCCACGTCTCTGTGACTTTCTACCTGGCAGCCCAATTAGCAAGTCTCCAGTCCTGAAGCACTCAAATGCGCTAACTTGGCTACATCAACATTAGCCGGCAGCAGGCTGTGGACTGCCTGCCAACAGTTACTTTGGCTAACTAGTGATGTTAGCCAGCTAATTAGCAAGCAAACAACAACTCGCCATACATTGACTGCCCCCACTTTGTCAACCCTCCGTGGCGACTCGCAGTCGTCTTGGCCTTGTTGTCTGCGTTTCTGCGCCCGGTTCGTCCTTTGGGAAACTTGCGGATATACTCACATTGCTCTGGCCGTCGATGGCCTGTAGCAGCCGGTCTCTCATCACCTGCGGAGTGGCTGTAGCCGCTGTCATCGCCTGGCGGTGTCGCGGGTCAGGACGGACTCAGACAGGAGAATCCCCCGAAGAGGCGGCGGTTGGAAACCTGCCGACACTCACAGGCCCGACGGAAGATCCTGTGTGGGAGCGAGCATCATGTTTTATGATGCTTTTATCTTTGTTTTCTTTCTCCGCCGTCACGATTTGATCATTCGGGCGACGAGAACAGAAAATCCTCTCTGGGAATCGGCTACCCCCCTCGGCTGGTAGCCTCCTCCTCCTCAGTCTGCTCATCGGGCTTTTTGTGAAGCGCCCGCGCAGAGCATGATGGGAGATTTTTTTACGTAAGCGACTGTTACGTCCGGTACATTGTTCTGTGGAGAGAGACAATAAAGGTTTATTGTTATTGAATTAAATCCATTTAAACGTTTTATACCGTTTAATGCTTTCCTTTAATAACTTCAAAACGATTTGTGATTTGTAATATGAAACCGTTTGTTTCATTCTGTGCGTGATTGTATTAATTCATTGACTCTGGAAATGTATTAAGACAAGACTTTTGTATAAATCTAAAGATAATACCCCTTCTTAATTTTATTCTGACTAAAGCAGCATTTCAGATTTACAAATAATAATAATAATAATAATAATAATAATAATAATAATAATAATAATAATAGTAATTCATTGTCGTATTTTGAAGTAAATGTAACACTATGGAGCCGGTATTTCACCTTCATTAGATAAGAATAAAACAATCTTCACCTGGCACACTTTCTATTTCTTGTCACATATTTCATCATGCAGTGGTGCAGTGGTAAGCACTGCCACTTCACAGCAAGAAGGTTACTGGTTTGAACCTCGGCTGGGGCCTTTCGGTGTGGAGTTTGCGCGTTCTCCCCTCCACAGTCCAAACACATGCGCTTAATAGGTTAATTGGTGACTCTATAAATTTCCCGTTGGTGTGAATAGTTGTTTGTCCCTATGTGCCCTGTGATGAGCTGGGGACTTGTTCAGAGTGTACCCCGCCTCTCACCCAAAGTCAGCTGGGATAGGGTCCAGCCCCCTGATACCCTGAACTGTCCCTTAGACATCAGGTCCACATATAAGTCCAGTTAACATCCACACATTACACCTGCCGGTAGATTTAAACCCACAACCTATTTTTACAATAAAAATACAAAAACCACTTCATTTTATATCACTAAAATAGTATATATAAAAGTGTAACCAGGGTGTACAACTTAATTAAATAAGGCAATGAGCAATAGAGTGCAACTAACATTTTAAAATAATTTTAATGACAGTGACGGCTATTCAATGTTTTTTAAGGCTATAAAAAAAAATCGTAGAATAACCAGGCGTCATAAAGAAGTACAGGACAATAAAACAGCTGCAGTGTTGAAAATATTTAAGTTTTCAAGCCAGACCAGCACTTCACTGCATCAAACATACAGATTTTTCTTTTGTTCTGTATTTTAACTGCAAAAAACGGGACAGTTTGACATGTGTATAACACTGTATTCAGTTAATATGTATGTTGTATCATTAGGAAGAAGTATCATACAATCATCTCATCATGGATAATGACATTGGCCAAGGAAGTGTAGATAATGTGTATTAGTCAGGCTAATACCCGATCCCTGAGGCATGAAGTCATAACCATTCAAGTCAATTAACAGACACTGGATAAGAAAACTGTATTTTTATTGTTAAGAATAAGGACACATTTACATTATAGTGCATATATATTTACTTACAGCACATGCCCCAGATTAAAAGGAAAATGTCATTTCGTTTTCATCTGAGAGGCTGAATTAAAATATTGTTCTAACAGAGGAGAGGAGTTCATGGAGCGATAGCGACCATTTTGACTTGTCTGATGAATTCAGCTTAACTCTAGCAGCTGTACAAGTAAAACAGATGAAAGGGAGTTTAAACAAGATGAAATGTGAGGTTTTAGGGCTGAGCAGGACCTTTGAATGACACAGAAAAACATTTTCTATCCTGTTAGTGAGCGCTGTCCATCATTTTCAACCCTGGTGTTTCTTTAATAAGCAAACTGAAATGCTGGAGAAACAAAGCTCATGTTCTATAAAGAAGCACAGGGGCACAAGACAACACATATCCAGCGAAGGCAGGGGTGCTGGTGCAGTTACAGCTTTAACAAAAAGAAGGGATAGAACGTAACAACTTTGCAAGACAAAATAAATACAGTGATTCATAAATTCCTGTACAGCCGAAAGTAGATTTACGGTTTGAGATCGTAAAGAAAATTGAGCATAATTACAGTTAAAAGCACCAAAAGAACAGCAAAGTCCTATTAAGGAGAAGTTTATAGCATCCATCTTAGAAAAACAGCATCCTGGTGGAAGTCCAGTCACCACAAACGTGGATCATGATCCAAACAATCTGTAAGGATTGAAGACATTCAGCCAGTTAGTTAATACAACAAGTTCACAGCTCATTTGTAGGACTTTTTAAGAAGGTATTCTGGGAAATGTAGGAAATCATAAACTGAAGCAGAGTTGACGCACAAGTGTATAACTAATATAACAGAATAACTAACAGTGTTACACTGGTAGTATAGTGTAGTAGTATCATCTACTCAAAACATTTGCCTAAAAATTCAAAGTGTGTTTCTTTCAATTTAAGAGTGAGAGACTACCTTTTGTTTCTATATCTGAATTATTAATAATTAAACCAGCAAAGTATCAGATTATCTCTCAGTACTTTCTCACTTCCCTACTATGTCTGTGGTACTCAATCCAAAGCCTACTGAAGGAATACATCTTCAAACATGGGTCACAGATCCGTTGTTTCATTTGTAAAATTGCTTAATAATTTCCTGTGCACTGTACAGTACAGTACACAGTAGTTTTAATTAACCAAGAGTCTTCAGCTGTGCAAACAATACTTAGTAGGATGAATTCACAGTGCATTTGTTGCCAGTAAGAGGTATACAAAAATATTGCCAGTTATCCTTTGAAGTAACATTTTGGGACAGAAGTTCACCATCATCAACTAAAAGACAGTCACTCACAGGATCATGCAGAACATGATGAAGATGTTCCACAGAGCGATGAAGATCCGGAAGTATCGCAGGCTGAGCAGAAACTCTCTGATGTTGTCACCTGAAAGACAGACTCATCACTCTTGTGGCAGTGTTTTGAGAACTATAGACATCTGTAACACACTTTGTCTTATTTGTTTGTTTATTATCATCTCTCTGACACAAACACACCTGTTGTTGGTGCTCTGGACTCATCTCCAAATCCCTGGGACTCCTTCCTTTTGCTGCAAAACATCCACAGTTAACCAACTGATTTATTTATTTATTGTTTGTTTTAGCTCTGATGTGAGGTTTCAAACGCTGTAACTCTTTTACTTACAGCTTAAAATTCAGCACAGCCCCTGCATTCACCAGTAAGGTCCTAGAGAGCACAGAGAGACAGACAGTTTGTGGACAGGTGTTATTTACCTGCTGAGCAAACCTTAGCTGCTGAGCTGGCATTAGCACGGAGCTAGCTTGTTATTTAGCTTGATACACCGCGGCCAAACTAACAACACAGTGCGCGATAACACACACAGAGAAATCACTTCGATTAAACATGATTATATCATTGAGTAAAATGTGACAGAAACCGAACAAATTACCCGAATATCAGCAGATCTGCGATCATTTTGTTCACATCACATCACACGGACGGCTAACTTCCGCGTTCGTCACGTAATCAGGAATTTGACCAATCACGTTTCAGTGCCCTCAAGAGCGGTATGTGAGTTTTTTATCCCCCGTGGAAGGACTGTCAGGTTTTTACCTGCCAGACGTCCTCCGCCAATCAAATGATTACAGCTATAAACCGAAACTTCTCCGGTTGACTTAATGAAGCACTTGAATGCACTGAAAGTTAACCTGTAAGGGCATAACTACTGGTGTTATATATCTGTAGATGTGACACAAAATATTACTCTCTGAATGATCTTGTGAAAGACAAGAGCAAGAGTGACACGTTTTAAACTTTAATGTTAACAGACTGTTGTAGCCAATTTTTCATGTGCGGTAATGTGGGGTGTGGTAATGTGGGGTGTTGTGTTTGTGACGTCACCTGCACAGCTGACCGATTCACAGGTGTATGGAATTAGGAGTAAAGGTTAGAAAAGGAAGTCACGGGTGGACAGGTGGTGGGGAAAATCACAATTTAGGAGTAGGGAAGCCACACAGTTTTGTAACCGCGCGCGTGTGTGTGTATATATTAAAGGTGCTGTGCGTTTTATCACTTCAGTTTTGCTTAAGTTAACGAGCAGAGTTTAAGTCATTTATTTAGTACACCCGTATTTTTTGTAGTTTGTTAATTTGCATTAATAAAACGTCAAAGCATTCTTTCTTGGAAGATCTGATTTTTTGCCACCACTACGAGTTACAAAGGACTTCAAATTCCCTCAAGTGGCTTTTTTGGTTTTTCGGATAGCCACTACATTAAGTTACAAAACTACGCTTCAAACCAGGATCGTGATGAGTGTGCGACGGTGATTGGCAGCACCGAGCGAAAAGAAATGCTGAAGAATCACGGTAGGACGAACACAGTTGCATTTAGATGTGCGGAAAAGATTGGCTTTCTCACATGCAGGATACAGGTAAATCCAGCTACAACTGTGAATAAAGACGGGGTGGGCGGATCAGCTCGATACGTAGTGAAATGAGTGACGCGGAAGCGAATCTACCTGTCAATCAAAGCGAAGCGGAAAAGGAACTGGGTAAAAGACCGGTCAGATTCACACTAAAAGCAATGGAAGCAAAAAAATTATCAAAACAAAAGGAATGGAATTCCAAAGTAAAGCAACTCCATAAACTAACAAAGGAAGTTGAGCAACTGATGCGTTCAAATAAAAGTGGGTCAGAAGTGCAAACAAAATATGAAACCTTTTTAAAGCTGACTGTGGAAATAAAGGAGTTGCATGAATCAATGAAACCGCTATTAACAGAGGATGAAATGTTCAAACAACATGAATGGGTTCAAACACGAAAGAACTGCAACAAAGAAATAATGCAAAAAATGAAAAAGTGGTTATTTGATGCCAAGGATCAATGCAAAGATGATGATGGTGGTGGTGATGGTGGTGATGATGATGATGATAAAGCTGATGATGATGCTGTGCCAAATATAACTGTGGTTAATGACAATGATGCAAAAACTGTGATCAGTGATGAGATTGGTCCAGGGGACAGCGTCTCTAATGTTGGTGGTAAAACTTGCTCATCAGGTTGTCACAGTAGCCACAGATCCTCACGGTCATCAACCTCCTCTGCATGCCTTAAAGCTGAGGCTGAAAGGGCTGCTCTCCTTGCTATGGCAGCCACCTCAAAGAAAAACATGAGCTGGAGGCTCAAGAGGAGCAAATCAGAAGGAAAAAGGAATTGCTGGAACTGCAAAGCCAAATTGCTGCCCATACAGCAAAGGTTACTGTTCTTAGGTACAGAGGCTCTGATGTGCGGAGCTCAAGAGCTCAGTCAGACGGAATGAATTCATATCTGGAGAGCTCAAACGCAAATCATCTTTCAGACCCTCTGTTAAGGAATTTGTTTCACGAAGTTCAATCATTCAAGTCCAACATCCACCAACAGGAGGCCACAAAGCTACAGTGCCAGCAGAGGCACAGTCAAAGGATTTGAATAAACGGTTCAATCATCCACCAACTGGGGACAGTAAAGTTGCAATGCCAATGGGAGCACGGCCCAAGGAAAATGTTTCACAGGAAGTTGAATCAGAAGCCCATGTTCTGTATCCCAGACAAATCATCCTCAAATATCTCTGCAAACATGTCACACTATACATCACACAGAACCCTCAATGCCTTCCACATCAGAGCCCATTCAGCATGCTGGGCTGTTGCAAACTAATAAGGACCAAGGCAATCTTCTTCACATCATGCAAAAGCAAAATGATATAACCTCTCTATTAGTTCAGCAGCAGTCTTCGTTATCATTACCCTTAAGAGATATACCTACCTTTGATGGAGACCCTCTGGAGTATATCACTTTCATCAGAGCTTTTGAACATGGAGTGGAAAAAGGCAGTAAGCAGTGTTGATTGCTTATATTATTTAGAGCAGTACACCAGAGGACAACCCAGGAGCTGGTAAAGAGCTGCCAACACATGCCACCTGAAAGGGGTATCAAAGAGCTAGATCACTATTACAAGACCGCTTTGGAAATGAGCAACGAATAGCTACTGCATATATGGAGAAAGCTCTTGGGTGGTCACCAGTAAAGTCGGAGGACGTTAAGGGCTTGCAAGCTTTTGGGTTGTTTTTGCGTGTATGCTGTAATGCAATGGAGGACATAAGTTACATGTCAGAGATGAACATGCCATCTAATATGCAATAATCTTAAAGTTGCCGTATAAATTGAGGGAAAGCTGGAGAAATACTGCTTATGAGCTGCAAGAGAAGCAATGTCGTCAAGCTGGTTTCAGGGATATTGTCACTTTCATTGAGAGACAAGTATCTGTTGCCTCTGATCCACTCTTTGGAAATATTCAAGACATTAGGTCACTACCAAAGTATAAAGGTGAAAATAAAGTCGTACAGGGTCGCATTAAAAGGAAAGGAAGCAGTTTGCCACCTCTGTGGCAGCTGTTAATTCTGGAAACACAACTCAACTAAAAAATATGCCTGATAAGTCACCCAAAGTGTCTTGTCTGTTGTGTGAAGAGGATCACAGATTGGAGGTGTGTCCCAAAATGGAAAGGAAATCACACAGAGAAAAAATGAACTTTCTAAAGGAGAAAGGTGTTTGTTTTGGATGTTTATCTGTTGGACACATAAGCAAAGACTGCCGTAATCGTCTGACATGTAAGTTGTGTAAGCTGAAACATCCTACCAGTCTCCATATCCATCCAAAGGAGAAAGAATTTGTGGCGGATACACAGCAAGAAACAGCAGGGAAAAATTGGGCAGTTTCTCCCAAGACATGTGGTCATATAGGGGCCGGAACACAGGATTGTGTTTTGTCAATTGTGCCTGTGCAGATCAAGGCTAAGAAAGGCAGTAAAATGATAAAACGTATGCTTCTTAGATCCTGGTAGCACAGCCACTTTTTGCTCTGAACGACTCATGAATGAGCTAAAGATGAGAGGAAGAAAAGCTAATATCTTATTAAGAACAATGAATCAGGAAAGGCTTGTTGACAGTCACATCATCTCAGGATTGGAAGTAGCTGCACTCAACAGCAACAGCTACTATGAATTACCTGACGTGTACACACAGAATCAGATGCCTGTGACTCGTGATAATATTCCACATCAGGAAGAGTTAAGTGCTTGGCCAGAATTAAACTCTGTGGAAATTCCTGTCATTGATGCTGATGTGGAGCTGCTAATTGGAACAAACGTTCCTAAGGTAATGGAACCATGGGAAGTGGTACACAGCATGGGTGATGGACCTTATGCTGTCAGAACCCTATTGGGGTGGGTCGTCAGTGGACCACTAAGAGGAAACAATGAAACTGGAAGCACTTGTCCCACAATTTCAGCCAACCGAATATCCATTGCTAAGATAGAGGAACTACTGATGAAACAATACAATTCTGATTTTAATGAAAAATCAACAGAGGAAAAACCAGAAATGTCCAGGGAAGATCTCAAATTTATGGATATTATGAACAGTTCAGCTGAACTTAATAATGGACATTACTGTTTGAGATTACCTTTCAGAGAGGATAATGTGACTATGCCTAACAACCGTCAGGTCGCAGAGCAAAGAGCTCTCTGTTTAAAGAGGAAATTGAAGAAAAATGCTACATTTAAAGAGGAATACAGTCAGTTTCTCTGTGATGTCATCAACGAAGGGTATGCAGAAAAGGTGCCTGAACACCAACTGGAAAGGCAGGATGGGAAAGTCTGGTACATCCCACACCATGGCGTGCGCCATCCTAAGAAAGAAACCTTACGTGTGGTATTTGATTGTGGTGCAAGTTTTAAAGGGATGTCACTCAACAGTCAACTACTTCAGGGACCTGACCTGACTAATTCTTTGCTTGGAGTTCTGACTAGGTTTCGTCAAGAATCTGTAGCAGTGATCGCCGACATAAAAGCCATGTATCATCAAGTCAAAGTGGCAAAACAGGACATAGACTTTCTTCGCTTCCTATGGTGGTCAAATGGTGATCTGACACAACCGCTCACTGAATATAGGATGACTGTTCATCTGTTTGGTGCGATATCGTCGCCCAGCTGTGCCAGTTTCGCATTAAGAAAGGTTGCTGATGACAACAGGGCAGATTTCCCAACATATGTGACCAACACCATCAAGCACAATTTTTATGTGGACGATTGCTTGAAGTCCCTGCCTTCAGAGGCAGAAGCCATGGCATTGGTAAAAGACCTGACAGCCGTGTGTCAGTTGGGAGGATTTCAGCTGGTGAAATGGATGAGCAACAGTAAGTCAGTGTTGGAATTTATTGATGTGGAAAAACGAGCCAAGGAAGTTAAAGAATTGGATTTCGACAGAGACAATCTTCCTGTCGAGAGAACGTTGGGACTACAGTGGTGTGCAGAAACTGACACCTTCAGGTTCAAGATGGCAGTTCAGGAAAGACCATTCACCAGACGAGGTATTTTGTCTGTGGTGAGTTCAGTTTTTGACCCTATTGGATTCCTAGCACCCTTTACTCTACCTGTCAAGCTTATGATGCAACACCTCTGTAAGTTGAGCTACAGTTGGGACGATCACCTGCCTGAAAACTATCAGCTGCAGTGGTTGGAGTGGCTAAAGGACTTAAAAAGACTAAGCACATTTAGTGTGCCACGATGCATAAAACCCAAAGAGTTTGGACAACTCATAAGTGCCCAATTACACCACTTTTCCGACGCCAGCGAGGATGGTTATGGCACTGTTTCATACCTGAGGCTGAAAAATGACAAAGACAAGATTCATTTGGGTTTCATTCTAGGAAAAGCACGAGTTGCTCCAGTAAAGAAGGTGACTATTCCAAGGATGGAACTTACAGCTGCAGTGCTTGCAGTGCGAGTTGACATGATGTTGAAAGCAGAATTGCGACTGGAGCTGGAAAATTCTGTCTTCTGGACTGACAGTACAACTGTACTTAAGTACATCAGGAACGAAACAAAGCGTTTTCGTACTTTTGTGGCTAATAGGATATCTACAATAAGAGAAGCCACTGCTGTTTCACAGTGGCGGTATGTTGATACCAAGCAGAATCCAGCTGATGAGGCCTCTCGTGGTGTCACAGCTGAGTATCTTCTAACGCGCAGCAGATGGATCTATGGCCCAGACTTTCTTTTCAAGAGTGAAAGAGAATGGCCTATTAACATTGTGGATTCTGTTTTTATCACAGGTGACGACCCAGAGGTCAGAGGAGAAGCTACAGTAAATACTGTTGTTATGAAAGATGCACCAAATGCAACAGATACTGTTCTCAGCCAGGATGGACAAAATGCAACAAATCGGCTGATAGCCTATTTCTCTTCTTGGAGAAGGTTAAAGATCTCAGTTGCATGGTTTCTCCGGGTGAGAAACATGATTCAGTTGTCAAATCAGAAGAGAAAAGAAGTACAAGCTTCAGTGTTGAGCAGTGGACTTGATTTACCTCAACAAAAGAAGAAAGTGGAAGAGGAGATGCATAGATTTAGAGCTACACTGAGGAATCAAACCTTGTCTCCTGAGGATGTTGCCGCTGCTGAGAGAGCCATCATCCGGTACTGTCAACAGGACAAGTTCAGTGATGAAATAGCTGCTTTGAAAGGGAACATCTGGAGTCAAGAAAAACAGTCACCTTTACAAACTTGATCCAGTGTTAAGGAATGGGCTTTTGAGAGTGGGAGGAAGGCTCAGCAAAGCTGCAATGTCTGATGAAATAAAACATCCAGTCATCCTTGCAAAAGATCAACACATCTCCACTCTGATTTTACGCCACATTCATGAACAGTTAGGACATTGTGGAAGAAATCACCTGCTTTCCAGACTTCAGCAGTACTGGATCACCAACGCAAATGCTGCTGCAAGAAAGATCATCTCTTCCTGCGTTATTTGCAGACGCTACAGGGGAAAGCTAGGCGAACAAAAGATGGCAGATTTGCAAAAAGAAAGACTGCAACCTGACTACCCACCATTCACAAATGTGGGTGTGGATTATTTTGGCCCTTTGCAGTGAAGAGAGGCCGCAGTCTCATCAAACGATATGGTGTTATCTTCACCTGCATGGCAAGCAGGGCAGTGCATTTGGAAATGGCATATTCATTGGATACAAGTTCTTGCATTAATGCACTACGGAGATTTATATCCAGACGAGGTCAAGTAACACACATTATATCAGATAATGGAACCAACTTTGTTGGAGCAGAACGTGAACTGAGAGAAGCATTATCTGCTCTTAATCATAAGAAAATTCAAAACACATTGCTTCAGTCTGGAATAAATGGAACTTCAACACTCCTGCTGCATCACATCATGGCGGAGTGTGGGAAAGAATCATTCGTATGGTCAGAAAGGTGCTGAATTCAGTACTTCATCAGCAAAGTGTGGATGACGAAGGACTGCAGACATTTCTGTGTGAAGTGGAAGCCATACTGAATGACCGTCCCCACAAAGATTTCAGATGACCCTCATGATTTGGAACCTCTGACTCCCAATCATATCCTTTGATGAAAGGTAAACCTGCGTTACCTCCTGGGCTCTTTGAGAAGGAGGATTTGTACACCAAGCGGCGATGGAGACAAATTCAGTTCCTATCAGACCTTTTTTGGCATCGCTGGATTCGGGAGTACTTGCCACTGTTACAGGAACGACATCGTTGGACAAAACACAGAAGAAGCTTTGTTGCAGGAGACATTGTTATTGTAGCAGATTCTACTGCCCCCCGTGGATCTTGGTTGTTGGGAAAGGTACTGCAGACCTTTCCTGACGACAAGGACTCGCACGATCTGTCAAAGTCCAAACCAAGTGCAATATCTTGGAGCGGCCAGTCACCAAGATTTGTCTTTTGCAAGAAGCTGAATAAACACTGATGTAGGCCTTATATCCCAACAGTGGGGTTACATCTGATCCTATGGACACATTCATGAAGAATTTGGACTGAGCACACCTGTGCAGTATGGACCTTTTTAATTGGCTCCATTGTTGTATGTTGTTGAATTGTTATGTTATTGTACAGTAACAATTAAGGGCCGGTGTGTTGTAGCCAATTTTTCATGTGCGGTAATGTGGGGTGTGGTAATGTGGGGTGTTGTGTTTGTGACGTCACCTGCACAGCTGACCGATTCACAGGTGTATGGAATTAGGAGTAAAGGTTAGAAAAGGAAGTCACGGGTGGACAGGTGGTGGGGAAAATCACAATTTAGGAGTAGGGAAGCCACACAGTTTTGTAACGCATGTGTGTGTATATATTAAAGGTGCTGTGCGTTTTATCACTTCAGTTTTGCTTAAGTTAACGAGCAGAGTTTAAGTCATTTATTTAGTACACCCGTATTTTTTGTAGTTTGTTAATTTGCATTAATAAAACGTCAAAGCATTCTTTCTTGGAAGATCTGATTTTTGCCACCACAACGAGTTACAAAGGACTTCAAATTCCCTCAAGTGGCTTTTTGGTTTTTTCGATAGCCACTACACAGACTTTGCATTAGTCATAATAAGTCATGATTAAAATGAACATGAGGTTAAGATTTGAATCAACTTCATGCAAACTTCGTGCATTTGTATGTAACCTTTATTGTTTTTCATTTTTAAAATGTTAGTATTGCATCTTCACAAAGCCAAAGTGATTGCACTGTCTAAAGGCGAAGCGGTAGAACTTTTATTTTGAAAAGTACAGCGCAAACGTAAGTGAGCACAGTTGTCAATCATAAGCAAGGGGGCGCTGAAGGACTACCCACCAATCAATACTAAATGTTAAGTGGTAGATTTGTTTTGTTAGTAAGACATTCAAATGAATTTTTCTGTCTCTTGTTTGGGCCTGCGTCAGTTGTACTGGGAAAAAACGGTTAAACCATCATAATATCAAATATCTTGGTCTGTTTTATATTTAATTATTTGCAACGTACGTAAATGAATAAAAATAAAAGCTAAATATACTTACAGAAAAGTTCTTAAAGTTTAACAACGCATTCTCTATCTGTTACCAAATAATCATTTCTTAGTAATAGTTCATTTATAGTAATATTATATGTCTTATAATTTGACACTTTAGATATACAGTACTTTGTCGCCCCCTGGTGGTGGCGGAAGTAATTTCTCTGATTATTCATCAGAATTAAAAGCTACAATAGAAAAATAAAAACATGAGATCAGTTGTAAAACACATAAAATCAGGTCGCTGTGTATTTCTGTAGGTTTGGTGTTGCTGTGCCTTTAATCACAGCATTCCTACATCACCTGGAGGAATGTAAACAGCCTGTGATATCACCAAATGTAGCCGAGCTGTTCGGGATTACAGTCGGTCATTTGGCTGTGAGTCAGCCTTGGTGCAGGATCTGATCCGGATTGTGGGATGGTATTTATGAAATAGACTGAATGAATCGTTGTCCGTGTTCAAACACTTGTCTCGGAAAATCAGACCTCCAATGGCGTCTTAAATGAAAGATTGTATCGCATATGAACACAGGAGGACAACGAGCCTTTTGTTTTTACATCTCCAGCAGCTGACACGTAAAACTAAAACCTCACGTCGCCTGAAAAACGGAACAGCTGGCACGGAGCGCAGATGATGAAGACGATGCTGAGGCTGTGGAGATGAGAGGTATTAATAGGAAGGCTTGAGTGTCACAGGCTTTCACTGTCGAGACCGGGGGGCTTGGTGGAGTGTCGGTGGACCGGGTTTGGGGGGGCTTTATGATCCAGACTGCGCAGTTGGACTAAGAAAACCCACAAGGATTCACTGCTTATCAAAGAGGCAACATCATGGAAGTGTTATCAGTTCTTAATTTGGGCGATTTTGCCCAAGTATTCTCCAAAATGGGAATGTTTCCTGTGTTTGATCTCGCTTATTACATCGTGTCCATCCTCTACCTCAAGTATGAGCCAGGTGAGTGTGTTTTACACTTTCTGAACTTTTCTCAGATTAAAGCTATTATTTGCTAAATGTGATCTGCAATATATTCTGCTATTATTTTGGCAGGTTTACACTTTACACTTTACACATTTACAAAAACATTCATTTACAACACAAAGTAAAAATATATATCTAACATAGAAATTCAATATTTAAACCCTTAAAAACTTACAAATAATCTCTGACATGAGGCTGATAGTTGACCGTAGCCTCCATAGTTAAATACACATTGCTGTAATATCCCTATAGGGTTGCTGTTATCTGTATAGCACTCTATCCTTATAAAGCATGACCTGTTCTCCAGCAGAGACACTTGCGGCTCAGCTTGCTTGCTGTGAGGGAATGTCTGTTGCCGCAGCAGCAGTCTGACCTCATTCACACTGAGGAAATCACTGGCGCACGTTAAACCACTCAGCTTTGGGTAAAGTCTGATATTTCCTAAGATTTAACTCCTTTGAGCAACAGAACCTGAGCAGGATGGAACCTGAGAGAGGGTCTGTGCATACCAGCGACTTAGGCAATAAATAGAAGATCCTGAAATAGACAGTGTCAGTGGGTCTCTGAAGCTCCTCTGTTGCACCCGTAGGCTGCAGTTGAGTGTGTTATTTACACTAAATGTTGAACATGAAATAACCGGTTGAGCTAACAGCCCAGAATGATCGCAATGCTCCTGGGGGGGTTTTAAAAGAACATATTTTTCCTCTTGGTCGTATGTAGGAACCATTTCTTTTGCTGGGTCTTCCTGACCATAAATAGAAAAAGTTCACTCTGGCATAAAAGTTCAGTCATTATGATGTCAGTTGAAGCCTCAGTGAAGATGGTAGACACACCAAATACATCTCATAACTATATCTAGAAGTTTACAGCTGTTTTTGTGCAGCTTCAAAGAGCCTAAGATATCCATCAAAATCCTCCTTAAACAGATTCTTCAACATATCTCATGTGAGGTTTGTAGCCAAACAGTTTCATTATCTTCCACTGTTTCCTCAGTAATGATATCCAGTCAGGGAATTATTGGAGCTGCTGCTCAGATAAATAAAATTTTGGGCCACAAATATGTAATAATTTGGCTTTTGGAAACTTGTTTTATATGTTACGCAAACTATCTAGAGAAAGTTAATAGATATTATATATGGTTATAACTGCAATACATCTACATACGTCTACATTAGTTTTTTGTGTTCCATGTCCATGTTAATTGGAATGAACCTGACCAAAAAATTTATTTATTTATTCTTTAAAATGAACCATTAATCTAATCAAAATCAGATTTAAAGGTTAACTTCACTGTTTTTTCACACCAAAATCTTGGAGGGTTACTGTGGCTCCGGAGATAAACTGCCTCAAATGATGTCACATGAGTCGGCGTCAGTTGAGGCTGACGACAACAAGTTTGAAAAAGATAAAATAAAACCCTCTGGGTGTGGAGTTAGAAAAAAAAAGATCTTATCTGACCTTTGTAACTAGCAACTCGAGTCTACTAACATGTGGTCAGCTTGCATTGTGGGTAGGCGCCAGGTTTTGACAAGGTGAAGAAAATACTCTTTTGATTTTGATTGATTGAACTGATTTGCGACTATTAAATTGAGAACTTAAGTATAAAGTTAGACTACGGCCTAGACTAAACGGCTGTGAAGTTTTAAGGATATCAAAATACAGATATGACAGTTTACTGGCTCTCACATTCCTCATAGTAGTTAAGGTAAAATGGATTGGATCACTTTCCTTTCAACACATTTGTTGCATTTTGTAATACTTTTATAATACTGTTGCAGACCTCACACAAACTATAACATGTAGCTACCAAAGCTGACTTCCTGCCTGTAGCTGTATACCTTTGTCTTCATATCTCAGAATATTTTACAGTCAAATTTGTGTCCTACGTGTGTGCGTCCTAGTTCGCAGTACATGTTAGAGGAGCGCATGAATGAGTTTTGGCGGTCAACATGGGTCGGGGGAGGAAGGAGAGACAAGTGTGGGGGTTAAAGGTTAAGACAGGCCTGACAGTTGCAAGGCAGGAGAAGCAGTTGAGCAGAATATATTTATAGGATGACATTTCTCAGGATCAGATTGCTTTCAAACTGAGTGCCTGTTGCACCACGACACCCTCACCCACCTGTTGTTGGAGATTTGCGCGGTGAAGTAGCCGTGCTCTGTTCACATCATAAAGTACATGTCAGGTACTTGTACTTCACAAAAGTATTTCCTTTTTATGCTGAGTATTTTACACTTGTACTGCACTACATTACAGAGTGAAGTACAGTACTTTCAACTCCACTAGATTTATTTCAGCAACACTGAAAGGGGTCATTCTGCATAATGAGTACTTTTGCTTCTGATGCATGAAGTACATTTTGTTGCCAATGCTTCTGTACTTTTAGTAAAAACTTTAAAAAAAAATTTTGAACATGCTAATGGAGTTCTTTTGTAATCTGGTATTTCTACTTTTACCAGAACACTTAGCTGTCTTCAAATGCTCTTTGCTTCAGGCAGTGAGAGTTAATTGTAACACAAAGCACACTTTTTTTTTGTTGTTGCTATAATTAGCAGCAGTTTATTATCCCTCGGTCACTAATTTAGAGATGTGGTCAAACTGTTGACTGGAGCTATAATTGAACTATTTTAATGGATAAATGCCAGCCAATAAGACGCAAGCAAGTTCTGAGTCAAGTCATTTTTATTTATATAGTTTGGTATAACAAATGTACACCACCATGCAAGACGCTCTATCCATGCATACACTCTCAATTCAGATGAAAAGGGAGCTGGAAAGACAAAAACACACAGAAAAGCTCAAGCCCACCATTCACAGAGAAAGAAGAGAGAGGAAACAAGCACACAGAGGGAGAGAGGGGAGAGAGCCAAGGACAGCATGCTCAAAAGAGAGGTCCCAGGATGGCCGATGGTCTGACCACAGAAAAGACTAAATGAAAAGAGGACACGCAGGAGAAAACAGGGAGGGAAAAAGAGAGATAGGAACACAGCTTGGATGCTCACATGCTTATTGGACAACAAACAAACAGTTTTCATAAAGACTTAATAGATTTAATGAGACTGAGAACGACCTGCCCAAGGGATAACAGTAGATAAGAGGCAGTAAAGTAAACAGAGAAGCAACCTTTGCAGATTTCTTTGACTGGTTTAAATATGATGGTGTGAACTGTGTTGATATGGTATAAATGTCTGGAATATACACACAGATAAACTAAATGTCATCTACTGTATACAAAAAGGAATACTGAATTATCATATAAACATATGGCCAGTATATACATTGTAATAAGCTGTTTGTTCTGCCTGTATACTTTAAAGGAGCCGTCAGCCATGAGTTGGTAAACTGTCAAACACATAACAACTGAAGTTGTGAGTCAATATTAGATTATGAAAAAAAGGCGGATTATCAGGGCGTGAACTGAATCGACTGGGCGTGGGCAAAGATACAGCACTTAGACACACAAGGGATCCACTGATAATGAGTTTTGAAGGTCACTGCTAACAGTTTTTCTCTGTAGGAACTCAGAAAGTTTTAAAAAGAAACATTTATGACTATTTTCGATCTGACTCCTGTGATTAACAAAAAAACCCCCAAAACAAAACAACAACAACGATAAATACAAAGGTTTCTGTGGAAAAGCTTCTAAAACAGGATTTGGACCATCATAATTAATGACGAATCATATTTCATTGTTTGTTTGTTTTTTAACTGAACCATTCAGAAAACAGATGATCAAATTTAAGGAACGTATTGGCCAAACACTTTTCAAATAAATCAACATCAAGTCGTTAAATGTACTAATTAATATTTGATTTTATGACTTTTAAAGATTCAAATTACTGATAAATACATTATTTTGAAATTCATTTGTGGCAGGCATTGATATCTGCCACAGTATTTTTTGATAATACCAATAAGAAGCAGCAAAAGCTGAATTTTTTTAATTGTACACATTTCTTCTTCTTTGTTTGAACGATTTACCTGCAATTAATCATTAACACGTACACTGTTTTGCAAATAAATAACTAAATGACTGATGATTCATGACAGAAAAATCCTTGAATGAATCAGTGTCACACTGCAGCATTTTAATGAAGGAAAAAAATCTAAAGAAGATATGATTTTCAGTTTTCACATTACATGTGTGAGGATCGGTCCCTGACAGCTCCTCCTCTGTGTTGCAGGCTCAGTGGAGGTTTCTCGCAGGAGTCCTGTGGCCTCCTGGCTCTGCGCCATGCTCTACTGCTTTGGTAGTTACATCCTGGCAGACATCATGCTCGGAAGCAGCCCCATTGACTATTTCCAACACAACAGCCACATCCTGCTGGCTTCAGCTGTCTGGTGAGAAAATCCTCAGGACGACGTTACCCTTCAAAGGGGAAGAGATTCTGTTTGAAGGTCACATGGATGTGACCATCGAAACCTGCTTTGTTTGATTCATGCTTTTCATCAAGACTCTATATGTGATTAAAATATTCCCTGTCAGCCACTGTTTGAAGGTCATTCCCTTCCATAAAGTGAATTTCGTTTCCTGCTTTTAACAGGGAAGGATCAGTTCAGCAACATCTGAAAATAGCTTTTCCCCTTACGTATCACCAGGTGTACCTGCAGATAGGTTCATATATCATAATAGGTGCATGGAACTTGGTCTGCGGGTTTAAAGACAACGCACTCAAATGCATCATGTCTTTTAAGAAACATTGTCTAAAGACTTCAGTGACGCCAGTTTTCATTGGGAACCTTTTTACAAAAAGTTAAAACAAAAAAAGAGAAAGATGTCCAAGGTCTGTGGGGTATTTCTAATATTTTTTTATTTCTAATAATAAGTTTTGGCACCTTTAAAAACAAAGAGGAAATCTCCTACATTTAAAAACACAGTAAATCAACTTTGCCAAACAAAACCTATCTTTGAATTGTGTTTTTGTGATTTGGGTGACGATGAAAGCAAAACACTTCTAACGTCTTATTCTTCATCATCTTCCATTAACAAACAGGTACCTCATCTTTTACTGCCCGCTGAACCTCTTCTATAAATGTGTGGCTTTCCTGCCCGTCAAGCTGGTGTTGGTTGCCCTGAAGGAAGTCGTCCGTACTCGTAAGATCGCCGCCGGTGTTCACCATGCCTATCACGCCTACCACCACGGTTTCTTCATCATGGTCATCGTTGGATACGTTAAAGGTCGGTGTTTTGTGGGTTCACAGCGATTTGTTTTCATTCAAATGTGTTTACATGGTACGACAGGACGGGTGGTGTTATGAATTGACAATCTGTTATGCAGTGTGTTTTAAATTAGGAAGGCAATCATGGCACAAAATTTAGTCATGTATAAGTTTGTTTTTTTTAATTCTTATAACAGCTAAAATTTAAGTAGGCCTACAATTATTTTGATCTGACGATTTATTTTGGCTATCACAGTTCCCTAAAGTCAAGTGTATCATCTCTTTTTTTGTCTGAGCAACTCTCCAAAACTTAAAGACATTCACTTCATTATCACATGAGACCAAGAGAAACAGCAGATCTTCACAATGACCCATTAGCTGATACATTACCTGATTGTTTTAGCTTTAACAGAAAGTCTTTAATACAGCTTGGTATGCCTGCTGCCGCAGTGGTGACAGCTGCATACAGTGAGTGACAGAGAGAAACACATTCAGAAAACTAAACAGCTGCTGTATCTAAAACATGAATGAACAACACATGTGCATGGCAGTGTGCACATGTGCAGGTCATTCATGTTCAACTGAGACATTGCCAGTGTACACAGTGACCAGTTTACTGGGTCTTTGTGTGCCTTGTGCACACTTAAACTACACTGATGTCCATATAAATATATACAAAGGGTTGTCCTGGTTTTGCTCCCTACTGTTTCTGCTTCAACAGTGAGGCCCTGCAGGCGTCCATGTTGAAAATAAACTAAAAGATACAGATACGTGCAGTCACACGGGATACAGACTTTTTTGTCCTCATTTTTTTCCCTCCATGTCTATTTTTATCTTCGCAGGGTCTGGAGTGGCTCTCATTTCCAATTTTGAGCAGCTGCTGCGTGGTGTGTGGAGGCCCGAAACCAACGAGATCCTCAACATGTCATTGTAAGTCTGTGTTTCCTGCTGCTGATGAGAAAATCTGGTCATCACTGACTCATCAAGCATGTAGGTGTTTCCAACCAAAGCCCAGAGACAAAGTTAGGACTTATTGTGACTGAGATTGGACACAAAACATGGCCAGCCTTATTGAGAAACACAGCAGGTTTGTTGAAGTCATCCTGTGTAGAATATGAAATCACTGAACTTTCATCTCCCCCTGGTGGTAGTATCAAAAAAGACACTTTGTCAGTCTGTACTGCACCAAACTTTCTCTTATCCCCTAAAAGAAGAGTATCACTGTATTTTAAACTTTATTGGAGGATCAGAAGAGAACTTGTGAATATAAATTGAGTGTCTTTTGTATCTGCAGCCCGACCAAAGCCAGTCTGTATGGAGCCATCCTCTTCACCCTGCAGGAGACTCACTACCTGCCTGCGTCCAAGAGCACCCTCATCCTCGTCTTCACCCTCTTCATGGCCACAAGCAAGGCAAGATAAGCAAACATGACCCTCCCAGCCCACTACATTTTTAGCATTGTACCATCAGTCCATATTTGTAACACACAGGCGTTCATGGTACTAAAGTTATGAATTTGTTATTACAAAATCTGGCTGCTCTCCTCTGACTGACATTATCTTCCCTCAGGTGGTGATGACCGCCCGACACTCTCACGGCTCCCCCTTCGCCCTCATTGAGTCCTGGGTTTGCCACCTGCTGTTCGGCTCTCCTCTGGGTGGATCTGAAGAAGACCACCATCATGCTCCCGCTGCCCCATCTTCACCTCTCAAAACCAAGGAGGAGCTGAGCGATGGTGCACGCAAGAGGAAGGCCAAGAAAGCTGAGTAGGATGTCGCGTTGCCAGAGTGAAATTGCATCTGACTCGCCCCCATCATGGACTCCACATGATGGGACTTCCCATTCCTTTCCAGGGAAAGGGGCAGTTTGATGTTTTACCAAATGAGACCCTTTCTATTAGAGTTAAATGGTGCTTTCTGCATTTTACACAGCACAAGGACTCTGTAAATACCATGGCAAATGTTTCACACTTCAACCCAACCTGGACATTTTAGACCTATTTATTTATGTGTTTGTGAACATCTGCATCTGTGCTCAACACTGTGTGGTGATCCACGTGTAGGAGCTGCATGGGCCTCTGTTCCACATCAGTAGTTGTGTTACCGGGTGTCAGTGGTTTTCTTTAAGTCCACCAAACCTTATTTCAGTTCAGAAAGAGCTAGAAAATGCTAATTCAATCAGAAATTTTAATGTGAATAAAGCATTATGTGAAAGAACATTGCTGCTTTTTACATTAAGATGAGGACAACGTCACCTCTTTAAATAAAATCAAGAGAAACATTGTGTCCCGGTGATTTTCTTATTGCGTTATTGACCATTCAGTAGTTCTGAGTTTATCTCCACTTCATTAGGTCCAGTTTTAGATAAAGCAGTATGTATCATGATGTTAAATATTACAACAGTGCATTAGCAGCAAGTAAAATAGTTGGATAAAAAACATGTTGTTTTACAGTGACTTTTAGTTTTCTACAGAGGACGCTCCAACACGTTTTTTTGCCTTTAAGTAACTTCAGTGAGAAATCGTCATGACCTTCAATTGTATGAATAGAAGATAGATAGTATTAGTTTATTGTCCTTAAAAAGACATTTGTTGCTGCAGTCTGTACAAAGCCTCACGTACATGTATAACCACAGAAATAAACATTCAATACAGCACATTTCTACACCCCTATCCCATACCCATAGCTCCCATACATAGTGGTTACCGGGGTGCTTTGTTGAGAGATGCTATGGCAGAAGGGACAAAACTAATGCCATAGCGTGCTCACCTACAGGCCAGGGACCTGTATCTGTGACCAGATGGGAGCAGTATGAAGGATTTAAGGCGATGTAAGGATATAAGGAGTTACTGCGTGCTCTGTGTGTAATGGCTTTACTGCTGAGGTAAAATCTACATACTTGTTTACTTTTACTTTACATCAATTTTCAAAACAGAGGGCACGCAGGTCGCCCTAAAACTGAAACATGTATTTTGAAAGTTTATAGTAAAAGTGGATGAAGCACTCATGTCCTTTACTTCAATTAAAGTACTGTGTTAGATATATAATAGGATTACTATTACTGCTGGTTTTAACTGCTTTATAAATTGCTGGGTTGCACAAATCTCAATCTTACAAAGACATCTGTCAATAATTGAGTCCTATAAACCTTATTTTGCAGTAGAATAAGAATATTTCAACCGGTTTTTAATTGAACCCAACTTGTTAAAGGGAATGTACCTAGTGAGAAGTCACCATCAAAAACCACAAAATGTTGATTTTTCCAAATTCTTGAAACAATATGATTTGTGTTAAAAACAATTGAAATATTTATATTTAAGTTGTTGTTTTTGTTGTTTTTAAAAAACAACAACAAAAAAACAACTTTCAGGCTTAATTCCCAAATTAAAATGACTTGGTGAGAGGAAGATTTGTGCACTGAACAATGCATAATGTTTTACAAGGTATAGTCAAAATAATCTCCAAAATAACCAATAAACTGTCAGATAAATATACGTACAGATAGATAGATAGATAGATAGATAGATAGATAGATAGATAGATAGATAGATAGATAGATAGATAGATAGATAGATAGATAGATAGATAGATAGATAGATAGATAGATAGATAGATAGATAGATAGATAGATGAGTGAAAGAATAAATCAATACTAAATAGACAAGTACTTCAAAACTTTACTTAATTACAACACTTGTACTTAGTTACATTCCACCACTGGTTTATACCAGCTTTTTCAAATTTATCAAAATTCAGTCTTCGTACGCCTAATAAGTCTATAACCTTTTCCTGTTGTGTAGACACTGGTGCAGACAATTCCACAATTTAAGACACATCCAAGACTGACACCGGTCCTGGAATCAGTTGGCAGTCAGGAATACACATGTCTTTGTAAACCCTCTGTTATGTAACTCTGAGGCTGTTGGGAGGTGACAGGAAAGGTCTGAGGTCAAGCTGAGGGCACGTCCTGAGAAACTTGGATGCCCCATGCCGACAAACTGTTGTAGCACAGGCAATAAAACATCACTAATGAACTTAGCAGGAGGTTGTTACACTCGACCTTTAACCTCAACATTCCTAACAGCAGCAGAGAAGATCACAGAGGTAAATATCCTGCTGGTTACGTTTGTAGCACTGCTGGAGCTCATCATCTTTGATGACTTTCGTTTCAATTTTTAATATGGCATAAAACTTTATTCATGCTCATGAAAAAAACTGCTTAATTTCTGCAGAAGATGCAGATGTAAGACAACTCGAATTATAGCTCAAGATATTAAATCACAGCAAGATGACCACTACACTAGCTAAAATAATACAGTACAGATGTAAAAAAAAAAAAAGTCAATATTTGTGCATAGTTACATGTTGATAGAAATGTAATAGTTGTTTTTACAGTTAAGTTTGCGTCACACAACAAAAACTGATTTGCATTGCTCATTGATGTAAAAACATGTGTTATTAATAGTTTTAAACTGTTGCTCGAAACTTAAAGATCCACTGGGTAAGATTTAGGTTGCAGAAGTGGAATATAATGTGTATAACTATGTTTTTGAGTATAATCACCTGAAAATAAGAATCATTATTACAGTTTTTGTTACCTTAGAATGAGACTTTTATATCTACAAATGTTATAGGTCCTCTTCCATTGATTCCACCATGTTTCTACGGGAGCCCAGAATGGACAAACCAAACAATGGCTCGAGATTGTGATTTTTGTATTTTTCACATGTTTCGTGTCCACCGTAGCTTCTCCTTCACGCTTGGAACTGGAGCTGGTGGGTTAGTGGTGGTTACAATCCACAACTACACGTCTAAATTTCACTAAATCCTACACACTAAAGAGTATTGTGCTGATTTACTTTTATTACACTGTTGGACTCACGATAGAAAGTTAAAAAAAAGTTCTGAGACAGTATCAAAATCTATGAAGCACAACCAGATCTTTTTATGTCATGCGTTCTTCGTCCTTATCAGTTCCTGGTGTTTACATCACCTACAACACAACTCAATCGATTCCAAGCTATGCCGGCTCAAGTGATATCACTCAAGTCAGTTTTCTTTTCTTTTTTTTTTTTTTTTTCTCACTTTGGAGCCACAAAAGACTTCATACAAGCTTTTGTCTCATATGCAGTACTCCACAAGACCTGTAAACAGACTGATTTGTGAAATTAGTAGAGATTCCCTTCAACAAGCAGCAGTCTGTCAGTACAAACTATTCTATTCTTTGCAGCTAAACTTTGTTTAACTTTGTTTTAAATTCTTGTGAACGTCCCTAAGTTTCCAGAATATTACCAAATATGTCAGGCTGAATTTTGGGAGACTTTCTTTTTAAACTGTGCAGCTGAAAAAACACAAACTGTTGGATTTGAATATAGGCATCAAGCTGGAATAAGCTGATGAAGAATGTGAATGAGACTGTCTATCTGGCATAAGGTCATTCAAATGGTTCATTCCACCCATCTAGATAGACAGATAGATACTTTATTTATCCCAAGGGAAATTCAAGTTTGATCCTTTGATAAAACAAATTATTGAAGCACTTTGTTTTGAATTAATTTACTGACTTTATGTTCTTCCAAAGAACAATTTCCTGCAGTTTATGGGCAAGAAGAAAGCACTCAGAGATGTTGTAATTTCCAGTCCAGTTCTCCAGCATGACGACAGAAGCAAGCTGTGGTGTTTGTTTTTCCAGAGTTCCCTGCTCCTTTGGGCAAGGCAGCAAGCAGGCAGGGACGGAGAGAGAGGAGGCGGTGAGAGCTTATCAAGGTGATCTGGACCCAAAACCCGCAAAACCTTCACTGCCAGGAATGTAACCAACATCTGCTGATCCCATTACTGAGGCACACACACACACACACTCTCTTTCTCTCTCACACACACACACAGTAGAATCTAATGCATTTGTAATCTGAACCCATAAACATTGGATCTTCTGATTTTATGTCAAAAGTAAAAAATAATTTTGTGTTACTTCGTTACTTCAGATGTCGGAGGTTTAATTAAAGGGAAATATCGAATCTTTGTAAACCTTTCCAAAATCCAAATTCACTGATAACCAGGTAATGTGACTGTAAAAATAATGGTTACAATCTAAAAAATGTTGCTCTTAAAAGTTCATTCATTAGTTCTTGAGTCACTAATAATTTCAAATTTAATTGTCGTTATTCGTTTTAGCAAACTTGTCCAGTGTGGGACACATATATATGCATATGGGGACATAAGTTCTCCTGCAGTTAAGATATGAAGGTCAAGATATATGATATTATAGACCAGATTATAGTTTCCAGTTTAAAAGTACCCACTTACTAACAAGCAAACAAGTGACTTAACCAGACTTGACAATGGAAAAACTTAGTGAGTCAAAAAACAAGCAAACCAAATGACCATTAATGGCTCCAAATGTTGTCAAAAATGAAGCTTCTAACACCAACTAACAACAACAAACCACATTCAACTCAATTCCATTTATATAGCCCAAATCACAAATTGCCTCAGAGGGGTTTAATTATTATTATTAGTCTTTAAACTACTAAAACTGTCCAAAATGATGCAATACCATTTAAACAAATGCATGTATTATACGTGGGTGTGTAATGTGTTGTGCAATCAAACTCCTATTCCCATTTCATGGACTTCCAATAATAATGGTTCGCGGAGGAGTTTTAGGGGAAAGGACGGGGATGTAAGCCAGGGAGGAGGAGGTGGAGTGGGGGTTATAAAAACCAAAGCATGGGGAGGAAAGACTGCTGGAAGCAGGTTTGCAGGAGGAGCGCTGAATCTGAAGGCAGAAGAGAGAGAAGAGACGGAGCTCCTGTAACTGAACGGTAGCATCTGCAGCACAGATTCAACCATGCTGTGGTTTCAAGTGCTGGTGAGTGCAATCTACATGGGAGGACACACTGCAGCAGGACAGAGAGGTGAGAAAAGTGTTTTGTTTGTTGGACTCATTATTTTTGGTTTGGGCTGTGCAAGTGGGGAAAAAAAGAGATGAGACATGATTGATCCTTCTTGGGAAATTAGCCAGAGAAGCATCGTTGAATTAAAGTTAGTATTCCCAACTGTTTACATGAATTAATATACATACATGCTGTTTATGGACTGTGAGACAGTTCATAAAAAATCATACAGATTACCATTATTCAGTCCAGTATATTAATGTAGAATTTATGAAAACAGCAAAAGCAAAATGTGTAGAATGGATGAGAAAAGAAATGTTTTCACATCCTTGAATTAGTACACATTTTTGTTGACAAAATGTGTTTAATTTCCATTTTTATCACCAGTATCTCGTAATGTAAATAAGTATGTGACTTGCTGAGGAGTTTTATGTGCAGAGTTTTTCTACAGTCAGCTGCACTTGAACAGAATAAGGAAAAGCAATCACTGTGAGCTTTTCTGTTGTACAAAAGTCTCATTTACCTTTCTATTAGCAGTGAGAGTGATTTATTTCCAGTATCTTTTCTTTCTGCTGTGGAATCCATTCAGTAAACAGAGATGCCGCTAATGAGAAGACCACATTTCCTGCGCTTCATGCTCAGGAGATTTCTGCCCTCGTACGGCTCCTTTGGGGGAAGGGGTAGTGGTTGGAGGGGGTGATGGGGGGGGTCTTTGGGTCAATTAGTACAAGCAGCATGCTGGTTCATGATCTGACCACACCTGAACATCTCAGAGCGTCCAATCCTGTTTCGAAATAAGCTTCAGAACAGGTATTGAACACTCCTTTTTCATCCTAAAAGAAGTCAAAAAGTAGAAGCGGCTAATCAATAATCAATATTACCAAGGTGACAGCGTAAAAGAGCTTACCCATACAGAGAATTATCATCCAATTTGGAGCTTTATATCCATATATCAGCTGCAACTTTACGATTTTCATTCACTCTCACTGCTCACATAGTGTCATTTTTAGCCACAGCAGGCAGCTGTTTTCAGTGAAAAAGCTCTAAAAGCTCATTGTAAACTACCTGCTCAGCACCAAACACCGACACAGAAAGCAACTAGCTGGTTACACAGTGGAGCATTTAGCAGCTAGAGACCCAGATATTTCCCTCCCTGATATGTCAATGTTGTGTTCACAACTTGTTTCTACTGTCTCCAAATGGCCAAAAAAATATTGAGGGTTTAAAGTTACTTGTTGCATTTTTGTGTTTGATTTAGGTTCACACCATAGACAGTATATGGAATGTATCTGTAATGTCAAACATAGGTTTCTCAACAGCCTTATGTGAAAGCTCAGTCAAAGCGGCCACGCTGTTAATTACGCATAACTTTAAGCATTAATATAATTTGAATGGGTGAGTTAAATAGAAATTCAGACTCAGTACAGTTGTTATGAATGGAGAATTAGTTATAGAGACCAAAACAGTTTTTTGTACCAGGCTGCAAACATGTTTATTTCTGCTGTGAAGTTGGACATTTTAACATGGGGGCTTATGGAGATTGACTTGTTCTGTAGCCAGCCTCAAGCACTGTAGAAACACAGAGTCGCCCAGAGAGTTTAGATCTGTAGGCTTTAAAAATGTATCTTCCAGAAAATCTCGTATCGCTCCATATCTGGAAAATCAATTTTGCAGCTGAAATGAAAACATCTCTGACTCCAGTGAATGCGTGGGTAGTGGATACAAATGAAGCCTGCGGTGGCTCAGGAACGTCAGGTATGGACTTTGGTATTTGACAGGCAGTGGATCATGTTGTACAGGACGCCCTCCCCACAAACCCCTCACGTTGCAGATTTGCTCCACAGTAAGCCTCTGGTCCCAGATGTTCAGCCAACAGGAAGACTGATAAGCTCAGTCAAAAGAAATGGAACAAAACTTTAGATCAGTTTGTTTCAGCTTCGTTTGATCTAAAATGGTTGATGTGTTTACTTACAGGTGTGCCTCTGTATATTACACACACAAACACAGTGTATGCACACTTCACACATCAGTGCCTCTGTCTCTTGTAGGTTGTGTTTCTGGTCTGCTATTGATGGTGGTTGTTATTTGGAGCAGGTCACGTTCTTCTTATAGACCTCTTTATTTGACAAACAAAGAATTTTTAAATTTTTTATTTTACTTATTAAAATTTTAAACTACTCCATTGTGTGACATTAAAGTGATGTACACATTAATGCATCAATAATTATAATCCAGTAGGTATATATTATATTAAAATATGTCTGCACAATGAGAACTTTCACTTTATTTAAGGTATTTTGATGCAGATTTTTTACTTTATACTTAAGTACATTTTGTATGTATTTCTATACTGTGGTATTTTTACTTTTACTTTAGTAAAAGATCTAAATATTTCTTTCAGCACTGGTTAATGATAACATTATTCCACTTCAACGAGAAAAGCCAACATGGCTAAAGTATTGGTTTTGTTAGTAAGAGTTCCCGAAATCAGTGTCAAAGAAAAATAAAAGTATGACTTTATTTATTCAACATACAAACTGTCTCACGGTTCACAGCTAAAACATGGTGTCTACATGGACTGGTTCAAAAGTAAATCTGATGGTTATAACACTGGCAGTTGTGTTATGTAGCTCTTGAAATGTTTTTTTCTTTTTAGATGGAGAAATTATCAGTCAGATCAAAATGACGAACCTCGCGCTGGCTGAGATTAAAGAGCTTCTGAAACAACAGGTACAATATGCATGCAACATGTATACAGAAAGAAGTTAATATGCGTCAGTTCATAGGATGTTTATAGGATCATGTGTAATTGATGAATTAACGATTATTCAGTCTTTAGAAAAAAAGCTTTTTGTAGCTAAATGTCTGTTAAATTAATTGAACTCATCTGTCAGCAGCCATTTTATCAGTGAGCAGGTGTCCATTTAATAAAACTAGACGACTGATTAGACTCAGTTTGATGGGGTTGAAACAAACAAACTTTTGATTGGCTGTATTTTCCAGATAAAAGAGATAGTATTCCTGAAGAACACAGTGATGGAGTGTGAAGCCTGTGGTGAGTTGACCAATTGAACAGAAACCCTGATCAGAGTTAAATGTTTACGTTGTTTTACTGCCTTTCAAGACCTGCATAGGACCCTGTATATTAGATTAACATGGAGAAACAATGTGTGTTAATGGGAGTTTCATATTATCATATAAAGCTAATATACTACACAATGAAGACATGAAACCAGGATATTTTACCTCTCTTCTCTCTTCTCAGGGATGGGAGGAATGCAGCCTCGTCCTTCCTGTGTGCCCAACCCCTGCTACCCAGGAGTGAAATGTACGGAGACACCTCAGGGTATAAAGTGTGGACGCTGCCCTGAAGGAATGGAGGGCAACGGCACCCACTGCACTGATGTGGACGAGGTACGCAGAGACAGGTTCATACAATAGGTCGATATGATATTGTCACCGGTCTCAGGTAATGGTGGTTTTAGGTTTACACCAGCTAATTATATAACCCGAATGTCTCCGGTTGCCAATCAAAGCTATTAAATCAAAGAACCCTACCTGAAACCCAGTGAACTTTCTTCTGCAGCTCCACTCCTTGTGTGTTTGGCTGCCAATCTTCTTTTCTCAACAACTGTGCACTGAGCTTACCGTTAGTTTCAATTTATTTAGGTTAACAAATAAACAGAAACTAAACACTCAGATAAAGTCATTAATCAAAGAAACTCTCAGCAGCAAGCCACTTCCCTCTTCTCCCAGACCAACTCATATGTTATGACATGATGATTGAAACTCGACCTAAGAGTGCGAAAAGCTACAGAGCTAAATGTTGATTCCTAGTGGGTTCAACAGTACAATGCTGTGCCTCATACACTTGCCATTTCGAGCAAGTACAGTGTTTATTGTTAGTACCCGAAATAGTTGAGTGTGGAGCTCTGGACACTTCTTGCCCTTACATAATGTGACCTTACATAATCACAAGCATAACTTTCTTTGTTTCTACAGTGTACTGTCATTCCGTGTCACATGGGTGTGCGCTGCATAAACACATCCCCGGGTTTTCGTTGTGGGTCTTGTCCTGCTGGATACACTGGCCCCCAGGTCCAGGGTGTCGGACTCGCCTATGCCACTGCCAACAAACAGGTCAGTGTCAGTGAACACACTCCGATCAGAAAACAAAGTGAGGAGATGTGATCAAATATTTTCAAGTTCATTCATTAGCTTTTTCTGAAGTTTTTGACCCACTACCTTAAACAACTTTACTAAAGCTAGAAAGTGGACCATGAGTTGAGTATATTTCATCATAAGATAATAAATTAGTGTTGTTACTTACTGTAGTATTAGTGTCCATTATGAGTATTGTATCACACATTAAGATAACATTGATATAATGATATTGTTAATGCTAAGATAATTAAGAAACCAGGATTTAGTCACCTACAGTAACTGTTAAATAATGTAATATATAATTAAAAAAGTTCCACGATGCTGAATTAATGAAAACATTCAACATATCTTCTTCCTGTTTTGAGATTGTTGAGGGAGAACAAAGATTCCCCTCTGCACTTGAACATGCCTGTCTTTGCTTTTCACCACCTCCTTTCTACACTCATCAGAAACACCTCCTTACTCTCTTCTGTACATACAGCATGTCACGCAGCGTATACTGGACTTTTTCAGCACCACCTTATTCTTCAATACACAACTGTCTTCACTCAGCTGCACTTCATTTTTTTTCATTCACATCTTATGATGTGGAAGCTCACTGAAGTTATTGGATGTTTTTTGTCCTGTGAAGGTGTGCAGAGATATCAATGAGTGTGAAGGCCCTAACGATGGAGGCTGTGTGGAAAACTCTGTCTGTATGAACACACCTGTGAGTATACATACTAAATAAATTACTGTTCCTAGTATAGTACTCTATGGCCATACCCCATAATGACTTTGGCATGCTTTTAGAGAGTTTTAGAGTTTTCCAGGATTATACCAGGTATCATGTTCCTGAAGTACTATCTGAGGGAAGAGACCATTTCAGGTATTTGGTGCTTGCCAAATTTCTCGACAGAAGAATGTTGAAAACTCACCAGAGGGAAGAAGAGTGAACTCTCAGGAAAGAGGCAGATGTAAAGTAACAAAAGCACAACTTAAAATGAGTCTCTGTAACTAAAAGAAGAATTAACATATTTCAATACACTCAGGTTATGTTAGTACTTAGGTTAGTACTGTGCAGTAACAGTGATATTGAAGGTTAATTTCATGTCACACTGTGCGATGGGTACAATAAAGTTATGGTCATAATCTGTGTCATGCTGTGTGCCATCATTTATGATTTGGGTGATTTTATTATTTGAAAAGGCAGCAAACAAAAACAAAGGACTGCGTTGCTCTGCAACGTCTATGATATACTACCAGGAAATATGGGTCAGTACAACCCGTGTAAAATCCAAAATAGTGTGTAGTTTCTCCCTCCAGCTCTTTACTTAATACAGTCTTTTGAAGTTTTAGGAACACATACGGATTCCTGCCATTATTAGTAATATGATTGGTGTGCTTCCTCTGTGTGTCATCAGGGCTCATTCAGGTGTGGTCCCTGTAAGCCGGGCTACATTGGGGATCAGCGACGTGGCTGTAAACCGGAGAGAGCCTGTGGGAATGGCCAACCCAACCCATGCCACGCCAGTGCTGAGTGCATTGTCCATCGTGAGGGTACAATCGAGTGTCAGGTGAATACATTAAACTTTTCATGATTCTCAGTGGAGAAGAAGTGAAAGAATTCAATGTTTTATGATTTTAAAGTGTGAAGATCTTCTTTACTATCCATTTATTTAAGTCGGAATGCACTAGTTCATATAGAAGTCACAGAGTTTGTACGAAGCTGTAAATATTTTTGACTCAGAAATATGTAACTTTAAATACTACTGAATACTACTACTGCCAAATATTGTAAAACCATTGTCTGTTTAAACACTTAAGGTAATATGATACTGTATGCAGTACACACAGAGCCAATGAAAACAGACTGCACAGTACATAAAATGTTATTCATCCTCACAGTGTGGAGTCGGCTGGGCTGGCAACGGCTACCTCTGCGGGCCCGACATCGACATCGATGGTTTCCCTGATGAGAAACTGGACTGTCCCGAGAGGAACTGCAACAAGGTGCGTCTCTTTTATATCAATGTTTGTGGTCTGAATTGGTCATTTTGACCATCAGGCACAACAAAATTCTGAAAAACAAAAATGTTTTTAAGTTAAAGCATGTTCTCTACAGTAAGGCAGACTGTTCCATAACTCTGCATATCTGAGCATAGCTTTTCTTTTCAGGATAATTGTCTCACTGTGCCCAACTCTGGTCAAGAAGATGCTGACCGTGATGGAACTGGAGATGCCTGTGATGAGGATGCAGATGGGGATGGGATCCTAAACACACAGGTTCATCAATAAAAATCATCGATGAGAGGCCTGTGTACATCTATGTTTTTCATGTCACTGTGCTTGAAGAGTAAAGACTAAAGCTTCTTCTTTACAGGATAACTGTGTGTTGGTGCCTAATGTGGACCAGAGGAACATTGATGAGGACGACTTTGGCGATGCCTGTGACAACTGCCGCGCCATCAAAAACAATGACCAAAAAGACACAGATGTGGACAAATTTGGCGATGAGTGCGATGAAGACATTGATGGGGATGGTTAGTATTTTACATTTTTACACATTTTGACTTCAGTATGGATTTGATTCATTAAGTAGCGATGTTTTGAGTTATAAACAGGAGTTGACAGCTAATCAATTTGGATCAAAGTGGATTAAAAGCTTAGAGTTGCAAATTTTATTTAATTGTACCAATATTTGCAAATACTAATAGGCCTACAACATCAACAGTGTTTTTTTAAAGACAGGAATAGGGAGGTACTATAACTTGTACATTCACTGATGCCTATTTGAATCTCAGGAATCCTTAATCACCTGGATAACTGTGCAAGGGTTCCCAACGCTGACCAGAAAGATCGTGACGGAGACAAAGTCGGAGACGCCTGCGACAGCTGTCCTTACATTCCGAACCCTGACCAGGTTAGAAAACTCTTTTTCTTCAAACTACTCTACAACACCTGCTGTATGTTTGTTCTACAAGCAAAAACATCACTTATAAATCAAGAAAGCATGTATCATATACCAATATTCCTGATTTCATACAGAACAATCTAAGTCAAAGCTGGAAAAAGGGTATTATTATAAAGTTAAAGTCAAAAGCTCCAAATCAAAGAATTTCACATGATTGAAAAAAAGTTTTCATCACCTTGACCAATGACATCTGCACAAAAAGGTTAAAAAACAACTTCACAGCAGCAGAAATCATGTTGCAGCTGTACTCCAGGATGTGTCACAAGGACGTTATTCAGTTTTTTAATAGATAACAATAACAAATTTCACCTTTCTCAGATGGATGTGGACAACGACTTGATTGGTGACCCCTGTGACACCAACAAGGACAGGTATTGTGTGGCCCCATCAATCACATCATATGTATTTATTCTTAATGATCTGTGTAATTTGTGTACCGGAGACCAAAATGAGCAATAGAAGTAACAGTCTCTCTCGTCCAGTGACGGAGATGGTCACCAAGACTCCCGGGACAACTGTCCAGCCGTTATCAACAGCTCCCAGCTGGACACTGACAAGGACGGCAAGGGAGACGAGTGTGATGACGACGACGATAATGACGGCATCCCAGACCTGCTGCCACCTGGTCCTGATAACTGCCGTCTGATCCCCAACCCTCTGCAGGAGGACTCTAATGGTGAGTAATGACCCTGACTTACTGCAGAAGAAATTATTTATTAATTAATTAAAGAAAAAGTTTTGTTCTTAGGACAGTCTGCGGCTCTTTATCTTTTCAGGTGATGGTGTGGGTAATGTATGCGAGAAGGATTTTGACAACGACACTATCATCGACACCATTGACGTTTGTCCAGAAAACGCTGAGGTCACCCTCACCGACTTCAGGGAGTACCAGACCGTCGTTTTAGATCCAGAGGGAGATGCACAGATCGACCCTAACTGGGTGGTTCTGAACCAGGTTGGATTAGGTCTAAAAGTACTCAATCTTCTTACTGTGAATACATTGTTCTCAAATCCACTCTTTTGTTTGTCCAGGGAAGAGAGATTGTCCAGACGATGAACAGTGATCCTGGTTTGGCTGTTGGTAAGAGTAGTCACCAAACCTCTGTGAGATAAGTGCTGGATCAAAAAAAAAAATAAAAAATCAATCAATATGAACCCAAAGAGCACTTGTACACTGGAAGAACAATTCTTGTTAATTTTATTAGCAATGTTTCCACCAACCCTTATTTATGCAGTGTTTCCAAAATTGACCACCCTGGAAACAAGGGGACACAGCTAGCCCAATTTTATGTCTACTAGCTCCTTTAAAGCTAAAAATGAACATGTTTTGTAGTTGTTTCCCCGTGTTTTCCATTTTTATGCTAAGGCTAAGACACACCTGTGTCTCCACCAGGTTACACTGCCTTCAGCGGTGTCGATTTTGAAGGGACATTTCATGTAAACACGGTAACGGACGACGACTACGCAGGATTTATCTTCGGGTACCAGGACAGCTCCAGTTTCTACGTGGTGATGTGGAAGCAAGTGGAACAGATCTACTGGCAGGCAAACCCGTTCAGAGCCGTGGCAGAACCAGGCATCCAACTGAAGGTAGTCTACCGTTCTTGACAAACAGGAAACTCAAAACAGAGGACTCGAATGCAGAGTACTGGACGAAGCAGATGATTTTATTTCCTTCATGCCGGGCAACACCGGGAAACAAAAAGCGCCTCCAAAAAATGAGGGAAGAACAAAAAGCACCTCCAAAAACTGAGGGAAGAACAAAAAGCGCCTCACGACGAGGGAAGATCAAAATTAGGCACTAACTAAACTAGAACTAACGATAAGGCAAAGGCCAACAAAAAATCACTCATACGAGGAACTGTAAGAAAACAACAATAACTAGACTACGAGATAAATACAGACTTGACTGTGAGGAGAGGGCTGGTGATCAGGACAACAGACTTGACACACTGACAAAGGGAGACGCAGACTTTAAACACACATGGAGGGAAATGGGGAACAGGTGGACACAATCAGGAATCAGGGAAGACAATCAGACTGGTGACACACGAGGAAGGGCAAGTGACATGAAACGAGGAGAGTTAATTTCCAAAATAAAACAGGAAGTCACAAAACAAACATGGAGACAGGACAAAAACTCAACTTGACATACCGGTGTGACAGTTCTAGCATGGAGGAAGCAATATTTAGATCTATTCAGATTTTAGATTGTTTGCTGGTTTTTGTGTCCTCCTGAGGAGAGAGAAGTAATGGTTTAGTACCAATACCATTATCTGACCATTTATAAAGAGTGGATATATAATTTATTAATGTTTTATTAATCAGTTCTAACCCATTAAGAAGAACAACTTTTGGGTTACCAAAAAAATTGTTTGACCACTGACCTTCTGGAAAGGTTAGTCACTGACTGTCCTTTATAAATGTTAATAAACCATTAAAAAAGGGTGCTCAAAACAATGCATCAAGTCTGCAGTTATAAATGTTAATAGACATTGTGGTTGAGAATCCAGAGGGTTTAAAAAAGGATGATGGAGGTTTTTTCACAACCTGGTAACCCCATAGTAGTTCTTTGCTTACAACTGATCTAAAATCATTAGTCAGTTATTCATTTGGCATTAATTAAGCCATTAACGGCTTATAAATGGTGCCTTATCAGAAAAGTGCTGAAGATTAGTATTTCTCTGAGACAAAGCTTATCCAGAGGAAGACATAATCCTTGTCTTTGGGTTAAACTTCAGCGCAGGTGTGTCTAAACTTTATATTTAGTTCTTCTGAAGCATTACAATCATTTTAAAGCAAAAACATGAAAAAGACTCAGACATCTTGTCATTTGTGGTTTTAACAAGGCTGTCAAGTCAAACACGGGTCCGGGTGAAAACCTGAGGAACGCCTTGTGGCACACCGGCGACACGAGTGATCAGGTCAAGCTCCTGTGGAAGGATGCTCGCAATGTTGGCTGGAAGGACAAGACTTCTTACCGCTGGTTCCTCCAACACCGACCTGCTGACGGCTACATCAGGTACGGACCATGTGTCATCTCTATAAACTATTCAGTTTGGTTCTTGACATGTTAAGCCAGGGACTGACCATTGTTCAGTGGGACTGTTATTCCGAAACCTCAAACACTTTATAAATCATTGAAGGGCTTGGCGCCGACCTTCTTTTAGACATGCTACAGAGTTATGTTGTATTGTTGTAGTTTTTATGTTTGATGATTTGATTTTTAATTTTTATGCAGCTGTTCTTAAACTCTATTTAACTTTTAATGTGGACTTCCTGCTGGTTTATATTTATTATAACATTTTATAATTGTATGGCCTAATCTTATATAATCAATGTTAAATGAAAGAGGTTGGGGAAGCCCACTTAACTAACAACCCATTTTATTATTATTATTATTATTATTATTGCGGTTTTGGAATAATGGGCCATTGGATCAGGGGAATGGCATGGCACAGTTAAGCTTAGCACAAGCACAAGTTTGGAAGGTGGGAGCTGCTAATCTACCAAGAAAGGACACCTTCCTGGTGTTTCTAAATAGTTTACCAAAAAAACCTGAAAGTGATGTTACCTGCTCTCCGTTGGTGTGCAGAGTTCGTTTCTATGAGGGTCCTCAGATGGTGGCAGACACAGGCGTCATCATCGATGCCACAATGAGGGGAGGTCGACTAGGAGTCTTCTGTTTCTCCCAGGAGAACATCATCTGGGCCAACCTGCGTTATCGCTGCAACGGTGAGTCAAGTCTATGATCCTGTAGCTAGAAAAGCTTGTAATATTACTGCAGCCATGAAAGCCAAAATTAATTTTCCTGCTCCTCGCTGAGTATTCTTCCTTTGGCTGCTCAAACTTTAAACTAAACAGCGATTACACTTCCTGTTGTTCCTCTCTACAGACACACTTCCTGAGGACTTTGACACCTACAGAGCCCAGCAGGTCCAGCTGGCAGTCTGATGACAACAAATGAGCCCAGGGAATTCTGGGAACACTTTTCAACGCACAACTGGGATCAGAAATAACATTTATAAAAAACAAACAAATCTATCACACATTTCAAATCTGCCCAGTTTGAACAAAAAACTGATCGACTACACTTTAAACTGACGAGAAGAGCAAACAGCAGCAGCAAAACATCTTATATAATAACACTATTAATAAAATAACATGAATTTTTTGGATTGTTTAGCTGTTATCAAACAGAAATCTGTCCTGAATAATTTTGCTATATTGTTCACTGTATAGTTACATTTAAATGTATAGTTTTGAGAGAAGAGCTATTGCAAAGATTTCACTGTCATGAATGAATAAACGTGGATTTTGAAGAAGTGTTTTTATAAATTAAATGCATTAATGGTGAAATCATAGAATAGCTACACTGCAAAAAAAAAAAAAGGTCAAACATTTGATTTTAAGTAACAGACGTTGACTTTTTTCAAACTCAACAGCTTTTAGTGGAAATCAACATTCTGAACATTTCACAAGCATGCACATATCCAAAATAATCTTTTAAATTTTGCATTTGGAAATACAGGTTACAAAATAGAAACGATAGCAAAGACAATATACAACAGGATTGAAACACCATGCATGTCCACAGCAACACGCTGTGATGTTGTAAAATGACATCAGTTTTTTTTGTTGTTTTTTTTTTCAAAAATCAAGACTATGTGCAGAGAAAAATCTTCGTCTTCCACATTCAATTTAATTGACATTTTTCTTTCATCTTATAAACAAATGGTCACATAAGGAGAATCACATGGCAACAAATAAATAGCTACAGATTTTTTTACTACGACTTACAGGACAACAGTGATATAATGCTATTCTCACTATAAGCTTTAAGTGGAACTTAAACTGTTTTTTCCAGAGAACTGTAGAGTCATTTAGAAAACCCTGTGTTATTAAAGGGAGATTTTATTCAGACCTAAAAAGACTCTGGGAAGAAGCAGTAAAGACCGAGCAGCAACTCTTTCCTTTCATACTGGGACACCTTTAAACACAGGACTCCTGTTTCCTGTTTGAGCTTCACTCGTCTGCTAACCCAGTTTGAGACAAGATTTAGCTTCATTGCTTTTTAACACAAATGTACCAACAAGTAATGTGAGACTAAAGCAGATGAGTCAAAGCTACATAGTTTACAAGACGTAGTAATATAGTACTATACGTTGGTAGGTGATTTGTTCACCTTGTCTGTTTGGAGTTTGCTTTTTATTTCAGTGTTTAGCCTCAGACTCAGCAAATTCTTGAAATTAGTGTCTCAAAATGCAAATTCATGCTCGGCACGTTAGAAGTAAATGTTTTTCCACCAAGAGAGGATTGAGTAAAGATGTGTAACCTCAACTGTGTCAAATAAAGTTGATTTTTTTTTACTCTAATGATCAGATTTTTGTTTATTCCCTCACTTCAATCAACGGTGTACTAGCTGCCGAACTTGAGCGCCAGTCTTTACCAGCGTTAGCTTTGTTTGCAAATCTGTGACAACTGAAGCCGTTGAATACCTTTGTCACATACGCTGTTACGCTATTGATTTCTAACTTGGAGAAAGCACGAGTGTGAACTGCTCTTTTTCCAATACAACATGCAGCATTTCGTCCGCAGGAAGATGTTTTCAGCAGCAGGAAAGAGGCATGTTTTAATTTTTTTAACCTGCATTTTAGAGTTCCAGCTAACTTCATGAAGTGTGACTGTGTTGCAGCACTGTACAGTACTCTGGTGGTGGCAGTACATGCAGTCAAATTCAAGATGCAGACTGCTACACTTGAGTATTAATGAGGTTGCAACTAACTACTAAGGCTAATCTAATGTCACTGTAAGAACCGTGACTCGATCAAACTGCGAGTGCGATTTTGGGAGTTGGGGGAGTAAAATGACCAACAAAGAGATACATTCTGAGTGCCGTTCCTTTTCAACACGAGAGCACAAGCTGCACTGGAGTAAGCCCTTTCTAGTTTTGCATCCCCTAAAATCTTCACTGATAAAAAACAAGACAAGCCAAAATATAGTTTACAAAGGAAAATAGAGGATTCATCTTTTCTTTGACATGAAAATATCTCCGGAGTTTACATCTGGAGTGAAACAGTCAGCATTCACATCGGGCAGAACAGTCCCTGTTTAAAAGCCAGGAAGTCACAAATAAAGTGCGAAGCAACTAGTGGACTAAACATTGCACAAAAAACAGAAAGAAAACAAATCAAACAAAAAACAGAATTACACTTTACCCAGTCCAAAACCTGACATGATAGGCAACTACAACGTAAAACAATCACATCTGATGTCATATCTAGATCAAACTCCTGTACATAACATGGGATAGGAATCAGCTCAATGTGTCTATCATGTCATGCAGTTGACTGTGTAATGCAGAAGCTTCAGAAGATTCAAGTCCACATATGCAAACGCTCAGTGCCAATCTGCAACTTTTGCAAGGCAGAACCTGCTTCCATTTTCTCAAGAAAGCCAAAACGTTGTGCTGATGGAGACGAGGGGCCGGATTGACTGTGGGTTTCTATACGTATGAGAATCAACTGCTTGCACTCGTACCTGGTGAGATGCTACAGTAGGAAGAGAGAGAAAGGGAGAGAGTGGAACAAGCAACAGTCCAATTCCTCAAAGGAGAAAAGGGTGACGACTGTAGAGCAGAGAGAAAAAGAGAGAGAGAGGGGAGTCTGGTCCGACTGTGATGGGACCAAAAGCTCCAATCGTCGGGTCATTTGGCAAAAAACTAGGACACTGCCACAGAAAATACATTCCCTTATCATTCGTGAAGTAGCATTATACAGAGATGGAGGTAACAGAGTCACTTAACAGGAAACTGAGTTAACTGTTGCACAGGAGAAACCCATACATGCATCCCTTTAGACTTTATGATAGCGTTATGTTACACAAATCAAACCTGCAGAGCTATAGAAGGCCTTCATTTAGAGGTTTTGACCGTCAGTTTAGTCATGCATTTTGTTTCAGCTATAGCGTATTATGTACAAGGTCAGTGTGAAGGACTAGTATTCAGCAGGATGACAGAAAGGAAGTGACAGGAAAGCTCAAAATCACTGGATTAACAACAGTGATGTTTGGCTCAAACACAATGCTTATTTTTAAGGAATAAATATACGTTTGTTTCAGTGACTTAAAGGAAAAATCCAGCTGTCTAGCTGTTCTAGGACTTTTTTTTTTTTTTTTTTTACAGTGGTTTATTTTTCACCCTCCTGTAGATTACTGGCCCAGTGACAATCCAGATATTTCAAGCAAGTAGAGTAACATGTTTCATTGATCTAAAACATCAACAGTAAGTCAGGTTTGGCGTTAGAGAAGTTAGAGAAAGGCTTTCAGTCATACAGGAAGAGATGTGAGAGGAATTGTGGGAAAACTTGGGAAAGTTAGAGGACAGGTTCAAAGAAAGAAAAAGTTTCAAAGTAAATCTGGATTCATGCTTCTCGGTTGAGATGTTCTGCTGATGTAGAAATACTTTCGCTGTTCAGCGTACGATTTCACTCGTTGATTGTCATAGCACCACTTCAACACTCGATGGATGTCCTGCACCCATTATATACTCAAACTAGCAGTTTTCCTTTCGTTGTCTACTACAGAGTGACAACGTGAAGCTTCTTAAATCATAAATTTGTCTGTTTTTTGGGACTTTTGGGGGCTCCGTGTTACACAGCTATGATGACTGTAAATGTTAGATTGCAATATAAATTTGTCTAGAGCTTTTCTTCAAATTGCTCAAAGCTGTCTTCACCATCAATCATCTCTACCAGCATTAGTAATGTATAGTAGGTCTGGTGTGTAGTTTTTGTTTTTATTTGGCCTCCATCAGAACAACTTTTTCAGAAGAATAAATCCAGCTTAACTCCTGTTAAACAATAAAACGTCAGAGGTGGATTTTTCCTTTAAGGGTCATTTTGTGTCTCATTTGCATAGGAATCACAGATCTGTTGAAGACAAACAAAAACCTTTGATGGAGGATTACAGCAGACAAACACTTCAACTGAAACAACAACTGTAGAGGTGTGCAGTAAACCAAACGTGATTCCTTTTCTGGAGCGGGTGGTGGGTTGGAAAATCTTCCCAACAGCGCTTTAGGTGAATAAATGATTAGCACGTCTGTACATGAACATTACAATATATCAAACATGATCCCACAGACCTACACACACACCTCTCAGGGAAACTCTGACAAAAGGCCAACGCAGATTGAAAATCTCTAAAATTTGACAATTTGTTCTGCCCGTTTTGACTGAAGAGATTGTGTCGTGGGTGTAGTTGGAGATGATATCAATATATACATTATTAGATGAAACTTGTGTAAACGTTTTTCAGTTTGAAGAGGTGGTGTAAACTATTTTAGACTCCACTACATCCCTGATTGTTTGTGATCATTTTTGTTGTTTGTAATACTGAATGGAGCAGGGCCGATCTCACATGGTGCTGTTGGAACATTGCATACAATACTAAATATATAAATACACTCTTATTCTTTCTTAAACCTTTACACACTTCATACAGTTTACTAAATGGAGTAAACAGACCTTCTATGATAAAAATATCCATATATTCATAAACTACAGGCTTCGATACTGTCAAATATCCAACAATGGACTATTAAAATCTCCATACTTTGCATGATACTTCTTTGCTGATTCTTATTGATGACCCGATGGCAAAGGTCATTAGCGTTTTTGTTAGAGCTTCCCTGGCAAGGAGCAAAAAGCCTCCCCATAATTGCACTCCTTCTCAAAGACCTCAAACCCATCCTGTGATTTTTTTTTTTTTTGTCGTTTCGTTTTTAGCCCCACTTTAAAAAACATCAACAATTTGGCTATAAACTGTACTGATACAAAATACAGTACATTGATTTGTCAAACCTTACACAACATAACCACAAATATCACTGACCAAAAGTTAAGTTCTCTCAAATACAAGAAAATGTTACAATAAGTTACGAAAATACGTTGTCACATTAGACACTTAAGTAGAACAGTAGAATACTCATGTAAGGCAAAATCAGGTGATTTCACAGTGACGACTTAAAAAGATTTTTAAGATTTTAGTGTTTAAAAACAGACAGCTTCCTTCACTGAGAAGAAGTTCAGTCTGGATATATATATATATATATATATATATATATATATATATATATATATATATATATATATATATATATATATATATATATATATATATATATATATATATATATATATATATATATAGGCTTCTCACTGGCAGAAAGTTAATTTGGACGCGTGTTTTTCTTGCTTTCTAGTTTAATAGAAATACCTGATGATTTTCGCAGAAAAAGTTAATTCATGTGGCGTAAAACCAACCCATTTCTGGAGCACGCAGAGTTTTCTGGAGCTGTGCTAAAAACTAAGAGATTTTAATTTGACCGTTGGGCTACAGCATGGCAACGTCTACCACGTCCTACATCAGAGAATGGCACATCGAACACCAAAGAGCAACTATGGGGAGGTTTTGCACTCCTTCATTAACGAAGTAGCTTAACAAACACATATAAATATGTTAGTAATTAATAAATAGACACAAATTACGTCAGTGCAATTTTACACTATGCCTACAGAGAGCATTTTGGCATCAAATTTAAATTATGAAATGGAATATAAAATCTTTAACTAAATAAATAAATAGAACATATAAATACATAAAGCATCAAAACATACAGTACATGATGAAAATAAAATTTGGTTGTCAAAAATAAAGCTTTGAGTGTGAAATAGAAAGCCGTTACGGCATAATGGGAAAACCGATTCATTTGATTGCAGGGTACAAGCAAACCGGCTGTGGTTTACATTTCTTTTCTTTTTTTTAACACAGCCGTTTTTAACAGGTACGGTTTAGCCCAATGTCCTAGCAGCTTCCTGCTACGAGCAAATATCAACAAAAAAATATTAAAGTGGATATGAAAAAAAAAAAAGAAGTCAAATGTGCATTTTTTGGGAATATATGTGGCATGTAATGGTACACTGTAAACACAGCAGGCTAGCGAAAGCGCTGAGCGACCAATTTCATTCAAAACGACAGCGAGGCCATTCCCCGGCAAGCCACTGGATGTCTTTTTCCTCTGTTGTCTTTTGGTGGCGCATCGTTTCAAAGGTCTTCACGGAGTCGAGGGCGAGGTCGGACAGCTGGACGGCCATGCAACGAGGGAGAGGGTTCATCCTGCCCTTTGTTTCTCTCCATTCACAAGTTAGTGTGTTTTTTTTCTTCTTGTTCTCGGCCATAGTCAGCTTCTTGAGTTACAGCCTGTCCATCCTGAACGCGTCCTCGGTGGCGGGGTCTGCCAGCACCATGTCGGGGTCATTGAGCATGTGCAGTCCGTCCAGGGTGAGCGGGTCGATCTTCAGCTCGTCCAGAGGAAACTGAGAGTCTGCGTCGAAGCTGACATCACCAACACCCGCCAGAGAGTTGGTCAGCTCTTTGGAGAGGCTCGGCGGAGACTCCCCTGTGACTGAGATACGCGACATCAGAGAAAGAAGTGGGTACTGACATGTGAGAGAGCGAGACGGGGGAAGGTTCACCGAGTATTGTGAAGGTTTTTATCTACTAAGCTGACAATCATAGAAGTTGTAAAAACTGGGTAACCAGATTACCTAAACCACTTGAGAGGTAAAACCGTGATGTGACCAATGAGCCCCATTTGTACAGGAAAACCATGAGTGTGCACTCTATAGTCCAGCAGGTCAGATTTCAACCTGAAGTTGGTCTGTATCCTGTGATGGTGTTTTAAAACAAAAAGTTTGAACTGTTTTTTGTTTTTTTTACTGTTTGCCTCAATTTTCTCTTCCAAACAGACCAACCCGGAGATTTGTTTTCAACCCATGTGATCGTGTTTGTTGCCTCACTGGGCATATTTTTAGCTATGGCCCTGCATGCCAAATTGGAACAACCGCTATATTACAGTTATTCATCCTGAAGTTAAATATGAATAAATACCTACACATTTCTGTGTAACTGCAGCGACTCTTATAATTTGTCTCACTGAACATAAAACCAACAAGAGAAAACTACAGTTTTTTTTGCTTAAAGAAGGGGAAAGTAGTCCAACATTAATGTTATATTAATGGGAACAATGTGTACGTGCCGTTAAAGCCAAGAAATAAATGTAAATAATAAGAGGTAGAAGCGTATTTGAGGGATTTGTGGTGTCGCTACCTGTTAGGATGATGTTGGGGATGTTGCCGTGGTTACTGTAGCCAAGTTGCTGCGAGTCCTGTAGGCTGCTCCCGGTGAGGCCCATCATGGCTGCCTGCGTGTAGTTGAGGGTGGAGCACTGGTTGTAAAGGCTGGTGGAGCTGATGGGGTTCTCAATCATGTTGAACTGCTCCAGCTAAAAAAGAAAAAAAGAAAAAGGGTATACAAAAGTCAGCAAGTATGAGAGGAAAACATTTCTGTCATTGCTGCCTATTGTTTGTGCTTTACCTGGTGAGAGAGGGCATTGGTCTGCCTCAGTGCCAACTGCTGATCATAGAAGGAGTCGCCGAATATACTGCCAACCACGGGAATGTGCTGGAGGAAAGACAAGCAAGCCGTAAAATTCTGGTCAAATGTCGAGGAAGCAGCTGCAGTTAAAACACAAAAACAAAGTTAGCCAGAAGGCAAGTTACCCGGGCCCGCAAGCAGACATTTCAGCGATGGGAAAACAGAGAACACAAGCAAAACACAAAGTCACACAGCTGTCGGACTGAGCAGTGACCAAAGCAAATGGTTTTCATGACGAGGGCTGTGGCAGTTCATAGACAAAAAGAGGAGACTAATGAAACATTAAAAAAAATTAAATAATGTTTGTTAATTTAACACACGCACGCACGCACGCACGCACGCACGCACACAGCTGTTAATTTCTGACAAACTTTGACATGAAATGGACGTATGGACACGATGTCGTTGTGTGCCCCGTCCCTGTGGACAGAACACACAGCAGTGCAGTGATGTGTCGACCGCGGCAGCCCTGTTCACTTTGACACAAACACAAACCAACTCATTAAAAAAGGGAAATTCTGTTATCTGTCAGCCTGTTGTGACTGATGAACAGTCTCCTTTAGCTTTTAGCATAAGCATTAGCTTCACACGTTTTTGAGTAACTAGCAGTAGCTGTGTTGGATCTACTCTGCAGATCGCTGCGGCAGTGACAACACTTTGCGTGTTTACTTTCAGTGGGATTTCTTTCTGAAGTTGTAGGAGCTCAAACCTGAATCTCTATGAGTGGCATCCTGAAAAGTATGAGAACACTGTGCAGGTTGACAAATACTGGAATTCCCCTTGAAAGATTTCTTGCAATAAGAAAAGCACAGACACTGTGTGACTGGCATTTCTTCAGTGGTGGAGTCAAACCATTTCTAACAGCCTTTTAGTCGCTGATGCACCAGAGGTTACTTGTTCACAGTATTTAGATGAGTTGTTTATACTAGTCCTTATACCATATACTAGAGTTAGCTAGTTCTCACTTAAAAGGTTCGTTCTACTGCAGCTATGAAGCCATTTTTCTATGAGTGTCTCCTCATTTTGTTTTTCACTGCCAATGGCTCCACATTCTGCTGGTTGCAGGTGGCATTAACACAGCCATTACAAACGCATCAACACAGATATGCAGCCATGCACCAACAAAGACAGTGAAGAAGAAGACGACCAGCATGGATGTTAATAATGCTGGATTTAAAATATTTCATATCGGCGTTGCGAGAATACACACAATACATATTGTTGATGAAACATAACTTTGGTTTACAAAAAAAAAAGAAAAGCCACAGGGCAGCTTCAACTATCTGTTTAAAAGCATTTCATCACTTACAATATATTTTGATGTTGAAATTTTTAATTATTGTTAAACATTTCCAGTGCTAACTTCTTCATTTTTCAGTCTTTGATGAAGTAATTGCTTTTCTATATGTGGCCTTTAGCCATGCAGTGGCCTTGCACCTTGAAAAACACTAAATACATAAAGTGTATTATTATTATTATAATAACACATGCAGCTGACTTTGCCTCTCTGCCAAATGTTTTACTGAAGACGGGATGAAGCCCTGAAGACTTTTTCCCAGCGGACAGAGAGACATGTTCGTGTGTATATGAATTGCAGATGTAAACTGTTTAGCTTTCTGTGAGATTCTTGACTCACAAAAGACAAACCATAAAGTCTGACTGGTGCAAATGAAGTCTCACAGTAAATCAATGTCAAAAAATGTCAAGCAAAGTTGAAAATTTAAGCAATAAAAGACTAGTGAGCTTCATAATGTGCAGTACCCAGTGCAGCAGAATGGCATTTAGGAATATTATTTTCTCTTTGATCACAGCAAAGAACATTATTATTGGAGGAGCAAACAACTGCAGCTCATCCATATCAGAAAAGTATCTCGATCATGAGTGTTGCATCTTAAAAAGACTTGAATTTTGCTGGCTGAATGTTTAACATCTTAAAAAGCGGTCAGGGCCTCCATCAACAAACTATCGCCATGTTGTCATGCACACAGTGAACAGTGACAGCGGTGATGAAGAAATGAGTTATGCTATTGACACCATGAGTGGTTAACTGCTGATACAGAGAAAATGAAAAGCAGCCTAACTCATCTACAATTAGCTTTCCCCCAGGCGCAATGCCCTTCCCCAGACAGCAGCTAGCTCGGTGGGTGGGCCCTTACTTGAGGCGAGCCGCCGGGGGAGAAGCCTTGATTGGAGACTGGGGAGGTTGGAGACTGAGTGGCTGGTGAGCCAGTCTGATTGCGGTACTGTTGGAGGGAAGAGGGTTAGCTAGCACTAAGCTTCATTCCTGTCACACACAAATCTCAAAGGACAGGATTTGAGAGGGCATCAGCCTCAGATCTGCTCGTGTGTAGGTGGGAAATGTTATCAATCATGAGACAACTTTGTGGCTACTTCTCTACACTTCTGGAAAATATGATTAGAAATAGTAACATCTGATTCCTGGATTAACGGGTAAAGTTAAAGTGGTTGCTTCATTAGAGTATAGTCAAAGGTGTATTTCTATAAACATCCAAAAATGCAAAGTGCCAAATGGTGAGAAGAATTTGACAGTTTCTAAAGGATCTGAATGTAAACTCAAAAACTGCTCTGCTTTGTGGATAATTGTGAGTAACAGGGCATAATTATCTGGAGAGTGTCAAGATATGATTCTCCTAACTAGGTGAGTTCTAAAATTCTAAAATATATACAGTACTTAACAAATTTATTAGCCCACCACCCAATGTAAAGTGCCACAGTTGCCCTGAATTAACAGCATTGGTTAATGCACCAGTATGTGTAGAAGCTCTTTAACCAAAATGATATTTTTTATGCTAAAATATGATGTGTTATTGTTTTATTGTAAAAAATAGTAAAGCACATTATTATTTCTTGATTAAGACATCAAATTATTATTACAGAAGAATTAGTTTAGTCATTGAATGTTATGCTTGATTGATTTCTGACTTCTCAGAGAAGTCCAGTGAGCCGGCTCAAATTTGGGTATAAAAAGTGAATTCAGTTTGAAATTCCTCATTCCTGTTCAAAATTTAAAAAAAGTCGAGAGCTCACTGAAAATAAAAGAGGCACTGCATGATGCTGGATGGTCTCTGACATGTGGTCTGATAAATGTGTTAAGCACTGTATATATGTATATATTAAACAAATCTAAGCCAAGCAGCATTTAAAGGATGTGATATTTACTGGGATGTATCTGGGCAGTTGAAGAACTTTCAGAACAATCATGTGGCAAAATAAATAGAAGCTTAAGAATATGCAAAATGGTCCCCGTCATTTCATCACATCAACTCTTAACTCTGCTTCCACTGTCTGACTCGACTTCCTGGTTTCTTACCGAGCTGATGCTGATGCTGGCGGTGGTCTGGCTCTGGCTGTCTGGGGAGGGGCTGCTGGCAGTGACTGTACCAGGAGAGGCCAGAGTTGGCAAGGTGATGAGCTGGATGCCCTGCGACAGGGCCTGCTGCTGCTTCTGCAGGTCACTGAGCAACTGAGCCTGGGCCTGAGCCGTCAGCTGGTTGAACAGGGGGTACTGGGCGAGCTGCTGCTCCAGGGACAGGGACTCTGTTGGCACGGCCTGAAGATGCACACGGATGCTGTTTATGCTAGTGCCACAAAACGATGCTGAAAACGTGCTACATTTACTTGTGCTAAAGTGCTAAACTCTCTTTAAGTCAGCTGTGTTCCGGCCTTACCTGTGAGATGTTAACAGGTGAGGAGAGGGTGGGTGAAAGCTGCTGTGGGGACTGTTGGAGATGGAGGTCAGAGGTAAGGGTAAGTGGCACCACAGGTGGTTGCCGGCGCTGTGCCGTTACAGTCATGGTGGGCTGAGAGGAGGTGGGGATCCCTGGTGAGGAAACAAACAAGAGGACACATGAAAGATCTCCAGCGTACTCTCCTAATGTACTAATGTGCTACAGTTTTACTGTGTTCAAATCGTAGTTATTACCGTGACTGGCAGCGCTGATGCCCAAGTGGGTGAGGTTGGTGGTCAGGCTGCCCGTGCTGTTGGACGAGCTGAGGGAAGGGAAGGCCACGGTGTCCTCGGGGTCCAGTGGGGTGGACAATGGAGGAGGGAACTGGATGTTTGTCAGATCAGGAAGCGAACCACCGGTGTTGTGTGCAGCTGGGAGCACAGAGGGATTCAACTCCTGGTCTGGTGATGGGAATATGCTGAAAGACACAAGATGTATCAGACATAAGAAAAGCTTCTCTCATATCACCCTGCTGTCAGACACAAACAGCAGAGAGAAGCTGGTTGATTTTTAAAAATAAAACACCCTGCGCAAACTAATATGTGCAAAATATTTAGACGCACGTAAACCAGGAAAAAATGAGCAAGTTAAACTCGCCCACCGTTCTATAAGCACAAATAAACAGCATAAACATTTAATAGCTTATGTTTAGTATCGGTCCTTGTAATAAACCATCCATTAATTCATTTGGGAGTGACATATCTAATCCTGCACTCTGAATGATCATTAGCGACTGATTCATGACTAACTGAATTGCCAAAACGTTGTTGTGTTTTTCCTTCCAGTCACAGGTAAACTACATCAATGGTCAATATCTAAAGTTGCCAACATTTTTAAGTGGCAAGATGTGTGAAGATTGTGTTTCGAAAAAGAAAGAAATCTCCCTCCATTCTTAGCGAGTATCTAAGCACCTGAAAGCAATTTTTGTCATCATGTAATAACAACACCTTTGTTTTTTTACTAGCATGATTATTAATTGTAAGATTACAACCATAACAACCATTTCCTGTAAGATGAACAGCACTTTTCCAGTGTACCTAGACCAGCTGTCTTGTATGAGTGCACTTACAGCATTACTTATTTATGGCCGTGTGACTGACAGGCTGCTGTGGTGTTTCACTGTATAGAATAATAAAACAAAGTATACATAAACACTCACTTGATTCCCGGGACATCACATGTGTTGGGCTTTGATGAATCATCCTGATGAGAAGACATATTCATGAGCCACAAATCTGAAGCAGATTAATTATTAAACAAGTGTACACGTGTAACCCTTCCCTTTTCCCATCTGTACCTTCTTGTCATCCCACAACTGTTCCTGCGCATCCTTGTCTGCATTTGACTCTGAATTCTCCGTCCCAGGCACTGTTAGCAGCAGTACTAATTAGTGAAACAGCAAGACACAGTTCCTCGCTATGACAAAATATATAACAATTTAAATCAGCGCAAGAAATGAGTCATCAATATCCAAGGCAGTCAAGCAGGATATAGTGCTCTGCACTAGATTCCTGGGAGTCTAAAAATAGCAAGGTGACCAGCAGACAGACAGACAGAGTGGATGCCAGCCAATCTTGGCTTCATTATATCAGAGCCTCACACATAAAAGCACATAATCCATGGATAATCAGTGAATTATTGATCCTCCTCTCCAGATCGTTTTGAGTCAGCTCCATTCAGAGATGTTACATCCCTACAGCCGGATGAGTACTGTACCAACATGCTGAAGCAGTTCTTTGCCAGAGATCAGTATCCATTTACTCCATAAATATTTCATCAAGAGTCTACATCTACTTCTTTGTGACATCAACCCTTTTATGTCATTTAAGGTTTGCCGCCTGCATTAGTACATTGCACATTAATAAATAAAAGTGTCTCTGTGTCTTTGTAACTGGATCGTCCATTACCTCGTTTAGGCTGCAGCTCCTGTGATCCCCCTGCAAACACCTCCTGGGGCTTTGGATTCATAGCGCTCTGGTGTAAAGCAGAGTCCGAATTTGTCCTGCATGTGTTAGAAAGATGATATGTCAGCAAAACAAACAAACAAACAAAAAAAAAAAACACTGCCAAATCCTCAATACAGGCAGAGAGCCATTTCTACAGGATCATATCCACCAACAAACACATTCTGTCATAGATCTTTATTTGCCTTCATACAGCTCAATATCTGGCCGTCTTTGTGTTTGTTGAGTTTGGGAATTTTGGGACCAACACAGACTCGCGGAGTCATGTAAATTAATTTTTGCAACTGAGCTGCTGTGTGTCCTAGTTTGGCAAAAGGACAAAGGGAGGTGGCTTACCTTCTCCAGCTAGTGTCTGGCGGTGGGGAGAGGTAAACTGAGCTGTAAGGACAGCTGTCAATGTGAATTTAGTTAAGGCTAATAAAGTAGTTGGAATGAAAAAGTTGTCTAAGATGATCCACCTGATATATAACAAATGACCGCACACACACACAAACGCAAGTGTTGTTGGGATCTAATTACTTAGAAAAAGGTGTCAGTCAGTGTTATGTTATCGAATGGTGAAATAAATAAAAATAATTTCAACATTAGTGTAACAATACACCTTACTGCATTGTATAATTCAATATGCATGTTGTGAAACAATCAATTCACATCGCCCTCCGTTTAAACTCTAAACAATGCACAGCCGTCTCCTCTTTCCATCAACGCATGTGGCGGTTTTTGTTATGCATCAGGCATACATATGATGCTGAGGAACCACTGTATATGAATCAGACACATCTTCACTCTGAAGTCTCAAATGTTTATTGTTTTTTTTATTTATTCTTGTTGATTGTATTTCGTGTAGTAAGTTCTAATAGATCTTTTCTCACAGCAGCCATTTTGACATGAACTAGTAGGTAAACACAGGTGTTACCAATGATACTAATTAAGGTTCATTCAGGTCAAACAGAGTCAGGGTGCTGCTGTGGTGCACGTTGGCTCACTGGGAAGTCTCTGCAGGAATAAATGGAAGTGAACCTTAATTAGTATCATGGGAAACACCTGTGTTTACCTACTATTTCATGTCAAAACGGCTGCTGTGAAAAAGACTATTTTGACAGGTAAATATGTTTCTCCTGCCAGTTTTGTTGGTCTTTCAAACTATAAACATTATGTCGGTGAGCATTGTGAATTCTCAGTAAATCAGAGCAACACTAGAGGAGCAAGTAAATCAGATGAAACCTGCGTTGACACTGTTTAAACCTACTCAGTGTTCTGTCTCTGAGCATGCTAACTTAATTACAACAACAGATTAAGGTGCAACTCATCAGAACAATGTTCAAGCAGCCTCTGAAGCCTCAAAGCAATTATGAATGCACATCTTCAACACCTCATGCTTTCAAAAACAAAGACAAAAAAAGAAAGGATATCTGACGTCCATGTTTGTCGACTGACAGCGGCCGGCGGTGAGGTGACGTGATGCGGTTCCTGTCGCGGTAAACACGCTCCACCAGCCCGTGGTGCCTAGTTGTCCGACTGGTATCCAGCACGGAGTTCTAGAGTGAACACACCAGGTGAATGAGGCCAGCAAAACAGCTTACTTACACAACAAAACTATGCCTTAGGATAATGTCTTAGGATTAATGGCGCAAATGTGTTCATTTCAAAATGAGTCAAGCCATGGGCCCCCCATACTGATGCTCGAGTTGGCAAATGTATTTTAAGATGGAAAGCCATGACAAGCAATGATATAGGTTAAAATTTAGAAACCAAATTACACTGCAGGGTAGAACTCGTATACCTTGTGTTACACACTTCTGGCTTCCTCTCGCTCCTGAACCATGGTAAAACCTGGTTGGACTATGCAGCTCTGACCAGCAGGTAATTTCTGAACATTTTACTGCCCTCATAGTCTGAACTAAGCCTGCAGACTTTCATCAATTGATAAATCTTATTGATAAGTGGAATCATCTGATTAGAGCCAATATTTCACCAATACAACAGATAACTGCAGCCTTTGTATGTCCAATATTATCACCAACAGCTAAGAAAGGCACACTGGTCGAGAACAAACCATTGATTTACCAGCCGAGAGAGGCTAAGGGCTCACCTGAAAAGGCAGGTCAATGTTGCCATTTCCAATCTGATTGACATTGGGCAGTGAGCCTCCATAGTACTGTCCACGATTCTGCCCTAGTTGCAAATACTGGGTCTTCTGTAACTGCAACTGTGCAAAGTAAAATTGCATGAAAGCATGAGTGAATGACTGATCTGATTCACAAAAAAACGTGATGTTCAAAGTGAATGGTGCCTGCCAGTCCACAGTGGTGACATGAAAGATGGATGTATCCATTAATTGACTGATGAAACATGATGAGACAGGCAAATTGGCTGTTTCATGAACAATTAAAGAGGCAGACAACATCTTTCATAGCAAAGAAGAGTCACATCAGCTGATGTGAATGACACCTGACTGACAGCTGGTGTAATTACAGTCTTTCCATGTAACACTCCTGGTGATTACATTAGCCATGTGTCTTCATACAAAACCAGTCACAAAAGTAATGCATGTGATTACAAAAACACTGTGACGGAAGTCCTCCTGTACAAATAATGAACTGAAGTGAGGTTGAGAATGATGTGAACAAATGCAATGGATTGATGTCTGGATGGCAACACAAAGAAATCTGGCAGAGACCACAAAATTAACTAATTCATTCTTTTTCCCTGCAGTAAATGACAGTACAGCTCAGGTTTACACTGATGCAGCGTTTGGGTAAGTGGGCATCATTTCCAGCATTAGGGCCAACAATTAGCCCACATGTTTCCTGGCAACAAAATGATTAATAGAGCTGAAACAATTTGTTGATTGATTAGGTGATCACAAGAAAAAGAAATGATAGCAATTTTGATAATTGATTAACCATTTCAGTCATTGTTCAAGTTCTTGTTATTGGAAGATATTAAAAAGGAAATGTTTAATGTATTTTCTGATATTTTATAAAGTAAACTGGCTGGATCTTCAATTTTATTATTTTTCAATGAATTAATCATTTGTTTAGTTTATAAAAAGGTCAGAAAGCAGTGAAAAAATATGCTTGTTTCATCCATCCAATAGCAATAAATCATCAGAAAGTCATTAATTTCACAATTTTATACACACACACACACACACACACACACACACACACACACACACACACACACAGCAGAGCAAAGCTGGAATCCTTGGCATAAAACTTAAATAATTAATTATCAAAATCAGCCATTATTTTCTATCAATGGACTAATCAAATAATTGTTTCAGCTCTAGACTAAACTATTTATTGGGATAATAATCCACAGATTGGTGTATTTACTGTTGTTGGGAGGAAGTTGTCAAAGTTGACTTAACGTTGATTAACTAAATTAAGCTGTTAGGAACAGAGGCATGTGGGCTGTTGTATTCATTATTAATTATTATTTACTATAAGACGTTTGCTTGTTGTAACAGCTGGCTGATGTACTGCCGAGCTGATGTAACGGGTAACGTTGAGCTACTAGTCAGTGGGTGTAAAAAAAAAAAAACAGCTGGGAAGGCTGGTTAACATCTGATTGGCTAGCAAATGCTAACTTAGCCCTCTCAGATATATCGCTCCAGTTTATCTGACTTCTCTGACATGTTGTCATGCAGAGATTTTACGTGTTTGCTCGTGAAATGACTGCTCAAAGCAGCCTCACACAGAGCACAGGTGCACATTATTCACAGCTCCAGCAAACCGAAGCTAGGCTAGTTAACGCAGTGGCTTGTTTTCTCAATGAACGCTGGCGTGATTTTAACAGGCAGAGTTAAAAACAATGCTGATTTGGTGATGTTGGACTGATGCAGCTGAGGACGTTAATGTGAACTTTAGCTACTTAGCATCCCAAACGTTCAGGTTTATATCCGCAGCGTTCGTTAGCTGCCAAACAGCGATGCAACAAAATGTAAACAGCCAACAAGGGGGGGAGGTGTGCAGGTCTTACCCGTGCAGCTCGGGTGATGTTCAAGTCTTTCATCACTTCTTCAAACGCAGCAGTCTCCTCCGCCTGTTTCTGATTATGCAAAGCGATTTTTTCGCTAAATTTGCGAGGATTGTTAGAGGACGCCATCTTTCCCTCTTCTTCTCAATGGAATGTTACGTTACACACTACGCCGGGGCCTTCTGGTGTCGTCATCACGCACGGTCAGCGGCACGAACGTGGTGTGTGTTGATTTTTTTTTTTAGATTTTTGGTAGTGAGTTCAAGACAAAGATGAGATACAGATATTTGTATTGTAATTTTTTCATCTTTCACTGGTTAATGCAATGCACCAAAATACCACGGCAAATTCAGACTCACATTCTGACTAAATACTATTTTATACACTCACTTTTTTTTTGTCGACAATATGTTTGATATATACAATGGCATCCTGTGTACTGTCCATAGTGTAAATATGTAAATACATAGTGTGGATTTAAAATAAAGTATATATGTATCCATTATCTGTAACTGTTTATCAAATACAGTCAACTACCAAAGGTGAACACCAAATGCTTCTTGATCGAGTTTGCTCATTGATTTATTAGATATTTCCTGTTATAAATAGATATAAAAATGTCACAGGGTTTCTTAAAACTAATAATGTACTGTTACTTAATATTCTGCCTAGGATAATAAGTTTACTGCTTTCTTTCATTAATAGTGCTTTGTATTGTATAGCCTGTATATTTACAGTATGTTAGAACATTATTCAGAAAGAGATTAATGTATGTTTTTGTGCCTTACATCTGTGCTCCTCAATCAGATATCATTTTTATGATGTCTTTATACACACACACACACACACACACACACACACACACACACACACACACACACACAGAGGCGGGGTACACCCTGGACAAGGTGACAGTACGAACCACTGCACCACCTAAGGATATATATGCATGATAAAATGAAATAGAATAAAAGTACATATGTACAAAAAAGGTTGCACAGCATAATGAATGTGCAGGAGGCTGCAATATTTCAATTTACAAGCAACGTATAAACAGAGCAAAGATCTATGTGTGTTTTTTATGTTTCAGATGTTCTAAACTACACAAAAATTGGAAAAGAAAGTTGGAATAAAAACACTGGATTAAAGCACAAGTGTTTAGGATTTGGTTGGCATCTAGTGGTGAACTTGCAGACTGCAACCAACTAAATATCCCTCGCTTCACCATCCCCTTCCAAGTGTGTAGGAGAACCTAGAGTGGCTGCAAAACTCGTGAAAACACCACCGGTGTTTATTTTTCCATTCTGGGTTTCTGTAAAAGGCGGTTCAACGTGGCGTGCTCTGTGGGAGAGGACCCTCTCTGTGGATATAAAGGGTTTATTCTGACTTACCAAAAACGTAACAATGCTTATTTACAGGTGATTATACACTAATGAAAACATATCTATGAATATTTTATTCCATTCCTGTGGTGCAACTTGATGGTATTAAGTCTGTTGTTGAAGGTGCTCATGTGTTCAATCAGAAAGGGGTGAGAGGTTTTCTCTGTATCGAGCTTGAGCAGCATTCCTCTCTCATTTCCATCATTGACACATTTTTACCGAAACAAGACACATCTGTTATTTTTGAGAGTTCTTGTTATTCACACCAAAATCACCTCTAATTTAACTTTAGGAAATGAATGTGAAATACAGTTTCCAAAACAGCAACAGTATGTTTTCTAGCTGTTGCAAAGTGTTGCACAATGTACAGTACATAACGCTGATCAACAGAACAATCAACAATCAACACTCAAATATTTAACGTTGTCTTTTGAAAAACAGACTGGATGCACTGTTTCTTGCAGAGCCTGATTTGTCCTGGTGGTTAAGGCACATAGCTGTAAGTGCAAACTCCCCAGTTCAGTTTTGGCCAGGGACTTTTGTTGCATGTCATACCCCTCTCTCTCTCCCCTCTTGTTTCCAATCTGTCTCTTACAGTCACATCTGAAGTTATAATGGCTGTTTGAAAGTTAAAAAGATATTTTAAAAATCCTTAAACATGTTTTGATTGTAAAATGTAACAAATTCAGTCAAGAATCTGGCTGGTGACATATTAAAGGTAAAGGTATAGAAGCAGAGTGGCAAATGGGACAAATGATATACTGTACTTTCGAAAGGATAATGACTGAAACGTCAACAATTAACTCTGAACTGAGAAGTTGAAATGATGAATGGATCAATTAAGAAAATAACCAGAAGATTATTTGCTAATAAAAATGGTTAGTTGCAGCCCTGATGAGATGAAATATTCTTATTAGATAAAACTGCACAGTAATTTTCGGAGGAGTGTGTGAGTACAAACAGCTCAACCTTTTTTAGTGCAAGGCAGTGATTCAGTTGATCATGCTTTTAAAATAAAAACATAAAAAGCACCTGAAAGGTATTTTTTAAAACATAATACACCTTTAATAAAGGATGCACATAAAGCTACACAAATGTCTACATTCCCCTTTGACTACAGCAGTTTACTTTATGTTGCATTTCAACAAGATATCGTGTGCTTTTACTGGTACAGGTAGAACGATACAAATACACACCAAGGCAAACAGGAGACAAGTTTTAAAATGGACACTCCTCACCATCATGTAGATGGTGAGTCACATTTAAAAAGGAAAAACAAGAACTTGGTTCTTCCTCATACGCACATTAAGTACATCGATAACTTCAGCAGCTGAATCAGATGTCTGATAAATGCTGCTTCGAAAAGTGCAGCAATGCAGTCAAAATGAAAACACAAGCAGGTAACATTGTGCAGTTCAAGCAGTTTTTCTGGGGAAATAGTTCAAATATTAAATGTGCATTAATAAATATAACATGTTATTGTTTTAATCGAGGGACAATAGCATGTGTGGTACACAAAATGTAGCACTTGTTTAACATAAAGAGCAGCATACACTGACATTCCAGCAGACGCACATATAAATGATTTATGTAGCTGCCATAAGAGATGTTTTGTTATGTTGACTCAGAAAACAATTGGTGTGTCAGTGGGGGTGCCAGCACAGGAAACACGGGAAAAAAGTCATTAACACCCACATGGAATAACTGATTCCAAGTTAAAAACACAACCACTACTCGTGTTCATTTGTGCATTGATATGTGGTATAGATTTGAGGAGACAGAACAGTAACATTTCAGATTGTTTGAATAAAATCATAACAAACTAAATATTACAGGATAAAAAGAAGCAAACAGCAAATAAAACATTCACAGCTGTACAATCAAAATGTCAAAACAAAATTTGATTTCCAGGGACAATTTGTGCTGTCAGTAACTTAAGCCCTTGATTGGCAAATCTGGAAAAAAAAAAAAAAAAAAAAGTAGGTAACATTTATAATCATTATTATTATGGAATTCAAACAGGAAGTTGCTCAAACTCAGCAAAATAAAATGTATTTGTGAAACACTGACATATTGTCATTCAAAAGCCTCTATCAGTGTCATAAAAGTGTCTCAACATTAAAAGTTTACACATACAAGAAAATTCTAATCAAAATGTGCTCAATTAATGAAGGTTAATCTCTTAATTAAATACAAGGATAGAAAAAAAATACTCTTTCACACACACTCCGCTCAGTAACGCTCACACCTTGTGTTGACTCGATGGTCGGCAGAAAGACCACATGGAATAAAATCTTCACAGTCACAGGTCAGATGGTTAGCGTTGTGTGGTGTTTTGTGGAATTATTATTGGTGTACAAGCAATGCCAGCAAAGGATTCTGGGAAGTGCAAATCCCTCTCCCACTCATCGGTCTCTGTGTTGTACACCTGCACAATGCTTGTGACATTGTTCAGGTGCCAGTTGTAGCCGCCGACGATGTAGATCTTCCTGTCCAGTAAACAGCAGCCTGCCTCAGACTGCCCTGCTCTCATGGGACTGACGGTGGTCCACTGGTCATTCTCTGGAATGTAATACTCGACTGCAAGCACATCAAAACAACGGTCCACATGGTCCATGCGACCGCCTAGAGCATAAACCCTGTCCCTGGTGCTGATCATGGCATGCAGCACTCTGGGTTCATTCATGGGAGCTCTAAAGTCCCACTGGTCCGACGCTGGGTCATAGCAGTGAAGCGTTTTCTTGTCATCCAACGAGACGCCATAACCGCCTGAGATATACAGCTTCTCTCCACAGGGAGTCCCTGCATGACCCCAAATCCTGCGTTTTAATGGTTCCACATAAGTCCACTTGTTTTTCTTTGGGCAGTAACACTCTACGGATGATAGACTGCCAGATCTATTGCGCCCTCCCGTGGCGTACAGCTGCCCATGCAGCACATTGAGCTGAAACTGGATTCGTGCTTCCTGCATGGGTTGGATTCGCAGCCACTGGCTCAGATGTGGGTCGTAGCGATAACAGCTATCCACTGCCCCCTCGCCGCTGCGGTACTGTAAGTGCTGTCCACCAACCACGTACACAAAGTTATCAAGCACGGCAACACAAGCGTGGCTGCATCCCGCCTCCATCTCTGTCAGCTCTTTGAATTGTCGTGAAGCGATGTCAGGGAGATGGTACACCTTGGTGCTCACTGTGCGGTCGTTGTCAGTGTAAGGTGTCCCGCCAAAGGTGATAAGTGACATGACGTCAGAACGTATAAGCGTCCGTGAAGACTGCATCTCATGCTGTCTGAAGGGGAGAATCTGGTAATTGAAGGCCTCGAGGAGATACTGCCGGCACAGCACGTCCTCCACCATGATGTCCACCGTCTGAACACTATCCACCAGCTCGGAGGAGCGCATGAGCGGGAAGCGAATGTGGCAGAGGACGTTGCTGGCTTGAGCCCGGCGAGTCTCATCATACTGAAGCCACCTGATGGCGGCGTGGAAGAGGTCGATCTCGCTACAGTTCTTCAGTTTGTTGCTCTGCAGGAAGAAGACGAGGCGTTCCATGGGAATGTGCAGAAAGTCTTCCTCCTCTGCAATCTGGAGGAAGTGGCGGAAGGTGAAGGCATCCACTGACTCTTTGAGGGAAGACAGGCTGAAGGTGGTGGCCATCTGGCCAATGTGCAGGCAGGTCTCCACGCTCATCGCTGACTTGAGGAACTCCTCGCAAAGCTCTACGACTGGCACCATTTGGAGAAACACAGCTGCCCCAAGGACATCCTGAATACAGTCTAGGTCTAAAGTGACTTCTGCACTGTAGGCAAAGTCAATAATATGTTTCAGCCCACGGGCGGACAAGCCCTTCAGCTCAATGGTATCTTGATTAGACTCCCTCATGCCTCCGGTAAACATAGCTCTGTAACACAAGAACAAGTCAGTGAACTACATGACATTTTTATAATGCGATCTCTTTTAAATGCATTTATTTAATAATTTGTGAATTTTGTTTGATTTGTTTGACTGAATTTTGATGTGGATTCTTGTTTTGGATCAGTAGGAACGCTGTGAATATTGATTCAAAGAGACAAAAAGGAAAGAAACCAAGCTCACTTTACATTGTGTTTCACATTTCTCCCTCCTTTACACCCTGTTCTAACAGCGCACTCAGTGTAAATTGCACTAGATAAGAGCATCAGCTAAGTGCTTCCAATTTTAAATGTAAATGGGCCTGGTGATTCAGACTAACCTGAAGTAATCACTACAGGCGGCCAGCACAGCTTTGTGGACCTGGAAGCGCTCCTCATTGACGGCCAGCACGACATCAAGTAGTTGGCCCTGAGCTCGCAAGACCGACAAGCCCTGGAGGAGGGTGGCACTGTGGCTTGGTGCTGAGAATGTACAGCGCAGGGTGCTATTCTTGTTAGCCATACTGTAAAGAAAAAAAAAAGGCCTTGTCACAATCAGTGAATCAAGGGATCCTACAATAATAATTTCGCTATGAGTAGAACTTGCATTGCTCTGTTTAGAGTATTTATTGCTGCTGATCACAAGAAGAAGAAACATCACTACCACATTAGTTTTTTCCTCTACCGATTCACTTTAAGCGAATGAGACCCAAAGTGACATCCAGTCGCATAGAAGACAGATTACAGATCACATGTAAGTGTAAGAAAATAATCCCATTGTTCCCATCTAACAATTCACTTTTTGTGTATTCAGATCACAATTTAATACAAGGCAGAAAATAGGTCATGAAATATTAAATTAAAAATAATGGACTAAAGCTCTGAAGCGTTTAGGTGAGTATGCGGATTTTTTTATTTTTTTTTACAGCCAATATGTCATCAGAAAAAAGCCAAAAACAAATGTGTATTGAGTTACAAAAATACCTTTTGTCATTGCATAATGTATTGGCCCACACAAGATGGTATTTTTACTGAATATTACATACAAAAGAGTGGTGGGTATTATATTCTAGGAGTAGGAAGCAGAGGTTGTCTTTGTGTGGAGTGACTACTCGTCCCTGTTACATTAGTGTGAGTGTTACATTATGGGCGATATGTACTGTAGCCTTACTATTGCAGACATTTTGACCACAGTGGGAAAAGCACAGGTGTTACTAAGAACATTAACGATGGCTCTGTACTATTGAAGTAAACCAGTCATTATTCATTTAAATGTTTTAATGTTTTTTTCCCTCTGTAAGATGTCTACTGTAGAAAATACAACCTAAATGTTTGTTTACGCTAAAAAACAACTATGGGTTTATATACTGTAGATTTTTTAACTCTCAAATATCAACATCAGTATCATAAATGCAGTTTTGGTCAGGCTCTGGACAGGACTGACATCAGTCCAAGTGTTTAATCTGAATTTATTCAAAATATAAGCCATAAGTGATAGAAACAAGTAAACAGACCAAGTATTTCACTTTACCATGTCTGCTCAGATGACAACTTTGTTTAACAAAGTGTTGCTTTCGGCACCTACCTTTGAGTTTTGTTGGTTTAACTAACTATAACTGTGACTTTAAGTAGCATTGCTGCATCAACATTGCTAAAAAAGTATTTGAAGTAATGACTTGGAGATTAAAATATGAAAAATGTCATATCAAATCGTCAGCAAACAAACACAGCAGGCTGAGTTAGGTGCGTTTACTCCTCTAAACAGACAATTATTACGCCCTTATTGTATTTACACAGCTGTTTATCGATATAAAACACAGGTAGTGTGGATGCCTGCAGGCCCGGACAGCTCCTCGGTGTTTCCTGCACCCAAGCTGCAAACCAGGACGCTTCAGCGGACTCGAACTGGGCTGCAGTCCCCGGAGCCGTGGAGGTTCACTACAAGCTAGCACCAAGGGACCAGTCCAACCCCGTGGACACACCGCATCCTCACCCCTCTTCACTCACCTGTTCTGAGGATGTTTTGAAGCAAAATCCCCACCATCCGACTCCGCCATCTTCTAGCACAGAGCAACACACATATGGCATTTTCATGAATGTTACCAGAAGGTCAACGGCACGATAGGCCTGCTCATGTTGTTTTAAAAGTATGTTAAGAGTGTGTTATTCAGGCACGGACGGAGAACAGCCGTCCTGTCCTGGGGTAGGTCCTGTGGCGGACACGGTGATGATTTCTACCGGCTGTCTGATACGCCTCCTTCCTTCCTCTGTACTGACTCTTTCTGGCCAATGGGGGGCGCCACTGTTACATGTCCCCAAGTGTACTGGTCCTCAATCAGTAGTAGAAATGGTATGCAGCTCCTTCAGTTAAAGGTGCCACCATATAAGTAATATTCTCAAGTATTTCACATATTCATTTTATTTATTAATTCATTTTTATTGCCGATTTGAGAACAGGTGGTTGTAAAGGCCCTCCACAACTTGTGAACTGATTGTGGCCGTGGCACCTCCTGATATTTCAGGTTACAGCAACCTGATATTCACACAGTTGAGCCAAAATGGCATCTACTAATAAAAACATGCAGTACAAAGACAAACATAGTTATACCTGAATTTAAATGTGTGCAGTAAGATATGTGAATATATCTCTGTGTCTTTGCAGTACATGTCTATTTTTATGTATGCGTGTGTATATGAGTATGCAGACATTTCTGTACTACGTCATCTGGTTAATGGGCGATCCTACTTGTGATAACTTCCACATGCATTTAATATCTATTTATTTTTGTTTATTACTTGTGTTTTTATTTTTCTTATCTATTCATTTCTCTCTCCTTTGTTTGTCTTTCACTTCTTACCTTGATTGTTCTTGATCCAGGAGGGGTATGTGTGTTTGTATGTGTCCTTTCAAATGTTTACTGAAAAAAACTGCAAATAAAGTTGTAAAAACAAACAAGCTGCCAGCTTGTCCAGAGTGTACCTCGCCTCTTGCTCAATTAATGCCAGCTGGGATAGACTCCAAGCCCCCGTGAACCTGATAAGGATAAGCAGTTACAGGACATGGATGGGTGGATGTTCCAGGTTTACAACATAGCATTCTAGTGCTACGATAGTTATAATGTCCACAGTGAAACAAAAGTTATGTCCGAATGATGAACTAATGGTTTGAAATGTTGATAACACAAAATTTTGTATGTGTATATTTGTGTTTTGTTATGCCCTTTCATGTCAAGTTTATGTCAGGTTATTCACATGACCCCTGTTGAGTATTTATGTTATTTTAATTAATATTACATTTTTCATATGCTAAATATACTTTTGAGTTCTTCTACCTGCAATGCATTTAATTTTTTTACCTTTTGGATGAGGTTATTATATTCCTGTATGTTATCAAGGCCAGTGCACATAAAGTAGCCAACATTTAAAAGAAAGAAACAAGATTTATACACAGCAATGGCTGTGTGTTTCCACTCTTACTGTAATAAATGAATCTGCTGAGCACACTGCTGAGGCTAATGTGGGATTTCCCCAAGAAAGAAAATATATACAGTATATCCTGTCAATATTACCTAGCATGAATTTAAGACTCAGCCTAGCCTGAGAAAAAAAGATGCATTTCTCAGCAGGTAGAAACTGCACTCCTGAATAGTGAATGGTCATATTTTGGGCTGTTGTGACTCAACATTGAGAGTTTTGTGCACATAACACTTATCTATGCTGAGAAAACAGGTGAATACAAATCTTGGCATGTTCCGTACGCTGCTGTAAAAATCATACCAATGTCTGGTTGTTCACACTTTGACTATTTGATAATTCTTAATAACACTATGATGCATGGTAGAAAATGAATGGTGGAAAAGTGTAAAAAAGAAAGAAAGAAAGAAAGAAAGAAAGAAAGAAAGAAAGAAAGAAAGAAAGAAAGAAAGAAAGAAAGAAAAAAAGAAACACTAGTAAAAGTAGAGCATCGTCAGCTAAATGTACTCCAAGTATCCAAAATTTCTTTTGAAAGGTATCAAAAGTAAAAGTAGTCATTGTGAAAAGTGGCCAATGTGAGTGTTATATTATTCTATTTTATATTTGTGATTTATTAATGAACTTATATAACTTATGCAGGAGATTTTGGAGGTTGCAGCCTACATTGCTGCGGTCAGGCCTCAAATGTAGCTCTGCCTCGATGAGCTGCACTGCACAAATGAGGCGTCTTCATGGCACTGCTACTGCTCCTCTTGTGCGTGTGAACAGAAGTCACCTTTTAAAAAAGAAAGTGCAAGAGATTTTGAAACTCGTATAAATGGGAAACGGGAAAAGAATGCAGATGTAAAACAAGAAGGAGTTTGTGACACAATGACCAGGACCACAACGCAAACTGGATAGTTTCCGCTTAGCTGTTTTAAATAGTTTAACATCGTCCCAGTTTTATATTTTTTTATAACAGGAGTTACGCTAAATTTGAGATTATAGGAAAAATGGGAAGCCTTACCCTGAAGTGCTTCTCTGTCCAGTCACACAGTATGTTCTGTCAGAACCTTCTTCTTAATCCTGTCAGTGGGAATTATTATATATTATATAAATTAAGCAAATTAACTTGACATTTTACTAAAACCAAACCAAAGCAAGAACAGTGTCGACCTGTCCAACACGCGCAGAGGAACGATAAGACAGGTGATACTGTACTTTTTTCATTGTCAACAAATCTTATGAAAGGAACAAAGCCAACAATGGTGTTGTACTATGAGAAATACTTCCTGTGTAGGCAAAGCCTCATATGTCATTCCTCTGTGCCACAGAGCTCCATTATTGTTAAATTGAAAAGACATCAGACAGTGACACTAGACATGTCTCTTCATTATCATGAACACATACGGTAGTTCATGTTGAGTCAATCCCACATGGACCATCCTGCTGCTGAAGCAAGAACACTTGCTGCTGAAAATAGTCCCAAACATGTATACAGTATATACCTTATTTCCATTATTTCTTACTAACTTTTGCTAAAAACTATGATGTAATTCCTAGAGACCGAACAAGTGGTTTTAAAATGTAGTTACCAAATTCAAATGCTGAAGTTGAAGCACTGTGGGTCTCCTTACTCCCCTCCTGCCCCAAAGTCCTTGACTGATTCCTCTTTTTAATCATAGATCATACATACAAACACAAGACAGACGTATGTGTTTGTACTTCCTGGTGAGTCTCCTTCAGTTTTTCTCTGACAAGCAGCCTGAAAAGCCCCCCCCCCAAAAAAAAACAGTTGAATGAAATAAAAAAAGATATAAAATAATCAAAATGACTTCAAAGAGTTGTCACTTTCAGAATGGCTGTATCTGTCTGCCGTATGTCTTGAAACTCAACCTCACCCCGCCCCTGACAGTTTTTTTTTTTTTTTTGCTGCAGCTCATTTAACCTGAGAGACATGAAACTCTGACATTTCTGATGAAGACAACTGAGTTACACGAAGACAGGTTGAGTACATGGATTCTCACACGCTAAAGAATTACCTTCCACTATACCTCATGGAAACTTGCTGCTGTTCACTACATGGATTTGTTGTTGTGTTTCTGTTCTTTACGTCAGTCAGCAAAGGTAAGTGAATCTAAAAAATCCTTTATCTTCTCTTTTGTCTTAACTTCACTTAAGCTTTTGGTTTAATATTAACTTTTGTCTGATCATATCGTGACATGGTGAAGAATTTTCATCAGACATGTGAAAGTGAGAATTGTTATAGTAAAAGTAAAACAACAGCCACAAAATGTTGGTTAGCTTATCAGCATCATGTGGTTTCCACTAACAGACGGCAACGCTGCATTGTTTTCTGCATCTTAATGCATCTACACTGTCTGTGTATATTTTAGATGTTGGCAGGTTATTTTCCTACAAACAGGAGATGAGTTTTCTCAGTTTTCTCAGTTTTTAGCTTGAGTTTGCTCAGCACAAGGGATGGAGTGCTTGGAATCAGTCCAACCTCTAACATTGTCCGAATGACAATATTGATATGATATATAATGTATTACAAAGTGCTTCAGATGAGAACTAAAACAAAATGAGGAAAGTATAAAGAATACAATCAAGAGGTGACTTTAAAAGTGCATAAACAATAAAGAAGATTCATTAATGATCGTTCTGAAATGTGTTACTCCTAAGGGTCAGCATGTGAGGCTCTTTCCAGTCCTCAGTGCTTCCGAAGAAAAGCTGACGAGTCTATTTACATATGTGAATGGAGAATGAATAGGACTGGGAGCGATGTGACGTTTGACCTCTACTTTAAGTGAGTTTTGTTCTGTGTTTGACATGCAATATTTAAAAATGGTGACATCTAATCAACCAATAACCTGTGAGTGTTTATTGCTTGTAACAAATAGCCGGCGAGACACAGTGGAAACAAACTCCTATCGATCTTCTCAGTGTATACATCTATCTCCAAAATGAGCCTCTCAAAAGGCAGCAATTTGCAATTCAAACCCACATGACTCTATTCTAAATTCTAGAGGAGATCCCAAAGTTTTGAAAGATAGATTTTGTTACCTTTCGGACAGAGCCAGGGTTGCTGTTTGTTTTTAAGCTGTCTGCAAAGAAGTTAATGTACACCTTAACACAGAGAACTTGTGAGACGTTCTCATGATGTTTTTATTGCAGTCAAAGCTCTACATATTCATCCAATGAAAAAAATTGGGGGCTTTAAGGAGACCAGTGCTCAGATCAACGAGGAAGTGCTTATCAAGCATCGTCCAATTGACATTTGGGTGGTAGCTCACGAAGGAAAGTCCAGCTGCACGTCAGCCAGGAGGTCTGTTGAACTTCGGCAGACAGGTAAAGGATGCTCCTCTCATTTCACTAAAACACACTGTTCTGCAAGTTAACTGAGAACACACTAATGCCTGTTTTTTTAGTTTCCGCTGCAATGTCAGTACAAATATAGTGAACAAATGCAAACACATACACAAAATTGTGTAAAAAAAACTTTTGCTCAACAGTTAAGTATGAGGCACCACAAAAAATTTCCATGTCCTGGGTAAAAAACAACCTCAGCTTGAGCTGGAGAGCAATTGAGAAGCATCCAGCTTTAGCCGAGATCCGGTTCCAACGAGATGAACATCCCACAGAATCATGGGAGAACGTGAGGCAAATTACCCATTTTAATCCATCTGAACGTGTTTTTAAAAAAAAATCAATTAACATGTTCAACATTTTATTGTATTGGTGTTACAGAGGACAACAAATACCACCATGGACAGTTCAGTGTGTAAGTAGTCTCATGTTTTTGAATGAAATGTTATATTGGTTCTGTGCTTCTCCGCTTTTGTTTGCAACTACATAACCAGCTCAGGTACATGTAGACTCAGAAGAGAAGATTATCTTGGTCGGAGGTTTTGAAACCAAAAATCTTGCCAATACAGTACCAGTCAAAAGTTTGGGCACACCTTCTCATTCAGTGTTTTTTGAAGTTGTTCACATATATGTGGAGCACTTGTTAGCTGCTTTTCTTTTACTCTGCAGTCTGACTTGGGTTTTGGTTTGATCACTCTCCTTCTTGGTGAAATATCCCTTATAGTCTGGAGGTGTAACTGTCATGTTAAAAAACAAATGAGACACTAAGCACAAATCAGATACTTAGTGTGGATGCTATGCTATGCCTTGAATTTTGAACAAATTGCCAATGTGTCATCAGCCATGCACCTCCACACGTCTCACAGTGGGAACCACACATGTAGATACCATTAGTTTACTGCCATTAAACCAAAATACAGATGTCCACTGGTCTAATGTCCATTCTTTGTGTTTCTTGGCCCAAACAATTCTCTTCGTCTTCTTGGTCCCCTTAGTTGTGGTTTCTTTGCAGCAATTCGACCATGAAGGTCTGATTCATGCAGCCTCCTCTCAACAGTTGAAGCATTTATGTGGGCTCTAATCTGAGGTCCTGTTAATTGTTGATTTCTGAGCCTGGTAACTGTAAAAACTTTTCCTCTGCATCAGAGCTAACTCTTGGTATTTCTTTTCCTGGGGCAGAGCCAGTTTCATCATAGTATTTGATGGTTTTTGTGACTGCACGATGATACATTCAAAGTTCTTGATGTTTTCCCGGACAGATTGACCTTCATGTCTTAAAGTAATGATGGAGTGTCGTTTCTCTTAGTTGAGTGGTTCTTGCCATAAAATGAATTACTACAGTAGTTGAATTGAGCTGTTTACTGCATACCAACACTAGATGTTATCAAATAGATGTCTCAAATGTGTTAAGATGACCAGAAATTCCAAGAATTCACTTTTGTAATGAAAAAGTTTTCCAGGTGACTGCCTCATGAAGCTGATTAAGAGAATACCAAGAGTTGAAAAGCTGTAATCAAGGTGGCTTCTTTGACGAATCTAAAATATAAAACTGGTTTGCTTACACTTTTTTGTTTAATATATTATTTCATGTGTTCTTTCATAGTTTTGATGTTTTCAGTATTAATCTATAATGTAGAAAGTAATAAAAACAAAGAAAAACCAAGGACATGAACGAACAATGTCGTCAACAGAAGAAATGTCCTTGTTTTGCAGCTTGCTTGCCACGTATTGAATTCTGTGCTTGTTGGCCCTAACTGAGTTGTACAGTAGATGATTGCATTTCTGCACTATAGAACTTAAATAGTATTTCACACCTGAAAACATTTTTCTTATATTAAAGCTGGGCTGTCTATGCAAAAGTAGAATGCCAATATTTTTTAAATTGGTGCTATATGACCAGAGGAAACTGAAAAAAATGGCTGCAGTAGTCCCTTTTGCTAAAAAAAAGTAGCAATCCTACAACTACCAGAATACACTGGGCTGCTTCGGAAACAATAAACAGTCCAGCTGGTCATTGACATACTGAGTTTCTTTTTCAGTTTCAAGTAACCTCTTTGGTACGTAGAAATGACATTGTTTTGTGATTAGTCTCCTTACTTTAATAACAATATATATACATACCTATTGGATTTTTTATTTCCTACTCGATTCCTGCCTATAGTACGTGAGTGTTTATGTGTGTAAATGTCAAAGGTGGACAAATGTGCTAATGAAATCTTTGCTTTATTGTGTGCAATAACTGTCTGTGAAAATGCAGTCCCAGTTTAGTGATCCTTTGATAATTATTTCTAGAGATTAAGAGATGAAATTCCTTTGTTTTTTCTTTTTATCTGAACAGACCAGCTCACTGTTGTGGATCTGTTGAAGGATACAGCTTACCGGGTTCAAATCAGACATCGGTCCAATTTGGCCCGTAACCCACTGTGGAGCGACTGGTCTCCAGTTGTGATTGTTCCTGCAGGTGAAGTTTTCATGATGTCCAATTTGGTTAGCCGTTTGGACTTAAATCTGTTGTTCTAATAGAAATAATCAGATTAACATCATCATACACAAAGAAGCAAATGAATTATCTTAAAGTTGCTCTAGGCTAAATGTAAAAGTAAAAGTAAAATGAAAGTCACTGCAAAAGAGAAGAGCATTCAATCCCCACTGAGTTATATCTGTAACTGATTCTTCCCTTGTGGTTTCACACTGACCTGAAATGATCTGTGCACTCTGCATAAACTTAAATATGAAATACTTTACAATATTTAACATTTCTGGTGTTTTGATTCTGCAAAATCTATAAAGGACCCTTATTCTGTTTTTGGATCCTGTAAACTGTGAGATTTTTCCAACTCTAAAACCCTAAAACAAAGAGGCTCAAATTAGGTTTAAAATAACTTAACACAAATAGTTTGTTCACTACTATTGTGTGTTTTTACTGCAGAGCTGGAGCAAAAACCTGAAGTCACCATGACAACAAGACTTACAAATGGCACTCGAAAGGTGATACTAACGTGGAAGGTAAGCCAATGAAGAAACACTTCACACTCACACTTGTTGGTCTAGATTTGGCAAAATACATCTAGATGTTGTTACTCTCACTAACACATTGATTTTGTCCTTTATTAAGTAATAATGTGCTGTAAATAGGACATGGATCAGGTGACCTATTTACATCTAGACTGACAGAAACAGACAAAAACATATCATTAAATACAATACAAATAACTAATAACTACAATCAACTAGAATTTAGAATTTTATCTCCAGGGTCACTTGACATTTGAGTTATTTTTGTTTATTTGTTTATCTCAGACACTTGGCCAAAAAGCAAAAACAGAATTCATATTTGAAAACTTCCAAAAAGTGTGAAAAACGTCAGTGAGCTACTTCAAGTTTTCCTACATAAAATATAACATTTTACTTCTTTTACCAAACCTTGTACTGGTGCCTGACAGTTAAACGGAAATAATACTGCCTGTACAACTGATACTAGTTCTAAAACTACCCATTACACCAAGAATGAGGCTAATTAAAAAAAAAATCTTGATAATCAGGCAGGCTCGGTCCCTCTACACACTGCACACACACAAACCTATTGGTGGACTTATAATATAATAATACAATATTGTATCTTACACTATGTTCATGCAACCAGTATGAAAATGCTGTACTTTAATTTAGATCATTTTATGAAAAGTTGCATGCATGCATGCATAATCTTTTACGTTTTTAAAAATTAACATAAAATGTTCTACCTCACCACTGACTCACAACAGTTTTAACTCAACAAACTTTATTTCCAAAGCACCTTTTGTGCAATCATGCCGCCAAAAGCGCTTCACAGAGCAAAAAGTAAAAACAAAAATAGAAAACAATGAATAGACTTTTGCAAAAAAATAAATAAATAAATGGGATAAAAAAATAAAGTTTAAGAAACATGCATTGAAACAAAGGACTAATTTGGCAAGACCTCACAACTGCAACAATAAAATGATAAAAGTAAATTAAAGTCCATTAAGTGAATAACCCCTGTGTTTATTCACTTAAGAAGTGTCAGGGAAAATGGATGAGGCACCTTAAATCAATGCCCAACCAACAGACATAACACTGCACAACATTTTGTGTTTCACCGATTTACCCGTATCGCTCCCAAACTGGGTTGCACCTTTCATAGTTGAGTATAAGCGCTGCCTCGTTCAGTTGGTTCAGTTTGCTGTGTTTGTCTGAACTGAGCTCTCTTTTGCTCTACAGCCGATGCCACATGCAGCAGCAGTCACAGGGGTGACATACCTTCTGACGGATACACAGTCCTTACACGGATGTCCTTGTATGAGAAGGACATATCAAATCAAATCAAATAAGCACACTATTTCTGTCTCGTATTCTGCAGTCAACATCACTGTTATGGCCAAAAATGCAGCAGGGTTTTCTCCTCTAGAAATCATACAAGTATCTGCCAAACCTGATGCGGATTTAAAAGGTATGTGTGTGTGTCCTTCAGTATGTTACATATCATGTTTATTGATCCTTAAGTCCACATTAAACACTGTTATTTCTTTTCCCTCCCTGGCAGCTTGTGACAAATTGTTACTGGATGATAAAACATTAAAAAAAAAGAGAACTTGCCATGAGTTGTACAAACTTCAAGATGGAGATTCAAGGCCAGAAAATGTGATCACTTTGACGGCAAGGATGAAAAAAAAAGAAAGGGAGGAAATAAGAAAGAGTAAGTTGTTTTGAAAGTGATTTTACTCACACTACGTAACCTCCTCTGCTTTTCAAAGGAGCTAGTCCATGACCTAATTTTGTAATGTAACTAAGGTGCAAAATCACCACTACAAATATAAAATAGGTCACGTTGCAAAGCAAATGCAGCGGAAATCCCACTACCAAACACACCGTTGCTCTTTTGACACACTTGTATTGGAAGCATTTTATGTGTAAGAAAGTTTGATTCTCTTTCTGTTTCTGATACAGCCATTCAGGATTATGTCCGCTACCTTTACTTTGAGCACATATGTGATGACAGGAAGCCACGGACAATTAAAATGTGCCTATTTTATCAAAAAGAGGGCGGTAAGTGTTTTTAAACTATAACTAACTATAAGCATTTCCTGTTCTGACACCTCTCGATAAATAAGCTCCCATTTTTAGCTGCACTAGCTGTAGGATGAAACTGGACGGATGGCAATGTTTAGTCAGTTAGTCGCTCCATCCCTTTGGTCCAGACTGAAGTATCTCAGCATTTATTAAATGAGACCTTGTACAGATGTTCATGGTCCCCAGATGATGAATCTAAATGACTCTGGAGATCTCTTAACTTTCCATATAGTCATCATCAGGTAAAAATTGTAGTTTGTCCAATACTTTATAAACTAATAAGCTGACTGCAGAAATAATGACATTCCCTTCAGCTGTATTTTTTTCTGTGATACTTGAGAAAATGCATGCTAACAGGCTAAACTAAGATGGTGAATATGGATAACATTACACCTGCTAAAAATCAGCATGTTAGCATTGTCATTGTGAGCATAGTAGCCTAAGAACAGCCTCACAGAGCTGCTAACATGGCTGTAGAGTCTTGCTCTACCAGGCTGTGCAGTGCATGCATGTATTGTCTCACGTCAGCAGTAATCAGAGCATTTAAAGAGTTATTGTGCTGACACTGATCATCACTGCATCAGGGTCATAGAGCACAGCTAAGTGCATCTCCTCATACCGCAGGAGAAAATAAACCGTTTCTAATTTTTTCTTCTGCAGTTCCACTCAGCGAACCTCAGCACTTCACTCCTTTTGATGAAACACACACTTCTGTCAGCCTGTCTTGGAAATGGATTCCCTCTGTGGACCAGCAAAGTTTTCTCACACACTACAGCCTCTGCATCGTGAAAATCAGCTCACAGGATGAGCCAACTGGTGTGAAGTCACTTTTTTTCCCCCTCATCTGTAGCTTTCTGCAAAACCATATATTAGTCTGTACATACATGCAGTACAATATTTCTGTTGATACTAACTTTCACATAGGCCTACAGTTATAGTTTGGTGACAATGAAACTTTACCTTAACTGTGATTACAACATTCTGTAAGTTTTTTGCACATCTCATTTCATCAGAGTGCCACAATGTATCAGCCTCACTGACAAAATACCATCTGGAAAACTTGACACCGGGAGCGAAATACAACATCAGCCTGGCTGGAGTATCACGAATAGGGGAGGGACCTAGAGCCACAGTAACCATCAACACGCTGCCAGAGGAGCCTGCCAGTGGTACCAGATTTACGAAACGATCTCTCATGTTTATACTTTTTTTTTTTCAATACAAGTAAAGATGTTTTTCCACATCTTGATGCTAACAAATGTTTTCATATCTTTCTTTATCCCTTTTCCCCAAATCAGTGTTGTGGAGTCTCAGCTTGCTGGTTTTGTTCTTTTTAGTCTCAACAGTGTGCACCTGTATCTTGAAGAGGTAGGCGACCCCTAATGTAAATATTTTACATTTTGAGATAAACGTATTAATAAACCTACAAAACATGTATGTATGTATGACTCATACTCATACATACAAACATGTTGCATGAGGACAACAAGCTGTGTACCATTTGATTACCAGCGACACAAGTGACACTCGCTTTCTTTAAAGCGTCTATAGAACATTTTTTTTTTAAAAATTACTTCAATGAAGTTTTTGTTCGTAGTTGTTTGCAATTGTTATTGAAAAAAATACATGCAGTACATAGCAGCTTTAAGGAGTTTGCTTTATCTGAGGTATTGTTTTATTTGTAGCTGAATGATTTGTAGCTGTAACAGTTTTCTGCTCTCTGTTGTAATACATAGACTCAAAGACAAGGTCTTCCCTCCTGTGCCAACACCTGTTATTCCAGATTTTACCCCTTATCAGCCAGAGACTCAGGTAAGAGATTTTTACCAGGCATGTGTAGTTGTTAAACGTGCGTGGAGTATTTTTTTTTGAATTGCTGACAGCTAGACTTTTAGTCGTTCATACATTGTAGACCTTCACTGTAGAGTCACAAGTGCCTGGGGGGAAGTTTGTGGTTTTACCTTTTTGCAAATGACTTGCACTCTTTTCACACTGATATTCAGCACAAAACGTACAACTTCATTGTCCACAGTGGTCGGAGTTTTTCCTCTAACGCATAAAACATTGTAAACAACATAAAACACCAAAGAAGGTAAAATATAAAACTTAAAAAAGACAAGCTCAATTTCAAGATTCAGAGACCGAAATTCTGAAAGTTTCCACTTTGTTTGCTTTGTTTAGCAATTTGTTGCAATGTTGTGCCATAAAGCAATAAGCAGATTTCCTTCCAAATCCAACATGGTGGCTCAACATTATAAAATCCTGTCTAGCGACCACAAGAGGCTGACATAGACTTTATTACGATAATGAAAGCCAGCAAAAGACCATCATCAACATCAGCAACATCCTGAGTTTACACAAGATGGCAATGAGGTAGCAAATGAGTTGCATACGTGTTAATATGTGTGCATGTGTGTTTGGTTTGTGAGCTATTTAAAAGTAAAACACAGACAAACAGAGGCAGCTGGTGCGATTGGATGTGTCTTCTTTTCCCAGGAAGCAAATGAAATGGAGGAAAGTCCCTAATGAATGTGTTGAAAGACGATGTGAGAACCACAAATGTTTGATTTGATCAGAAAGCAGAACTCAGTAAACAGTGTGCAGTAAATCAGATTGTCAGCTGTTTTTGTGTTGCAAATAATTGTGCACCTGGATTGTGCTGTGAAAACCACAAACTCAACTCGAGTAAATTGGAAAATGATGACTCACAAGACTGAAAGACTTTCCTTCCTAACTACTTTTTTCCTAACTGACTTTTTCACAACACACAAAGTTAAGAACAACAAACATGATGTCTCAAGCCAGATGGTAAAATTAATATATTGTAGTTTTTGAGGGAGATTTTCAGGATATGTCAGATTTCAGATAGCTGAGGTTTCAGTTGTTTAATCTGAAAGTGACACCAGCTTTGCTCAACACACTCTACTGCATCAATGTGTGCAGCACTATTGTAAATTTTGTTCATCTTAGCTGTGACAGCTGTCTTTCTCATTGTCTGTCTATTTCTTGGTCTGTTGGTTGGTCAGTCCACCAGTTACTGGATGGATTGCGTTGAAACTTTGTACAGACATTCAGGATCCCCAGAGAATGAACCCTAATGACTTTGGTGATCCTCTGACCTTTCCTCTACCCTCAACATGATGTTCTGTTCTATTGTACTCCCTGTTCAGTGTTAATGCAAATGCTAAGAGGGAACAAGGTAACCGTTATACCTGCTTAACATTAGCATGTTAGCGTTATGTCATGTTAGCATGCTCACATTAGCATTTATCTTAAAGCACCACTACGCACGTACACTAAATATGCTCACCTAGCACTATGTCGCATGGCATACTTATTAAGCACTTCTATGCTATATATGACAGAGGAAAGCAAGCTAAGGCTCCCGTAGCACAGTGCAGTTTGTTCTCTGTGCATAAGACATAAAAGTCTTACTGCCTTCTCATGCTAATGTGATGTACGACAGGAGATGCTGGAGGGAAAGGAAGAGGTGCATGAACTGACGCTGTGCCAGCTACGTCCAGAGGGCAAGTGTGTCACTGAGGACGCAGAGGAGACTACTATCTTTCCAAGAGTGTGGGATGATGGCACTGACGAGGGCCTAGAGAATAAGCGGGGTGATTCAAGGATGTCAGGAGGAACCAGTGATGAGTGTTTGGGTCTCAGCTCTACAGATCAGGCACTGAGGAGCTGCAGAGAAGGAGAAATGACAGATCTGGACAATGAAATCTCCATGTTGATATACAGGAATGGTTTGGTCTTTGATGTGAAGGTGGACTCGCCTTGAAATGGATTTAACTGTCTCACAGCACAAAATTACACAAATACATGAGGTTAAATATTTGTTCACTTAAAGACTGGATGGTAATTTTCTTGATGTCTGGGAAGAAGTTTTGAGTGACACCACCAGAAACCAAAGACGGTCATGAAAACCAGTGAAATAGGTGGATACCAAATGGTCACGTGTGTGTACTGTTGATGAAAAATCAGTTAATCTGCAGACTAACTCAGTTTTGTTGATTGCAATAAAGACTTTCCGTTGTTCTGAACATCATTTTGTCTGAGGATTTATTTTGTCAGCTGGGGAAACCAAGAACCACGACTATAACAAAAATACACAACAATAATATATAAGTTTGTAAATATATTAATTTCTCATGTAATAACTAGAGGTATCTAAGGATTCACTATAGACACAAGGGACTTTATTTGAAGCCAGACACAGTAGATATTTTAGTAGAAGCACATGACCTCATTACTTTCTAGCATGATAGCAGTTGCACAGCTTTGTGTGTAACAAAATGTGTAGCCAATTAATACATTTACTTCACCATGACTGCAAAGATCAGATCAGGTGGACTTCAACCTTTAATTAATTAAGCTTTCTTTTCTATAAGTGTTACAGCCTCACAGAGCTGCTAGTCACTGCACTTAAACATAAACATGAACATAAACCCAACATCATACACATCACACACAGTCTGGCCCATTGTTTGGTCAGTATAAAATGAAACCTGAGACTGTAATAACAAAGAACCTGCGTATGCGATGGCTGAGAAGCACAGTGTGACATGAACATGTGACAGGAAGTGGTCACAAAAGCACAATGACCTTAAAAAAAGGGTAGCTTATGCTACATTACTCATAACCAAAGAGACTTCTGTGGTATTTCGATATACCCTGTTCAAACTAGAACATACCATGTTGATTTGTACAAGGTGACGACACTTCCAGCACTTTACACCACACAGCACATGAATTTTCTCGGTAGAAAAGAGGTCTTTTTCTTGGTTCCTGTATTGTTTCTCTCAAATCAGCAAGAATGTTATTGTTTAGCACGTGACAGTCAAAGTTTATCTCTCACCACATTTACATTAGAATCATCTGTCGTGACCACAGATACTAGGATAACATCTGACAAACATAATGTGTAGTAGAACAGAAACCAGTGTTTATGCAGCTTTAGACTTCTACATTTCAGAGGGAAATATGTGTTTTACTCAGCTATATTTATCTGACAGCTTTACTAGTTACTTAAAGTTAAAGTAATTAAAATTAGAGCAACCTTAAACGACTTCAGCAGTAAAATATAACAAATTAATGCAGCAGTAATGTACAAAACAAAAACTTCACAGTACATATGTAGTACATGTGTAGTACATTGTTTAGTAATGAATGAATACGTTTTGGTGTTACATATTCTCACACTGTTGCACATCAGAGTTGATGGGTGCTGAGAGAAACTTTTCTAACTCGTATATTTAATGACGTCACACACGATTGTGCATATATACAATGGTGTACTAACTGTATCTAGCAACAACACAGAGAGAAACGCTGAACTAACGCATAAGTACTACTGAAGCTCATTTAATCAGCGATGTACCCGTTCACATGAGACACTTGTCACTGTTTGCTGTTAGCAGAGTAACAGAGGGTACAGTTCTTTTAAACCTTAAAAAATAAGAGCAAGCTTGAGTTACTAGATATATTTCAATGCTTAGATCTACAACCAAATCACACATCCTGTTACTAATAGCCTATATGTGTCACCGTGCATGACAGTAATTGCAGTTACCTTATGCACTCTAGCTTTAACTGGCAGAGTTGATCTCTTTGGGTCTCTCTAACTCTGACTCCCTAAAACGTCTTCCGTGCACTGTGCTCACATGTTATAGATCGAACCTGTCTTGCTTTAATCAGGGTTATAATAAGGTAAATAAATAAGGTTGTTGGAGATATAATTGACTACAGTAACTGTCAAGTTATTTCCCATGTCCATGCATACTTTTGCTTTTGCTTAACATACTTACTTTTTGTCTGTGCCAGTTCTGGTGTCCATTCGACAGCCCACAGTGTCAATGACAAGTATGAAAATGACAGTTTCCTGTTTTATGAGTCAGTTATGTGATATACAGGGTTGGGGCCAGTTGGTGACTCCAGGAAGTTACTGTTCTTTGGCAAGAAAACAGTCAGATACGTGTGCCCCTGCAAAACCACACACAGCTGTTTCCCCCCTGTTTCCTGTCTTGCTATGCTAAGCTAAGCTACCTGTCTTCTTGTAGTAGCTCAGCAGTAGACAGCTGTATCAATCTTCACAGCTGCCTCTTGATGTGAGAGAATATATTTTGCATTCTTTAATATCTCCATGATTCAACTATGACAAAACTGGCATGGTGACTGGTATTTTTGAATCGCTATTACCAATCAATCAAACTTTATTTGTATAGCACTTTTCATACAAAATATGTAACATAAAGTGATTCACACAATAAAACCCCTGCACCCCCCATTCACTCCCAACCCTCCACCCCAACACCATCTCCCACCGCCCACCCTATTATAAACAAGGCATTATGCAAACTGTGCTAAGTGGTGGTATTAAGTGGTGAGTGAATAACTTTGAATGGAGGGCTATAGTAGGGTAGATAATGATGATTTACTGGAGATTCTACATTATTTAATCAGATCATGATAACTTCAGAAATACCTTTGAATCGACACATTGACCACTTTCCTTATGAGTCAAGCACTCTGAATCAGCTTCTGACTGGCTCACAATGACTCATCACTTCATCATTAGTTACTCTTCTTGTGCCCCCCTTAAGCAGAGTGATATGTCATACTAAGTATATTTTAAGTAATACCTTAATTACTTCATGATTATGAGAAGAAACTACAGTTTTTACCTGAATTTAAAACTCTTCTGCTACTTGTCATATCTGTCACACTCACAATGCAAGTTGCGTAGGGACCTAAAAAAAACTACTGCAGGCTACTGCCTCCTCCTAATGTCAAAACAGGTGTCAACAAAACACTGACACTGCACAGTTCACAGCCACCATAGTTTTTCTTTTATGCTAGGAAGGAGAGGGGGTGGCAACGCGGTTGCAATCAGCAACTACACCGGAAGATGCCACCAAATCCTACATTCCTTCACTGGTCCTTTAAAATGTTCTAAAAAGTTTTATTCTGTTTTATTTCCTTTGTGATGGAAGATCGTACTGAAGAGATGAAAAACAATGAAACTACTACACCAGTGATTATTATTTGTACTACAAGAAGTTGTCAGATTATTTGGAATCAACAAAAAAAAAAACAGCCCTACTGGTAATACGGATATTGTTTACTTTTAATTTTAAAAAATTGTCATTTTTTCCCCCTACAGTATAAAATAATGTACTATTTTTATATACTATCTTTTAAACTACGCAACTGATGAATATGTTATTAACTGTATAATATATAAATAATATAAATATCTTTTCATCCCTTCATTTTCATACTTCTCTCATAATTTCTCATTCTTCAACAAGTATTTTGCCTCTACAACAGCCATATTTACTTTCTTAGTTTAACCTTCTCTGATGCAAACTAACACATGGCTTTGCCCTGTTCTTAAAGAGACAAGTGAGCAGGAATAAAAACTGCTGCCTTCAAACTGGATTAAATCTATGGAGGTTTCCCATCTGTACTGTGGCTCCTTTCCACCAGGGGTCAGTGTCAGCTGCGGTTTAGACCAACGAGGTAAAACATCCCATGAACTTTTGAGTTCATCTCAGAATCCATCATCTTCATCTTTCCAGATATACATTGCATGAAACAAAATGTACATTCATGAAAAATTCATTGAGTGCTGCTTGAATCAGACATCAAATCTGACACAAATGACATGTTTCTGGATGCTTTTGCTCCCCATCAGAACAGTTAGCAAGGGTCCGAAGGTAGAGAAGGTGATGTGGGAAAGTCAGTGTAAGTGTAAAAATAAACAGACACTATGTGTAATTAGAGAGATATGTATAAAGGAAAATGTCTGTTGCAGTATCAGATCATTATTCCGATCGCTTAATATAACTTTAAGCAGACGGAAAGTTTCCAGGATCTATTTAATTCACAGTTAAAGCTGCAGGAAACCACAGGGAGTTATTTTTGGTGTTTGAGCCTCCAGTGAACCTCCAACACAACCAGACAGAGAGCAAAGCATCTGGAAAGGGAAGAGAGAAGAAGAGGAAAGCAGCTGCAATCAGTATTAAAAGAGGAAATTGTGGTTGTTCCACAAAAAGGGTAAAAAGCAAATGATTGAAATGAATTGAATTAATCAAACTCAAATAACTATCAAATAGGGGATGAATTTCAACTAATAAACTGTTTAGTCGCACTTTATATAGTTTTGGTTGCATGTGCAACCCATGTGGTTGCACCAATGGACCCTTGTTAAGGCATGATAAGTACTGTATGTGAAGCTTTAGCTACATACTGTATCTTGACAGTTTCCACCACAGAAAAACAAATTCTGCGGGGCTTTTCCTTAAAATCCTAAATGTACTGATTAGTCATTAAAAGAAAAAACATTTGTCACAAAGAGGAGGAAGTTCACTAATCAGATTAGAGATCCAACAGTATTTTGTGAGATCATATCCTCACTGAAACCTCAGCATTTCAGCCTTGTTTTTATTGTATCTGAATTATGTTTGATTAACTTTTTTGAGTTTTTACAGCAGATATGTTGACTTGTCAAACACGTGCAACCAATAATATTGTTAAATGCTGCATTGTTCCAGACATCATTTATGTTATTACTTCCACATTTGCTTTTCTTGCTGTGAAAGGTCTATGAAATGGTTCACCTGGGAACGAATTAAAGAATTAAGAATGTTGTGACGCTAGCAAAGGTATCAAGATTCATGTTGGGAAAGAATTATTCAGACACAAAGGATCACAAATAGATGGATAAATGGTCGAAACAGTTAATCAAGCAAACACTCCAAATCTTGCTCATGTGCACCCTGATTAGGTAGCCTTTGGGTGTAAAACAGCACAAATGATTTGCATTAAAGAAAAAGGGATTTCTGTATAAGTGAAAGTGTCTCTGATTCTGGAAAGACAACACAAAGTGATCAATCACTCATACTTTCATATTTCAGGTGTCTAAGGAGCTCTCTCTGTAGGTAAAATTAGAATATTTGGGGAAAATTAAAATGAATTATATGAATTTTCCTCACTGACTTCTGAAACCATCCCATATTTAGATTAAAAGTAGAGCTTGTTGGTATTTCTGCTGATGTCAAGTGGAAAACAGAATCTAATGTATGTCAACCTCCCGCCTACTAGTCATCAGAGATTATTAACACACGCAAACAAGTGTTATTTCCATAACACTCCACAGAAACTGATGTGGTTTCAGCCCCTCGCCTAATGGTATCGTTAATATGTCAGCAATTTGCAAAACTGAAGCGTGCGTGTAGCAAATGGCAGTTAACGATTAAAACATATGCACGGTGACAGAACAACACTTAACTAACAAAGACACGATTTAAATTTACACACAGCAGTACATCACACTCCATGACAGCAGCAAATTCAACAAATTAAAAGTTGCTGATTGCAACCAACCCTCACCTCACCCGAAACATGCAAAAAACGTGAAACGCTCTAACTAGTGTCAGTGTTTAGTTTGTCCATTCTTGGCTACTGTAGAAACATGGTGGACTCCATGGGAGAGGACCGTCAGCATCTGTAGATATAAAATGCTCATTTCAAGGTAACAAAAACATAACAATTCTTATTAACAGGTGATTATACACAAATGAAAACGTAGTTATGGATATTATATTCCCTTTCTGCCATATTCTGTAAAAGAAGGTATTATACACTGGATCTTTCATCATCATTTATTGAGTAAAACACAATAGAAAAAGCCTTGTACAACGGCAGTCAACCTGGCAGTAACAGCACACAAATACCAGTTGGACAAGGACGCGTTCATCAGCACTAAAGTAAACAACAATAGCCTTGTTGGTGTTAGGTACATGCAGACACTTAGACCAGGTGTGAAAGTTATCCTTTCTGGCCTGGTTGATGGCAAAAACACCAACACAGGAGGCCACAAGCTTGTTCTGGGGTTGGAACTGGAAGCTTTTCTTCATACTGCAAGGGACTAGGAAATATCAGTGATGATTAGATGACTGCCAGCTGATCCTCAAATAATAACAGCATTCAGCGACATGGCTGTCACCATTTCAAGCCTATGATAATCCTTTAAATGAAAGAGTTTGAGAGGGAAAAAATCATTGGTGAGTTGACGTTTGTTTATCATGGCCTGCATTTTTCATTGCTGCTGCTGGAAGATGCAGCAGCTCATAGCACAGTAATGGGAAAGCGAGCTTTGTTTATGAGAAACCTCAGTACATTATAGGTGGGTGTCATGGTGTGCAAAGTGCAGTATTTGCTTGTGACAGTGCAACACGTAGCAGCAAACATGCACACTAGCAAAAGACAATGAAGTCCAGTTTCACCTCAAAGATGTGTGAGACAGCAACAGTTCACTTCGGTGATTATAGATTTTTATTCAGCAAAATGGCTCGTGTCTGAGAAATGCTAACCTCCCCTCCTTCCACCTAACAATGAGTTTTTCTTGTTGTTTCTTCACTTGGATGTTTGACCTTTTCCTCTTTCACCTAATCATCAGACTGATGCAAAGTACAATGGAAGGCTGTTTTTGATCCATGTGGTCCATGTGCCGCATTTAAACTCTTAAAATGAGTCATAGATTCTTAACTGAAAGTCAGAAGGAGTAGATGCAATTTTATCCTGTCTGATCTCTGATCTATAATCTCTTTAGTGGAAAACACATATGTGACAAATATAACTGTGAGTGGAGTGTTTCCATATGTAATGAAACATGTCTTGAGGGCATTTGAATATTTCCTCATGGGGCCCCTTCAGTGTAACTCATGATGGCTCTTGAAATAAAGTTTAGTATTTCATTTCATTGGTGTAAAGTACTGTTTGTTGATATGGAACATGGAAGGTAACAAACTGATAAAGCAACATCTATGGAAACAAACTTAACCCTACTAACCTAAACCTTAACTTTATGTCACACTTACCAAGTATAATGTAATATGCATATATAATATACATAAGGCTATGTATTGTTTGGCCACAGTGAAACAATAACTCTAAATTCTCTCTGTGATCAGGTGACAGAGTCGGACAAAAATGACACATTGGCTTATACTGACCGTCTCGTTCCTCCAGGTCCCTGTGCATTGTGTATGTACAGATTACCCAGCAGACTATACTGCATATTACAGATCCATTATACAAGAAACCCAGCAGTATTTTCTTACTGCTACTTGGTTTGTGTCACTTAATTTGATGTAATTTGATGAAACATTGAATATGCATTAGGGAAACATAACACTTTTCAGTCACTATTATAGAGTAATTGTGCATGATACCAAAACCATTTTACAATTGATAAAAAATACCACAAACTATCCAGATCTGGTGTCCTGTTTCACCCAATTAGTAAACCAACCTGGTCTGTGATTACGCAGAAGTTGTAACTGACATGACTTTTTGTTTCCATTGTCAAATGAGTAGAAGAAATGTCAGAACTGAAGGAAGTTGATGATTTTTCTGGGGTTTACCCTCTTCTACATGCCTGGGCTGTGAGAGACTAGCTGGCCACTCATTCAGTTATTTCTCTCTCTTACTTTACGTGGGCGGCTCATAAAGTTTTAGCATAAAATGAAACTGACTTTTTTTAACTGCATTGGCTTAAACAAAAAAGTAATAAAAGTAAGCGGATCGTAGAAGTTACCACAAGCCAAACTGCAACAGGGCCGTCTTTTTGGGGGCTTGATGCAAAATCGAAAGCACTAATTGTACAGACTTTGCGGTGTTCATATCTAGGTTTCGTTGTATCAAAATGCTGAACTAGCATCCTCAGCCAGGACCATGTATGTAGCTTCAGAGCGACAACACTATCTAGGTTACATAGAAAAAATAAATGGTGAAGTTATATCTGTATATACTACTGTATACTTTGGCCAGCCCCTCTGATGCGCTAAAGTTAGCTCCAGCATGAGAGCAAGCATCGTGGATCAGTGCTGCATGATTTTACATACTGAATGCTCGGTCAGGTTGGCAAGACTTGTGCCACCAAGAAATGTGATCTTTAAGCTCCACCTGCTTAAAGTTTAACTCAAAGGCAAGAGAGACAGCAGCTATGATTGTGAGACATTTAATTCAGGACATTATTAATTCAACAAGCTGAGCATGGAGTTATACTGAACTAAACACACTGTGAAGCATGCACGGTGTGTTTTTATCTTTAACACTGCCTTAAAAATACTGCAACAAGACACTCATAGAGACTCAGATCCAACATTGATAGACACAGAACATTATTTGCACACAGAACAATAAAGTTTATGGCTGTATTTTGACATTCATTTCTAAAATAATATGTGCATTTCAAGAAACAGTTTAGTAGTACATGAAATTATAACACTGGACAGGACAAGAGGCTTCACAACTTGATAGATTTCAAAATGTACTTTCAGAGCAGAGAATAAACTTCTGTGTTTGTATGACTGTGTGCGGCTGTGGGCACCATTTAAAAAAACAAAAAACAAAACAAACATCATCATTTACTAGCTTGGCTGGTTACTTTCCTTCCTGAGTAACAACCAACATCCGGGCTGAATAATCTACCTGCTTGTCTGTCACTGGTGAACAAATATGTTGGGTGAGTTAGTTACTCTATATGAATAATACACATTAATAATATCAATATGTGGCATTGAGAACATAAATCAATATTTATTTTTGACAAATCTATCAAAACATCGATAAGCACCTGCCAGAGGAGAACTTCAGGGATCATGCCGTGAAAATGGCAGTAAGATAGTGTCAGATGGTTGTTTGTGTCAAACTGCTATCACAGTGTCACACAGTCATTGTAAATGGAAAATCACACCTGTGGTCTGTAAATATACAGTACTACTGAGATGGTAGCAGGTCTCTGTCTATAAATAAAATGTCTCCATTTCCTGAGACTGTTTCATTTCAGTAAAGATTCTTAGTTTTGTTTGTCTTAACATAGGAAAGGCAATGAGTCAAAACTGTGATAAACGCAATGAGAAAACAGAAAAGATGAAAATTACTGAACCTGAAACTCAAAGAGAGTGTGTCAGGATATCACACCTTCTCGCTGGTGATAAGAAAGTATTAATAAACAAGTCATAAATGTTTCCATGGCAAAGTTCAGCACTGAGTCTAAATTTTATTTGGAAAGGAAAGTTGGAGAAAAACGGACAGAATTTCATTTTGGAAAATCAGATTTAAAGACTAATGCACTGTTGCCCATAAAGTTGAAATAATTTTGTTTTCAGACACATTCCTCTTTTTATTCTTATTTATACACATCAGGTTAATTGTGGTTTAATTTTCACTGTGATATGTTTGGAAGAGACTGATCAATAAAGTGAAAGGTACACTTTATCTATCAAGAATAAACCACATTGTCACAATCATTTCATGAGAAGACGTAAAAAATATTTTATTCCAACTTCATGGGCAAGAGTGTAGTCTCCGATTTCCTGAATAAATATTATAATATCTTGTCAGTCATCTGCCATCCTTCCACAACCTTTATGCATTTGGAGACAGAGTTTTTTTCGGTGCTCCTGTGAGTATTTACAACAGCAGAACTGTGAATGTTGGACTCAACGTAAACTATAATGCCACATGTTCTTCATAATAAATGAACATGGGCCTCATTTATGTGTATTTGATCTATGGCACAGATTGTTGTGGAGAAATTGCTGAAGTCAAAGGTCAATGGTGAGGTCATGAGGGAAGAAAGTGTTCAGGAGCCTCTGATGTCTTATGCTGTAATATTTATTGACGCTTGGCCAAGGAGAGATAGACACTCTCATGGTGCATCAGATGTGCATGAGTCGGCCTCACATTCTGCCGAACTCATGCTGGTGGATAGACTTTAAACCTCTACAGATAACACCACAAATACTATACACCCAGGATTAGCCAAAGAGAATGTTTTTACCCATGCAGGTGTTATTGTCAGCATATTCTAGTCTGGAGACACTGTCATCTGTTTACGCAGATTGGAACGTCAACGGCAAGCTTTCTATTATGTCTAGGAAGGCAGCAATAGGTCTCTTCGACCCTGGCCACCACAGTGTTGAGATAGACTGGCACCTACTGTTCTCAATCAAAGCCAAACAATTAATACTGCAGAGGAACTCAACACCCACACGTGACCTTGTGTAACCTAAGAATAGAAAATTCCATAACACAGAGGAATAACATATTTGTTAATAGGATGAATTCGTTCGGTTTCACTTCAGAAGCTGAATAAGGTTCATGTCCGCCCAGCCCACTATTTTGTTGTTTTTATCAACCATTAACAACGATAAGGCGAAGCAACGAATTAAAAAGGATCTAAGTTAGTTTTAGTGAAACAAAAGTCAGCAGGATAGTAAAATATCATCATATTCATTCAACTTAGTATCACTCCACATTTTCCCCCTTTAGATCCTCCATGACCCCCAAATGCAGTGACTCTATGTCCCACTGCTGAAACAAGTAAAGAGCAAACAAAAAAACCAAACGAATCGAAAGGTCCTTACTGTAACATTATATGTGCTGGTTTGCGGTTTGTCACACCAACTGCCTCAACATTTCAATTTCCAGACCACCAAGAACAAGACCACACCTACATACTCACCGCCCATGCAGATCAGTGACTCGTGCACTCTAAACACTTGTGCTTATTATTGCAAAGACCCTATAGGCAGTTAGGAGCCATCATTGTTTTATAAAAAAAATTTTTTTAAAAAGTATTTATCACACTTAATAGAAATATATTTTTAGATTATATGTCATCTTGCATACTCAAACCAAGAAAGACCAGCTGCTTTACATTCAGGTGCACGTCACACTCTTCTATTTTCTGGAAGATAACTGACAGCAGCGTACTCGGTATCATTGGGATTAACCTCCAGAACTACTGAAGGTCTCTTGGAAAAGTCCAGGACGCTGTAGACCAGTGAGGGCCCATGCACATTCTTGGATGCCTCTATTTCCTGCAAAGACAATCAGAGTCAAGCTGAAGAATTACTACAGATGTTGGTGATGTAGAAAGATGGGAAAACATGGGTGTTCTTACTTGTACTGTGGGATGCGAGCTTTGTGGTGGTGGTGGTTCTTGTTGTTTGTCTGTACAAGAAGTAAAACAGGTGAACTATTGAGTCAAGTATAACTTTATCACTGCAAGATGCAAGTTTGCTTGTTATAAGATCTGGAAAGTTAAGGTCAGCTAAAGGGAAGTAATTCTGAATAGAGCTGAGGTGGAAGGAGCCTGTGGCATCAAAAATAGAGTTTATGACTTTAGAGGAACAGTTCAATGTTTTGTTCATGCACTTTCTTACACGAGAAGATGGTGTAAGAAACTGAATAATCATTCCTTTAATAAAAATGTGTCTGGTATTATGACACATACCCTAACCACTTCCACAACTTCCACAACCACATTATTATATATGGTATAATTACGTAACGAAACATTCTTTTTATTCCTTGTTCCTCATTTTGCTCTGCCTCACCTCATAAGACTCAAACTTGGCAGAGACAATGTCCAGATAATGTTGCTATGCTTTGATTCAGATTTAGAGCTGCAACTGCATCGTTTCAAAGAGATACCCATTGTGAAAGTGTGAATTTGTATTAGGTGGAAATTAAATCTTTCATTAATGCTGTGTGACATATTAATTTACTCTGAGCCAGTCACATACATACTAAACAAATGTCACAAGTGTTCCCTTTATTATGACACCAGAATTATTCAAATAGACCGTGTACTTGCAGAGATATATTTTTTTATTTTCAAAAAAAAAAGGCTGGGGTGAATGATCAAAACTCATAGTTGTGCAAACGCTGAACGATAAACAGCAAACATTTTGTGTGTGTGTGTGTGTTTTTTTAAACAAACAGTCAAAATAAAATCAGTTCTTTCTAAGTAAAACTTTTCATTCTGTTATAGCTTGATAAAGTCTGACTTTATTATTGGTTTGCTTTTACTTTGAACTGTGCACCACTGGTAAGAGCTTAGAAGAGGAAACAGATGAGATAAACAAGATGCAGAGCAGTGCAGTTTATCTCCATCATCTGTCTGTTTGCTGAAGTGTTTGTGGACAACTGGTTGGGCAAGGTTAGCATGACATCAGGAACGCACAGTCAGCAAAAGCCTGCATTTGTGTACATGTACGGGAAATCATAAACTGTGGTTTCTGAGGTCACAGGGGGTGTCAAAATATTTCAAAGAGGCAATGTTCCTACACAAAGTAGGCCAGAGGGGTTTGTCTCTGAAGTGAAAGCGCATTAGTAATAGTTAACAAATTCATGTGTTTTTTTTTCCACCCAGCCTTTCGTGATAGTAGGCACAATTACATTTGCATGCACTGAAGGAAGACTTCTTTTCAAAAGCTATGAATCATCACGTATCAAAAGGATGTGAAACTGCAACCTGGTTTGCATTTTTGAGCAACTAACCACACAAATGTACATTTTTTCCTTCAGAATAACAATTATTCTTTTTACCTTCACTTTGTTAACTTGAAAAGTTTAGAAAATCCTACTGACTATAGCCCAAAACAGATAAGACTGGACCGTGTTTGGGTTTAATGAATCCCAGTAATGACGTACATCCATGGATGAAAGTTTCCTATGTTTCAGATATCAATAATTCAGCTGAGTTTATGGGATTAAGCTTAAATTCTACATTACAAGCAACCAAGGTTCAGTGTAAGCTTTGACACAACCTAAAATCCCAGAGAAATATCATGGCAGACAAGTAAAACAAATGTCCTTACCTCCGCTTCTCACGAGACACCAGATCAAACATGGAAGTACTGCAACCAACAGCACTACAGGTGAAACCACAAGAAGAATGACGATGACAGAGGAACTTCCACTGCCTTGAGTTATTGTTGGGATAGTACTATGCATGGGAGGACCTGTAGGAGTTAAAAGGAAATTATGAAAATATATACACAGTGATAGCATGGCAGTAATTGTTCAGAAGATACTGATATCTCAAAGGAAATGTTTGACTGCATTTTTCCTGATATAAGATAAGTAAGAAATGTCATAAACTTGGTTCATGACCAAACTACTACAAAAGTATGACCAAAACCAAAGACATTCCCATCAGCCACAGCTGTACATTACATTTAGTGTTAGATAGCAAGTGATCACATGCTAACACCTTAAACTAAGATGGTGTACATGAGTACACCTGTTTAATATCAGTATGTTACAGCAGCAGGATGTTATGTTCAGGATTGGCAATATGATAACATACATATGAGGCAACATATATTTTTCTGCCGTCTTACCATACTGTTTGTGGTATCTATCTTTTTGATATTTCTTGTTATATCAAACCTTTTTGGCCAATATTGCAAATCTATAGGCAAGACTGCTTGATGTCAATATTGTTTTTTGTTTTTTTTTATATATATATATTGTAGTTTTAATAGTTTTTTTTTGCATTAGTGTGATGAAAATACCTTTGCCAGGTATTTAATTTACTGCATTAACAATAAACGAACAGCTGAATTATGTTATCCATTTTTTTTATTATTATAAAAAAAATTCTCATCCTGTCTGCATGTTAGTAAGTGTCCTTAACATGCAGACAGAATACAGCTCTGTCAGCATCAGTGTATGAGTGTATGTGTCTGTGTGTGTGAGTGTGCTTTATCCTGCTGAGGTAGAAAAACACTCTCAAGTGCAGTTCATTTACTATACCATGGTATTAATCAGGATTGCATTATATATATATATATATATATATATATATATATATACATATACCATGAAATAATTCAGCTTTATACATGAAATAGTGAGCAGACTCTATTCAGTGATGGTTCTGGCCTTGCATTTGTTGACAATAAGTAAAATATAGAATACTACCAGACGTATCCTTTAAAATACATCATGCATGGTCTGCTAATACATTGAAGGACTGGTAATTGTTTACTTTGAAAATGAGCTAAACAGTGCAAGGAACAAACAAACATGGGCCCACTGTGATAGTGGTGGATGATGGTGTGAACTGCAGAAAATGAGTTTATGATTGTTCATCTGAAAAAGGTCAAAAATCACCTGAATTTAAAAATTATATTAAATTTCCTTTTTCAATCTGTATAAATCCACCAACCAAAACTAGATGTCTTAAATGTTTTCAAAAGATTCTCGTGATGCACACTTCACAGACTGAGTGTCTGACCGTACCTGTGCTACTTCTGGGCTCGTCTCGGACGTTCAGCTGCACCGGACTGCTTTCTTTAGCAAATCCTCTGATGAATACACTGGCGAAGTATTTTCCACTGTTATTTGCTTTGAGATTTGTAATGCTCCAAAATACAGAAGTATTTTTAACAATAACATCTCCCTCAGCGCCCTGTGAATACTCGGCTATCTTTTGCTCGTTAAAATAAACTGCAAAATGACTTCTTCTTGTGAGGCTGACATTAAATGTGAATTCAAGGGTGATGTTAGTGCCAAGGATCCCAGTGACCTCCGCTCGGCTTTGGACTGTATGGAGACAAAACATGAGATATGTTTGATTAAGAGGATGCAATGAGTACTCTGCTGTGTAAAAGCAAAATGCAGTAACAACAAAACAGAGCTAAAAACCAAGCTGCCCCTGCCCCCTGCACTCTGGTCTGGCTCTAGCTGCCACAAAGAAGCACTAACATTATTTCAGGTAAAAAGCAATTACTGAATTACTTCAGCTATGGCTAAAACTAAATGAAGTTATCTGTCGTTGAACATAATTTAGTTCTACCACATATCTAAATGAGAAAGTAGATAAATTCATAATGAAGATTTGAAACCCACTGATGGATAAAGAAGAATTGGATACAGTGTTAGATAGTGTTATAGTGTTAGCGCCGAATGAAAGTTGCTCAGTGGTGCATGAAGCGAAAAAAAATCCACTTCCCGCTGTAAATTACCCGGATGAGCACATCCAGATTTCCACCGGCTGTGCTAACTCCTGGTTTAGCCTGCCACTAACTTAAACTGGGATAGAATGATTTAATTGTGTGGCTCTTCTAGACTTTGCAAGTGTTATCGGACCAAATGGATCCAATTCTGACGGTGAAACAAACACATTTATGTTCCATGTTCTGCAGCTGCTTCCTATGATGTGAGTCAAATTGGCTTGTAAAAACCTAGCTAAATTAAAGCAATGTAAATAACATTAGCATTAGCTGTGTCAGTGTCAGTAACTACCATCTCAGCTTTTGACTTAAGCAGAATTCTTGCCATTAGGTGTGAATAAATCATCATTCAATTCCATATTAAATGTATTAAATGTAATAATAGTAAATATAATACATGTCAATAATGTATTGTATGTATTTCAGTCTAAATATTAGTAGCCTAGATGTGCAGACACCTACTGTAGCTAAAGAATAACACATTTAATTCCTAGGAAAGTTTATCTTCTTGAATAAAGCTGACAGAGCACATTTTGTTGTCAGATTTTCCCCTCGCATCTTGAGTACAGTATCAGCCTTTCTAGGTTTTATATAGTTTGTATGACATGGATTATTTGGGGCAAAGCAATCATCTTAAATTATTATTACAAGATTAAAATAAAATCAAGATTACAAGATCACAGCCTGTTCTTAATGTATTGTGATCACCATGTGTCCTGCCTCTTCTCATTATCGCATACTTATTATGACATTTATAGGGCACATTTTCCCCTTTAATTCTTTTTGCAGTGACAAAAACAACAACAGATACCTAAGCTAAACTAGAAACATAGTCACTGGGGGATAAAATTGTGATACAACATAACCTTGTGGAACTCCTCAATATGATTCAGTACACATACTCCATTAACTGCAGTGGGAAAATTGAGGTATCATTAGCATAAAAGCAAGGAAGAAATACAAAAGTAAGTTAAAAACCTGGTGGAAATTCACAAAATCTGAACAGAATGTAAAACAGAATCAAAACAGAATGTAAAAAAATCAAAAACCAAAAGAAGGCAGCTTACCATTGAATATCATGTGAGCTGTGATGATCAAAACTAACGCGAGAGGCTTCGTGACGATGTTTTCAACCATGATAGAAGAACTGTGTTGCTTACAGGCTTACTGAAATGGCCCTTGAAATCTTTGACCTTACTGATTTTTATGAGCTGCCTTGGTGTGCTACTCTGGTTTAATATTTCCACTAAAGTAGCTGTTTGTGCAACTGAGAGGAGGAAACGGTAGGCAGGAACTTGTACAAACACCGATTTATCTACCTACAGCATCACAAGCGCCTCCTGTAACGGAAGGCTTCAAAGAGGTTCATGGACATGTGGTGCAGACAGTGTGTCAGCTGAAGAGGCTGTCGCTGACATGATGTGTGTAAATTCAGGAAGAGCAAATAGCTTCACATTTCAAGGGAGATTTTGCAGAAACATTACACACAGAAAGCAGTCTCAAAGCTCACCATGCATTGGATTTGGGATTGAAACAGTAAACCCTCGTCCCTCGTATTTGTAGTTTGTGTTAATCATTAGATGCAGTTTACGTATACAGACAATACTTCTAACCTGTTTTGTTCAAGGTTTTATTCACACGAATTACAAAAATCCCCATTTTTTCCATCTATACTGTGCCATGTAAATAGTTTCAGTTTTGTCTGCAGAGGTTTTGAGAGATCATTTTGAGATTATCTAGTGTCGCTTAAGTGCAAAGTGAACAGAATAATGTTAGAGGTGCTCAGCTTCAAGTCAGGTTTCACTTTATTATCTAAACACATAATTCAAAAGCAACTTAAATAATAAAGTCCCTGTTACTTTGGATAATCCCCAGACACAACAGTGAACTGAAACCAAAGAGATGATCATATTACAAACTGTGACAAGCTTTTATTCATGTTTCACTTGTTGTAATTCATTTCTCCAACCATCTTTATTAACTGCAGGAGTCAATTTGAGACATTTTAAAAACATTACCAAGATACTGTAGATAGATATTGTTTGTTTTGTGTTCAAGCAACAAGCAGACCTTTGCCTAGGTAGCAATTTTCAAGCATTCCTCTATAGTACTACATAGAGAGAACACCACTGTTGACTCCATTTTACAAAAGTGCCTTCTTGGGTGCTCTTATTGTGAATAAAATGTGATAAGAAAGTGATAAAATGTAATAAAATAAGAAAATGTGATAAAGTCTCCTCTGTGGTGCCTTACATGCCAGAAAGTTAATAGTATTTAGTCAATGTCACGTCATGAAACTATTTTCATCTTAACCAGGGTTAGGAACTGTTTCACCATAAATGCATCACTTGACAGCCTGTGGTGCTGCTCCAGTTATTTTTTTTCTGGCCCTCAGGACAGCCTGAATCAGCCACTGGAGGACGCTGTTTATCATGAGAATTTGGCAGGTTTCTCCTTCAAACGTCAGCATGCTAGCAATTTTAGTTTTTCTGTATTTGTTTACATTTCTGCCATTGCAGCCGACAGTGGGCACAGTACAGCTAAGATTGAGCTAAAATGAGCTGATTACAACATTCTTCTGTCATAAATACAGAATATTTATGGACTTTCACACAATTTGGAATGGATGCTTTCATTCATTTCCAGTTTTTAATTCAAACTTTACCCATCCATAGTGTTCCTGGTCAAAAATTGTTATGTTGTGTTTGACTGTTCAACCAGCAGATAGGAATTTCCCTATATGCACCCAGTTCTCCTGACAATCTGGTTTTAGTTTAAATATATATATTTGAAACAAATGTTCAGTTAGAAATAAGTTGCCGTGCTTGTTCTGTCTGAGTAAAATCACATCACTCAGTTTCAACCAGAAACAGATGTCACTGTCACTTAATGCTACACTATAACTCTTTATAGTCAAAATAATATGTTCTGAAAAACAAGTGGTACTATTTCAGATAACTATAGGTCTATACACTATCAATTCCATAAAAATACACAAAGAACAAAGATGTCAAAGAATTTTTAATAATGATGACGTTGAATAAAACATTGTATGAAAAGATAATATACTTAATGTTTGATTCATGAACAGTTAAAACAGATCAGCCAATTTTGGCACGGAACACTGTGATCTGAAGAAAGGACCATATACTGTATGAGGGTTAAAAGTTACATACGGAGAAACAGTTTTCTCTGTACCTGCACTAAAATGGTGAATTTTGCAAATAGCATTTTTTTTCAGCCTTTCATTATTTTTATAGATTCAAAATAAACTAGAAAAACTGAAAAAATATCAGCCCAAACTATCACCTACACATATTGCTGTGCTAATGGCTCTCTCAGTAAAAATCTTCTTTTATCTATATATGCTATCTAACACACACATACACACACACACACACACACACAGACAAAGAAGCAACGCTTTAACCACAGGAGGGAAGTACATTTTGAGTATTTTAAGATAAAACACTTGGTATCATGGTTTATTGGATGGATGTTTGGTTTCAGTGGTTGATGGAGTGGGCGATTTCCTTGCAGCTCTTTCAGACTTCCCACAGTAATACCACTAGAAAATCAGTGTGACCACTAAGGCTGCTGACTCGGCTGTAAGGGTAGGTGATGTAATGCACCTATTTTCAATAGCAGCCATGTTGGAGGGCATCAGTTCTCATCAGCATCAGCAGGGAAACTTTGTTTTTTGTTAACGAGTAAAAGAGATGCTCTTATTCCCTTACAATGACTCAAACTGAGGTCAAACCTGTGCTTTCTTTTGCTATAGAAGGCCAACATCTGTCAACCAGTGTCCTTTTCATGACTTCAGTTACTTTATAAGGAGGTTCTCGTTTTTTCAATAAATGCAGCTATCATACACAGCACGAGCATGTTCAATATAAAAGTAGTTTTAACTGAATTTGGCCAAAGAATAATACAAGTGACCACAAGGCAATGGCAAAAATGTTTCACGTGCAAAGGTGACAGATTCAGCACCGGACAGTGCCCATGCGCCTGCCAATAACCAGACAATACATCCAAAATGCGACAAGTATACTGTATTTATTCCATATGCATAATAAAAACAAACAACTATGCATTGGCAACATTGTTTCGGATCACAACATCATAACTTAAGAAATTAAATTAATAGTGAAATTAATAGCATAGGCTGTAAAGTGCACACACCAATGATTCGGATCACACCGCCGAAGAAGAGGCCGCCCTGGTTCATCAACAGGTGACTGGCTTAAATCAGAGGGAGCGGTGTCTGTGTCAGCAGAGCAGCTAACGGCGATGGACTGCTCTGCTGCTCCTTCAGGTCCTGGCTCACGAGTTCCTCTCTCAGATCCATTTTTCGAATCTCCCTCTTCTTCTCTGTCCCCCTCGGAGACTGGGTCTTCATTTTCATTCATCTTCATTTACTTTTTTTCTTGATCACAAAACGATCCATTGCAACGGACTGTAGGCAGGGGCGCCGCCAGGAATTTTGGGCCCCATGACAAAAAAATCCAATTGGGCCCCCTCTGCACAGCTGTTGTCACCACATTTATTTTTTGGGGCCCCTGTCAGTCGTAGGCCCTTGGAATTGTCCTAACTTTTCCCCCCTATACGGTGCCCCTGGGTACAGGCACAGCACAAATACACAAGCGGGGATTGGAATGGCTACTTGTGAACTTTTTAATGTTTTTTAACTTAAAAATAAAATAAAATATTTTAAATATAAAATAAAATGCTTGAGGGGCTTAACTGGGGCTACACAGATTTTTGACGGGGCTATAGCACCCCCTAGCCCCAATGTAGCGCCGTCCCCTCACACAAACACACACACACACACACACACACACACACACACACACACACACACACACACACACACACACACACACCTCCCCTTCTCTCTCTCATGCTCACACAAGCACACACATACAAACACACACGCTCACACATATTGTCACTCAGTTCTAGTGATTTTATTGCTTCATTTCCTGCATTACAGCCTACTTGTGTGCAAAGGAAGTCATTTCAAAATGTCACAGCGCATGACATAAGCTCTTACAACATGTTATGTTTGCTTGTTTTTTTTGTTTGTTTTTTACAATCCAGGAACAAGAGTATAACCTTTTATTTATATCCTTTGAGTTTCATTACTGTGGTGAATGTGTTTCTCTTGTTGCTGTTGTCGGTAGAGTCAGCAGAGAGCCCTTTTCATCAGCTTTTAATATTGCCATTGTTTTTCTTATGCAACATCTATTTGTATCTATGATTTATGAACTTGCAAGTAAATTAAACCATGGAACTCATTCTGCAGTGTATTTGCAGCAAATACGCAACAAACTGGGCTTCAGTGGTTTTGTAATAGAGTCAGTGAAGGAATGAATCAAGGCCTCAGGTTATGTGCCTCAGCTGAAGGCTAGAGCCATTATTATGTCATTAAGGGAAGCGGCGTGTGTGTGTGTTTGTGTGTGTGTGTGCATCAGGCATAGCTGAGACATGGAAACTGGAAACATCAGTTGAATGATAGGACTGACAGAGCAGGCGACAGAATGGACTGCACATGTGTGTTGTTGCAATTAGATCTGACTTAAGATGTGCACTTACATTGTTATTATCCTTTGTTTGGCTTAAGCTATTAATGTTATTGCCCATGCATTATCTGTCACGTCCTCAGTGTTAATATCCAGCTATACAGCCTCGTCTTTCCTCTCCTCCCATGCAGCAACACGCTAACTGAAACGATGCCTCACCTCACGTTTTTCAGGCGCACAGTGTTTCTCGCCTTATTGAAGCCTTCAATGTCTATGGGTGAGATATCGAACATGTGTGAGCCTCAATCTGCAAACCATGGTTATCCAGAAAGCCATGAGTTTCTGAGTTTGAGTTGTAGACAGAATCACATCAGTCCTTGTTGGCATGTGTTAATACAGGTTGATGTTTCAACACTTACAGTAGTGTGTGTAAAAATTGATTTTTAGCACAGCTGCAACCCACACAGTGACTCTCTCAAAGACTAAATGTGCTACTAGTGACTGTCAACAGCTTCAACAGACTTCTTGTCTTTCCAACAGAGACACAGAGAGTCTGACAGTAGTCCATTTCACACTGAGCGGTAGTCATTTACTGTCCACTGAACCACTGCATATTTGATATGATGTAACATACATACAATTTTATTACACTCCTCCACAGCCATCTATTTTGTATCAGAAATATGTAATATATAATACTAACTTGCACTTTGCAATCATCTCCTCTCATCTCTACAGTTTCTACTATAATATAACAGCAGAGTGGCTCAGCAGAGAAGACAAAAATAAAACATGATGTAGTACCAATCTGTAGTAATTTGTAGTAAAAACAATAAAACAAAAATAAGGTGGATTAATGGCCGTTCAAAATCTGACTTGGCTGCCATTTGCAGAGAGACATTTGTTGAAAGAGCATTTAGCTAAGCCTCATCTCACACAGCAGAGATGGGAGGAAACACACAAAGTGATGGGAAGGGAAGAGCAGGAAAGCCCTTATTGCCATGGTAACTGAGAAACTGACTCTCCTATGAAATGCTGCTCTAACAAAACAATTACCAAGCAATCGGGAATGGGAACCCCCCACTCACACACACACCACCCGCCACTCACTGCCTACCAACACACAGACTCGCACACTTGCTCATTAAATGCAACAGGTGGGTTCAGACACAAAAGCAAAGCCATTCGACAATTTTCATTTTTCTCGTTCAGCAATATTGTGCAGATGGTGAACATAGTGAAGAATTTTGCAGCTAAAGAGCCAGACATTTCCCCCAGGAGTTGGTGGAGACCAAAAACTGAGCTAAAAGAGAATATGAATATTGGATTTAGACTCCAAATGATTGTTGCTCCATAACTGCTGGATGTGTAAATAATCATGTGCCCGCTAACAAGTTCAAAATAATATCCATCCATCTATTTTCTGTAACCACATAACATTATCAGGGTCACAGGGGCTGTAGCCAATCCCAGCTGGCATTGGGAGAGAGGCAGGGTACACCATGGACAAATCACGAGTTCATCACAAGGATGACACATAGAGACAAACAACCATTCATGCTCACATTTACACATCTGAGCAATTTAGAGTCACTAATTAGCCTACTAACCTATTCACTGCATGTCTTTGGACTGTGGGAAAAAGCCAGAGTACCCAAACAGACTAAACATGTTTGAACCAGGAACCTTCTTGCTGTGAGGCGACAGTGCTAACCACTGCATCGTTGTGCCGCCCATCTCATCTTAAGATACTATAAAATACTTAAAATATAATGTCATCGTTGCCTTTCTTCACAGCTTGTTTCTGCTGCACACAAGTGAAAAAAATCTGACACGATCTGAAGTCATCGAGCTGCAAGACACTGAACGTGGCTAGCATTTGTACTGATGAATTGTCTGTTTTTTAATGTTATTCAAGTGCCTCCTAGTAGAAACATAGGATTGATCTTCTGCTGTCTGATTTGAGATAGTTGTTATTTTTGGTCTTGTATTTAATGTCTGTTTATAAGTGTAAGGTTTTGATTTAAGGCTACTTATACTTTAAGGCTTACTTACTTAGACTACAGATGCAAATCAACTTTTATATCTAGAATAACACATAAGTAAACAACAAAAATAAGTTAAAATTTTATATATAAAATTATATATTTGATGTGTTTTATTCAAATAAATAGATACAAAAAAAAATCCAAATGACTTCATGAGTTAAGTGGAAACCAAAAATACTATTACTGCTACCATCAGTAATAAAACTATATGGTGTATAATGTAAACGTTGTTGCATTAAAGCCAGTTAACTCTTAAGCTTTCCACAGTAAACAAGCAACATACTAGTCAATCCTGTATCATGTCAATCCGGAGGGAGACAACACTGACTCTGTATGTGAGTGCTCATTGTTGTTGCTGTACTTGGGTCAAGCTGTCCCTAGCAACCCGGCAAACCATCGCCAACTCCCTAGCAACCAGGAAGATACTGTCATCGCCGTCACTGGTTGCCGTTGGAGATAAAGGCATTCTACAGAAATCGAGCTGAGGTGCAAAAAGTGACGACACGCACACACACACACACACCTAGCCACACACGCACGCATATAGATTGGATGCTCACAAATTGACTTTCAAGTATGTGTGCAATTACTGGATATCACACACACACACACACACACTCACACACCCACCTGCAGTATAAGTGCATGGGAACTGACTTTCAAGCATGCACTTGCAAACACACATCCACCAACACACTCTCACTCTCTCATAAACACACTCCTACACGTGGTTAGGAAATCTAGTTTCAAGCATGCTGCAAGCACGTGTAAAAAACCGAGGTGAACCTCATGTTATGATAAAATGCTCGACACAAATATCAATTTTAACAAACATGCACGTGCGCTCTCACAGACCCGAGGAGCCTGGAATAAACAGAAATTTGATTTAGTGATACATGCATGGTGGCTGCACGCACGTACACACACTTCCTGGCTTCCTTGGGGAAATTGACTTTGTCCATGCAATTAAGGGCTTCCTACATCACAGACAGAAAATAAAGGCTTGCACGGCAGAGCCACTGCCACACACACACACACACACACACACACACAAAGTGAGAAACGCATCCAGTGTGGCAGCTGTCACGGTCTCAGGCGGAGGTATTCCCCAGCTTCATCACGATCAGCAGCCTGCCAGTGTTCACAGCTCTGCTTCATTTCGCGCACGGAGAGAAAGACTGGACTCATACATGAAGCATGTCATTAAACAATACCAGAAAAAACAACAACTTTGTGTTGCTGTGGTGTAGTGTGGTGTGGTGCATGACAGAAACACATGTGATCAAACCTTAGAGTGCTCGCATCATGTCAATCATCAGGTTTGAAAACATATCTATCGCCAACTTTTCCTCCATCCTCACTCAGCCTTCCTCTGTTTACCGTCACCCACCGCCCAAATTGATTTAGCCACCCCCCTCTAATAGACTCTCCCTTCTCTCCCTCCCTCCCTCCTTCCCCACCAGTCACATGGAGGTTAGCGGTGACCCGTCTCTCCCTCTCGGTTTTGTGGCAGTCGCTCTCCGGTGCGCCTTGGAGACACACGAGAAGCGAAACGCGTAAAACTGCCGCGGTGCCTCATTTGTTTTTAGGTTTAACTGCGTTTTTTTTTTCTATTCCCCACGGAAAATCTCCCCGGAATCCGCTGAAGCCGCTGGTAAACGATACTCTGTTAAACGGGTTATTTTTAGTCACCCACTGCAGCGATGAGTGGCTGGAAGCCGGCTGTGAGACCGACTGGTGCTGCTCTGTGGTAAATGAAGCCCCCTCTTGGTGTTAAGCAAGAATGAAGTCGAGGCGAGATAAACTGAAGATCCCCTCTCTGACTCTGGAGTAAGTTCCGCTTTTTTATTTTCATCTTCTGGCGCAGGTGTGAAACCACAAGCTGCCATGTGAAACTGCTGCATTTTTAAAGTTGAAATAAGAGTAAAAAATAATGATACGTATGTGCTCATAGTGGTGATGGTACACCAGTGTACTTAAGTGTCAAAACAGACTGTTTTCATGGAAACTAGCTGTTGTTCAAACCCACAATAGAAATACCACTAAAGCTGAGAGAAAAACAACCAGGTGGAAATGCAAATGTTTTCTCCCAGGGTGATGGCATTTAGTTAAAGCTTCAGTTTATTTTTGTATACTTGTATTTTCAGAAATGATTTACTTATTAGATTAGATAAGTTGTCTCAAAAGATGCCCATTTCTTGTGAAATGTAAATATTCTCAGTAAAACAGGTGCTCAGGATTGGCAGTTTTCCTGTCTGCTAATCTTTAACCTAATTTACCTAACTGGATGTAGAGAAATCCAGCTTTCCAACCTTGAATTGTAACTGTGTTTGCTCAAGTTGTAGCTGGTTAAACTTGTAAAACCAAACTACTGAAACAACAGGGAACTTGTGAAGATTAGGGCTTATTTTGTCTAAAGTTTTAGTGTGGGATTGGGGATTGCTTCTTTCATTTTTTTCTACACCATTCTGCTTTACAGATGTTTTATTTTGATCAGATTAAATGTTTCACATCATTTCAAAGGTACAGCTCATGCTCCAGGGTGAATTCTGTCCTCATGATGGTTTGTGTATTTCCATCTCTATTGTCTCCTCTTTTTTTTATCTGTCACATGAAGTCCTCACTCCATGATTCCTGCATGAATCACATGCTCCCCCTCACGGCACCAAGACAAATGGCTTTCAGTCTTTTGGGAGACCAGATATTTTATTTCAGTATAATTGCTAACCTGTGAATCCCCCATCTCCATCAAAGGACATGGCTGCAGTCTTATATCTGCCCACTCTTCCTCCAGAGTGAATCCAGAGAGCCTTTTTTATGGGAATGGAGGAGGGGGGGTGGGGTGTTACCTGCTGCCCATTAGATGCTGATCCATAAGGCGTAGGAGCTCCCTGCTCACATGCCCATACTCTGATCCATCCATCTGCCTCCTCTGTGGATCATCTCAGCAAAGCTTGTGCTGTTTATGTTTCATTTTTAGACACTTAGCTGCTCCCGCGCAGAGATACAGAGGAGGTTTCACACTGGGCAAGCAGGGAGGGGTTCAGGGCTTTACTGTTGTTCACAACCAGCAGTGCAAAGCATGGCACAAGCTTGTTTGTAATCAGACTCATTTACTGCACAGAATTGTGCTTTGTGAGTATTTAGGTATACAGCTTTCTAAAAACTTTTCTGGAAGATATTCTGGATTCTTTGAAGATGTCTTAAGTTTTTCAGTCTTCAATCTGCGGGTGTGGTGCAACAATATGACTAAAATATCTTGGAATAAGCTGATACTTTTGAATACAGTTCTAAATTTGCTCGCAGTTATTGTTATTTTTGTAGTAAAGACAATCCTGCTACTGTTGTGCCACTGACAGGTTGTAGCTGCCACTGCACATAATTTCAGAGTCTCCCTCAAAGACCTGAACATCTGAGCAAATGAGAAATTCAGTGTGAATGTCACCAATGAGTCAGCCTTGAGATTTTCTACTCAGTTTACACTCTGCAGAGCAGTGTCCATGAAGAACAAAATGGAAATGCAGAATGGAAATGATGGACGATTACTCACTCAAGCATCATTGTGGGCTTTGGTTCAGGGGTCTGAAGGAGAAAATGTGTCAAGATGAAATACAGCGTAATGAGTTGCTCGTGTTGTGTAATTATGAGCCGACACTATGAGGAGTCTTTGTGCAAGGAGTTGTTTTTCCTACCATCCTCCCAGCATTACTATGACAACACGTTCATTAGTGCTTTGGTAGCCGATGCTGTGTTTAGCACCGAGAAGCCTCTGCAGCACTAAGACAATAGCAGCACTGTAGAGCCCAGAGGCAGAGCTTATATCTGAGTGGGGAAATCAATAGAAAACAGCTTTGGCACTGGGTCAGAAAGCATCATGGAGATAAAGACCTTAGGATAGCTGAGCATGCACATTTTGATACAAAAATAGTGCATTAACATGTGAAATGGTAGACGCTATTTATTTTAAGAAGTACATGAGGATTTGTTGTGTAGGGCACACAGGAACCCAAAGTGTATTGCTTCTGGCGATCTTAGGATCTTGAAGAACAAGCCTATATGTCCACCATAATATACGGTGTGTTGCCAGATATCAGACACTCCCTAATACTGTAACAGGTTGCAATAGATGTTCAGTAAATGTGTTGGACAATGAAACTTCCTTTCTGATGTGTTGACACCCAGCAGCAAACTTCCCTTAGTGTAACCAACCATCGGTCACAACCATTGTTGCATCCAACCACCTTCCATCAAACAATGCTAACAAAGCAGCATCACCCTGCGGTGAGTGTCACCATTGGCTGTTGACAGCCAATGAGAGGCAGGCATCAACTGCTAAACCTCGACCAAAGATATTCTGCTGACTGATTATCAACATCAGCGTGCAGCGTCAGCGAACTAATCCATGCAAACATGTCTTGCCTTACAGTTTGTCCCCCACTTGCCAGAGCCCCACCCTCCTGAGCCCATGCAGCCCTTGCAGCCCCTGCAGCCCCTTACAAACCCTTCATCCCTGGAGGTAAGACAGGTCACACGCAGCCTGAACATGCCTTTAGAAAAAGTCTCTCATCAATGAATCCCATCACCACAAAAACAAAGTTTAACAAGACCTGTGTATGTAGCTAAAGCCTGATAAAGCTAATTGTTCTGTGCCAAAGAGCTCCACTGTTGTCCAAAAACTATTAAAAACACATCTGTGATCATGATCTGTGCCACTAATTCCTACTGCCAGCGAAGATGCCACACTATTTGCAATGTCACATGAATCATAGATGCTGCTTCAAAGTAGCAAATATATTTGGTTATTTGGTACATTCTTTATCTCTGAAACAGCAAACAATCTCATCACTTGAGGTCTATTTATTAGCTGTGCTGGTGCTCTCAGCTATATCACATGACCATTTAAACATCTACAATAATATGATAACAGGGGCAAACTTCATCAGCTGAAGAAGATAGTGTGATATGACTTACAGCCTAAAAATATCGTGACATAGTAGAGCAAAGCTTTTATTTGGCTGTGTTTTCTGAAAAGCCCGATTGAACAATAATAGTAAAATCTAATTAACCTAGGTGCTTTCTGCTGAGTGCTTTTCCAATTACAGATTTTACAGTAGTCAAATATAAATGGAAATATGCAATAAGAGACTTTTCTTAATGTATTTTTATATTTTATATATGTATATTAAGGTGCTTCTGTTTCACCAGTGAAGACCTATCATTTATTAGTTGTCTCTAAGTCTATGTGGGTTGCTTGGTAACGGTGCTAGGTGCTGTGGAGGAAGGCAACACTGCAAACAGAGGCGGCTGCATCCAGCATGTCTCTGGATGTGTGAGCAGTGCTAGGCTGTCACACCACACATTGTACGGTAATGAATCCCATTTTCTCTGTTGAAAAATGTTAGTGTGAATGCAAAAATATCCAGCCATAATCATGGTTCCCTTAACATGACAGAGTTTTTACACAGTCTAAATAATCTGGTGCCACAATATGGCTGATCGCACATTTGTTGGCATCATTCTTCACAGCATTTTGCATTGGAGACCGCCTTTTTTTTTCACCTTCCAGAAACATCTTCATTTTTTTTGTTTTCATTTTTTCTTCACTTAATATGTAGAGATTTGTCTTGATAGCACTGATGCAAAGTTGTGTTTATAACTACAACAAGATTTATATGAAGTGTATAGGGAGAATATTAACTTGATGTCTAAAATAGAAAAAGGCATGAAACAAATTAAAGCAACATGAAAAGTCAACAGACCTCTGTTGTCTACTGTTGATGTACAGCTGTAGTATATTACCATGACCTGACCATGCAGATGTAAATGCAAATGTGAGGAGGATTGAACTTAACTGAATTTGATGGGGATAATCAAAGTAAGACCAAATAATCATGACACCTACAGTGCTACTCAAAAGTCGAAGCCTGGTCAAAATTGATACTGAAGTTTCTACTGAATTTACTACTAATTCTACTAATTTTCTTTTGTAAAGATGGATACAACAAGATATCAGGAAACTGTTGACGGCAAATATTTTTAAAATGTGAATTTGTTATAACCAGACGTTATAACCTAAATTAATTCATACTGCTCAAGGAATCTGTTGTAGGGCAGAAGGAATGGGGGAGAGGGGGATCATTTGACAAAATAGAAACTCAATACAGTATTGCTAATACCATCAAATAAACTTTATATGTTGTAAAAAAAAAAAAAAAGACAAAAGAAAATTAGGTGGTGAACTTCACAAATGTGCAGCGTTGTGATACAAAGCACACATACAGTTCTCCTCACAGATGTAAATGCATCTGCATATAGACAGAAGCAATGCTGTACTACCATCTACTTGTGTTTTATGTATTCCTAAATGTTGAATGTATCTAATATCAATTCTAAAAATGACAGATTTAATTATGAGAAGCGGCTCCTTGCACCTTATAGGTAGTGATGTCTACACCAGAGTATTGTTTTTTTTTAATCAAAATTCTGCAAAGCAACTAACCATCAACATAAATAAACAACACATCAATACAATAATATTTAGCATTTTTTGACCCTCAAATTTAAGATAATCAGAACCTCAATCCAAATAAATAAATAAATAAAATGTATTTTCATTTTGTGTGTAGCATTCCACTTGCAGTATACTGCATGAAGTTGTTATGATATAAAATGAAATTAACATTACATAAGGGGCTACATACAGTATAAATACTTTAATGGGTACTAAATAGGTACTATATGCAGTGGGATATACCACTGTTTAAAGGTTTTTCAAGAATCCACCCTCTATCTAACTCCTCATGGTATAACCCAAGAACATCTTATGCTGCTTTCAAGGTATGTAGGAAATCACTGAGCGCTGAAGAGGTGAAGAGAGTGTTTGTATAGCAGTGGTATGGTTCTGACCATTATTAACGTTGTCCAAAAAGTTACAAAGTAGTCTGCAGTGAACCAAACATTACATTAGGGGTTGTTTTATAAACATGCTGCATGGTAGTGCTCTTAACGCATTCCTCAAGGTCCCTTTAGCTAAAAATATTAATATAAAAAAATGCTTTGGTAATGTCACAAAAACAGGCAACATGCCATATATTTGTACAGGACTGATGTGCTAATCGACTGATGTAGTGCATGCATGGTGTGAAAAGTAGCAAAGTGAAGTGAAATTCACACAACCTATTGCTTACATATTCATTATATTGCATTATAGTTATTCATTCAGTTCCCAAGATTCAACTCTTCAACACTTACATAACATGTAAATTTCAGCAGTTCCCTCATAGAAGGGGGCTAATTGTACTAACCAATAGTGTGCAAATGTGCAGAACTGTGATCACCCCCCATCACCCAGCTGTGTTATGTTTACAAATGTAGCCCGTCTGGATGTTAACTAGAGAAAAAGTTTCTGGCTGTTCTCAGCATTTTAGTTGTTTTGTAGCACTTGTGTAATGTAGGAGTCACTGTGGTGTGTAGCTCACTCCTACAATCTTTAACAGCCTCTGTTTGTTGGTCTCCTCTCTGCTGCAGTGTGATCAGATCTGCGACAAAGTCTGTTAATGTCTTCAGCTGCTGTTAAAGCAAACTGTAAACTACCAAATGTGTGGCTTCTGTAACACATACAGTAAATAGTTTGTGTAAAGCTGAAACAATAAGGTGATTAATCGATTAGATAGAAAATGGTGTCTTTACATTGTATTTATTATGTTCTATGAATGACAGTAATGTCTTTGTTAACATCTGTATAGGGATAACTGGCTCATGTAGGTGTTTTTGTTGTTGTTGTTGATTTTTTTCTACTTTTAATATTAATTTTCTTAATCTTGAAGTATTATTTTGTGTAAACAAACAAAATGTAATGTCATTTTTTGCTAATCGATCAAAGGTCATGTATCAGGCAGAAACGCCAAGCATTGGTTCCAGCCCATCAAATGTAAACATTTGCTGCATTTGAATGTCATCAGACAAAAACAAGCGTTAATTTAGCAGATCTTTGTAGCAGCGTGGGGCCGGACGTAAACGTGCAGCACTTGAACGCAGCACCAGGCTTTACGCTCGCTCACACGGATACACACGCAGCCAGCAGCGTCTGTATAGTCAAACTAAAGTGTGCCGCTGCCGTGTGAACGATATTACACACCACACAAACCGACATGGAGGTGATGTTTCCGGGACAGGACCGCGTTCAGAGAGCCGACCGGAGGATGTAACGGCAACCCCAGAGCCGTTGGGACTGCACGAGGCAGACAGACTCGTGTGTGAATACAAAAGGAACCGCCGAGGAGAGGAGACGATGGTGGGGAGGTTGGCGGTAGCAACAGCAGCAGCAACAGCAGCAGCAGGGGGACCGGGTTTCTTATCGACCCCAGCTTCAGCTTTCTGAAACCAACACAAACTTTGTAACGGGGCTTTTATACAAGAAAAACCTCCAGCATGTCGGATCCGAGTCACTGGTCTGCGGTGCCGAGTCAGAACAAGTCACATTTTGTTCCGGCAGCGTTGCTGAAGCGTTCAAAAAGGTACTTATCAAGAGTTGGGTTATGGAGGTTTTAAACTCAACACAGTTTAACAGTTTGTTTTGTCTTTTGCCGTGCTTTAAAATACCGTCACAGCAGCTGGTCTTCATATAGACTTACACATCTAATTCAACGTGAATTCTCTCACAGGGACGATGTGCTAAAAACGTCCCCAAAATAAGAGAGCCCCTCTCAAGACGATTGCTCTGCCGCTGGTTAATCCTGTGTTTGTTCAGTACGTGTTGATCCACAGCCTTTGTCCAGAAGATAACATCAACTGAAAGTAACTAGAAGACGGTTTGTCGACAGTATTGGCTCTAAAATTACTATTTATGCCTCAAATGTCGCACACAATATTCAGTTTTCTTCGTTGAAGTTGGATGTCAGGTTACAGCAGGTCTCCAGTGGATTAAGCCAAACTATAGCTGCAGCTGGTGTGGATGATGGACCAGTAGATGTTAGCCCACATTTGCACTCCTCTGTTTACACTGGTGCCTATTGCTGTGATGATAATTACTGCTGGAGGTCATAGTTAATTGTTTGTCCTGTTTACTGTCTGATGAGTGCAGTTATAACCTGCAGCTGGAGGTTGAATGAACCGTCCTGTAGCATTGTGGACCAATACTGATTATTGATGAATCTGTCAATTATCTTTTGTTTATTTAATTATTTTTTTTTTTCGTAAACGTCAGAAATGAGTGAAAAATGCCTGTTACAATGTCCCAGACCCGAGATTATATCTTAAGATACCTTGTTTTGTTCGATCAACAGCCCTGCAGTCCTATAAAACAGAGATTATTAGCCAATCCTCTGAAAATTACAAATATTTCAAAAAAATTTTGGCTGCAAAGCAAATTATTTCAGCGATTCAATCTGTAGGTCATTTTCTAGATTAATCTAGAAAATCCAAGAGGTCTTCAGAGTTTCTTGTTTTGTCCAAATCTCAAAGATATTTAACTTGCAGGCTATAAAACAAAGAAAAAACTGAATATATTTGCGAGCTGGAAAGCTGGGACCAGATAGTCTTTGGTATTTTTGCTGAAAAAATGACAAACTACTCATTGATTGTCAAAGTAGTTAGTTAATTTTCTGTCAGTCTAATAATCATTTCAGCACCACTGAACTGTGCACTCTGGTGTCACAGTAAAATCTGCTCAGCTGAATGTCATTGGTCAAAGTTTGCCTCTTCTTTTCAGAACCAGAAGGGATTATTTAGCTTTATACACACACACACACACACACACACACACACACACACACACACACACACACACACACACACAGAGTCTTGGACATCTGTGGCTCAAGATGGGCCTGCTGTTGCTGTCGGAGCACACAGCCCCTTTTAGCCTTGAGTCTGTTGACAGGAGGTTTCCTCTTTGTATTTTGACTCTCATCAGTTCTCCCTCTTCCAGCTGACACGGCCGTGCTGTTGTGTCATGCATCTGCCTGCAGATTAGAGTTGTAGTTACATAAACATTTCTCAAGGCAGAGCTGCTCTGAAGGCGGAAATAATCTCATCGGTGGAGTTAAATCTCGGTGGGCAGACAAAGAAATTTCAGTTCGAGCAAATCCTCATCTGTTCCAGACCACGAATTGTGTATTTTCACAAGTGTTCAAAGGATTTTTCAGAAGCTTTAGTTCTGCTTGAGGTTGACGACATCATCCCATCTAAGTTCTGTTTTATAGTCACCAGAGATGATACAAGAGGAGCAAGCTGATATTATGAAGCCTAGCACTCAGATACTGTGTGAAAGCCTATCCAATAACGGTTCAGTGATTTTTGCTTAAAAATGTTGTCAAATGAGCGGATTTACTGCCCGTCTTTTTCACATGTAATAGTAAACAGAATATACTTTAGGTCACACAAAATGTGACATTTGAAGACGTCACCTTGGGTTGTAATTTTAAAAAATTCATGTTTTTTTTTCCATTTTAGTGAGCTGCTGTCATAAAGTTCTGACATGATGTGTAGTTAGGGATCACTTTGCATACCTTTTGTTTACCTGGTATGTTTTTAAACCAGCAAAATTTGTTTTTTTTTACAAACAACAAACAATATTACACAGAAAACTGGACACTGCCAATTTCCACCACTCCCAGTTTAAACCCAGCATACCGGTTTGCACACAGACACGGATGTGTTTTTGTATTATCCAGGTTTACTCAGCGTGTTAGGATGGTTACAGCTTAGTGGATCACTGTCTGCTACTTTTGAGGTCAAGTGTCTTCTCATTGTTACACTGTCATAAAATCTCTTTTGTGCCCTCAAGCTGCTGCTCAGTACACACACACACAAACGCACATACTTAGATATAAATATATGCTGTAGCGTTGCATGAGTCAAACATGTAATTATAGGTGGATAAAACCAAGGGCCAAAACGATTACTCTCAGCTTAAAGGAATACATCGGGTTATTTTCTTTCTAGATTGTCAGCTTAAATGTTTAGTGATAAAAATAAAGACCAGAATCATCCACGTGTTCCCACTAAATTGCTTCCTCCAGTGCGCGATGCTAACATCTTCAAGTTTTCAGGATTATTAACATCAATTTAGTCGTAAGAAAATATGAATGAACAGCAGAAACTTATGGCAGACAGAAACACTGACACTCAGATGGTAAAATAGCCTGAAATTGAGTTTCTTATATCTCACATTTCAAATCCACACACTACCTTATAGATACCACTAACATCCTTTAATCTGTTCTAACCTAAAACAAATTTATGTGGCTCACCGGCCACGACACTCACTCAATATGCAAACTACCGTGGCCATGCAGTGACATTTTCATATAAATGGTGATGAGTAATGTGTGTTAAGGTTGGCAGTCTGTTGACTTTCTGTCTTTGTGCTCCAGCTGTCGCAGCAGCAACAGGAAGAGCCTCGGTGTCGGGACGCCATCGCCCACGCTGTCCCGGCCACTCTCCCCGCTCTCACTCCACACTGGTAAGATCAGTTTGCGATGTTTGGTAACCTTTAAATCCCAACAAGTCCCAACAGGAGCACTGTTGCAAAAGCATGTTAGTATTGGTGTTGTTTCCACTGTAGCTGCAGTCTGTCATCTAGCAACTCACTGCATTGGCCAATCATGCAAGTGCACAAAGCAGATCAAATACATCAGGGCATCACTTACAAAGCCAAAAATGAAGTAATAAAATGGTCACTGTCTTAATTCCCAGAGTTGCACAACCTTGCGTCAAAAGAAAAAACAAAGCCTTGGTGTTTAATTAACCTTTAAACTTGACTTTCTGGTTTGTAGTTTAACTGTAGAAACATTTTGACACCAACATAGCCCATCGCATTGTTTGTAATTACAGCCCTCATAATTTTAATTCAGCACGATGGACTCATTTGTGCTCTTCTGCATGGCCATACTGTTTAAAAACAGACTGAGAGAGTGTCCACATGATCCAAGTTTAAATGGTATCATTCCCACTTGACGGAACGCTGGCGATGAAATTATAAACTTCAAACAGGCTTGACGTGAACACACACACTCCACCGCATTTTCACCGTAATGTAAAATTACATTTGCACCGTGTTCGATGAAGCTGAGAGAGAGAGAGAGAATTGTTAATGCAGAAAATAAAGGTGAACTCAAGAAAATAGATTGAATGAAGACATTCAGCAAAACACTATCTACTTCCACCAAAGATCTTCCAGTGCCCAACACATCCCGAATTCTTGTGGCAAACACACATCATTATGATGACATTAACAAAGAGGATCCTTTAGATTTGTTTTTGTAAAGAGTCTTGAATGAGATGCATACTGAGGGGGACATTTTTCAGGTATCACCTTACGTCTGCCTGTAAAGTATGTAATGGAGACATTGTTTTTAAGTGAACTCCACCAGCGGTATGAAAATTGACAATTATCAAACCGTGTACATTTACTTATCTATGGTTTTGAATTCTGCTCTTGTACAATTTAATCTCAGTGTTGTTAAACAAATGAGTCTTAAAAAGGACTCGGAGCGCCCTGGTAGTTTACCTGGTAGAACGTGTGCTCCATGTAGAAAGGCTGCAGGGTTTGACTTTGACCTGTGGCCCTTTGATGCATGCCGTCATCCCTTTCTCTCTCCTGTCACTCTTCCAGCTCTCAGGTTTGAATAAAGGTTGAAAAAGCCCAAAGAAAGGAAAAAAAGGACATAATATTTTGTGAAATTATAATAACGCTTTCATTCAGCTGAAAGCCCTCCCCCTTTTTCATTCTTTTAATGTTCATTGTAACTGATGATGGTGATGATGGTGATGGTAAGAACTGTTGTGTAATACAGTACACCGTTATATTGTGTAACCATGATATTTTCTGAGATGGTTATTATACAATCAAACTCTCATTGTTCTAACTCTGCTGGTGTCTACAATAATCTGATCGCTCTGTCTCTAAATGTTCATAAAATTGGAAATAAACTGTGTTCTAGCCCCGGTTCAGCCACTGGACAAAACATCTGTATTGCTTCATGTTGCTGAAGAAAACTTAGAAAATATTTTATGTTCAGAATTAATATCAGAAATAATAAGGGGCAGGTGATTTCTCTTGCCTTTCTTCTGCCTTGTGAATCAGCAATAGTACAGACAGTGTACAGCCCCTTAAAGCCTTAAAGCAGCTGCACTCTATGAAAAGAGTTTTGCTCAAGAGCTCCTCATACCAGCAGTATGTGGATGCGTTCCCTTTTGAACTCAATCATGCCGTGGATTATCTCATCACTGAGTGCAGTCAGGCTCTAATTGGGTCTCTCTCGTGTTCTAATTGGTACTCAATCACTTGCATGTAAACTAACCACAGCCTCTAGTGTACCCAGACCTCCAGACTCCGCCGGGACCAAACTGGATCAGGCTTTCCCCCTCTGAATGTTCGTAGATAGGTGCTGTAATGTTTGGACAAGTAATACCAAGATTATATGTTGGACCTCTCTGAGGTGCTGGTTAATGCCGCTGGGTTTTGCAGTGAGGGTTCCTGCACAGACATGATGTCATCCTTTTTTTTTGGACTGGTTTTGTTTTCATGGGTTTATTATTACAGTTGTGAATAGTACTTGTAGTAATTTTGTCTTTCCTCTTTCAGCCGCAAGCAGCCCACTAGACAGCCCGCGAAATGTGTCGACCAGTGCCTGCCTCAACTTTCCATTCGCACGAAGGTATGTCAGCACTGCTCTCTTGAACCATTTTATCCCTGGAGTCATTTATGTTTTAGTTTTGTCACATCTAAAGGACCTCAGATTATGATGTTGTATTTGATTTATTAATACAGTTAAGATATATGATTTTGTAATAATGGGGTGAACAGGAAAGTTAGGTTTCATGCATTGCTCATATATTATTGGAAACTTTATCTTCCATGTATTTGGAATTGTTTGCCTGTGGACAAAATCCAGGTCAGCTGACCTGCTGTGCCCTAACAAAAGACTTCTAGTTTCCATTATATAGAATTTGGGAATGTATTAATTAAACAGGATCTTTCCCCTATAATTGATTTCTATTTTGCCTATAAATACAATAAACTTTCACACACTTTCATAATGAGATGAACAAAATACTGAAGTTTAAATACAGTTTGCAACCAGCATCACTTCATTTAATCTTTGTTATCTATCTTTTTATATTATTATTATTTATCTTTATTTATTTGTCTGGCATTCCTCCTAAGATAAAATTTAAGGGCACTATACAAATGTTTGGATTTGGTTGACCAAATTCTGTTGAAGATTTGGACCATAGATCATGATTAGGTAAAATTACAGGAACTACAGTCAGTTTTGATTCCTGAGTTAATGTGGCTCGAGCCCTCGATCCCTATAATGTAACAACGTGAACCTAAATGAACCAAATGCAAATTTACAAACTGAATAATTAATTCAATCTAATGCGTGATCACACTGTGAGGGTTTCCTGTGAGGTTCTGTGTGTGTGTGTGTGTGTGTGTGTGTGTGTGTGTGTGTGTGTGTGTGTGTGTGTGTGTGCTGGGACAGAGGCAGACAGTCTGGAAGCTGAAGAGAAACAGCAGCAAGGTGACTGAGGCTGACTCAGCCTGGAGCGTTCACACCTCTGCCAGGTCTCTTTACAGCCAAGTCCTCCTCAGCAGGATGATTGTAGTTAGATAGAGGGTACCCCCCGAAACCCACTCACACATCATTCAACCCAGTTCCCATGGCAACACGCTTGTCTTGCTCCAGGCATACTGAAGCCTAGAAGGGAGGCGGCACCTTGAAGACACCCAAGAACTGCCGTTAAAAACCCATGAGCAGATCAGGTGCTTCATCCTGAAATACGATGGGAACGAGACAGAAAAATGCCTCCAACTCTGAGAAAATTAGTGTTGGCATCAGTGTAAAACACATCACAGTGTAGAGTACTATCAAGATGAAAAGTAATCCACAAATCAACCTTGAATCAAAACGATTCATGGTCCTGCACTGTGGCTGAAATCTTACCATGTAACGATCTGTTGTGCTGTGGAAAGTAATGAATTCCCACGCTGTCAGCCCCGAGTTTATAGAAAATGCAACGTCTTGGATGCAAAACCTCCTTAGACATCTATCATCATATTATTAAAGACTTGCAGAACAATCAGTGACCCTGTTCATTGCTGCTTGAAATGCTGATTTTCTTGATTTATGTCCGTGTTTATTGAGGCTCCTTGGTTGGAATTTATGATTGGCTATTGAACTGAGCTCATAGAAATGATTAGAGGAGAGCATTGTTGATTGTTAGAATCAAGTTACAGCTTTTAAAACTGTTCAGCTCCACAGGGTCACTGACGTAGTGGGCTCAGTTTTAAAGCTTTAGAAGATACTGGTATCATATGAAAGGCACCGCGGTACCAACTCAAGATAGCTGAATGAACATTGTATGGCTGGAGAGCTACTGTGGTGTCAATGAGCCCACTCGTATTCTTGTTTGATAATGTTGATAATGCTCATACTAGCCATTTCATTGTAGCGAGACCATTTAAAAAAAAAAAAAAAAAAAACTTGGTCACTGTATTCAGCGGATGTATGGATTTCTTTGGTATTTTGGTTTCTGAGAAATTTCCAGAACAGAACGGCTCGCCATCTAATCGCCAAAAATATTCTTGTTCTTGCAGAAAGTTCAAAAGTGTTTGATACCAAACCACAGCATGAATTTTTAAGTCTTCCTCAAGGTCTCGTGTCTTATTTTGGAGGGCTCTTTGACATTTTTATATCAAAAATACTTAGTGGTCAAAATAGTTAGAAATAATTTGGACCAAATCTTTGTAACAAATGGTATTAACTCAGAAATTGCTGCAACAACTTACAAGACATAATTGAGCATGGGAATGGATATCATATTCTTACTCATATACTTATATCATAATGTACTAAGCCCTTATACACCCTTGCAAACTTTCTAAACCTCAATAGGAACTTAAACAAAACACAATGTTTATTAAAGATTTATGACTAGAAACTTGACACAAGGTGCTAAGTAGCATATCATATGAAACGTCAGGTTCCCAGCTTTCAGATGATTTACATCTATGTGGCGTTTAATGCTGACCTGCTGTCTCCCCCTAAAACAAGACAAAAAATAGTTGGTAAGGAGGAGGGGAGTGGAAGAAGTTAAGCCTTTTTTATAACCTGTTACAATCTTTCCTCCGCTTGCTGACAACATGCCAAATATCATAACCTTTAGCTTTTTTTTCACTTCAGTTTTGATGTGTGTTATATTATTTGCTGTTCAAAACTTTGCTCCAAACTGGAGACAAGATGCTTTCACTGTTCATGCTTTGAAGTGAAGATTTGTTCCTGTTATGTAAAGTGCATTCTCAAATTAATTTCGTTTGTGAGCTACTCCTTCATATCTGGACAAATGAAAACTGGCAAGCAAGACAACATTGTCAGTACGAATCCCTCAGCTGAATGCCAGGGGTCACAGAATCGCTTGTGCAACATTACCAAAACTCACAGAAAACACTTTCTTTGCTTTTCTCTTTCTTTCTGCTGCTGTCGTGATTTCAGTCACCTGGCTCGTGCCGACAGGTAGCTTCTTTTACAATACTTGCACACGTCTGTTGTCTTTGAAAGCTTGTGTTTCACATTTTGTTTGGTCACAGTATGTGAAGGTGTATAGCTTGATTTGCATATAGCATAAAAGAGCTGCTGTGAATCAAGTGAGGACATAGAGAATCCTGTTACATATGATTCGGAGAAGAAGGCATTAATTTCATGCTCTCACAGTCACAAGACTCCCCCGTCATTTGTTATGTAAGGGGTTTCACATATGAAATGTTAACTAATGCTGCTGAGGCTTATGTAACATGCATGTCTGTTCCTCTCAGGGCTGAGGGCCGGAGATGGTCCCTAGCATCCCCCCTCGTCTGGCTATGGAACCAACCCGCCGAGCTCCACTGTCTCAGTAAGTCATCCCAAAACATGGCACTGTCCTCCCTGATCGATGCACGGCGGCCAGGCAATTTCTAACACCTCACTCAGCCCAAATAGCACATTCATGCTAATGCGTGCGAATGCCAAGCCTGAGATGACAAACTGTTAATTGTTTTCCTCCATCATCTGCTTGAATTAGTCATTCTCCCAGACTGTGGAACTCAGTGTTAGAAGTAATACACACAGTCTGTGTATACGCATGTTAATGAGGAGATGAAGTAAAGTGTGTGTGTCTGTGACAGAGAGAGAGAGAGAGAGAGAGAGAGAGAGAGAGAGAGAGAGAGAGAGAGAGAGAGTGAGAGAGAGAGAGAGAGAGAGAGAGAGAGAGAGAGAGAGAGAGAGAGAGAGAGAGAGAGAGAGAGAGAGAGAGAGAGAGAGAGAGAGAGAGAGAGAGAGAGAGAGATCGCTGTTTTAGTTGGATCAAATACTTTAAGGGCCATTATTTTATGACCTTGTTTTTAATTTTTTTTTGACATCAGTTGTGTTAATTATGTTAACTTGGTCTAAAATCTGATGTTTTCTTTTTATTGTGTTGTGTTTGGTTTGATTTCCTGAATTACCAGTGCAGCGAATAAATGGCGAAATGTGCAGGCTGTAAAAGTGTTTTTCAGACCATGAACTTACTTAAGTTATGTAATATGTCAAATATCTTACATAAAATAAAGCTGTAATTGTATTGGTTTACAACAAGACGTAACGTAACCGCTTTCAAATGAACAGTTTGCAGTGGGAGGAGAGTGTGCTCAGTCTGCGGTGAAAGTCTGCCATGTGCAGCTATTATAAGGAAGTTCATTGGGTAGACGCAGGCACAGGCCCAGAGGTCACTGGGGACAATAGGGCTCTTCAGTGGCCCTCACTGCCCTCTTTATACTGAGGCATTAGAAAGAGACTTCACAGATGCCGTCCCTCTGGCCGTCTTCTGTTCAGGACACACGGGACACAAAATCAAGTTTACTCAGTGCCTCGGTAGACATTAAACATGGAACTTATCTGTGCAAATAATAGCATCTCTGTGGGCTTCATTATTATTTACACCATTATTTTCTGTAAAATAACCTTAAATATCAGCTGGAGAGTTCATTTTTCACTCTTTGACTGCTACTCTAAAAACACCAGCTAAATTTGTGCACCACATTTAAGTCCTCCACAGGTGCAGCTCTCTGTGGTGTTGTCGTCATAAACTGCCAACATCCAAATGCTGCTTTAAAGGTGCTATGCGGAGTAATTTAACATCGAAAAATGATTCATTTTGATGAGATCATCACTGAGAAAACTGCTTCTTAATTTGAGAGGAGCTGAACTCAAGTTGTTTGCTGTTGCAGGACTGTGAAATGGCAACGTCCTCTTTGAAAGAGGAAGTTGCAGGGTTAACTGGAACTGTGACGGATGTGACGTTTTTAACCTTTTTTAAATGTTGAAATTGTATCCCTCTTTGTGTTTGCAGTCCTCCTCGTCCTCCCAGGAACGTCTTCACCAGCTTCCCTACCAGCCGACACAAGATGAGCTGCACTTCCTCTTCAAACACTTCCGCAGCACAGACAGCATGGCTGATGAGGATGGGCGGCCCTCGGCGCTCATACGACCTCGTTCTCGAAGCCTCAGGTAGCTAATCCCGATTATATATCGAGGATTTAGATGATTACATCTTCCCAAGTGTAGAAGAGCCACTTTTCTTGACACTGATGATTGTTTTTGTGGCAGTGATGTAGAAGGACATGGACGGCAACTTATTTAGTGGGAAACGGAGATATCATAAGTAAGAAATAACATACAGGGAGACAGTCATTGTTGCTAAATAAACCCTGACGGGGTGATGAAGGACCGTGGCGTGAAGTGAAGTGGTCTTGAATGACACCGCATCCTTACACAGAAATAACTGAAGAATGCAGTAATTCATCAATCAGAATCACAAAGCTGTGTAATAATCCACGATAAAAATGTCACTTATTTTTTAAGGTGGAAGGACTTTGTTCATGTTTACTTAGTTTAATCAACTGGAAATGTGACACTAAATGTTACGTGTCTCTTCCTAACAGTAAGTATTAATGGGTTACACTTTTTACAGTCTAAAACATCTGTTTCATATTAATTCTTGGTGTGTCATTAAACAAATGAAAGTAATATTTTATACAGATTAAATATAGTAATCCTCCTTTTAGGGATTAACTACCTGTTTGTTGTGGAAAACGATGCTTCAGATTATCTTTGGACAGCGATGGCGTGTTGCGCTGTCCTTAGTGTAATTATGCACTGGTAGACTGTCAGATGTCTGTGGATCGGTATGACCAAAACAAATTCACAAGCAAACACAGCATTTGGCATCTCAAGTGCCTTGGATCGTGTACACATGCCTGTTGCCCGGCAGGCAGGTGGAGATCTGACTGCAGAGCTGTGTGGTTTTGACAACTTTTGTCTGTTGGCTTTGCTCAGCACTGTTTGTGCAATGCCTGAGTGCTCTCTGTTCTGGCACCATGGTGTGCTGTGCGTGGGCATGCTAGCTAACAGATCGCCTCAGGGATCTAGCTGCTGAACTGTAGTCGAGGGTGGGGGTGGTTTTAGGGGAAGTTGGGGAGAGAGAGGGGTGGGGGTGGGGGTCTGATGCAGACAGCCATGGAGAGCTGCAGCAGTGTGTGTTGGGCAGCAGCCATCCAGTCTTAACAGAGGCGTCTTTCATGACCAAAAAAATGGCTTAGGGAGCCTGTTTGCATGTGATAGGTTTTCCCTCCATCTGTTCTGTTTGAAGCTTCATCAGGCAAGGTTTTCAGTAAAAATATACCCGTCTTAAAGCCTAAACACTGAAGCGGTGTTGCATTATATGACTAATTAAGCGCTGCTGATGATTCACACTGTTTGGCCAGAAGAAAACTCTGCTGTCGGCGTAGAAACACCTAAAAGAGAAACATCAAAACCTTACAGTGAAATGCACTCTGATTGTAGCTTTACCAGCTTAAGAGCTACAGAAAAAGAATGATGGCTCACAATATCGCTTTTGGCAAGTTGAGATCAAAAGTACATGTGTAGATGTTGACCTCAAAAAAAACCTCTTTTAGTCAAGCTCAAACTATCAGTTTAGAGTTGATGTGTGTATGCATGCATGGGTGGGCTGGACTGAAATAACTGATGGCCTCGATGACATAACTTTCACACACATCCTATCTTATTGGTTTAGAGTTAGTATTGTGTATGTATGTGTGTGTATCGTTAAAAATTGCATTCGTTGATCAATTAAAATATCCCAATCTGTTGTTTTGTTTCTGTTGCAGCCCGGGGCGATCAAGTGTCTCCTTCGATAATGAGATTGTCATGATGAACCATGTTTACAGAGAACGTTTTCCAAAGGTACACACTATAACATTTCAGCAAAGATGTGGTACAGAATTTTGAAAGCCGCTAAGTGATCAATCAACAACATATGAATCCACCCACGGAAATATTAGGAACATTTGGTGCTGCCGAGAGTAAAAATCAGACTTACTCGTCCCTTCCCAAATGTCTTAACTGTGTTTGTGCGCTTGTCCTCCCTGCAGGCCACAGCCCAGATGGAGGAGCGCTTGTTTGAGATTATCACCCACTGCTCTCCAGACAGCTCCCTCCCGCTGGCTGACGGGGTGCTGGGCTTCATCCAGCACCAGTTAGTCGAGCTGGTAAGAGACTGTCTGGACAAGTCCCAGAAAGGCCTGGTTACTACTCGCTACTTCGCCGAGCTGCAGGAGAAGCTGGAGAAGCTCCTTCACGAGGTGAGGAACAGGCAGCTGAGTTGTGGTGTACAAATCACGTTGGTGAAATTGGCTTTGATGGTTGGAAAAAAATAATTGAAAATGAACTTGGTTAAATTGTGTACTACAGCTTTAAGCATCAGCTGATGACTACATGTGAACTCTTCATCTAGACATGTGACAAGTTATGAAAGGGGATCGATCGAGTCGGAGTGAAAAGTGCAATCAGGCACGTCACTCAATAACCGTCTGATAGCCAAAGGCACACAGAATAGATCTGGTAGTGGAAATTGTCAGTGATGGTGAGAGGTGCTTTTTGTCACAGATCTTATATGTGTTGTGATAAAATGTTAGTTTCTATAGCAACCTCTTCCCTTGTTCCTCTGCATGCTGTCAGACAGAAGGCATGGCTGACTCGTTGTACCTCCAGCTGAACTAATAAGTCTGTTCCCATACAGGAAAAATGCTGTCTCTCTTTCTCACACACACACCTATGACTTACTTTATGTGCCAAGGTCATTTTGTTTAAAAGTTTCAGGGATAAAATGACATTTTCAGTCATCTAAATTCTCCGTGGCTCTTTTTGTGGTTTGATAGTGGTTGCCATACACATTGCTTTCAGTTTCTAAAAGTCGTGACATTTTTGTTTAACATCTTTTTTATCTGGTATCTCTTTTCTTTAATTTTTAATTTGAACATCAAGACTGGAAAAAAAAACTGCCTGCATGGTCGATTGATGCAAGAAACAAAACCTTGATAATGCACACAAGCTTTTTATTTATTTGTCTGTTTCTACATGCCTGTTATCACCTCAGGTGCTTTTCTCATGTGTGCAACAGCCCTTCTGTTTGACCTTTACAGTGATGTTGTTAGCTTTTCAAGTGAGTGAGTAGTCAGTGAGGTTGTTTTTTTAGGTACTTTAGATACTGTCGAATGTCTAAATAACAGAGATTGTAACATTTTAAACACGTGGTATCAAAAGTTTATCAGATATGCATCAATACTTTTAATAACCCTAGTAGTGAGGACGGACTTCTTTTCCAATTCAGTTTGACATACATCCGGATTTGAATGTGTCAGGGTTGCAGGATGCATACCTAGTAGCACTGCGTTTACCATGAACAGCGAATGTTAAAGAGCGCCACCTACAGAGACTTCATCAAGAGTAAATCCCAAAATAGAAGCTCTCTGGGCATTGTAGCACAGAAACAATAAAACGTGCTTAACACATGGTTTACCACTTCTCCCAAATTCTCCCAACTGACTTAACACTTCGTGAGCATGTGAGGATTCTGTGTTTATAATAGTATAATACACGGTTGTTTGTGGATTTGGTGTTTTGTCTTTCTATTAACAAGTCACACTTCCACACTGTGGCCGTCAGTATTTCTCAAGCGGGGGGCGGCTCACCACAGGAGGACGACCAGGGGAAAAATATGAAGTAACTAAGATGAATGAATATGATTTATGCTTGGGAATTAAAAATAAAGTTTTCCTGATGCTATTTCACTAAAAGTCAACATGGATCCTTTTTTATTAGCTGCTTCTCCCATCATTGTTAATAAGTGATTTAAAAACTGCGGAGTTGTGGAACATGAACTTCTTCATCCTCTGAAGGGGGCATGTCAGAAAAGTTTGAGATTAAATGAATAGTTAATCTCAAACTTTTAATTTTTTTTTAAATAGACATTTTACAGATGCTTGTAGACATTTTGTTACATTTGGGCAGAGCCAGGCTAGCAATTTCCCCCTGTTTCCAGACTTTATGCTTAGCTAAGCTACCTGACTGCTGACTGCAACCTCATTTTTTAACAGGCTGATGAGAATAGTATCAATCTTGTCATGGTGCTGGCTGTACATATGACACAAATACATAGTACACCATGCAGCTGCTGTTTCTCTAGTACAGACTGTCACTCCAGTCGCCTACAAGAAAAGCAGAAGATGACTCATGGAGACTCCCACCCAGTGATTATTCTAATAATTCCTTTTGGTTTAAAATGATGTCTTCTCTGACGCCACTCTGATGGGCAGCGTCTGTTTTCATATTTTTCTTAATGTCACCCCCATCTGCTTTGAACAGACTGTTATATATTTATATTTCCTGTTTCAGTACTAAATAGCACTTCTGCTGTCTGTTTTCTGATCAATTAGTTTCCACTGACGTAACTGAGCCCAAATGACAAAGACTTCCTTGTTTGCATTTTATTAGCTTCATAGAAACACACAGAAGTTTCTTATTAATCAAGTGTATTGAAAACATTGTGTAGACATCAGACGCATTATATTTAACTTCTCAACATCACCACTTCCTATTTGATGATTTTTCAGATTTTTTTTTGGAATATGTATAGTTTGTATAGTTTTAATCTGTGTAGCTGTGATTTGTCAGTTGATTTAAAGTACACTCCCGTACTGTTTCCAGGCCTACGAGCGCTCTGAAAGCGAGGAGGTAACCGTCATCATCCAGCTGGTGAGGAAGATCCTCATCATAATCTCTCGGCCCGCTCGCCTCCTGGAGTGTCTGGTAAGCTGAAGAGGAGAAAATCTCTTTCTAATTGAAAATGAGATTACTTCGATCGAAACAAGTAGAAGTCAGTTCATGTTAAAGCAGGACTGAAAACAGATTCTGACCTTTATTCTCTCTTACAAAGCGGATGTGTGTCACCAGAACACAAAGCTCGTGATCTTTGCAGGAAGACAGTATTACTACAATATTACTTCACTTTTTCACCTTATAGGCTCGGTAGTAGAAGCTCAACCATCTTTGAGTGATGAGGGTCAATTTATCCACATCACATCACAAATACTAACAAAGAATAACAAGTCTATTTGTGTTGTTTTCTTTTATTTCTTCTGTACAATGATGGTAAGATAACCCAAATGAAAAAAAACACGTAGTACTAAAAATTAACGTATGACTCAAAATCTGCTGTTTGTTTTGACTTGAACTTTAAACTTCAGTAATCTTTAATCACCAACTCTAAAAACAGATCCGATTAGGATTATTATGGGGCATCCAGCTAACGGGATAACTACTAGTGAAAGAAAATCAAGGTCGACTGGACTTGAAGCTTCTTGGATGAGAAGCTGAAAGTCTTTAAGGCGCCTACGTTCGACTGACTTTGCTTTCAGTTCAGGATAAGGGCTTCATCCAGTCCACATTAATAAGACTAAGATCCTCTTTCCAGGAATTTGACCCGGAAGAGTTTTATCACTTGCTTGAGGCAGCAGAGGGCCATGCCAAAGTCGGCCAGGGAATCAAGACGGACATCCCACGGTACATCATCAGCCAGCTGGGTCTGACGCGGGACCCATTAGAAGGTAAAGCTCTGTCATAAAGTGAAGCCTTACACTCACTTCACACTGCAGTGAAGACGTTCCAGGGAAGAAGTCCTGTGGCGTGAATGTTACCTGAAATTCAGGTTGTGTCGGTTTGAAATGTTCATGAAAGTTTTACTGCCATATAAACTGCGTGTTTGTGTAAGTCTAGGTTCTGGATGTATGTAGTAGAACCAGTTTATTTACAGATAAATGACATTTACAGCATGTGACACTCCTCAGATGGTTTAACAGAACATCAAGTTTATTAAGAAGTCCCTAACAATGTGCAAAACAAGAGTTACAGAGTTGGAGGAGGAAAGGTCAGTGGTTGGAGTTAAAGATTGTTTGCAGTACTGTATTATTAATCACTGTCTCTCTCTGTTATTTCTAGACATGGTACAGCTTGACCAGTATGACACCAGTCCTTCAGTGTCAGTGGAACAAGATGCTAATGTAGAGGTAAACCTTCACTTTCACTTATGTTTTATTAAATATTTTTCATTGTTTTAATTGGCCCACATTCAGACATATGGAGAAAATATGAAAACCTTTCAGTTTTTGGACTATAAGTTGGTCAGTAGGGTAAACGGTAAATGGACTGTACTTACATAGCTCACCGCCGATGTACTGTAACTGTAATAATCCTGCTAACTACTGCTTTACTTTTACTGTGTTTCTGTGTTTCTAAGTAGCCCATAAACAGTCACTAACATTATGTTTCTGTTTGCTCTCTGTAGAATAAGGCCCCACAGACGCTGACACCAACTCGAAGGAAACCTCTTGAGAGCGACTTTGAAACGATCAAACTTATCAGCAATGGAGCTTACGGGTAAGAAGGACAGGGCATTTTTTAAACAAAAAGCTACTAATTCTGGAAAAATATTGGGCCTACAAAGGTTTTCAGCATCAGCATAACTATTTTATTATCTCTGGACACAGAGTAGAAACAACAAAAAAGTGACTGAGATGAGCTCAAAAGTTCCATTGTTTTCTTAGTCAAAGAAAAATGTGCTTATCCTGCCTGCGTGGCATTAAGACATTATGACAGGATAATTATCCTCAGCAGCGGACATGCTGCTGCCCGGCTGAGAAGCAGTGGCACTCGTGCGTAGAATGTCAAAGACATGGCATTCCTGGAATTTAAGCCTGTGTTGCACAGAAAGATGTTTCGACATATTTCTCGTGTTTCCATCCGTACTTGAAAGGATGAAATGAAGCCACTTGTTTGGTCGCTTTCTTCCTCCCAACCATGAACCAGTTCTTGATTCCCATCACTATTCACTATATCAAATAATTACACGTAATTATCTTGTCAGAAACTAATTTCCTCCTTTTATTTAAACACCTTGAGTATCGACAAGGTGGTTTTAAGTAATTACACAGCAGCATGTTGACGTATTCTATGACTCAAGACAGGAGTTCCCCTGCTTTACCTCAGTGTGAGAACAATAATTATAAAGGTAGCGATTTGATCATGAGATCATGACACAGCAAAGGCAACTTCATGCAGAAATGTCCCATCTACACGGCTGTAGGTTGAATAAGAAGAAGGTGGAGGGAATTTTAAATCTTAAAGTTAAACTTTTGTTTCCATGTTTTCTATGAGAATAGTTTTCTTGAAACTGTGTTTACAATAATGGGTCTAATATGGCTCGTGTTTTTGTTTTGTCTTACAGGGCTGTGTATCTGGTCCGCCACAAAGAAACCCGCCAACGGTTTGCCATGAAAAAGATAAATCGTCAGAACCTGGTCCTGAGGAATCAGATCCAGCAGGCTTTTGTGGAGCGAGACATCCTAACGTTTGCTGAAAACCCCTTTGTCGTCTCTATGTTCTGCTCGTTTGAGACGCGACGACATCTCTGCATGGTCATGGAGTATGTAGAAGGTAAGGTAGAAGAGGTCTGCTGTGAATGATTTACATCTGTGTCTAGAGCACTTCACAGTTAGTGGTCATATACAACTACAAATGAGAACTAAATAATATAAATGAGTCCAGCGGTGATGAAAATGAGCACAATGCTGATGGGTTTCTGTTTTTTTTTTTTGTTTTTTTTTCATTAAGGTGGAGATTGTGCCAACCTGCTGAAGAACATGGGCCCACTACCTGTAGAAATGACAAGGATGTACTTTGCTGAAACAGTGTTGGCCCTGGAGTACCTTCACAACTATGGTATTGTGCATCGGGATCTCAAACCTGACAAGTGAGAACAGAAAACTAACTCCTGCTTCACTCCTGTTTAAAATGTTTGCAGCTGTATGATCCAAAATTGACCCAGTGCTCTTGCTTTCCTTTAGGATTCATTCAATTAAACAATATTCAATTACAACACATGGTTTCTGATTAGGAAATAATTTATTTTTTTGTGTTTTGCGATCTGGGTACTTTTTTTCTGCATTTTCTTTTTAGAATTTGGTGGAAGTGACCATTGAAATGTAAAATAGACTTATTCTGATGTGTTTTTTTTTGTCTTTTTTCCCCACCCAATAGCTTGTTGATTACATCCATGGGTCACATCAAGCTAACGGACTTCGGCCTGTCTAAAATTGGCCTGATGAACATGACCACCAACCTGTACGAGGGTCACATGGAGAAAGACACAAGAGAGTTTGTTGACAAACAGGTGAGACTGTTTTGAATGTAAAACAAAGCATCTTTTGCAACAGCAGTCATTTCTGTTCCCCTCACCTGTGTTTGGTTTCCTTGTGCAGGTGTGTGGCACTCCAGAGTACATTGCCCCAGAGGTGATCCTTAGACAGGGCTATGGGAAGCCAGTGGACTGGTGGGCGATGGGGATCATACTTTATGAGTTCCTGGTCGGCTGTGTTCCTTTCTTTGGAGACACACCTGAAGAGCTTTTTGGACAAGTTGTCAGTGGTGAGCGATGAAATGGGATAAAAAGTAGACGAAGTGAAGTTGCTTGTTGTTCATGCAACACTTTCAGAAGCAATGTTATGTATATTTTATACTTTTATTATTGATCTTCATTCTAATTTGTTTGTTTGTAGATGAAATCATTTGGCCAGAAGGAGACGATGCCCTACCTGCTGATGCCCAGGACCTGATCACCCGCTTACTGCGACAGAGTCCTATAGACCGAATAGGAACCGGTACTGCTCACTTTACTGCTGATTAACACATGAAAAAGCTGCAGATGGTGTTTGATACAGGCTGATACTGAAAAATAAGTGTGCTTTATCTCAATCTCATAACCCAAATTCTGTCTGACAGCAGTAGGGAAATGGTGAAATTTCTCCTAAACTATATACTGTATGTAAAACTTCATATTTAGAAGATAAAGGTCAAAATGAATTTTAGGCCTAGGTGTTTTAAAACTTCATCCAGTTTTTGATTGGCTGTGAAAACTGCTGTTGTAGGCGGAGCCTCGGAGGTCAAACAGCACTCCTTCTTCCTGGGTTTTGACTGGAATGGACTCCTGAGGCAGAAAGCTGAATTCATCCCTCAGCTGGAGGCAGAGGACGACACCAGCTACTTTGACAGTAGGTTACAGTTGAGATAGTATGATATTCTAATTAGTGCTGACTTCACAGCTGACTGCACAGTAATTGACAGATTTAAAACTTCAGTCTGTTTCTCTGAAATCTTTTCTCCCCTTCCTGCTTCAGCTCGTTCAGAGCGTTACCATCATTTGGCTTCTGACGAGGATGAGGAAACCAATGATGAAGAGTCTTCCTTGGAAATCAGACAGTTTGCTTCCTGGTCACATCGCTTCAGCAAGGTAAGGCCTACATGTGTTGGAAAACCAGAGCTTTGGATGTTTAAAAGAGAATTTGTTCTCCAACAAATGTGTTTGAATCTGTGCGTTAGATGAAATGATCAGTTTTTAGACTACTATAGCACAAAAATCACCCATGTCTCTTCTGTTCAACCTGTCAGGTCTACAGCAGCACAGAACATCTGGCGACGCCGTCCAACCTGAGCTTCTCCTCTGACCGCAGCCACAGCGAGGACAAGGAGGACCGCGTGGACACAGGAGGACTCAGTCCGTCCCCAAGCCCAGCAGAGGGCAGCGTGGAGCGCAGACATGCCGGGCGCATGGCCAGGTAAGCACAGGTCTAAGATGTGTGATATTGTATATCAAAAGCTGTGTTTATTCATGCCGTAGCCTTTTGGAGTGCCTTTAGGTCATCTTTGTTTTGTTTTAGAACTTTGTTGGTAGGTTATATACAAAACTCCTGCTAAAAAAATTAACTCCCATTGTTGGTAGCCTTCGTCCTCGGGCCTCTTCCAGCTCCTCCCAGTCTGAGAGGAGCACCAGTCCTCTGGTGATGAGCAGCACCCACAGTCTGGAGACAATGCCCCGCTTTGCTCTCTCCACGGATGATGAAGGTAAATCCAGAATGATGCTCATTTTTGGATATTTCTGTTCATAACATCTATCAGAGCATCTTTTTAAAGCCTGACCTTTTTAACCGTTTGTTCCCTGCAGCTGAGGTGGTTGTGTCAAACCTTCGGAGGATCAGGATTCGCAGCAACAGCACAGGGGCCAAACACTCCTCCCCCAAAGATCCGACCGGCCCTCGACGCTTCGGTAACCAGTTGGAGACGCCAGACAGACAGAGGCTTCCTTGCGGAGGGAAGGTTCCCAAGTCAGCCTCCGTCTCAGCCCTGTCTCTCATCATTACTACAGGTACAGAAGGTTATCATCCAACACCTCGAAGTCGAGCAGAAGACAGAATTAACGTGACAATGAGCCACTGGTGTTAAGTGCTGCATGTCTAGCACCTTTACTCCTACAATCTGTTAGTGTAATCGAAAAGTTGGATGCAGATCCAGAACCTGGTGTCACTCTTTTATTGGTTGGCAGGATTCTTAATACATGGACTAATGAGATCTAAACCTGTAATATCTTCTAATATTTGGAAGTTTAAAAAAAAAATCTCTTTCGGAGGCAGGGAACTGTTGATTGTTCTGGCGACCTGTTCAGAGGAAAACTGTCCTGTGCTCGTTTCAGATGACTCGCCCAGCGGCCTCCAGACTAGTCCCATCTCCCCACGCTCCCTGTCCTCTAACCCTTCGTCCCGTGACTCCTCCCCCAACCGTGACCTGTCGATCAGCCCCGCCAGCCTGAGGCCTCCCATTGTCATCCACACCTCAGGGAAGAAGTACGGCTTCACCCTGCAGGCCATCCGGGTCTACATGGGTGACAGCGATGTCTACACGGTGCATCACATGGTGTCGGTGGGTGTCATTTAAAAGTGGTGTTCTTCTAACAAGCCACACAGCTTTAACTAGTCCTCAGGTGTTTTAAATGCCACATGTTCATGTTGAGTAATGTGATTTACTCTGATGACACTAAACCAGAAGAAGGAGATATAACAATGGTTATGTAACGCTCAAATTAATCTCTCCTCACTGTTGCTGTTTTAACAGAGTGTGGAGGAGGGCGCCCGCTCACCAGGCCGGTCTCTGTACTGGAGACCTTATTACCCATGTGAACGGAGAGTCTGTCCAAGGCCTGGTCCACCCTGAGATGATAGAACTGCTACTGAAGGTACAGCCACTCACTCAGACTGCTGTGGCAGGTTATCACTTAGTTTGATAGTCACTTTAGGTTGCATTGTTTTGTCCTTAACACAAGTGAATTATTATTTTCTTCCTGTCGAATGTGCAGAGTGGCAGCAAGGTGGCGCTTCAGACTATAGCACTTGAGAACACGTCAATCAAAGTGGGTCCAGCTCGAAAGACTAAACACAAAGGCAAGATGGCTCGTCGCAGCAAGAAGAGCAAGAGGAGAGATAATTATGACAGGTGAGGATCTGCGATGCAGAGTTAATCATTCGTGAGCCTGCTAAACCCAGCGCACTGTCCCCCTTTAGTATCAGCTTAGTATTACTTTGATTACATTCACTGCATGGGATGTGCTATTGTACTAGTGAATACTTACCTTCACCGTTAGTGTTTGTGCAGCTTTATGTACTTGTTTTACTTTAGAAAACTTTGCAGTGGCATCAAAACACGAGCTTTGTGTCGGTGCCATCGCTCAACTCACTGAACGACACAATGTCACATATCTGACTCTTCCTCCAGGCGACGAAGCATCTTAAAGAAGCTGTCCAAGCAGAGCACGGTGATGCACACCAGTCGCAGCTTCTCCTCAGGTCTGCACCACTCAGTTTCGTCCAGCGAGAGTCTTCCAGGCTCCCCGACACACAGCCTCTCCCCCGGACCCTCCACACCCTGCCGGAGCCCCGCACCGGACCATCAGACCTTTGGTGAGCTCAGAGTTGTTTTAGATTTATTCATGACAACATTTAATAGTTCTTTTGGTTATTGCCTTTCACTTCTGAAAAGAAAGATTATAGTGCATTCTGAATGTTGCCATTGTGAGCATGTTTTAGATAACTGGCTGTGCGTAAATATGTATAATACTGAAATTTCTGCGACTTGTGAAGCGCAATATTTATAACAGTTTTTCCTCTGCTTCCCAGACAATAACTCTCCTCAGAGCACATCTCCTTGCTCCAGCTCTCCCAGTTCCCCCGCTGCACACATCCGGCCCAGCTCTCTCCACGGCCTGGGCTCCAAACTTAGCACGCAGCGCTACACCAAGGTGGGCCGCCGGAAGTCAACCAGCAACATCCCTCCCTCACCCCTGGCCTGTAACTCGTCCTCCACCCAGCCTCTTTCCCCACAGCGCTCTCCCTCTCCGCTCTCAGGCTTTGCCAAAACCCTTCACACGTACCACGGCAAAACCCTGTCCCCACCCACCATCGTTAGACATGTTGTCCGGCCCAGGAGTGCCGAACCACCCCGATCCCCTCTTCTGAAGAGGGTACAGTCAGCTGAGAAGCTGTCTGGTGTATATCATGCTGATAAGAAGTCGTACGCCCCCCGCAGACACACACTGGAAGTGCCATTTTACTGTGAGGGAGACCTGCTGGGTGACTCGGAGGCAGAGGGTGCCTGCGGAGGCCCCTATATTGGGGCCGATCACAGCAGGCTTGGGGGATACATCTGCAGCCAGAGGATGAGGGACTCTGGGATTGAACGATCTGAGCAACTCGTTGTGATGCGAAAGCTCAACCTATCAGAGCGGCGGGACTCCTTTAAGAAACAGGAGGCAGTGCAGGAGGTGAGCTTCGACGAGCCGGAGGAGAAAACCAACACCACAGTTACAGTGACAACCACAGCTCCAGGTGCCCAAACCCAACATCTGCAGCATCAGCACAGGATGTCCTGGATGCTCACTCGACCCCAAACCAGTGAGGAGGTGGAGCTGGAAGTGCCGGTCGTGAGGAGGTTCACACTGGTGCCACAGATCGCAGTGCAAGGCTCGACGGAGAGCGAGCAGGACGAGTGGGAGCCGTGTTCAGATGGAGAGGAATCCAACGAGAAACCAGAGCTGGAGGTGACCATCACTTCATCTCAGCCACAACAGGCTGGGCGTCCTCTCGCTGACTGCAGTCAGGCAGCAGAAACCACCTCCACTGCTCCTCAGGTTGGACCATCGACAGAGTGCAGAGAAGAAACTCCACAAAAAGGGCATCAAAGAAAGTGACAGCTCACTACTGCACTCATTTCAACTACTCATATCTTTTCTTTCAAAAGTTGTCAACTCATTGACAACTTGTCTGGCCGAGAGTGAGTGGGAGAAGATTTTACTTGAATTTTGTAATTGTAAATATTTGCCTCAAGCCATTGCAGACATTCTGGTCTTATTTATTACATTTGTAAACTACGATGAGTTAGTAACAGTGAAAGAGGTAAGTTTTCATTGGTTGAATAGCCAAGGCTCAACATTTTTGTATCCATTCAGTGTGGTTTTATGTCTTTTGACTGGATGTTTTTTTTGTTTTGTTTTTTTTAAATAAATGTCTATTTTTTAAATAGATAGTTTGGGTACAGAGTAGTTTGATAATGCTGGGCATAATTGTTAAAAGGACCAAAAGGTCAAGAAGTCATTTTAGTGCAGCATCCAACAGTCTAATACTGCTATTACCTTGATCTCCAGAAACCTGAGAGTGAGCTTTGTTTCACACTGTGAGCAACATGGTTGATTTGTCATTTTCTAAGCAATTGTCAGACAGACTCTTTAGTTGTTTGTACATTATACAACTACAAAACTAATGTTTTTGCTGCTTTGCTTTGGCCTGTAATAGCACTACATCCCAGAAGATACATCCCCTGGAATTTTTTCCATTTTGCAACACTACGGTTCATGACAATCACATTGGTAGGGAAGTAAAGATGCACTGAATTATAACACACAACAGAAAACACAAAAGATACATAAAAAGATTAGTGGTGTGGCCCATGTTTCTCTGACAACTTCGTCACATTCGTAAGAAATAAGAGTACTCTCACTGACGTGTTGATTATGTTGCTTACAGTGTGAATTCACAGCCACAACATTGTTGTTCTTAAATGTGGAACCAGTCGGTGCAGGGTAATCTCTCACACTGACACTGTCCAATTATGACTACTGAGTACGATCTGTTATGAAGCTAATTTAAAAAGGTATTATGTGCCATGATATCTGTGCAGTGTCCTCTAAGCCATATCTTGACGGATGTCATTTGAAGTCATTTGAAGTCATTGTCTTGTTTCTAATGTCAGCTCAACATGAAGAAGTCTCTTAAGTGTTTTTTTTCTCCCTCATTGTTATCTTGACAACTTGAGGAGGAATGTCTGGATGTTGCAGAATATTACACACTCTGCTTTCATAAAAACTTGGTGTGATAATAGCATAGAGGTATCTAGTAATGATTTTTTTCTTTTGCTGCTCACATCTGTAAGCATTGGTTCAGCATGTCTCGCTGTTATAACCTGTTCTACTCATAAGCATGCAATTTGCAGGAAAAGAACACTGAGCAGTGAAATCGAAGTCTGCGTCTTCTTCAGAGCCTGGAGGGAATATCTTCTCGTTTAAAACATTTTGGTATTCATGTTTTGGTCTTTCCTTGCTTATACTAACAAGACATTTTGTACCTGGAAATGTGTTGGATCCTCGTGTATTTTTGAAGCATTTCCTGAACAGTAGCTTTTGTCTTTTGTCTTTTTTTTCTACATGAGCATGTAAGAGACACCATGCCCAAAAGACCTGTTCCTACTTAATTTTCTGTGTAGTGATGTTTACATGGAGGGGAAAAGTGCACTAATGTATTTTGACATGGATTTTGTCAGTGAATGTTAAAGGTAAACCTGGAAAATGGCAGAGGGGAACCCTTACATTGAATCCAAACCCAGGGCTTCTTTGAACAAATGTTTTTTTTGTCTTTGTATTATACAAATATTGATGTATATTTTGATAATTCCAAATGAGTTGAAGGATATGCACAATGACAATTTAAGGCACCGAGATTTTGGGAAGTCTGGCTTGAGGGATGTTTTTACAAAAATCTTTGTTGGGATTCAGAACAGTTTCACATCCAGTACAGACTGGATGTTCTTCAGTTTTCCACTACAGAGACAGTTTTGAAGTTTATTGTCTTGTCAGTGGCTGTTTGCTGGCTTTTGTACCGACTTTCTCCGAGTCCTCTGTTTCTAAAATGGGAATTGTTGATGTGTTACTTAAGTCCTTCTTCCTCCTCAAAAAGAGTCCTTAAATCTCACGATGAGGATGCTGTTGTCGTGTCAGCGCGAAGAGATTGTGTCGCTGAACGGCTCAGTAATTTTTGCAGTGTGACAGAATTGTTTACAATGAACAAACATGCTATGTACTGTACAGACGTTTTATATCCTGTGGCTGTATATGATGAAACTATCCTCTTTGATACCATGAAAGAACACATTGATAGACGTAACATTTGTTTTTGTTTTGTTCTTTTGGAACTGTTCATAAAAAGTAATTTAGCACCAAGCTGAGAGGTATTCAGTGTTTAACATACACTTAAGTAACTGTTTTGTCATCAGCTTTTTACCAGTTTTATAATAGCAGCAAGTCAGACAAACTGGCAACTAACAGTAAGTAATTAATAACTAATTACTAAACTGTGCTGTAAGAAGGCTTCACAGTTCACCAACACATAAATCTTACTTTAAAGCAAACAGTGAAAACTTGAGCCACTGTAGATCAGCAAAGACGAGAATCTCAGCTGGTGTTAAACGTAGTCTTAAAGAACAAACTGGCAGGTCAAACTGTTGTACATGTGCATGTGTTCTCCTGTGGACTCTTCTGTTCGGTGCATGCTGCATGAGACAAGCACACATCTGTAATACTTGATCGCATGGTATACCGGCGTTGTCGCCCCTGTACTGTGTTTTCTTGTGCAACAAATAAAATTTGTATTTCTCTTTGACTCATCCTCAGTCTGACTCCACTTTACTTTATTGTGTACCACGCAGCTCTGATTTGGGAAAATAATTGGGCATCATTCAGGCGTTTTGTATAGAATTATCTGACAAGAAATTAATCAGGGTTCCTAAATAGTGAGGCTGCCAACCAACTGACAGTATAAAGAATGGACAGCATATGTTTAATGTCACCCAAAGGTTTCTGTTTTGAAGCTCAAAAGTCATGAACAGGAAAATTAGATATAGAGACCAAAACTGTTTTTGTACCAGGCTGTAAACATGTTTATTTCTGATGTGTAGTCCAACATTTTATGGGAGTTTATGGAGATCAGTAGCTCAAGTAGCTATTCAAGGAACTGCAGTTTTTTGGCACTTCAATTAGGCTTCACTTCACAACCACAGAGGCTGCCGCTTGATTGCAACCAACTGAATACCCCTCTCCCCTTCCAAGTGAGGGAGAAAATAAGAAACTCCAAACAGTTTTTCTTTTTTTGTCTGTTCTGGGCTACTGTAGAAACATGGAGGTTCAACATGGCTGACCCTGTGGAGGAGGACTCATTGTTAGGTAGAAAAAAGCACAGCAGTTATATTATTTTCACAAAAAACATACTTATTAATGTTATATCCAATTTCTGTGTTGTTCTGTAGATAGTTACCTCAAAATTTTCACACACTGGACCTTTAACATTTACATTTCACACCACCACCACCTGTTTGTGATGCAGCAGTTTCCCGCCCTCACCGCCAGGTGTCAGTAACGTGTCAGTAAGTCTTCTACCACAGAAGAAGTCCTGTGTCCTTCACAACAGCAAACATGGCAACTGCCACCAAAATCATCCAGAGGCTGCGAAACTTTTTGTCTGGGGTAAGAAACACAACACACTGACAAACTTTATATCGCAGTCAGGATGTGATGTGAAACAAATATTTGTATCTGTGTAGTGAAGTTGATCATTTAACGGCCGGAAGTTGCCGAATCTAGCTAGCTTTTCGGAGCTAGCCAGTTGAGCTAGTTGACAGCTCGCTGCATGTGAAGGAGAATCAGCTGCTCTGTCTTCATCGTGTGCGAGCAGCTGTCAGTAACAGGAAGTGTGCTCAGTCTAATAGTGTTTCTTTTTCAGCATGATCTGCAAAGCAAGCTGCAGCTGAGGTACGAGGAGATCGCAAAGAGGTAAGACTGCTAGCGTTACATGTTAGCTTCCCTCAGCTTCCTCACAGCACTGCTCAGATCCACACTCAACTAAAGACAGCTTATTGTCTCTGTGCACTCCTAGAATACCAGCTACCCCGTTTAATAGTGACATTTAAGTGTTGTAGAGTGTCAGTGTCCATCACTTTAGGATTCAGAACAATCAGGTTGGATTACAGGTAAAGGTGGCTGTGCTGGAAACACTTGGCTGCTTTGTCTGTCACTGAAAAATACGTCTCATGTAAGATCATCAAGCGTTTTGGGGGCTTGTAATTCATTTTTGCCACCCAAAAGTAGACTAGTTGTGACATTTATGTGGCTTTATTAAAGTTACAGTAGCTGATATTGGTTTAATTTTGCTGATTTATCTTAATTTGACCGTATGGCTACCGTGTTGTAGGTTAATTCTGTATTCTTAATTTATGTTTGCATGCTGCTACTGGATGCTAGAGTTTCCCTCGGGATTAATAAAGTATCTATCTATCTGACATGTCAGTATTATCGTCATATTGGTGCACAATCTACAAAGTAAAGCACTATTTTCAGCGGCCGCCATATCAGATCTGTTTTAGTCAATCTAATCAATTTTAATCACTTTGCAGTGTTTTGCCAACCAATAAGCTCTCAAAATCACTGATCTATAGCTAACACTGACCACGCTGGATTATGTTCTATCATCTCACTAGTATCTGAGATAACATTCCCCCCATTAATGCAAAAAAAGGAGGATTTTCTTCAACAATGGTCAGTTCAGTCAGTGAAGAGAGAGTGCACAGGAGTCTTGTGCTGAAATGTTTATTGAAGCTTGATCAGTGAGAATGGAGGATTTATCAACACACTTGGTTAGTCTATATGCCCTCAGCATAATGCCACAAATACATCCATAAATGCTCATACTCAATACATCTACAGTATGATGTATTTGCCACTTGGTCATGAGTCTACAAACAAGGACACGTGTTTCCACTTTTAGTGGTCCCACATTGTCATCTGACTCTGTAGAGGCTTCTGCATTATTCACCTATCTGTTGTGTCTAAGGAGTGAGACAGTCCTATCCTCTGACCTTGGTTACCATAGTAATGATCAGTATGTACAGCTGCTCTGTATCTCAAGGAGAGAAGTCAGTGTCCCCATAAGATTTAACATGATCCCAACAGCTTTAGGTACACTTGTTTTTTTTGTTTGTTTTGTTCTTCAGCATACATACAGGTACATTCTGTTTCTGTGCTTTTCTCTATAGGACACAGCCACCACCCAAACTGCCAGTGGGCCCGAGCCATAAGTATGCCAGCAACTACTATTATACCAGAGATGGACGCAGAGAGTCAGTACCCGCCACAGTCGTCATGTCTTCACAGAAGGCTCTCACCGCTGGCAGGTAAATGACTGTCGGTGTATTTTCATGTGCCGTAATCATTTGATTATAACGAGATAATGACTTTACTCTGATTATAACAATTGTCATAGTGGGCATCTTAACATAGCTGGATTACAGCAGAAAGTGGAGCAGGAAAAAAAGGTATATGGTCACAGAGTGAATACTAATGCATGAAGGGAAATATATTTTATCTGTGCTACAATAAGAGTATAAAAATCATCACTGTTGGAAAATGATGACAAATATCCATATTCCTGTGGTGACTTGGTGTGGTCAGTTCTCTTTGCTGGAACTTTACTTTGAAAAAACAGCACAGGATGTGGATTGTTTGATTACACCTGCCAGAGACTCTCCGGTGTATTTGTTTGATGTCTTGTAATGCAAAGACTAGTGGAATTAAATCTGCCATATTCTGCTTGTAATGAATGTTTAATTCTGATCTCTTCTAGTCAAGTTGCCGAGGCCCCAAAGCCTCCAGTGACTCCAGGTCCTGTATATCAGGAGCCATCGCTGTCCACAGACCAGCCGTACCTCTGAGCAGCAGGATTAACTCCTTCAGCATCAACAACCTAATTTCTCCAGCCAAACCTGCTGTAACGGCCTGACCATTGTTGTTGGTCATATCCTGTACAATAGAATGTGTGAATAAAATGTCTTCTGTTTAAATAGTTTTTTTGTCCAACTGGTTATTCTGGTTATATTATTAACTGAACAATAATGTGTCACTTTGTCAAGGATAGTTTAGAAAGACAGACAATACACAAGCTCAAATAGTCCAAAACTAATGTGGATAAACCAACATTTCCAGCTACACTTCTGTCAGTCTGAGCCTGGATTTTGTCCCATGTAACAAAAAAGACAAAAAAATGTTTACTATTCAGAATAACACAGGATGTATTTGGTGTTGGTATAAAATCACTCCCTCATTTACGTATTCACTACTGATTATTAAACTTATCTGGTTGTTTATAGTGAGCAGTACATTTAGATTTCAGACAGAATCATCACCATGTAGAAATGGAAACGGGTTTATTGCCAAGTAGTTTTCCACATGCAATAAATTTGTCTTGGTGTTTTGGTGCATATCAAACATTAAATAAAAGATGCTGTACACTTATGCAGGAATGTGCAAAGTATTCACCATGTACTGTCTTATATCTGTGAAATGTGGCGAAGGGCAAAGTGTTGCACTGTGTGATTTATAGCGTGCCATTTTTGTTGTTGTTGTTGTTGCATTGCCAGTAGTTTTTCCGGACACTGCAAAATGTTACACTTTCTGACACAAATCCAGACAGAAAAAAATAAATAAGTGAAATATCCTCAGAATAGGATCTTATGTTGTGTCCCTGCTACCTCCATAAGTAGAATAAAAACATATCAATACACGTTTTTAAGGTATGTTTATATTATTAAGCAGAAATGTGAGTAATCCTCTCTTCCACATCCGCTCCAGTAGGGGGCGGTAATGAATAAAAGCTGGCTCGTCAATGTGAACGTAATAGTGTTGGGAGTCTTTTTACTGAATCGGATCACTTACTCTCGGACGGTAAATTGAACTTGAGTAATTTCGTTCATTTACTAGTGCAGTGCTGTAGCCCTCTTGTGGGCGTGTACGTAAACGTGACAAATGAACGAAAGACCGGTCCGTATGAATGAACCGCTGTGCCTACTGTTCCTCACGCAGGCCTGTGGCTGAGCTGCCTGTCATGTGACAAATGAACGAGAGACTCAAGCTCGAGGACATGTCGTTGAGTCGACGTGAACTAACCATTTCTGTTTCATGTCCTGACTGAGCTTATGCAGCTGCAGCCATGTGGTGAGGGAACGAACTGCACGAAAATAAACGAATCACTCACTGAGACTAGTCGATTAGTTCAAATTGAACTATACGTTCATGACCCACACACCACTACAACGTAAAGAGTCATTTCAGACAGCTGAAGAGCGGTTAACAATTACAAACGGACCTAATTTGTGTTTGAGCGTTGAGCCACATTTGGTTCTGTCTTTCTGTATTTATAGCAAAACAGCTGCAGTTAAAGGGGTAAGACACGGAGGGTCACAACTTCTCGAGTCTGACTGAATCCACTGAAGCCGTGAACTGAAGCGTCATATTTCCGCGCCACGTGCAGCTGTGGAGGACACCGAGCATGGGACACCTTGGAGGTCTATTCCTGCTGATCGTCCCGCTAACCTGCCACCAAATCTGGGGTAAGATGCTTGAATCCCTGCTGCATGTGTGTGAAATGAAAGAGCTGCATGGATGAAGCGTTATGTGTAAAATCATGTTGCGAGGTCGAGCCTGTCAGTTTGAATGAACCACGCTGACCTGGATCTTTGACTTGTAATGTCTACCAACTACACGTCATATATTGACATAGAAATGTAGCTAAAACTGTAGATAAAACTGAAAATATGATTTGTGAGACTTATTATATTATTATATGAATTTATTCTATGAATTTATTGTCCTTTGTGATGCCTCTGACTGGTTAAAGTACCGACTGACATTTTGCACACTAAACTGTCCTCATGTGCTTGAAGGTGCTGCAGGTCACACTCTGCCCTCCTGCACAGAGCAGCTGGAGTTCAGGTGTAGCGACGGCTCGTGCATTACAAAGCTGAGTGTGTGTGATGGACACACAGACTGTGAGGATGGATCAGATGAAGACCACTGTGGTGAGTCAACAACCTGACCCCATCTCAAACTGTGAACACACCAATGCACACTGGTTTGGGTTTCACAAGCTGAAGAGAGAACAAGAGATAAAAGAAACACAAGGCAGTATAAAAAGACAAGAAGTCTGACTATGTGACTTTAAAAAAAATGGTGCACAGCATGGGAAGACTGCATGTCATGGGAGCTGTACCTAAAACACACATAATGCCATGTCACTGGTCTCACCGACACAAATCTAACAGTGTGAGATAATCAACTGAGTGGCCTGCCTTCTTATCTACACGTGTTGTCCTGTTCAACATTTAGTGTTGTGTAATGGAGTATTATGTGTCCTGCTGGTCTGGTTTTGGACTGTTTTGTATTTAAAGTAGAAATTCTTAAATGATTTTTGATGAGTTTTCTACCTTTTATGTCGACTATTTTTATTGTAACTCATTCTTTCTAAGTATACAGTATATTGATCTCCCTCTTTGAATTAATGTCCGTGCTGCAGTGATATCACATTTTCTTGCACCGTGTAGGAAAATACCAGTGCAGATTTTTGCCCTGTAATCCTGTTAAGAGACTTTGATATTGGATTCCAGAGGGATTTGGTGTTCAGTGTGAACTAAAGGCTGCATAATGTTTGCAAAGAGGAACCCTGCAGGAGAAGATATTTTAAAAGGGTTTAATGTCATTGGCAGGTATTAAACATAAACATTGTTGATGTGAGTAATAGCAGGCGTGAATATTGGCAGTGTTGCTCAGAAGTTTGAGAGACTTGGAGATGAAATCCACAAAGTAGAGACACCTTAACCTTTCGACTGTGCTATGGGATTAAGAAGAGAGCAGAATTCTTCAGTCCAGTGTAGGTTTATAGCATCAACACAAAATACAGCAGCCAAGCTGTCTCAAACTTGTCATTATACTCTGCTTCATATCTGTAATCAAAGTTCCTTTTCCATGTTGTATCCATGGACAATAACCCAAGGACATTTATCTCTAGTTTGATCCACGTATCTTGGCTTACATTAACTTACTTAATTCTATTAACGACTATTACACTAGGTGTTGGCTTTGGCTGACACTGGGAGCAGATGATGACACACACAAAAGCATTCATCATCCTGTTTACAAATTGTTCCTTAATCCATATTGGCAGAAATAAATCTCTATAAGTGTTATAAATTACTCAAATTATAATAATAATAATAAAGCTTTAATGAGATTTAATGATTTATTCAGCCATAATATTTCATTATTATGCATTTCTGGCTTATGCTAACAATTTCTATAAACTCATAGCTCAGAAATCTCACATTGACAGTGACTTTATTGAGATGCAGGAGCCGTTGAACATTACATGGAGACATGTTACATAGGTAAAGGTATTATAGTGTTCTCATGATGCTTTTACATTGTTACAAAATCATTTCAGGCAAACAGCGTCGTCTTCAACATATGTGCTTCATGCACAGCTGAGTCACCAACCATGGTAACGCATAAAGTATGTTGTTGCGGATCCGTCTTCTTCTCTTGGTGTGAGCCAGGTTCCCAAAAAATACACTTACCCATATCTTAGTTATATGTCACTTTGTTTGGGAACTGCTGGAGTTTTTCCTTCTTATCGTGGTTAACAGACTTCCAACGTCAGTAACATAGATGATAATCGCTTCACTCTGGTCTATGAGGCAATTACACAGAGGTTTAAGTCAGACAGTGAGGTACACACTTTCTGCAGAGATACCACAGTAAGCGTATAAAATCATAAAATCATGAGGAGGAGATGATCATCTGACTGAGAATAGAGCTGACTGAGATTAGCCTTAACCAGAGATTACTTATTAGTCATTAGCAGTATTGACATTGTGCAAGTGACTAAGTGTATGAATATGCTAATTACAGCTGTGAACACATGCCCACCCGGAAACCAGCTGTGTGATAAGCGAACTGACTGTAAAGATGGACGGGACGATTCTGGGAGGCCGTGTGGTTTGTCTCCGCCACATCCACAGACTTCTCCCACATGTACAGCATCTGACTTTCAGTGTGGTGACGGACAATGCATCTCTCAGGCCTGGAGGTGTGACAACTCAAGAGATTGCTCTGATGGCAGCGATGAGGAGAACTGTGGTGAGTGGGGTGGGGGGAACAAACAAACCCTGTAAGTACTTTTGTTCAGCGGCTGTATTTCAGTGGTTTTGGCTAGTAGTCCCAATAATGGAAATCTTATAGATATTTTCAGTGTGCTTCAAACTTTGTCGGAGCAGTTTATTTCATTTCTGTACAGAGCCCTCCTGATCTCAGTCCAGTTCAACACCTTTAGAATAAACTGGAACACTGACCACGTCTTATCACCCAACATTAATGACTGACCTAACTAAAAGCAGGAATATCTTCCAGTTCAATCTCAGAAACCCTTGGCTACCATCTGACAGGGATTTAGCCCCTGGGGGCCATGGCCATTGTTTCTGGGCTTCTGGTGTAGCTAGCAAATATCTGGAAAACGGATAACTGATATCCGGGCCAAGACTCCAGTCTGATTAGCAACTTCATACATGAGAGTGACGAAAGAGACGTATTTCTGCTTATGTCAATAAACAGTTATCTGCATATCAATGCAGATAAAAAAAGATAGATAGATAGATAGATAGATAGATAGATAGATAGATAGATAGATAGATAGATAGATAGATAGATAGATAGATAGATAGATAGATAGATAGATAGATAGATAGATAGATAGAAAAATAGCAAAATTGTCATCAAATGATAGCCAATGGGGTTGCAAAGTAACAATCTACTCCCCAAGTCAAATGCATGAAGCTACCATAAGACCACGAGCCAACAGCTACAGTGTTCCTCCACCCAAATCAAACTTTTATTAAAAATAACTTTGTAGCTCTGAAGTTTGTGATAGTAAAGGTTGTGCCTGACAATACATAAACAGATGTCAATTAATAATACTATTTTAAATTCTTAATTTTAATGTTAGACATGTTAAAAGTAGTTAAATAAATAATGCTACGTGTTAAATAGAAGTCTTCAAATAGACTGATCGGTGATCGGTATTGGTCGATACTGCTTCCAGTAATTGGTGATTGGCCCCAAAAATCCTGAGTGAAGTACAATTAACAACAAACATTCATACACACATTAATACACTCATGTCTGCCATGAAAGGTGCCAACTGCATATCACATTCACACACTGATGGCACAGTGTTCACAAGCAATTTGGCCCAAGACCTTGCACAAGGACACTTTCAGCATGTAGACTAGAGGATAAGGGTAGAGGAGCACAAAGTTCTTCATAGATTTGTTCTCAGTGTGCTCCAGGTTGATGCACTTAACTTAAATGTACAAAACTTTCAAGAAAGCAAGTCCTTGGACCTCCTGGAAGATCTCAGGTCCACCCACCACAGTCCTACAAAATCCTGTGGGAAACACTGTGAGACCATTGTATGCACATTATATGCAAGGGGTCGGCATTTAGCGGCCCACGGGCCAAAACTGTCCCGCCATCAATTATATCTGGCCCGCTAGATGACGTTGATTTATTTTAAAATATATATTTTTTAATATATCTTTTAAACCTCATGTTTTCTGTCAAAAATACAACAATTCCACAGATTTCACAACATTTATTGAAAAGTAGCTGATAAGTAACGTGACAAAACAGCAGCCGGAACATCCTTGCAGCCTCTTTACTTGACGCACAGGTTGGAACGCTAATTGGCACGTGCGTGCGCTGTAACCTGTGGAAAATAAAAGTGTCCTGTGTCCCTCTTGCAACGGACAACGTGAACAAATATGTTTGTAAAAAAAACCCAAAACCAAACAAGGTCGGCTCAAATATCAAATAGCCTAATTAAAAAATGTGAATGCACATCAGCGGCATGGGGAAACAGATCTGCGCTGCTGTATACATTAGTTACGGCAGGTTGCTAGGGCAGGTTGCCTGTTTCATGACAGACGCCAGGAGATGCAGCAGTGGGTGTAATAACAGCACATAGAAGCAAATTAATATTTTAAGTTAAATTAAATCCATTTTTAAAGTTAAATAACGTTTATTTTTAATATAATAGAAAAAATAGAAACCTTTTTTTTTCAGTAGGAAAGCATGGTCATGGCCCGTGATGGAATTGTCAGAAAAAAAATTGGCCCGGGTCCAAACTTATTTGCCGACCCCTGTTATATGCTGTATTGTACATTTCACATATAGTACTTGTTGCTGATGTTTTACTAACAATCAACCAGCAGAGGGCGGTATATACGTCTTACTGCACTGACGTGTTCTCTATCAGTGGCCTGCAGGAAATGCAACAAAAACAATAAAAATAACTCTTTATGAACTTGTCTTACAAATCCTGTGGCTGGACAAAATGTTGTTCCTAATCAACAGTTTGAGCTTTAATCTGACTTATAACAGCTCGATTGGTGGTCAAGTGATATTTTCTTCCAGAATTACTGAAACAGCTGTCGTTCTTTGATCAGTGATTGTTTTTAATTTTGAGATAGCACTGCAGTCTCGCCAAATGTAAGACCAATAGGGTATTTGATTTAAACTGACTCATTCATGTGCAGTGAATGTATGTACACATATACTTCAGAAGTTTCAGTTTGGTTGACAGCTCCACCCTGCCCCCCTCTTCACTTCAGCCACGTGTTATATGACACTTAAAAAAAATAGAGGTGTTGTTATACTAATAAATAATGTTCCATACCAATAGAGGAAGGTCACTTTCTTGATGTTATTAATACAGTAGCCACAGTAGCCAACATTTATGGGCCCAGTGACGACAATCATGGTTTCTTTCTCACATTATGAAGTTCAGTCAGACTCAAACAGTGTTCTTTCGTTGCACACGAATAAATCGTTTCACAGTCACTGTGTGGTCAAACCGCAGCATACTTCCTCCTCCTCCTCTTCCTCCTCTCACCACTGATCATGACACGTTTGTCTTTTGCAGATAAGAATGAGTGTGAGGTCAATAATGGGGGCTGCTCTCATGAGTGTTTCGACCTGCCGATGGGTTTCCTCTGCATCTGTCCCGACAACATGAGGCAGGTCGATGACACCCACTGTGAGGGTGAGTGACAGCTCGATGACTACTAACAGCTGCTAAATTTAGTTTTACACCACCACATTACACAAAATGTCCTTAATATATCTATATATACATGCACTTATGGGGAAACAACGTTAAAACTTGCACCATTTTTGCCATTAAGTAATGAGAATTGGACTTCCATATACATATTTCTTAGCACATTCCTTTGTTGTGTCCTCCTTTTCAAGTATCTCTTCTTTCATCTAGAGGTTGACGCTTGTCTAGAAAGCGATGTGTGCGATCAGCTGTGTGTTCACATGAATGGCAGCCTCACCTGCGACTGTCACAAGGACTACCAGATGAATCCAACCACCAGAGAGTGCAAGGCCAAAGGTGAGAAACCAAACCATCAGTGCTACTGGTAACCAGCCACTGACAAATGCTAAATGGACTGTACTTATACAGCGCCTTTCTAGTCTTAAGACCACTCAAAGTGCTTTTACACTACACGTCTCATTCACCCATTCACACACACATTTCATACACTGATGGCCATGGTGCTCATCAGTTTTTAGGACCTAACCATTCACACACATTCACACACAGCCTTCGAGAGCAATTTGGGGTTCAGTATCTTGCCCAAGGACACTTCGACATGCAGACTGGAGGAGCTGGGGATCAAACCGCAGATCATCTGATTAGTGGATGACCCGCTCTGCCTCCTGAGCAACAGCCGCCCACATAAAGGTTTTCATTTGTTGGCTATAAAGCTGTTATTCATATCACCTATTGCCCAGAGATTACATCTGTTTCCTTTCATGCAAATTCCTGTTAACTTCGCACGTAATAATCAAATAAAATGAAACAAATATTAATCTGGCTGTTCATTTATCCCGAACACCAGGAAATTCCTCAAACTCAAAATGATGTGCAAATCATTGGGTGATTTAGCAGGTAATGGTTAACAAACTTTAAGCCAGCTATCATATATAGCTTACTATTTAAACAATTGCCTCACTCATTGCATGTGTAACCTTTGTTTTCAGTTTCCCTGATCTGTGTTCCGATTTTAGCAGAAGTAGGCGTGCACATCTGATGTTAATTTAATAATAAAATATATTGAACCACAGTGTCAAAAGATAGAAAGGTAGTGGATAAATACATCAGATTACATCAGGACATATTACATAGAGGTGAAGGTTGTGTATAAAGTGGGAGGAGGGCACAGGATGTCTCCAGTGAGACCATGTGACTTTTTTCCACCATTTACCTGTCCCAGACAATTTCAGACCTGACACAAACATCCTTGAATCGGCACAGTCCCCATGCTCGTCAGGATGCGTCTAGGTTGAGGAGTTCGTGAGCTGTCTCAGATGCTGCAACCATGCACTTGGAGTGAAAGCACTTTGTAGATCAGGCTAAAATAAGATCTGAAAATACAATTCAAAGAGGGTACAACGGGAAGCTGAGAGCAGAAAAGTAGGCAGGTCTTCTGGAGAAATTGCTGAAATCAAAGGTCAATGGTGAGGTCAGGAGGGAAGAAAGTGTTCAGGAGACTCTGATGTCTTATGCTGTAATATTTATTGAAGCTTGGCCAAGGAGAGATAGACACTTAAAGTACTTCAAAAGTTGGTCTCTATTCTGCCGAACTCATCCTGGTGGACAGATTTTAAACCTCTACAGATAACACCACAAATACTGTATGCCCAGGATTAGCCAAAGAGAATGTTTTTACCCATGCAGGTGTTATTGTCAGCATATTCTAGTCTGGAGACACTGTTGTCTGTTTATGTTAATGGAACGTAAACCATCAGTGCTACTGGTAACCAGCCACTGACAAATGCTAAATGGACTGTACTTATACAGCGCCTTTCTAGTCTTAAGACCACTCAAAGTGCTTTTACACTACACGTCTCATTCACCCATTCACACACACATTTCATACACTGATGGCCATGGTGCTCATCAGTTTTTAGGACCTAACCATTCACACACATTCACACACAGCCTTCGAGAGCAATTTGGGGTTCAGTATCTTGCCCAAGGACACTTCGACATGCAGACTGGAGGAGCTGGGGATCAAACCGCAGATCATCTGATTAGTGGATGACCCGCTCTGCCTCCTGAGCAACAGCCGCCCACATAAAGGTTTTCATTTGTCGGCTATAAAGCTGTTATTCATATCACCTATTGCCCAGAGATTACATCTGTTTCCTTTCATGCAAATTCCTGTTAACTTCGCACGTAATAATCAAATAAAATGAAACAAATATTAATCTGGCTGTTCATTTATCCCGAACACCAGGAAATTCCTCAAACTCAAAATGATGTGCAAATCATTGGGTGATTTAGCAGGTAATGGTTAACAAACTTTAAGCCAGCTATCATATATAGCTTACTATTTAAACAATTGCCTCACTCATTGCATGTGTAACCTTTGTTTTCAGTTTCCTGATCTGTGTTCCGATTTTAGCAGAAGTAGGCGTGCACATCTGATGTTAATTTAATAATAAAATATATTGAACCACAGTGTCAAAAGATAGAAAGGTAGTGGATAAATACATCAGATTACATCAGGACATATTACATAGAGGTGAAGGTTGTGTATAAAGTGGGAGGAGGGCACAGGATGTCTCCAGTGAGACCATGTGACTTTTTCCACCATTTACCTGTCCCAGACAATTTCAGACCTGACACAAACATCCTTGAATCGGCACAGTCCCCATGCTCGTCAGGATGCGTCTAGGTTGAGGAGTTCGTGAGCTGTCTCAGATGCTGCAACCATGCACTTGGAGTGAAAGCACTTAATGGCAGAAGCACTTAATGGCAAGCTATCTATTATGTCTAGGAAGACAACATTAGGTTCCTTCGACCCTGGCCACCACAGTGTTGAGATAGACTGGCACCTACTGTCCCCAAACAAAGCCAAACAATTAGAACTGCCAAGGACCACAAGGCCCATGCTTGACCCCGTGTAACCTAAGGATAGAAAATTCCATAACAATCCCCTCTTACTGATCTTAAGGTCAGTACTAACTACCAATATTAGTAATTATCAAATGTAGTGACCATCAGGCAGCACAGTCAGAATGGCAACAACACAAGCGTTACAAAATATTCTTAATCACACAGAAATCAGTATATCAAATCAATTTAGTCTAAAAGAAAATCAATAGAAATTATTTCTCAAACAAATCAGTCAGTTAAGATTAAGTCATACAATCAGTGAGATGCCTTAAGAACCCCTCTTATTGACCCTTTGACTTCAGCAATTTCTCCAGAACAGGAGGAAGCAGGTGCACACACGCAGAGTATGCCACCCTATCACCTGCCTCTGCACTCCCCCCTCAGAGAGTTAAAGACCTATTGGCTGACATCCATCAATTCACACGGGGCGAATCTATTGAACAAATATTCTTTGTATTGTTTCTGTGATGTGCAAGTATGTGACGTCCTTTTCATGTTATCATTACAATCACGTTGGGTATTGTTTGACTTCTTTTCTTTCTTTTTTTCCTGGTACAATGCTCATGTGAAATTTGATACAGATGCCAAAACACAAACCTGAACATTTTTGACAGTTTTACTTGAGTGTAGTGCCTCGTATTTCTTTTTTATGTAAATTTCTGTTGACATTGTATTTAACAATCTTATGAAATGAATGTGAATAGGCTGTCAGTTAATCCCCAAAACCAGGAAATTCCTCAAACTTGTAAATTATTGAGTAGCTAATGATTAATGAACAAACTTTAGCCTATCAAAGCAGCTGTAAGTTTTTCCTCACACAGGCTCACCTTAACAAAGGTCTACTAATCAGAGTCAGACAGATCCTAACACATCTTGTCTCATTATTAATTTAGTTACTAGATTACTATTTAAACAGTTGCCTCACTCATTACACTTGTAGTGAAAGCACTTTGTAGATTATTCAGCAGAGAAGGAAGTAAGAAGCAGACTCACGCGCACACAGTGAGTTATTGTGTGATTTTTGTTACAAATATAAATATCACCGTCATTCAGGCTAGTCATGGCGCTCTCAAACTGGCATAACTAAATCAGCTCAACTCATCTGAGATCAGTTGTGTCTTCTGCGCACAACCTCAACAGAATATGAATAAATAATGTAAATAATTATGACAATTCTTATTAAATTGACACCTTTACATGCATTTTACATTCATATCACCTGACTCTGCACTTCCCTCTCAGATCCATGGATCAATTTAGCATATTTTCCTAAAGTAACCTAATTCATTTAAACTGCTCTACAAAGAATGCCCATCTTTATTTATTTTTATATAATTGAAATCATTGTCCCTGCATGTGGCTCTAATGTCCCTCTTGACGTGACTAATGCAGTGAAAGGTTTTGCTTCCCACTAGTGCTAACTCAACTGTGAATAAGTGCTGTCGTGGTATTTGCACAAGAACTTACTGAAATGCATATTTACACACAATATTTGTATAGTACCAGTGACATTCGTCAGGTTGGTTTACTCTGTCTGGAACAGTGTGACGCTCTGATGTTAATGTCAAGCTTCTTAATGTTAACCTGTCATAGATGACAGGACAAACATGACTGATGTGTGTCTTTCCAGGAGATGAGGCTCAGCTGGTTTTCACCTCTTCCAAAGGAATGCGATGGATAAGCATCACCGGTGCTGAGAATAGAAAACCAGCACCACATATAGCTGGACCAGGACCAGTGGCAGTCTTGGCCTCTAACCGAACACTATATTGGGCCCGGCAAGGACGAGGCTCCATTTATAGGTAACGGGGTAGATCTGTAGCTGCTGCAACCACCACACACAGCTTTGTATTAGACCTCTTAAAAACCAAAGCAATGCTCAAGGGATGTGACTTTGATCCCAATGTAAACAAACTGATCTTTCCATTTCCCACCACTGATACAGATAAGTGGTCTGGGACTCTATGTGAACAGGATAAACAAGATAATCCAGTCTTCCTTTCCTCTTCCCTTGTCCAGTTCTTTCTGGGGCATCCCAAGACTTTCCCTGTGCATATGGGGGATGCAATTTATTGGACAGGGACAGTGCTTGTTTGATCATCTTGCTATGAACACACTAAATAGTTTTTAAAAATACTATTTAGCTCCCCACATCAAGCACACTGGGCCAAAATAATCAGGAATATCAGTGCATTTTATTGACTTATTCGACATTGCTGCAATTTTTTACACTCAGATTCATGCAGTGGCCAGATTAGACCATTTGGCCAGTTTGTCTTGATTTAGATTTTACATTTTCATAAATGAAACAAACAACAAAAACTACCGTTCGTAGTGTGGGTTTGGATGGATTTTTTAGAGCAAAACTTTAATGATTGTTTTATCAATTATTCATGTTCTTTTCACCCCTGGATGTTTGTTAGGGTCTCCATGGATGCAAAGAGGCAGAATTCTGTGTTGGTGCTCAAAGTTCAAGGTTCAGTGTCAGGCCTCGCTGTGGACTGGATCCACCAACTCCTCTACTGGACCAATACGGAGAGCGGTTCTGTTAATGTTGGCCTGCTGGACGGTTCGACTTGGCGTCCGCTTATCGCAGGACTGGACAAACCTTCTGCAGTGGCTGTGGATCCTCTCCAAGGGTAGGCATGGGCTATTAATTTCAAATAAGAGTTTAAAAACGTCATCAAGGAACTTTGTCTTTCTTACATCATAAGAAACTTCAAAAGCATCAGACGTTTCTTTTAAATGTTTTCACGAGCTAGCACAATACCATATACAGGTGGTCAAACACATCACATATTTATACAGGGAGGGGAAATAAAGCGCATAGTGATGGTGGCAGCTGAACAATGAAGAGGGCTAGTCAGTGTTGAGGTTGAAAGAGCTACATGTTTTGTTTTTTTTGTTCTCAAGTCAACATTCATCTCCAACCACAGGTATGCTTGCCCTTCCTCTCTCTCTTCCCCTCCTGATCCGTAGGTTATGGGGTTCTTATTGCTTAGCCAATATGTAAATAGTCTGTTTGAGCGTGTAATTATTTGAATACTTCATACTTCTCCCTCACTTTATAGATTATTTACTTATTTATTTTATACTTTTTTACCTCAAATATGTCCCTGTAGTGAGTTTTTGATTCATTGGTTAACTGAAAATGATGTTGAAAGAGTACATACATTTAAGCAGTAATGCATTTATTGATAAAACAGTTAGAAATAAACAAGAAACAGTAACTTAACCAATGACTAAAACAATTCTAAAAACACAGTCTGAATAACTTAATAACTTTCCTCTCCGCTTTTTAAAGCATAGCGCATCTGCTGTTCTTTCATGATGATAATACCTTTCTATGTAGGACATTTCTTAGAAAAAAGGAACACAGTGTGCTTCATGGACATGGAAAATGCTCATAAAGAGAGCTGCATGTTTCATCATCTTCTGCTTGTTCTCTGCAAATGTTTAATTTTGCTACATATGTTTAATTTCTCTGCACAAATTTAAATTCAGATCTCTCTCAGGTTAATTTTAACGTATGGTTACTGTGTTCTAGGTTAATTCATGCTGCTACTAGATGCTTGAATTTCCTTCGGGATCAATAAAGTGTCTGTCTGTCTGTCTGTCTGTCTGTCTGTGTCTCTCTGTCTGTCTCTCTGTCTGTCTGTCTGTCTGTCTGTCTGTCTGTCTGTCTGTCTGTCTGTCTGTCTGTCTGTCTGTCTGTCTGTCTGTCTCTGTCTCTCTCTCTCTCTCTCTCTCTGTGTCTGTCTGTCTGTGTCTGTCTGTCTGTCTGTCTGTCTGTCTGTCTGTCTGTCTGTCTGTCTGTCTCAGTCTGCTGTTCTGGGCTCAGTGTGGCAGCTCCCCAAAGATTGAGAGGGCCAGTTTGGACGGTCGGGACAGGAAGGCACTGGTCATTTCTGCAATTCGCCACCCTGTCGCTCTCTCTCTGGGTATGTTCAGAGATTTTATCGAGACTTTTTGTGATGTGTTTAGTGAAATCTGAAGAATGCTAAAAAGACACAGTTTGCCCATTTAAAACAGGGACAAATATATTCTTCTGTCTGTGTGCAATTACAGTAAGAGAAAGAGAAAGTTCAGTTGAATTTATGAATGTACCAGTTCATGGTGCATGATGATGTTGTAATGTGATTTTTATTAAATTTTTTTACAGATATTCCTCGCCAGCTGCTGTACTGGTTGGACCAGGGAAAGAGAAGTATCTCCAGAATAAATCTCGAGGGCCGGCACCGTAAAACAGTGATAGAGTCAAACGGTTATCTGGACCAGCCTTTTGGACTGGCTGTGTTTGAGGTAAAACAACATTACTTCCCTGTGATGGAATAGACTGACATAATCATGTCTTTCATGCAGTGCATCCTGGGACAGACTGTAGCTACCCTCCTTTTTGTTGGGGGGGAAAAAAATAATTGTTGTTTGAATTAAAGTTAAAGACCTCAGCAAACTTAACAGAACTGAGCTTTACTTGTTTCTTTTGGAGCTCCTGAAATCCTTCACTTGCTACAGGCCAGAACTTGTTTGTAAACTAACAGCGTAGTTTTTAACCACTTGTGGCACAATGGAGCCAAAGTTTTGCTGACTCCACGTTATATTTGTATCTTGTGACCTACTGCTAGAACAAGCAGAGAACAAGGTTGACCTGATTTCTGCAGACACACGTTTTGTGCATGTGCGGTGCATGCAAATCAGATGAAACATTTCAAACGGGCAGACGAATGGCTGGAAAAATCTCATCTGCTGCCAGCAGGGCCTGCATGTGAAATCAAGTATTTACCTCAGAGTCTGGCCATGTGGTTACCACACGGCACCTTTTAACTGGACCTTCAGTTGATGATAAAAAATAATTAAACAGTTCTGCTAAGTCTGTCTGTTCTGCTACAGGGTTTTGTATATTGGAGTGAAGAAGTAATGCGCTCCATCTCCCGCGCCAACAAACACAATGGGAGGGACTTCAAAGTACTGCTGTCAAACGCCACCTCCCCCGGTGGCGTGGTCATCGTTCATTCTGTTCTTCAGCCAGAAGGTATGACTAGTCAAGTAAATTCAACATGTACTGTATTTTCCAGACTTTTCCAGACTGAATTTGTTTTAGTAAGAAGGTGACTGAGATGGCTTATGATCTTTGAATAGTAATGCCACCTCGCAGTGATTCATTCCTGATTAAGTGTTTAAAAGTTTGCCTGCTTCTTAGGGCCATCTGTTTGCGGACATAACGGGACAGTTTGCCAGCACCGATGTGTTTTCGACCTGCTGTCCGAGAGTCCAGAGTTCAGCTGCACTTATCCAGAAATGGGACAAAACAAATCTCAAGAGACTCCTGCAATTTCTCGCACGTTACCTGCATCAACTTTCTCGGATCCTACATTTGCTGGAATCATCTCTCTCATCAGTAAGAAACTCGGTTTCAAAAACTGTTCTATGAAAGAAAAACCTCATTTGCTTATCTTTTTAGTACTGACACCAGAATACACTGTTATACTACTATAAAATAGCCTCTTTCCTGTCACACAGGACACACAAGTCTGCCAATCAAACATCAAACTCAAACAGAAGGCTGTTTTGGAAATTTAGTTTGTGACTGACATAGTTTGCCTGTAAGAACGACTCATAATCAGTACTGACTGCACAGGATTAACATGAATTTACAATAAGTTTGTCCCTCAGATCCTCTTTACTTAGTCCCAAATATGAATTTGACCTTTCCTCCTGCGAGATTGATATAAGTGTGATGTCATCATGCACTGAGGTCACCATGGTCACTCCCCACTGAGTCATTAACATTAACAACAGGCAGCGTCTGTCACTGTATTCACACTGGCAAAATGCTTTTGAGCAACTGGTTCAGCATACAGCTTTATCAAGAATTCAAGCGTATGTTTTAAAAAGAATGATAAAGGCTAAAAAGAAAAGAACCGATGTGAAGCATGTAGCTAAACAAGACATCAAATGAAATGTTGATATGTTCACAAGCTGTGTTGTGGAGAAATTGCTGAAATCAATGTCACCAGGTCAGGAGGGAAGAAAGTGTTCAGCAGCCTCTGATGTCTTATGCTGTAATATTTATTGAAGCTTGATCAAGGAGAATCAGAGACATTCTCACATACAATCAGGTATGCATATAAGTCGGTCTTTATTCTGCTGAACTCATGCTGGTCGTCAGACTTTAAACCTTTACAGATGACGCCACAAATACTATACGCCCAAAGATAGTCAAAGAGAATGTATTTACCCATGTTAGTGTTCACCTTCAGCACATTCTAGTCTGGAGCCACTGTTGTCTGTTTATGTTAACTGTGTGTGTGTGTGTGTGTGTGTGTGTGTGTGTGTGTGTGTGTGTGTGTGTGTGTGTGTGTGTGTGTGTGTGTGTGTGTGTGTGTGTGTGTCTTTCCCAGTGTTTCTCAGTGTGCTACTGGTAGGGATGGCTTTGTGGTGGTGGAGGGAGGAGTTCATGCCATCCAGGTCTCTCACTGAGCAGAGCTTCTCCCTTAAAGAGTCCCAGGACCCGCTCGTCATCCAGGAGCTAACCATGGGTCCAAACACATGTCCTGTCAAGGCAAGAGAAGTTTGTGCACACACTCACACTGTTTATAAAGAGGTCTTGATTTTTTTGTGTTTATTTTGGAGGCTGTGTTTATGATGTGGCATGTGTGACTTTTAGACGACAGGCACATTTAACACCATCAGAAGACTTTTAACAGTACACGATATGATGTCTCTAGAAAATATTTATCTACCAGTTTATTACTATGAGTGACTGAGCCTCTTCCAACTTTGAGAGAAAATGCAGGAACCAGTTTGTGCTCTTCTCACCGGGCGTGATTCATTTGACAAAAGGTTATCTGGTCACAAGTCTGTGCCTAGCAACCAGGTTATGGCCACATTTTAATCAAAACCTGATATTTGTTTAGCTTCATTGTTAATTAAATCTCATTAAACAATACCCACACAGCTACCAGACGAAGGAAATAAGCAGAGTGTAGTGTTAGTCAGTGAAACGGAAGTTACAACACCTTAAAGCAGTCGGAAGCTTTTATAAAGAACTTTGTGTCACATTAGATGAAACTAAGTGTGACAGGATATGAGCAGAAGTGAAAAGGAGAGACACCAACTGTTCTCCAGCTTTTAAAAAAATGTATCCTAATATAAAGATTAGGATGTTAATTTTGTCCCGTCAAGTCTGATTGACATGATGTCTGATATGTTGCAAGGTGCAACAATAAACTTTGAAATGCAATATCGCTACATAACTAAAAATGATAACTTCTGAATATTACAAAGGGGATCATAGTGTTGTTGCTGATTTTTAGTTTATCAGTACAGGTGAATCTGTCAACAAGTAGTACAGAAATACCAAAAGAGTGCTGGTATATGAAAGATACTTAAAAATATATAACATAAGAATATATAACAATATCTTTGAGTTTGCAACATTGGAGATCAAGAAAATAATCAGGAGATTAATCAGTAATGAAATAGTAAGTTGCATTTTATTTATCAGAAAATTAATTCATTTTATGTTTCTGATACAGACTTGTCCACACAGTTATTTGTTGTTGTTACACTATTTTACCCCCCTAACCCTAACCCTTTATTTTAATTATTTTTAATTATTATTAATTTTTTTTTTAATCACTATTAGAAAATATTTATTTTTTAACTGTAAAATGTCCAATTTAGTACTTATCTTGTTGTCTTCTTATGACTCAAATGTTTTTCTGTCAGCTTCACAGATAAACACAGCTTGACCAGCCAGGTTAAAGGCTTATGGTGTGCAGTATGTCGACTAAGCCGTGTGTTTCTCTGTCGCCAGGAAACTTTGCTTAAGCTGGACTTGGTGCGGTGAATGAAGAAGGTGTGACACAGATAGCTAAGTGACGGGGCTTCACCTGGTGCTGCTTGAACCCACGCAGTGCCCTCAGGGCCAATAGGATGACCAGACAACAAAGCCAGCTGATCAGCCTGTTGTGTCCCTGTTCTCCCTGTAGGTCAAAATCACTCAAGAAATGACTCCATGGTAAAGATCTCAGTTTTGAAGGGGAAACTCTTTTAAACCGTAACTATGGTTGTGTCTTTGGATTTTGAAGAAGTATTACTTTCAGCCCTGTGGGGCTCCAAAACTCTTCTTAGATGTTCATGATGATGTTCGCTCTTAAAGCTGAGAGCAGCAGTAAATCTCAGCACGGATAACCTCATGTATGCCTTTTTGGGGTTTCAGACTGTTTTTCAGACATTCTCTATTTTTGGGACTTTATAGACCAAACGAATAATCGAATGATTGAAATTAATTGGTAGTTGCAGTCCTTTATGTTGATGTTGCACTTTCCTGTATTTCCTTACTTTTCTGTATTATTGATGGTATTTACTTTCAGACATCAGGCAGGAATATCATGAATAATTTGGCTCCATTTTGTTAAAGAAAAACAGTCACTGTTGTCTGTACGTATGTTGCCTTTTGCTCAATGAACAGTTTAATTGTAAACTGAAAGAATAAGTGTCTGCACACTGGATTTTAGGAATTGTTCATTGGGGGAAATACGCCTATTCCTTACCTCTTCAAAAGATACAATCTTCACAGTAAGTATGAAGCTGCTTAGCTTAACACAAAGGCTGGAAACGGGTGGTGGTTGGGGAAGGATGCTAGCTTGTCTAAAGATAACAAACCACCCACCAGCACCAGGCAACAAGATTCCAGGAAATTACTGCAACACAGAGGAAAGTGTCCAGCATATAACCCCTTTGCCAAACAATAACCTGTGATATGCAAATTATTTGTGGGCTTTAGCGGTGCTGGTAGGCGGTTTTGTAGACAGAGCCAAGCTAGCTGTTTCCTCATGTTTCCAGTCTTTATGCTAAGCTAAGTTTTTATATTTACTGTACAGACATGAGAGTGGTATCAGTCTTGACTGTACGAAAGTGTATTTCCTGAAATGTTGAACTATGCCTTAAAAAAGATCTATGCGGCTACTAATGCTAGAAAAAAATAGTGAAATGTAGCCTATCTTGTCCAATTGCAATAATATTGTAATGTAGTTAGAGGATTTCTTTAGTTGCGGGTTAATTGTTTTGATGCCTTCTGCTGGTGTACACTGGGAAGAAATCTGACTTTTGTTTTGTTCCACTAAATGTCTCGTAGAGGTTTGATTTTGCTCATGCGCACAAAGCCACAAGCACAAAGTGTTGGAGTGAATGATTTGGTGGTTGTGGCTTGTTTGAATTCAGTCTTTTTGTGTTTTTTGTTTTGCTGGTTTGAAAAAAATAAATAAAAAATTGGCATTTATTATAAGATAATTGTGTAAGTTTGCCCATACTGCTGAGTTATGCGGTTGGTATTTATTTTTAAGGAAGGGTTTTATTTATTTTTGGGCAGAAATACAGTCATTGCTGTACTGTATAACTGTATACTGTAATGAATAAAGTATTGTGTTTTTTCCTACATATTCGTGACCATATTTCATTGTTACATGTCTGTAGTTGATTAATCACTGTGTAATCTTACCTGTCAGAGTACGTTTTGTACATGTGTGACAAAGCAAACATGGTACATCATGAGCGTCAGCATAGGGAAATAATCTGTTTTTTCATCTTTAAACTTAATGCAGCAGATTGTCTTTCATTAACCACTGTGAGCAGTTCAAAAGACAAAGAATGAACAATTGTCCTCTGTATCCTGTTCTTTTCTGCTGCCTAAGAGACTATAAGAACTTGATAGACCACAGCAAAGTGTTGATACATTAACCGCTGCTGCCGTGGTGACTCACTTTGAAAGTTGTATGACAGGGGTAGTCAGTAATGATTTAAGGAGCTCTATCTTTCCTGATATGGACTGGGTAATGTGTTAGGAATGAAAGGATGCCACATCATTAATGGAAATGAAAATTATCAACCTACAGAGGGCTGAATTCAAAGACATCCCCCAAATCAAAGCAAAAAGGTAGGCAGGCTAGTCCATTTTGCCAAAATGTCTTTGCAGCAACTCATAATGGCACTCAGCAATTTGGCCTCCACGTGCTTGTATGCATGCCTGACAATGTCGGAGCATGCTCCTAATGAGATGACGGATTGTGTCCAGGGGGATCTCCTCCCAGATCTGGACCAGGGCATCACTGAGCTCCTGGACAGTCTGAGGTGCAACCTGGCAGCATCGGATGGACAGAAACATAATGTCCCAGAGGTGTTCTGTTGAATTGAGGAGGTCTGGAGGTCATTTTGTAGGGCTCTGGCAGTGCTCATCCTGTTCCTCCTTGCACAAAGGAGCAGATACAGCCCTGTTCAGCTCTCATAGAGTAACTGCCTGTCTCCTGGAATCTCCTCCATGCTCTTGAGACTGTGCTGGGAGACACAGCAAACCTTCTGGCAATGGCACGTATTGATATGCCACCCTGGCACAACCTGTGCAACCTCTGTAGGGTCCAGGTATCGCACCATGCTACCAGTAGTGACATTGACCCTAGCCAAATGCAAAACTAATGAGAAATTAGTCTGAAAAGATGAGCAGGGAAAAAATGTCAGTGGGCTCCAACGCCCAAAACCATTCCTGTTTTGGGCGTTGTCTCATTGTTGCTCCTCTAGTGCACCTGTTGTTAATTTCATTAACACCAAAACAGATGAAAATGATTAACAACCCCCCCAACTCAATATCCCAGTTCAATATCCCAGAAGTTGAACTGACTTGATGCTATACTCTGATTAAAAAGTGTATAGTGAAGCAGAATTGTCATTGTATCAACATCTGCACTGTTTGAAGTCAACAACTGAAATTAAACAAAGAAAGTTATAATTCAACATCATGTCAACAATATTTTCAGTGCGACTCTGGAGAGCTATATTTATGACTGAGCTGTTCAGTGAAGGCCCGCCCTACCCTGCCTGTGATTGGCTGACATTCTTGCTCTCACCTTGACCAATCTCAGTCCTCATGCCTGAACCCAACCAATCCACCCCGCGAAGGCAATGTATACTGGCCAATCAGAGACAGGCAGGACAGGTCCCTTTCGCTGAGTAGTGGTAAAACACTGTCAGAAAAGAGTTGCCAATCTCTGCAAAAACTGAATAAAACTCAATGATGTGTTATTTCCAGCTCTTGGTCTGGACAGGACAGAGTGTACTAGAGACCGTGAGGAACCATATATTACGTGCTTTCTTTTTGCAAGAGTACCCTGTATCTATAAGCAGTCCACACTTTAAGACTAAAAAGATTTATTTACAATCTTTAGAGTTGTGAGAGTGTCTATGAGTGCTATGAGGAAATGAAAGAAAAATGAAAACGAGGTAATTTAAAAGATTAAAAAGAAGAAAACTCAACATACTCAACATAAGGCCTCAGTTGGCCCTTTGTCCCGACATTTCAAAATCCTTAAATCAACTTTGTTTCCCAATCCCACTTCACCACCTATATTTACAACTGCTTAAGGAAACTTGGAAAGGCACCAATGAGATTAAATGTGTTACATCCCTGCTGCTTGCACTTGATCTCCTAGTCTGATGGCTCAAATGCGAATGTGTTGTCTGTGCAGTCAGAGAAGGAAATCTCCACATCTACTCGGGACTAGAAAAACAGGAAGAGCTGCTATTCCGGAGTATATCCGTTTCCTGACAAACACACCATGTGCTGGTAGAATCATTTTCCTGGAGTGTTTCCTGTTATGCTTTTTTTCCTTTTTCTTCTGTGTCATTGGCTTGACTGCCTTGAGCCACAGTTGTTATGGCTTCAGAGTATGAACAACTGCAGAGATGTTTGCAAAGGCGCCGCTTGACTGTCAACTGTTTGTCAAACTGTGTAGAGGACAACAAAACATTTCCATTTTCCCAGGAGAAAACGTTCAAAGCATGGAGATCTCTGGAGAATCTGGACAGTCCAGGCTTCAAAGCAGACTGCCCCAAAGCAAAGGACAGACCTGAATGCCAACAGAGCATCAATGTTAATGTTGGGGGCAAAGTGTTTCATATTCCTAAACAGTATGCCATTAAATATCCTCAAACCAGGATAGGTTCATTGGCCCTCTGCAGGGACAAAGCAAAACTCCTCATGCTGTGTGACGACTATTCTGTATGCAAGAACGAGTTCTTCTTTGACCGCGACCCTACTTTCTTCCACCACATCCTCCATTTTTACACAAGTGGAGTGTTGTGGGTCATACGGGAAATGTGCCCTATCAACTTCGAGGAAGAGATCGCATACTGGGGTCTGAGCCTGAAGGACACCCAGCTCTGCTGTTGGTTGGTGTTCGAGGAAAGGGTCGACGATGTGAGGGACAACCTGAAGGTGGACAGGGAGTTGATGGCTGAGATTGAGGTAAAATCCAATGATGAGTGTTTCAAGGACATGATGTTTGGGGATATCCGTAAAAGTCTGTGGAACCTTGTGGAGGATCCATACTCTTCAGCTCTGGCAAAGGCCTTTACAGTGGTCTCTAACCTTTTTGTGCTTTTCTCCATTGTTGCAATGACTCTCAACACTGTGGAGGAACTTCAAACTTATAAAATTAACAACAGAACACACATGGAATGGGTGGAGATCATTACCATTGTGTTCTTCACCTTTGAATATTTAATTCGCCTTGTCACCACTCCTAACATCACAATGTTTTTGAAGAGTGGACTTAACTTTGTGGATATGGTGGCAGTCATGCCTTATTTCATCCAGATCATCTTTGATGCCTCTACTGACAGTGAGGACATGAAGGGACAGGAGGACCTTAGGACCATGGCTCGGGTCAGCAAGGTCAGCCACGTCCTCAAAGTCATCAAGCTGCTGAGAATCTTTCGGATTTTAAAGTTGGCTCGACACTCCACTGGCATGAGAGCGTTTGGCTTTACTCTGCGACAGTGTTACCAGCAGGCCTGTTGCATTTTCCTTTTCATTGCCATGGGAATCTTCACTTTCTCTGCTCTCCTTCATTCAGCTGAGAGGGAAACTGAGGGATCTCCTATCACCAGTATCCCATATGCCTGGTGGTGGGCTGCAGTAAGTATCAGTAGCTTGATCACAACTCAATTTCATGCCCCAGCTTCTACACTTCAGATTTTATTCAAATCCATAAACATCTACTTCTCACCTGTTGCTACATGCACCTGCTTGGACCCGCCAGTGATGAAACTGATGATTGGTATTGGGCATTGGTGGGCATGATGAGCACTAGCTGGAGGCAGAGAGGTGATCTTAAGCTGTTTCACATACACAAAGCTGTTGTGCATGGTAAATGCTTCATAAATATGATTAAAGATCTAACAGTTAAAACCAAAACATATATGTTTGATTTGCTTCCCTCACTAAACAATTGCATATTTTATCTTGTTTATTTTTATACTTAGTTAGCTAGTTCTGTTCTATTTTATACTTTGACATTGGGCTGCTCCGGGACCAGGGAAACTAATTTCGTTCCATCCCATGTTTAACGTGTTGAAATGACAAATAAACTCCTTGAATCCTTGAATCCTTGAATAAAATCCTGCCAGTTATACCAGTTTAGCAGCAGATGTTTGGAGCCTCTATTGCTGGCTAACAGTACCCTGCATTAACTTAAAGGTCCACTATGTGGGATTAAGTAGCATCTAGCGATAAGGCTGCAAATTGAAACAAACTGAATATCATTTGCCTCTTTTTTAGGTCAGCATCTCCACTGTTGGCTATGGGGATGTGGTTCCTGTGACTATCCTGGGCCGCTTTGTGGCTTTCGGCTGCATCTCATTTGGAATCATCCTCAATGGCATGCCGATCTCTTTCCTCTTCAACAAGTTCTCTGATTACTATGCCAAGCTAAAAGCCCAGGAGTACAACACTACTTTAGTGCAGCGGCGCTTTCAACTGAAGAGGCGCCTCAGGCGCAAAATGGACATGTGTTTTCATCCCTCAGAGGAAGACAATGACAGCAGATTTCAGAGTCCCCAAAGTTAAAGTTAGTCCGAATCTTAAAATAATGTGATAATTTAACAGTGTGTATGTGTTGCATGGTACACTAGGAAAGTATGGTGGCCATGAAACTTGTAAAACAAAGTGTGAAAGGCCCTATCTTGAGCCATTGCTTGGTTTATCTGTTCTGGGCTACTGTAGAAACATGGTGGTGCATGTAAGAGGACCTGCTCACTTTGCCAAACTCTTTTCTCTTGTTATTTACAGAGAAAAGAGTTTGACATTGTAAAAAAAAGAAGAAGAAGAAGATGTGAGTGAGTAAGGAAGTCGGAAGACAAAAGTTTCTAGATGCATTTACTCATCGGAGTTGAAAACCACAGTAAATTGTGCAAGTTTCAGTTTTTTAAAAAGAGAACTTGACTTTATGACATGATGGGCGATGATGACTAAACACTTTTTGTTGCTGTCAGTTACATATGGATTTTTTAAAACATGTTTACTTTTTGGGTTTAATTGTTTTTTATCATTTATTAAGGGTTAGCTTGCCTCACTTGTCCTGGTAATATTGCTTTGTTTGAATATTTTGTCATGTTTCTACATTAAGAAATTAAACCAGAACACTAACTATCATCCACATTGGCATTTGATTTCTCATGGTGGGAAACTTGCTTGTGGTTTAGTCTACACAGTTGAAACCTGAAGTAAGAGGAGCTGCTCGCTCTGTTAAACGCTGTCCTCTTTGTAAGGTTCTGAGAAAAGAGTTTGACAGTGTAATAAAAAAAAAAATAATAATACATTCCCATATTGCACATGTTGCATCCAGACTAACCCTTAACTCAACTTGGACTTAAAACTTGAGAATGATGAGTGCCTGTAAATGAATAGAAATGCTCCATCGAAGTTAATGTTTCAAAATCTAAATATACACTCATGTTTCCTATCAATACTGTCATGTATCTTACACGATCACTTTGTAATTAAAGCAGGTGCATGGCTTGCATTAAATCTCAAAATTATCATCAACAATGGGAAACAGCTTGACTTGATTCGAGTAAACTAGAGTTTTACCATCTCACAGTTTAATTTAGCAATTTTAGGTTGAGTACTACTCTCTCTTTTAGAGGAAACGTGTGGAAATATCTGTCTCTTTAGCTAAATTAGGGAAGTAGTTGAATTAGTGTTGTGAAATATGTATCTTTAACCACAACAGCAAAAAAAAAAAAAAAAATGGAATAAAATACTTGCCCTGTTAAACGCTGTCCTCTTTGTAAGGTTCTGAGAAAAGAGTTTGACAGTGTAATAATAATAATTTTTTAAAAAAGACGATGGTGGTGAGAAAGAAAGAAGAAGAAAGGACAATGATGCTGATGACAGCGACGAGATTAGACTGAGACAATAAAAGTTGCAGGTGGAGTCTTTGTCCTGTCATTTGGTCCACTGGCTCCTCTACAGTTGACTGTTTACTTCATCATTCTTTTTCCTCTTAGTATTTCCTGGTCTATTCATATGAAGTAAAAGATTGCTGAGTAAATATTGAGTTACAATGCGATTATCAATATTATCTTATTATCAGATAGTAGAGAATGTGCTTTTGTTCAACCTTGTTTGCTGTTCAGCATCAACACACTGTCTATTGGCAAAGTGTGCAACGCACCACTTCAGCTAGATGTATGCTATGCTAGTAGAAACTGATGTAGCCTCCAGCCACTAACATCAAGCAGGAATGAGGAGCAGACTACCGGTTAGGGTTACAGTTAACTCTGGTGAGTTCACTTTATTCCAATTTAACACGTTCAGATTTTTTTTCTCTAGCAAACTTTAAGTCTTCAACCCCAACTGACACGGACTCAAGTAACATCACTTAGCATCACAAGGACTGCACAGTGAAATGTAGCTGTAGCCCATCCATGCTATTTTAGAGAAATTAAAAAAAATAAAATAAAAATAAATGAAATGAAAATGGTGGAGAGAGTGTCATACACATACATATTGTAGCTCCAAAATCTTGCATAGGTGTTCAGCTGGGTTGAGATCAGACTCACACCTTCTTCTTCATCATTATCCTGTTTGTGCCTGTCTGTCAAAGCACTTTGTAAACTCTGTTTTTAAAAGGTGCTATATAAATAAAGTTATTACTATTAGTATTATTATTATTCACTGAGCCCCTGTGCCCTTTATGGATATATCAGATGGCCGCCCACCACAAGGTGTCTGCCTCTTAAAAGGAAGTTTTCCTTGCCACTATCACCGAGTGTACGGTCTACCTCTGCTATGAAAAGTGTCATGAGATAACCTCTGTTCTGATTTGGTGCACATACACAAAACAGGTATCAAAACGACCGGCTTGGCCGGGAATGGTGTGCTATGACTTTTCTAAGCGTTTCGCCGAAGGGTTTTGCCAAAAATCACCAAAAACCACGGCAAAAAAAAAAAATGAATGGGTGTGTATTGGTAGAATGTTCACGAGCTAGAGTGCGTGACATCATCGCTAGAGTGGAGAGGGAGAGAGAAATTTGTCGCACCTGCGCCTAATTGCTCTGGCCTGACCCTGGTTGCTTGGCAACCTCAAGCCTGCCTTTGACTAACTTCATTGAAGTCTCTGTGCTACAGCAGTGTCAATAATAATGTATGGACGCGACGGGGCCAGAGTCAGGCATATTAAAAATTTCTTTAGAAATGTTCTAGTTCTTTTTAATATATGCCATGACCTCACTGTTTGGGTGCAGACCATTAGAGAGTCAGTCTTGCTTTACCTCTCTATACTGTAAAGCTCATCAGAAATCAATATATTTTTCTGCTTTCTTTTAAAATAAAAGTATCGTCTCATCTCGCTCTTAGCTGGTAAATAAAATAAAAGAGAGACCAGACTCCATGCCTGTCAGAAATGAAGTATGAAACACTACCAATTTTGTGGCTACTTTTACTTCTACCAAAGTCATTATATACCACAGGATATTGTGAAACTCTAACTGAGGCTTCATTGTCACAACTACTTGTCGACAACAAATAGCAATAACAGTGAAAATGTTAGTTGTAAGTTGTTTTTGGGCAGCAGCATTCACAGAAGTGTTATCCCTCTGTGTTACATGCTGCCAATCCTGCAGCTTTACTTTACTTCCATTCAGTGTTGTGTTTTCTATTCAGCCTGTGCGCTCGAGTTAACTCAGCAAACACTGATCAGGTCTGAGGAAGACTGATCCATTGTGTGATATCACAAGTGTGTAGCTCTTATTATTGTTGAGTGACACAGTCCTGCATGTGATATATATTGTGTTACACTTACATATATCTGTCAGCATCTGCTTACAAAATCATCAGAAGCTGAACAAATTCAAACTCATGCATACACACAGAGTTTACAAAGGATGCATAGACCTGAGTACAAGCACTGTGTGAGTATACTGTATTCAGTTTTTTTCAATGTTTGTTTCTTGCAAATTTGCTGAGTAGCCTTGACAGAGGTTTGTGCTTCTATTATTATTAATGACTTATAAGGAGCTCATTTTCTCTCTTGTGACTTTTTAATAAAAATCCTCTGTTTACCATAAACAACAAGTTGATGAGGTGTGGGAACATAAAATAAGGGTACAACTCCAACTCCAGCATGCACCACGAGGGATCATTTGGACAAGCTTTTTTCTTTGTGGAATAATGAGCACACGGCATAATAACACAAGGTCATCTGCCCTTTTAGAGGAATCTGATAAGGGGTCTGAAGTTATTGCATGGGTACATTTTGGCATCAGTGCGTGTAGATGTGAGGTAAATAAAGTTCATGGAGGCACATACAACATAAAGAGGCAGAGAAAGAGAAGGGGTGTGTCTGTCTATCTGTGGGTGTAAACCAACGTCTAGTTTTTGGCAATAAACCACTCTACAGTGACATTGGATGGCCTCAGTATAAGTTAAACATGCAGTAAGAAACCAACACATCTCACCTCAACACAACTCATTCTTGTTTCACATTTAGTGGTAATATTTAACATGTTTATTTTATTTATTCATGACACAGTACGTTTTGATAAAACAGATTTTAGTTTTCTAACCTGAATGCATCAATCACTTCATGACCCAGTAAGCACTACTTAGCCGATACAGAGGTCAAACTGACATTTAGTTTAATTCTTGTTATTCTCCTGTTATTTATGTGACTTTTTGTTTTGTTTTGTTTTAAACAATAGAGTCAGGATAGGTGGGGTCATTTGGAACAAAATCATGATTCAAGGTTGAGCTCATAGTGTTATTCATAACTTCAAACAAAGTTCCACTTTTTAAAGCAGACAGAGCAAAAAACATTTGAACTGGAACAACTAAATGGCGTTGCTTTTATGCATACATCCTCTTTTATTATCTGGTCAGAATATGTTTCTCTTTTTGTCTATGTCTATTCAGCTGCAATGTGACTCTAATCCTACATTTGTCTTCATATTTGTATAGTAGATAAGACTGTATTTGTCCTCCTGTGAGGCGTCTTCATACACCAGTCAAATTAGTTTCCATTGGACATCAAAGAAAACAAAATTTGCACTGCGTATCTTGTGCCTGACTTGCTTGTTGTGTTTTGGGACAAATACTTGAGGTTAGTAAAAATTTTAATTTGGTCGTTGTGATATTTGCACTAGGTACAGTATCTGGTGATCAGTTGATGCAATAATTACATCCCAATGATAATGTCCACAATAATCAGAGTCGAATAAAGACAAGAACAACAGGAACCAAATGTGTGAACCAAGCATGCACCATTTCCCATGAGTGAACTGTATTTATAAAGGAAGAATGTGGGTGATTTTAAAGGTGGGGTTGTAACTTTAGAGTCAGCCATCATTTTCCTATCACTCCTGTGTGTGATCGCAGTGATCATCCTTGTGATGTTTAATAACGATGACTGAGGTATCACTGCATCAATGATTTACAGGTAAGTAAACTATAAATAGCCAATAAATCGCTGTACATAATGTCTGTGTTTAATGACAGCAGCTCTGGTCATTTTCTATAAAGTTGCACTTTGTGCACTTGCTCACTGACACCGACGGTAAGGCCTGCTCCCAGTTCCACAAAACTAAGATGAATAGAACCAGTGTGGCACATGTGGCATAAACGAGAAGACAGTGTATGCATATTTCTGTCTTCTGTCTTGTTTTAATTCTGTTTTGCGTTCACATAGAGCTTTAGTCATGAATAGTGTTGTAAAAATGGGCAAACTCTAAATTTCTGGCCCGATTTCTTTCTTAAAGCAAAGGTAAAACATGCTGTGTTCTAAACATTGTTATGTAAGAATACACACACATTGTCACTTAACAACTTCGGGGAGTAATGATCAATATTAAATCAACATTAGCCACAGAAAAGATGCAGATTTGGCCCATAGACAGATGAGACAACAACATAATCGTGCATTTTAATTTACTCCATCCACTCGTGAAAATTAGACAACTATATCACGCCTTCGCCATCCTAGGGGGAAAATCCTGGCACTTGAGCTCTAAGTGTCTCTTAATGTATGTTGGAAGAAGTATTCAGATCTGTTAACTAAGTAAAAATTCCTATACCAAAAAATCAGCATTCAAAATTGTATTTAATGAACCAGCATGTGGGTGGCACAGTGATGCAGTGGTTCGCACTGTTGCCTCACAGGGCTTCAAACCCAAGCTAGGCCTTTCTGTGTGGGATTTACATGTTCTCCCCGTGTCTGTGTGTGTTCTCTCCGGGTACTCAGACTTACTCTTACAGTCCAAAGATCTTACACACTGGACCTTTAAGTAGCACAGAAGAAATATTATCAGTAAAATCAGTAAAATGCACCAGTGTAATGTTTTCTGTAACATTCTTTCCTTTTTATGTTTATATATATATGTTTATATCTTAACATACATTGTCTTAGATTTACTCATCTATCTATTAGTATTATTATTTATCTATATATTTATGTTTCTACTTTATGGGGTGGGGATTCTGTTGAGTGTTCCTGTATGTCTGTGTTCTATTGTGAAAAGCTTAATAAATAAAGTTTAAAACAAACAAAAAAAAAAAAACCGCACCAATGTAACATAAAAATATATGCAAATAGAATCACAGCCTGATTCTTTAAGTAATAACAAAGCATATAATATCGTATGTTATCTGGTTGAGGTTGAGTTGTTTACTGTTCACTTAATAGTTTCATATAATATTATAATGAATTCTAAAATCTTAATCTGTGAAGTAACTGGAGTGGAGTGATGAAATGCCTGACGCAGCAGCAGAGACAGGCACCGCCCCGCAGGCTGACCGGAGCTCAGTCATGCTGCTGCACCGGATTCATTAACAATAATTTGTGTAGCTCCAGAGACAGACGAGAGGATTTATCTGCTTCTAACGGTAAGTACACTTAGTCCAAATATACAAACCAAGCTAATATACTGATGCTGTTTATCCGGTAGCATGCAGGTAGACGTGCATGCATCTGGCACATCAGTAATCGGGTCAGAAACATAAAACATAAAACATATTTTAAATGTGTCTTGTTTCTATAAACACGTTTATCTCATTAATTTTTAAAAACATTAGTATCTTGCAAAGTCTAATTTATGATACTATAAGTCGTCATGCACAATCCCTATGTTAAATGTCACTTGACTTCTTCTTACGAGCACACAATTGACTCATTGTGGTTTTTATTTCATTGTTGAAGTCTCTTTTGCTTTTCCGTATTTGTGTGATTCATATAAAAACCGTCGATGATAACCTTGAATTTCTATTTCATTTCTGTAGAAATGGCAGGTCTCATGTGACTTGTTACTTTAGGAAACATGGCTGTTGTTTTGGTGAAAGCAAATAGATCCAAAGATCCAATTAAATAAACAATAAATATACAATTAACTTTAAACTTGGGAACTTTTTTTTGTATCTATCTGAAACTTTAGAAGTTTTTAAAGTTCTGATAAGATTTAGAAAATTCCTCCATTTGTTTTCTCACACGTCTTTCATTAAGTTTTTGGAAGTTATACTACATGTTATTTCTCATTTATTCTTTAATGACTATATAAACAGTGGTGGAATAAGTTCTCCAATTTCATTATTTAAGTAAAGTAAAATACAACAAAGTAGACGTACACAAGTATTATCAGCTGAATATACTCAAAGTATCAAAGTAAACTTGTTTGGCAATAAAATCTTGCCTGCCTTGACGGACTGTTATCTGCCTTGACCATTAGTGTTTTATTCGGTGTGTTTTGACACAGCCAGCTTGATAACTATGCCGAAGCTCCGAGTTGCCAGATATGAAACTTACTACAGCCATGGAAGCAAATAAAGTGGATCAACAGAGTGATCGTTATATTTTGTCCAACCTAAGAAGCTCCATGAGCAGAACCGTGGTGAAGCATGGTAAATATTGGAGATGATTTAAAAGATAAAGACGTTTAGAGCCCAAAAAGAGTGCCTATTTTTATTTTCAGTACGTTTTCACCTGATTTCCTCTGTGAATCAAAATATGTCTCCACCATCATCGTCCCTATCTGTGACAAAGACATTGTAAAAGTTATGGAACCACCCGGCTCTCACTGCGGGAGGCGGGGGCTGTGTTCCGGGACAGAGTTCACTGTAGTGTTGGTATGGAGTACTGGGCAGGTAATGGTGACTTTTCCACATATAAATTCATCAGTTATTTCCCTCATAAAGTTTCCAAAGACATTACTTGCCCGAGAAGGAGGCTGCTTTCTCGGGTGAAGTGAGCGGAGACTTTTAGCTTAAAATTCGCTGATTTTCATTTCAAAAGTTGCCAAATCAGTTTATTTTACTGGAGGAGGTCTAGAGAAGTTTATTTATGCTGAACTTTACCGCTGTAAAACATTTAGAAAGTAACTTTGTATTTCGCTCTCTCTCCCTCTCTCTCAAACAAACGGACACAAACCAAATTAAACTTCTTTGTCATTATTTTGCAACACAGACTGAAGTCAGGCTCAGACGTATAAGCTGCTTCATGAAATAAACCTTGTTACGCTTGTTTTGCCCTCATGGAGGTTCAGTGTCTTTTCAATCTGGCAACCTGTGTTAGATTGCTGCAGTCTGGTGAGGGGGGAGACTGCTCTCCAGTGTTTTGAATTTGAGCCGCAGAGTCCAATCTTACATATTATACCTTTAATGTAAAATGTTAATCTGGAAACAAACTAGTAACAATATTTGTCAAATAGATGTAATGGAGTAGAAAGCTCAATAATATAAAAGTAGTGGAGTGGAAGTATAAAGTGAGAGAGTGTGTTTTGTTTTCACTCTCATGGGTGATGTAAGTTGTGACATGAATCTTGGAGGGTTACAGCATGATGCATGAATAGAAACTTAACGGGAAATAATGTTTTCTCCAGGTAACTAATTAGACTACTGAGCAGATTACAAGAAAGCGAAAGTAAAATAAAATCAGGTCGCAGGCTACCATCTCACAGGAATTCAGTCTTGAGGTGAGTATCCCTCTAGAGCTGGCTGCTCAGGCTGTGTGACAAGCAGTAAGCACAAACAGTTTGTTCATACTGTTCGTTCATTTGTTACGTGACAGGCCACTCAGGCTGTGTAAGGAGCAGTACGTGCAGCAGTTCGTTCATTCGGATCGTTCATTTGTCACGTGACAGGCCTCTCAGGCTGTGTAATGAGCAGTACACGCTAGGGATGTAACGGTTATTGGTATTACAGTAAATAAGATTACCATTTATGTTTAAATTAACCTCATTATCTCGGTGGATTATCGGGATATGTAATAACAGCCTCATCCAAGTCTTGCGAGCAACTCGCGATGAAGGTGTTGCGTGAATGTGTAGCTTGTAACGTAGGCATCAAGAATGAAAGCATGGTGGAAAGTGCTGGCAGCACGCAGGACATTTTCCACTGTGAATTCACACAGGATCACGGATTGCGGCAACTCATAGCAGGGTTGTCCAATGGTGGGGGGGTGAGGGGAGCTGAGGTGTGTTGCTGTGGGCGTGTCTATACCTGCTGAATGTAACCGCTGTGAAACAATCAAGAAATAACTTTCTCTGATTAACAGCTTTATCGAGGCCGGCGCTTCACCTGGATAGTCTCAGTTTCAGAGACATTTCAGGCTGTCTGTGGAGGTTTGACCGATCAATCGAGTGTCTGATTGGCTTGTGGAGTGAGGCGAAGGATGAAATCTGAGGTCTGGGTGCATTTTGGGTTTCTTAAGAAACTACATCAGCCACAAGAGGGCTACAGCGCTGCACTAGTGAATGAACAAAATGACTCAAAAAAAGATTAGTTCATTTTACCGTCCAAGAGTAAGTGATCCGAGTCAGTTAAAAGACTCAAACTTCCCAACACTACCCATCACCTAATTTGCATAATGACCATGTGCATGTAATTTTAATGGGCAGCCCAGGAGAGAGGAGTAACGTCTCAAGACAAAGTGGAGGGGGTTGCAATCTGCAACTACACCACTAGAGGCCACTAAATCCCACACACTGGTCCTTTAAGTACAACAATATAACAGTATAAAAATACTCAATTACAAATCAAAGTCCTGCATTCAAAATCCTATTTAAGTGTTAGTACAGAAGTATTATTAGCTACATATATTTATGTATTGAAAGTAAACTTTCTGCGATAAACTTTCTTCTGTGACTCATGATTGTGTGTCATTAATAAAGTGTTTAGGTGGACATAGTTTTATATATTATATATAATTTTTAATAGGGTTAGGTAGTCCAAAGTTCAAAGTCCAGGTGTCCAGAAATGATTAATAGGAGAAGAGAGAGGAAAAAGTTTAGGAAAGTTCTGCTAAACAAATTTGTTTTCACTTTTTAGACTTTTCTGTAATCAAAGTACAGGATTACAGAAAAAAGTACAATATTTCTTTCTGAAATGTAGTGGAGTAGAAGTATAAAGTAACATCAAATGAAAATACTTACACTTGATATTTTTCTTGTCTTTACTACTACTGTAGCTAAGACAACGTTTGGGTGAGTGGTTGAAGAACTGGGGATGATACACTGAGCTAGATGGAAGTCAGGTGTGTGTAATCGGCAGGGAACCAGAAACCAAGCGAGGCAGGGATGGACTGCCATGGGAAACACACCAGGGAGGGGGAATAGAAGGAAACATAAGGGAAAACTAGAGTTGTGGCTGTAACATAAGGATTACAGCGGGGACAGAAGAATGGAAACTGAAAGGGAAGTCTTTTCATGTCATTATTGACCCAAAATGTTGAACATGGTTTTCCTGAGCACAGTATTAGGCCTCCTGTGTAATTTAGAAGTAATATCTGATAAATCCTCGTCGAAGTAGCTGATCAGATCTTGTTTTTTTCCACTTACACAGTATGAATAAATGGAGATCTGTAGTTTGAACTGCTGAACTAGAGACGCTCATTCATGCCTTCATCTCAACTCGCATTGACAATTGTAACGCTCTCTTCTGTTGCACAACCAGGTTATAGTAGACGGTCTCACATTACTGCTATACTTAGAGTTGTCATTGGCTCCCTGTTGCATATACAGGGTTCCAGACTAACTTTTTGCATTGGTTGCACTGGTGCACCTAACATTTTTTTTAGGTGCACACAATTTTTCATTGCGTCACCTTTAACGCCTTAAGGTCACCCTTCTATCGCTCTCCATAACTTTTAGATAATTTGATTTATAAACAAGAATAAGATTCAGAGAAATGCTTGTCTTTATTTGAAGCACAATTATATATAAAAAGATAAATAAAGTGTTTAACGTGGTTCACTGAGCTGAAATTGAACATTTAAATTTGGTGAATGGCAACTCCTCTTTGGCAATGTTGTATGCAACATTGAATTTGATTATCATTTCCGATTCCTCAGAGGACTTGATTATTACTGCCTGCCGATGAAACGCAGCAGGAGAGGGACCACTTTCTCTACACATTTGTCACAGCATATAGTGTGTTTTTTAGACATGTTGTGTTTTTTTAAAATTTTGATACGAAACGTTGTTGACCTGCTTGCGAATGCACTATTACCGGCCATATTCTGACCAAACTCCTGACAGTAAACGCAGTACATTGCATTACGTCCTTTGTCGTACCTCAGCAAGGGAAATTGTTTTAGCCAGTCCTGTCTGAAAGAATAAATTTTGGGCTTTTTAATTTGTGTCTCGGGGCCGGGCTCTGTCTCAGACTCGGTTGTCTCCTCTGGTTCCAAGTCTGATGCTATCGCCGAAGGACCGGGGCTTGGCATCTTACCAGGGGCCGAGGGCCCCGTGTCTTGGCTGGATGGACTCTCAGTAGTGGGGATGGATGGAATGACAGTAGTAGGGCTGGTTGTTAGTTTTCTTAATGAAAAAACTTTCAATGTTTGTACCTCTCTTTATTTTCCCTTGTTTTGTCGCGTTTTTTTCTTTTTTCGTTTCAGTTAGGCTACTCTGGCGCTCAGGTCGCTCGCAATTTTTGAACACACACACCTTAGAGCAGTGAACAGGACCAAAGCCAATCAGAGGCAAAGACCCGCCCGAGCTCTGTCTCTTATTGGTTTAGACCTCGATATGATCCTACCATGAGTGTGAGCATGCACAGACACAGGAGAACACAGAGAGATGATGCGCTTGTGAAATAAATTTATCTATTGGCAGCGCCAGGTGCACCAGTGCGACATAGAAAAATTATTAGTCGCACTCTGGAGGCTTGCATATAGGATCCAGTTTAAAATTCTCACACTTATCGACCAGGTATCTGCGTACATGGCTGAATTACTTCACCCATCCTCATCAGTTCACCCTCTTAGGTCAACTATGCTTTGCTGTCTGTCCCATGCCTTAAGACCTGTGGTGATTAAGCTTTTGAGACCGTAGCACCTAAACTTTGGAATGCCTGCTCCCTTACGGTCTGCTGCTTCTGTGGACTCTTTTGAAGGGCAGCTAAAGACACACCTGTGTAGACAGGCGTTTGGGTAACCTTCCACAGGCAAAGTGGAAAACTATTCTGTAGTCTGACGTGTCAAATTTGAAAAATTCTGTTTGGAAATCATGGACACCGTGTCCTCCAGGCTAAAGGAGAGGGACCAGCTTGTTATCAACACACAGTTCAAAAGCCAGCATCCTTGGTGGTATCAGGGTGCATTAGTTCACATAGAATGATGGGTAACCTGCACAGTTGTGAAGGCTGAACGATTTATACATTTTATTTTTTTTAAAGATATTTTTTTGGCCTTTTTTGAGCTTTATTCTATAGAGACAGAGTGAGATGTGGGGAGAGAGAGATGGGGAATGACATGCAGGAAAGAGCCACAGGGCGGAGTCGAACCCTGGGCTGCCGCGGCAAGGACTAAGCCTTTGTACATGGGGTGGCTGCTCTACCGACTGAGCTAAACAACAGCCGGATTTATACAGATTATGGAGCAACATTTGCTGCCAAGTGGACAACGTCTTTTTCAAAGACGGCCTTGCTTGCCACATTCTTTCCACATATTCAAACAGCATGGAGTAAAAGTAGTAGTAAAAGACAACAAAGGAGACTTAGAACTGTTGATTAGTTCCTACATCAAGCAAGAATAGGAAAACATTCCACTTTCAAGATTACCGCAATCAGAAATGGTGTCGTGGAGCTTTCATGCCAACTTACAGTGAAGCCATGGGGCAAAAATATTGACCAGTATATTAATTTTTTTAAAAATGAGCTCTGACAGTCCTAACAAAAAAGAAACAGTATAGTTTTCTTGTCTAACACAATAGTACCGTAATATGCATAATATATGATGTGTTATTAGTACACATTTTTTATTTATGCTTTTTTTATTGGCTGTTGACCTGGATGTGGTCGATTTGAAGGTTTCATGCTTCAGGGTGAGGCTAGTGTTAAAGTCTAGGTGCGTCATTTTTACAGTAAATGTCAATGTTGGGTTGGTAGCTTTCCTTATTTTCATGTTCCACTAACTGGGTATTCAGTTTGTTCTAATGACTTAATGTCTGACATCATTTATGCAACATATTCCACCCACTTTGCAGAGACATGACAGCATTTGATTTGTTGCCACAACACACCCTATGTAATAGTACAACATGTGATTTGTTGCCACAACACACCCTATGTAATAGTACAACATGTGGATTTTGCAGGGGGATGCCAAACCACCTCATGTCTGCTCTGAAACTTGTTGGTCAGAGCAGTAAGAGAAATTTTTAATTTATGGGCCTTGTACTTTACAGCTAAAAGAGCTAAAGCTTTCTGTCAAACTACTGAGGTGTGACAATGGCTGCTCTGTGTGCAGATCTGATATCCTGACTTTTTTTTTTGCAGGATTCCAAGGATGAGAAACATCAGAGCAAAAACCTTATTGCTGGCAGGAGCTCTTGCTTTGTTGGCTTTTCCTCTCTGTAAAAAATGTATTGACCACAAAGCCCCTGGCTTCCATGAAGATGTGAGAGAGGGTGACATCCAAATTAGACAATCCACCAAAAACTCCTATGTATACTCCTGGCCAAGATGTCAACAAAATGTGTCTGCTGCTAACATCACAGGTTTCAGCTCTCTTCCTGATTTTATAAAGGACTTTCTCTACTATCGACACTGTCGTCATTTCCCCATGCTACTGGACCTTCCTAATAAATGTGGAGGAGCTGATAAATCAGCAGAAGTCTTTCTTCTGCTGGTTATTAAAAGCTCCCCTGTGAACTATGACCGTCGAGAGGTGCTGCGCAAAACCTGGGCTGAAGAGAGGTTACACAATGGTGTGTGGATACGAAGGATCTTCATCTCAGGAACAACAGACTCTGGCTTTGAGAAGGAGAGACTGAACAAACTACTGGAGCTGGAGCAACGTGAGTACAGTGACATCCTTCAGTGGGACTTCAGTGACACATTCTACAACCTCACCTTGAAGCAAATACTCTTCCTGGAATGGATGGAAAGAAACTGTCCAAACGTTCGCTTCCAGCTCAACGGTGATGATGACGTCTTTGCCAACACAGACAACATGGTGGAGTACCTCCAAGGTCTCGAGGATAATGATGGAAGTAAACACCTCTTTACTGGCCACCTCATCCAGTATGTTGGGCCCATTAGATCATCAGGGAGCAAGTATTTTGTCCCAGTCCAGGTGCAGAAGTCAGACTCATACCCCCCCTACTGTGGTGGTGGGGGTTTCCTCTTGTCTGGTTATACAGCTTTGGTCATATACAATATGTCCCAGTCCATTGACCTTCTTCCCATTGATGATGTTTACATGGGGATGTGTCTGGCTAAAGCAGGACTTGGTCCTACTTCCCATATGGGAGTAAAGACAGCAGGTCTGTACATTCCCTCCAACAGACTAGATGGATACGACCCTTGCTTCTATAAAGACATTTTACTTGTACACAGATTCCTTTCAGCTCGCATGTATTTTATGTGGCACAGAATACATGATCCTAATCTGAAATGTAGTCTTTAAAAGAAAAACATTTCACAGCACCAAACTGTAACTTACAGGTGGTAACAGAGTATGGCAGCACTTACTTAATGATGATCTTCTTCATTCTATCATAGGAAAAGGTTTGGACTGTTTTTCTACTACTGTTCAGCTGTCCAGTGGATCTTTTTCTTTTTAACTCATCAATGTGAGCGAGCAGAGATGCTAATGGGCACAGAAATAGGGAGTGATAGAGCTTTTCTTTCATGTTCTCAAGCAGCTTTCACTGGCATGAAGGCTGACAACTTTATTTACCTCATCCATTTGCTTTGTTTCAGGCTTCAATGTTGCCTACACCCAAGTTGACAAGTTATTACCTACACATTTTTTATTTTATGGCTAATGTGTTATGAAAGTGTGTTAGTCCAATAATCACTAACCTTTAACTTTACTGGCTGGACTCCATCAACTGCTGCGAATGGTACCATAGTTTATTAGAGCTTGCTTGCTGTAAACAGCTGCTTACTACAGGGAAAAGGGTTGATGAGAGCCATAGGATCTAACCACTAAATTTTGAGGCCAGAAATGTGGAACACAGAAACAACCAAAAGCTAGCTTTTAGCTTTTGGTTCAGAAATGAAATGGGTGACTATATGATCATCACTCACTGTGACTGTTTACAACCAGGACAGATGAGGTCACTGTGCCCTGAGTGTAGGATAGCAACTTCTGCTTTTTATTGGACAATCAGCTATGTTTTGTTTTGTTTTTAAGATTTTTTTTTTTTGCCTTTTCAAGCTTTATGTGATAGAGACAGCTGAAGAGTGACAGGAATGTGGGGAAAGAGAGACGGGAATGACATGCAGCAAAGAGCCACAGGTCAGATTCAAAACCTGGGCCGCTGTGACAAGGAATAAGCCTTTGTACATGGGGTGGATGCTCTACCAACTGAGCTAACCGACACCAGCTATGTTTTATAAGATACAGAGCGAGCCAAACTGGCAAACAGATGGCAGGAGGCAGCTTGAAGTGGCAGATAACAGGCAGGGAGGCAAGGACACAAGACTGAATGATCTAGTGAAGTCTCAATGAGCGAGAGGGGATGAAAAGATCTGCTGCCGGGTGAGAGAGTAACCAGCGGGACACGCACAGAGAGAAACAGATTGGAGACAAACATTAAACAAGATTCAGATTCAGCTTGTCTCCTGTATATGGGAAGCTATGCCAGTAAAATGCCCTGTTGTGACCTCAGGATAACTAAAATGATAACTCATGTTAATGTTGGACAGAGTGGTATGTCAGGTCATGTGTGTCTGTGGGTGGACTTCAATCTTTAATGATGACCGTATGTGGGGGAGTGTGTTTTGTATATTACATATTTATATAATTGTTGGCTTGGGATTGTGACTGTGTTGTGGTGTTGATTCACAATGCATTCTGATTGCCAACTGAATCATGTCCACAGCAATTGTCACAAATATAGTCAACTACCAAAGGTTAGCACCAAATGCCTCTTAATCAAGTTTGCTTATTGATTTTTTTTTTTTTTTTTAGATATTTCCTGTTTTAAATACTGAACTTGGTGCAGGGCTATGAGGTACACTGTAGTGTCTATAAATTATTTCTCAGGGTTTCTTAAAACTAATGATGCACTGTTGCTTAATCTTCTGCTTAAGTTAATACGTTTACTATTTAATTTAAAGGCTTTTATCTTGTATAGCCTGAACACGGACATGCAAGAAGTAAATAGACACCTTTAATTTGAATTTGAATGAAGGTGTCTATTTACTTCTTGCATGTCTGTGTATATTCATGTTAGAACATTATTCAGTCAGAGATTAATGTATGTTTTTGTGCCTTATGTCAGTGCTCCTCAACCAGATAACACCATTTGCATAAAGAATTGCATAAAGATGTGTTGGAGGACTGGAAGTGTGTATGTATTGATTATGATTTTTTATGATGTCTTAGACACACACACACACACACACACACACACACATATTCAATATAAACATATTTGTGACACATAATATTTGTGACCCTGTCGTCACAAGCCTATACCTGCTGACTGGGCGAGAGGCAGCATATGCCTTGGACATGTCACCAGCTCATCACAGGGCACACAGAGACAAACAGCCATTCACACTCACTCCTCAAACACTCACCAATTAACCTAATAAGTGCACGCCTTTGCACTGTAGGAGGAAACCAGAGTACCCAGAGAGAACCCACGCAGACACAGGGAGGACATGCAAACTCCACACAGAAAGGCTACAGCTGAGGTCTGAATGAGGAACCTTCTTGCTGTGAGGCGACAGTGTTAACCACTGCACCACCACCATGCCGCCCATCCACAAACATATTTGAGGTGTGTTGGAGTTTAATTGATTCTGCTCAGAAAGCAGAAACAGTATGTTTAGAGAAACATTTCATCAAGATCAACAACAACATATTTAACGTATTGTCTACTTGTGTATGTATTTACACATATATGCGATAGCCCTGTGCACAGCTGCATACATTCCAACACCAATAAGTTGCGTTTTGCAAGTGACCTCAAATTAAAGACAATGTTTAGGCAGTACAGATTAAAACGCAGCGTGCATTTGTCATAATACTGTTAACCTGGATGAAATTCTTGCTCAACAACAGATTCATTATCAGCCAATGAACATGAAAGCAGACTCACGACTTCCTTATACCTCTTTGTGAATATTCTCCCTTGTCAGCCACCTATCAGTGCAGCTGTCACAGAGTTGACCCTGACACCTTGGACATCATGAAAACATTATGAAAATGATCGAGGTGGTGAAGTGAAACATGTTATTAGATTTTGTTTCCTTAGGTTGATTCTTTGTAGTTTGTTGGGGACACACTGCACTTATATTAGGATGATGTGTATAAAGAAACACAATTGTGCCCTCTTGTGTCCAGAATATCTTACTGCATATGTATGATAAGCATAATTCTAAATCAGCATTCTAAAGCAGGCATCACAAAGTACTATATGAAAGCCACACACGAAAAAACATAAACAAAAATATAAAAAGCAAAAGAAATACATAATATATAGAAATAATGAATACAACAGAGAGAAAACATAAAAAAATGGCAAGAAAAACTATTCAAAAAAGCAAAGATCTGTTTTGTCCAGTGTGATAATCCTCTCTAAACCTCCTCGGACTCTCCCAGTATGAACTTGGGGAAGACATCTTTCTCCCTCCACTGGCTCAAACCCTTTATCTAACTTTGCTTGAACAGATCTACACCCCTTCAGCTCACAAAGCTAGTAAACAGTAGGGCCTCATTCTGATACAAAACAGAATGAGAGACAACCTCTCATTTCCCCCGCAAATACCTTAAAATTTCCTCATTGACTTTACAGTGTCCTTCCTACTTTCTAAAGGTCACATGTTGCCTTTTTAATCCAAAAACTGTATTTCTTCATTTAGCCATTAATTTTAAATGAACACCATAATAACCTGTATAATTATGTGTTGTCTGAGGTTACAACTGATAATCTGTGTTGACATTTTCACCCACATTTTTGTAATTAGTGCATCATTTATGCTGAATAACATTAACCATTGAATTAAATTAAAATCACAAAAAAACGAATAGTCAATCCAAGTTTCATAGTTTCATCCAGGCCACCTTGAATTATTGCGCAGAACCTGACCTTACTGTGCATGTAAACGATCATGTAAAACACAAACACTGAGGTTCTTATCTCATTTGTCATCTGTCATTTTGCATATTTTCCAAGTCACACCTAAATAAGCCATTTTTCACATGAGTGAAAAAGGGTGCCTTTGTTATACTGTTGTTAAAAAAAAAAAAAACGCATGGGAAGTGGCAGACTCGAGCTGTCTGAATGGCAGGAGTGAAAAAAAATAAAAAGGACAGCAGCTGCATGTCCTGCTTCACTAGGATCAACAAGATACATTTAAATGATGATTTATTAACAAAACCAAATGATTGTGAGTGAAGCTTGAACTGTTGCTCTTCTTCAGTTTGTTGCTGGGTTGTGGCGAAGCTTTGGTGGGGAACCTGCCATAGGACTCAGGCACGATGGACCCCCAAAGCCACCAGTCACTTGAGACGTGATGGAGAAGATCTGAAGGATCAATCATCCATGACTTGTATTAAGTGCTCAGGGATGCTATTGCATGAGGCTGAGGTGACAGCGCCAATTCTGAAAGCGTGACCAGAGTAGTCAGGATAAATGCTGGACAAGAGAGTACATGCATAGAGCTGGTGGAGTAGCAAATTGGATCAGATGAAGGGTCTTGAAAAGATTCAGCGATGATTGAACTTTGAAGTAAAGATATGTGTACACTGACTGGATTTATGGTTTTGGTTCACATCAAGTCGAATACTATGGTGTCATCTGAGAATTGACACAGTTCAGTATTTGTAGTTATGTTTGTATGTTAAGGTAGATCTCTGTTTTGTCAGAATTGAGATGGAGGAAAATTTGAGACATCCAATTAATCTATAAATCATCTTTACAGTCAATAAAATGCAACATCCTACAATAATTTTTGGTGCCTTACCATTATTGTTTTGGCTGCATTAGTTTTATTACTAAAAGTAGAAAATCAACATGCCACACAACTGACCTTGCTGGGTTCTGGGATGCAGTTCTGGGTTATAGTTTCCTATTCTTTGCTCTGCCCATCCTAGTTTTCTTAATCAAAATGATTTTTTCATATAAAGGACATTTGCAGCAATGATGCAATGATGTGTTCAGGTCACACCTACAACAACAATATTTCATGCTTTCCAGGAGTAGACTGCATTCATATAGTGCTTTTTTCTTTTATTTGTAATTATAATTTGTCCCTTATTGAGACATTTACGCACACTCACAGACACGTGGAAGTGAGCTAGTATGTAAGGCCCTGCCTTGGCCTCTGGAAGCAACATAGTTGGTTCAGTTTTACAGGACAGGATGAAACAAGGAGCCAATCAGCCCTTGCTACCTGCTCTACCAGCTGAGCCACAGACATTAGTCAGACCTACGACATTTACATAGTTCACTTCCAAAGGCTGCCTTTGTTATAACACTGTTGGCTTATATGAAGATCTAGTTTGACAGCAACAGGTTTTTTAGCGCCCACTGAACACAAGAACTCTTTAAAGCAGATCACAAGGACACTGCTTGTCAGAACTGTATTACATGCTATCTGAGTTTACAGCTGACAATCTGTGTTAACATTTTTCACCTGCAGCTTTGTTATTAGTTCATAATTGATGCTGAATAACATTCAACATTAAATAAGATTAAAATCACATGTCCAATAGTCTAAAATTTTCATCCAAGCCACCTTGATTACATAACAGGGGATAGATACCACGTGTCTAATGTGCATGAGATAATTAAGTACAAGACAAACACTGAGATTCTTGTCTGATTCATTTATTCATTCTTTTAGGTCATACCTACAACAATATGGCTTGTTTTCCAAGGGTTAAAAGCCCTGTTTGACAACAAGAGAGTTACTCAATAATGTGATTAAAATGGTGGAATTGTCAGTTGTGTAAATACAATACAATTATCACGTGTGTAAACACAAGAAGAAAACAAATGAAGAAACAAAAATACATGTTGTGTAAAATAAAATAATTCTTTTAACTTTTTAGCATTTTTTGAAGAGTGCTGCAGCAAGAACTGCAGTGACGGCAGTGGACTGTCCTTGAATAGAACTGTCCTGCTCCTGAAACTTTAATAAAATGCAACATCCTACAACCATTTTATATACTCTTATTGTTTTAGCTGAATACCTTCCCAACCTTCTGTTCCTCCACACAACTTACTTTGCAAGTTGTTCTGCGTGTTTCCTTATCTTCGCTCTGCCCATCCTAACTTTCTCAGAAACAAGTAAATGCCTCACAGGACCTGCAGCAACAACGCAATGACGTGTTTGATGACTGGCTGATGATATTGAAAGAGGCAAAGTAGTTTTTACCTGATGCCTCTATTTGACTGACTTCACCTCACCAAGCCTCATGTGGATTTACTAATATGTTCATTAAGTTATGCCTGAAAAACTAATTTAATCATGGCCTCCGTATTTCTGTGAATTTCTTTACTAATACAGAATATTGTCACCTTGATATTGGGTATTGGGATACTGAGATTCTTGTCTGATTCATTCATTCAAACGTTCAAGTTTTTAGTTTTGTTTAATTTTATTTTATTTTGCACAGTTAAAAATACATAGAAATGACAAAGATAACAAATAATGTAAAGTGCAGGGAGAGGCAGAAAACCCAGATGGGCTTGTCATATCTACAACAACGTGGCTTGTTTTCCAAGGGTGGAAAATCCTGTTTGACAGCAACAGGTTTACTATCAACACAAGAACTGCTCTGAAAATATTTTAGTTATGTAATATTTCTTTTATTTAAATAGCACTTTTCAACAGCCTTACTGTTGCACTGTGCACTAATGAAGATGAGGAGAGAGAACTGATTGATGCAGCTGAAGAGAGACTTAACAATACTCTAAATGAGAAAAAGACTGGGGTATGTACTAGCAGCTCCATGATTAGGCTGATAATACAGGATTAAATGTTTTGAGATATTTTCTCAAAGACCAGTAAAGTCAAATCACAAAAGAAAATGCATTCACATCATATTTATAAAATTTGCACAATTCTCCAGCAGCAGTGTTTTGTTTCTCTTAATACATCTTACTGATAACCAAGATTTATTTACCTGAAACCTTAGTAGGCTTTAAGAACTATAGTGCTCAATATATTATTATTGTTATTATTATTATTATGTCTGACTGAGATATGATTTTATTTTCCCATTGCAGAGTTTTAATGAAAAAACATCATTACATTGTCATTACAAGACTTTTCTTGTTGCTGCTGGGAAGTCTCATGGTTGTTTACCTCCTTAAAAACACTGAAGTTGTGAGAAAAGATGACAGTAAAATAAGACAACCCACCAAAAACAACTCCTATGTATACTCCTGGCCAAGATGTCAATAAAATATGTCTGCTGCCAACATGACAGACTTCAGCTCTCTTCCTGATATTATGAAGGACTTTCTCTACTATCGACACTGTCGTCATTTCCCCATGCTACTGGACCTTCCTGATAAATGTGGAGGAGCTGATAAATCAGCAGAAGTCTTTCTTCTGCTGGTCATTAAAAGCTCCCCTGTGAACTATGACCGTCGAGAGGTGCTGCGCAAAACCTGGGCTGAAGAGAGGTTACACAATGGTGTGTGGATATGAAGGATCTTCATCTCAGGAACAACAGACTCTGTGTTGTAGCCAATTTTTCATGTGCGGTAGTGTGGGGTGTGGTAATGTGGGGTGTTGTGTGTGTGACGTCACCTGCACAGCTGACCGATTCACAGGTGTATGGAATTAGGAGTAAAGATTAGAAAAGGAAGTCACGGGTGGACAGGTGGTGGGGAAAATCACAATTTAGGAGTAGGAAGCCACACAGTTTTGTAACCGCGCGCGTGTGTGTGTATATATTAAAGGTGCTGTGCGTTTTATCACTTCAGTTTTGCTTAAGTTAACGAGCACAGTTTAAGTCATTTATCCATCATTCATTCATTTAGTACACCCGTATTTTTTGTAGTTTGTTAATTTGCATTAATAAAACGTCAAAGCATTCTTTCTTGGAAGATCTGATTTTTTGCCACCACTACGAGTTACAAAGGACTTCAAATTCCCTCAAGTGGCTTTTTTGGTTTTTTCGGATAGCCACTACACTCTGGCTTTGAGAAAGAGAGACTGAACAAACTACTGGAGCTGGAGCAACGTGAGTACAGTGACATCCTTCAGTGGGACTTTACTGACACGTTCCAAAACCTCACCTTGAAGCAAATACTCTTCCTGGAATGGATGGAAAGAAACTGTCCAAACGTTCGCTTCCTGCTCAACGGTGATGATGACGTCTTTGCCAACACAGACAACATGGTGGAGTACCCCCAAGGTCTCGAGGATAATGATGGAAGTAAACACCTCTTTACTGGCCACCTCATCCAGTATGTTGGGCCCATTAGATCATCAGGGAGCAAGTATTTTGTCCCAGTCCAGGTGCAGAAGTCAGACTCATACCCCCCCTACTGTGGTGGTGGGGGTTTCCTCTTGTCTGGTTATACAGCTTTGGGCATATACAATATGTCCCAGTCCATTGACCTTCTTCCCATTGATGATGTTTACATGGGGATGTGTCTGACTAAAGCAGGACTTGGTCCTACTTCCCATATGGGAGTAAAGACAGCAGGTCTGTACATTCCCTCCAACAGACTAGATGGATACGACCCTTGCTTCTATAAAGACATTTTACTTGTACACAGATTCCTTTCAGCTCGCATGTATTTTATGTGGCACAGAATACATGATCCTAATCTGAAATGTGTCTAAAGCATTCTTGGAATTAACCATCTATTAACATCTAGACTGTGTATGTTGATATTGTTACAGATGTTTAAAAAGTACTTATTGGAAGCAGCAAGATAAATTGTGTTATTACTTGTTTCCTGATTGTTGTAGATGAGATTCTACCTCATCAGATAGGCACTCATCAGACATAATTGTACTGAACACACACAGCGTGTTCCAACCATTCTGTCTCAGGGGAACCCATCATATGTTGGGTCACAGGATTCAATCACATACACAGATTTAAATCTTTTTAAATCATCATTATTAAAATGACAGATTCTAATTTAAATTATAATATAATGTACATAAACAACAAGTACTGTATGTATAATGGTTATCGGTATTACTGCCACGGTGCTCTCTGCTCTGCTCACCTAAACAGATTTTCGTATATTTTTTCACATCAGCGATTATCTACATATCTCTACACTATCCTTAGACTTGTTCTGCTTGTGCACGAACAGGTCTCTTAACTTTAGTGACCACAATCTGATTTTAACCAGCTAACCAGTTAGTCACACTAACTAGCCTAGCTGTAGCAATGGCTTCTCTCTCCTCTCCTGCTCTATCCTGCCCTGTGTGCCACATGTTTAGCTACTCCTCGTCCTCCTTTAGCGATAATGGTACTTAAAAATAAATGTAGTTTATTTGTAGCTTTGGAGGCGAGGCTCAGTGATTTAGAGGCACGGTACCGCACCACCGAACAGTCAGTAGCTGCTATAGTTAGCAAGTCCCCTGTAGCCGGTGCGGTACCACCGAAGGTAGCTTCAGCTAGCCGTCCCCCGGCAGTTCCCGAGCAGCCGGGAGGCTGGGTGACTGTATATGGGGCATAGCCCCAAACTGAAGCCCACGGTACACCACCAACCGCTCCACGTTTCTAACAGATACTCCCCACTCAGCGACACACCCGCTGAGAGGCCAACTCTGGTCATTGGCAGCTCCATAGTCCGAAACGTGAAGTTAGCGACACCGGGGGCCATAGTTAAATGCATCCCCGGGGCCAGAGCGGGCGACATCGAGTCTAATTTGAAACTGCTGGCTAAAGATAAATGTAGATACAGTAAGATTGTTATTCACGTCGGAAAACCTGGGGAAAACCTGGTCAGATTAGGAGAGACGGCATCCATCCCCCGTCCACCTACATTATTTAAAGATAAAAAAAAACAGAAGAGGAGTTCATCATAAAAACTTAATAAAAATGAAATCAACATCTCCAACAGTCCAAAATAAGATAATTAAATGTGGACTCTTGAATATCAGGTCCTTGTCCTCTAAAGCTGTTTTAGTTAATGAATTAATATCTGATTATGATATTGATTTGTTTTGTCTTACTGAAACCTGGCTGCAGGAGGATGAATATGTTAGCTTAAATGAATCCACTCCTCCCAGTCATTGTAATACTCATATTCCTCAAAGTACCGGTCGAGGTGGTGGAGTTGGAGCCATATTTGACTCAAGTCTATTAATAAATCCTAAACATAAACTAAATTATAATTCATTTGAAAGTCTTGTTCTTAGCCTCGCTCACCCAACCTGAAAAACATTACAGCCAATTTTATTTGTTTACAGTATATCATGCTCCTGGTCCTTACTCTGAATTTTTATCTGATTTTGCAGAATTTGCATCAGGCTTGATCCTTAAAACAGATAAAGTAATTATTGTAGGTGATTTTAATATTCACGTGGACAACCACAATGATAGTCTTAGTACTGCGTTTATTTATTATATTCAATCAGCTTCTGTCAGTGTGTAAATAAACTGACTCATTGTCTGAACCACACTCTTGATCTTGTTCTCTCATATGGCATTGAAATTGATCATCTAACAGTCTTTCCACAGAATCCTCTTCTATCTGACCATTTTTTAATAACCTTTGAGTTCATATTCCTGGACTATAAGCCTTTTTGCAGAAACTCTTACAGCAGATGTTTATCTGATAGTGCTGTAGCCAAATTTAAGGAAGTGATTCCTTCAGTATTGAATTCAATGCCATGTCTCAATGTAGCAGAGGACTTGTCTGCTTCCTTTAGCCCCTCACAAATAGATCATCTTGTTGATAGTACTACAGGCTCATTACGGACAACTCTAGACTCTATTGCACCTCTGAAAAAGAAGACAATTAAACAAAGGAGGTTAGCACCATGGTATAGCCAGCAGACTCGTAACTTAAAGCAAGAGGCACGTAAATCTGAACGCAAATGGCGTGCCACTAAACTGGAAGAATCCCGTTTAGTCTGGCAAGATAATCTCAAAACATACAGGAAGGCTCTCCGTAATGCCAGAGCAGCCTATTACTCTTCATTAATAGAGGAGAATAAGAACAACCCCAGGTTTCTCTTCAGCACTGTAGCCAGGCTAACAGAGAAACACAGCTCTACTGAGCCATCTATTCCTTTAGGTCTAACTAGTAATGACTTCATGAGATTCTTTAATGATAAAATTATAACTATTAGAAACAAAATCCATCACCTCTTGCCCTCAACAGGCATTGATCTGCATTCTGATACAGCAAGTTTGGAAACAGCTGTAAAACCTGATATATATTTAGACTGTTTTTCTCATCGACCTTCATCAAATAACTTTAATAATTTCTTCATCTAAGCCGTCAACCTGTCTCTTAGACCCCATCCCAACCAGGCTGCTCAAGGATGTTTTACCTCTAGTTAGCCCTTCTTTATTGGATATGATTAATCTGTCTTTATTATCAGGATATGTACCACAGTCCTTTAAAGTAGCTGTAATTAAACCTCTTCTTAAAAAGCCCACTCTAGATCCAGAGGTTTTAGCCAATTACAGACTGATATCAAACCTTCCCTTTCTCTCTAAGATACTTGAGAAAGCTGTAGCCAATCAGCTGTGTGACTTTCTCCATAAGAACAGTTTATTTGAGGATTTTCAGTCAGGATTTAGAGTGCATCATAGCACAGAGACCGCATTAGTCAAAGTTACAAATGACCTCCTAATGGCATCAGACAAAGGACTCATCTCTGTACTTGTCCTGTTAGATATTAGTGCCGCATTTGACACCATTGACCATCAAATTCTTTTACAGAGACTGGAACATCAAATTGGCATCAAAGGAACCGCCCTAATCTGGTTTAAGTCGTATTTCTTAGATCGATCTCAGTTTGTTCACGTCAATAATGATTCCTCCATGCATACCAAAGTTTGTCATATATGCTTCCTCTTCCTCTAGGGAACATTATTAGGAATCACTCCATTAATTTTCATTGTTATGCTGACGACACCCAATTATATTTATAGATCAAGCCTGATGAAACCAATCAGTTAACTAAACTCCAAGCATGCCTTAACAATATAAAAAGTTGGATGACCTACAATTTTCTGATGTTAAATTCAGACAAAACTGAAGTTCTTGTAATTGGACCCAAACACCTCAGAAACTCTCTTTCTAGAGACTTAGTTACTTTAGACAGGATCACCCTGGCCTCCAGCTCCACTGTAAAGAATCTTGGAGTTGTTTTTGACCAGGATTTGTTCTTTAATGTTCACATAAACCAAATTTCGAGGACTGCATTCTTCCACTTACGTAACATTGCCAAAATCAGACGCATCGTTTCTCTAGCGGATGCAGAAAAACTAGTCCATGCATTTGTTACTTCTAGGCTGGACTATTGTAACTCATTGTTATCAGGCTGCTCCAATAAGTTTCTTAGGACTTTGCAGCTAATTCAGAATGCTGCTGCATGTCTTCTGACAGGAACCGAGATCAGAGATCACATCTCTCCCATTTTGGCTTCCTTGCACTGGCTACCTGTGAAATCTAGAATAGAAATTAAAATCCTTCTCCTTACATACAAAGCTCTTCATGGTCAGGCACTATCATATCGAAAGGGGCTTATAGTACCTTACTACCACTCTAGAACACTGCGCTCTCAGAATGCTGGGTTCCTTGTGGTTCTTATAGTTTCCAAAAGTAGATTGAATGAAATATCTACAATGTCATCATTATACTCTGTAAACCATAGAATAGAGCCATCATAAGGAGATATAGGTCATTTTCCTTAAAAAAAAAAAGAAGCTAGGCCTGTGTCTTGAGATGCAGTCCAAGCACTGTAAAGTACACTTTAGACTGCCATGATGCCACCAATTCATACCAGAACCAAAAGGGCAGAGGTAGAAAAAAGAAACTTTCAGACAGACAAGTGAAGCATCTCAAAATTCTCAGTCTTAAGGACTCAAGAAAGACCTCACGAGAACTGCGTGATTAAATCAACGCCAATGAGATTAATTGGACTGTATTATTTTACAGATTGTGGTAAGCAAATACCTGGAATGGATGGAAAGAAAATGTCCAAACGTTCGCTTCCTGCTCAACTGTGATGATGACGTCTTTGCCAACACAGACCACATGGTGGAGTACCTCCAAAGTCTCAAGGATAATGATGGAAGCAAGCACCTCTTTACTGCCCACCTCAATGTAAATATGGGGGTCATTAGAGAACCAAGCAAGTATTTTGTCCCTTTTCAGATATATGAGTCAAACATATTTCCTCCCTACTGTAGTAGTGGGGGCTTCCTCTTGTCTCGTTATACAGCTCTGGTCATATACAAAATGTCCCAGTCCATTGACCTTCTTCCCATTGATGATGCTTACATAGGAATGTGTCTGGCCAAAGCAGGACTTGATCCTGATTCCCATATTGCAGTGAGACCACTAGGATTAAACATTCCCTCCAGACTAGATGGGTATGACCCTTGCTTTTATAAAGATGTTTTACTGGTACACAGATTCTTTTTAGTTCGCATGTATTTTATGTGGCACATCATTTTTATGTACAGCAGCACTGTAAAATAATATAGTTGCTAGTTTCTACATTTTCAAGTCAATTACCAAGTAAACTTCAGGGTAAATGGGCTGTAATATGTTGCACTATTTAAATATTTACACTGTAACTTGCTGGCTGTAATGTAAAGCATTCCTGAAACGAACCAATTAACCATCATCTAGATAGTAGATGTAGACATTCTTTCCGATGATTAAAATGTGTTTCTTGGTAGCGACAAGGAAGTGAATGTTAATAATTCATTCTTGTAGACTAGACTACACCTTTCCAGGTAGGCACTCACCAGACCGATCAGATCATAAGGAAAAATTATTATTATTAAGTTTTCTTTGGCCTTTTCAAGCTTTATTTTTGACAGAGACAGCCGAAGAGTGACAGGAATGTGGGGAGAGAGAGATGGGGAACAACATGCAGCAAAAGGCTGCAGGTTGGATTCGAACTCTGGGCCACTGCTGTGCCTTCGTACATGGGGCAGATGCTGAGCTAATCGGCACCACATCAGTGGTATCCTGTGGTGTGTTGTTTGCTTTATTATTAAGGCCATGATGATTCATTTTTGAAGCCACTTGACAGGTGTGGCCTGTGGGAAAAGTCAATAAACACAAACACAATAAAAACAATGTCAGAGAGTGTGTTTGAAAGAGGGGTACATTGGGCTTCAGGCTGTTACTAACACTACTGAAGTAGCAGTACATGGCTGCATGTTCACAGTGTCCCACCTTTGAATCCCCCCCCCTCTCTCTCCCCTACTTCCTTGATAAAAAAATGTCAGGTGCGGCTTCAGGTGTCATGACAAACCACTATATAATTTCAGCTTCACTCAACACTAGGGTTGTAAACGATAAACCGGATATTCGGTTTGACAAGTGAGAGATACGGTTGCGTCGGTAGCAGCCTCCTCAATCGATACGAATTAGCCATGAATTCCTAGATGAATCGGTTGTAGAGTCATGGATCGGGTATTGCGAGACTTGGAATCGGTTGGCGGCTTCACACACTTTTGGGAAAATCCACCGGGCCCGTTCACAGCACGTTGCGTGAGCATGGCATATTTGATCCGTCCTGCACGCGAACCCAAACCCACCGGGAGCGTTTCAGAAGCGAGCGTTTAGCCCACCAGACTTTGTTTACTTGCTCAGATTTTCCCGGTATATGTTCTTCTAAACATGCTTCTACATGTGTAAATATGCTTCTACATGTGTAAATATGCTTCTACATGTGCAGACTTTTTTGGGTCCATGTCTAAAAATAAATACATTGACTTGTGATTTTGTTATTTTTCTTTTTTTTTTTTTACATATTTGAAAAGAAAATATTGTACTGTACTGTACTGTAAGATCACAGTCACTTTCATAGAATTGGCTTCTTTATTCTATAAAATATCTACAATAAATATTAACCGTAGCATCAAATCAAATTGTATCGTTCTTACACTGTATCAATTCGTATCGAATCGGTCTGTAATAAAAGTATATTGTTTTTGAATCGTATTGTAACCTGTGTATCTAGATGCGTATTGAATCGTTTATCAGAGAGAGATGTGCAACCCTACTCAACACCACATCTAGTCCTACATGTAACTAAGGTCATTTTCAAACTGTTAGGTGTTGTGTTGGTGTGGCATATGTGTGCATAGGCAAATGTAAACATGTTTTCAACTTTACACCTAGATAAAATGCAGATTGTATTCCACATTTGCATGACGCCTGTTTAAGTATTATAAGTGTATAAGTCAGAGGTTAGTTAGATCTCAGAGGGCTTATCATGTGCTAGTGAAGCTTTTAAAGCACCAGTGTGAGTTATTATTGATATGTGTCAAAGGCAAAACTGACTGTAAAAAAAGACCTGTAATGTGTTTTGTATATTACAGTGACCCTGAGGTCAAAATACGTTTTTACAAACACAAATGTGTAATGTTGTTGCGCATCACCATGGGAAACATTCCAAGCTGAAAAGACACTCCCAAACATCTCTGATTTCTTGAATCGGTCATTATCGACAACAGTGTTGTCTGAAGATGTCATTAAGAAGTGAAATGAAACCCCCTAATTCTGCTAGCTCTATCTATCTACTTACCTACTGTAGTATAAAATTTAAGTCTATGTGTCTGTGTTTACTTCCTAAAATCCTTGTGGGGCTGTCTTTCCACCCGTCCCTCCGTCTGTCCATCCACCTACCTACCTACCTACCTACCTACCTACCTACCTAAGATCAGCTTTTCAGTGCAGTGTTTGTTTTACTTATCAGGGCTGGACAATCCTTTCTTGATATGTCATTGTTGCATGGCATGACCACATATAAATAAAGTGTAACAAGCCATTCCGGATATAGATTGGGTTAAGACTTACATCAGAAACTTTATCTTATCAGAAAAATGAACACAAAGTTTGACAATGCTATATTTGTTGCACTTGTCAAAATCTGGCACCATGACATCTGTAAGACACACCAAGGGTTTTTTTTTTCTACTGCTGGACTGCAACCCAAACACAGACAGAAAATGCTCACCCACATTCAAGGGAGAGTTGGGGTCAAATGAGGTTTTAATGTGAAGAATGATTTAATGTTTCCTTTAAACAGTTGGCAGGATTTACCAGGATTTAACTGGACACTATTCTTTTACAGATCGTAGTTCACTTTTATACGAATACGAATACGAATTACTCTATTAATCCCCAAGGGGAAATTCATTTGTCTGTCAGCTCATCTACCAATTGTAGAAGAATTAAAAAGTCTGATGGCAGTAGGTAAAAAAAATCTTTTGTATCTCTCCGTCCTGCAACGAAAGAGAGGAGCCGTCCACCACCGTTACTTCTTTGGTCCCTTAAGATGTTATGTAGTTGATGATCCGTGTTGTTCAGGATGCATCCACCATCCTCATTGTGTCTCTCTCCACCACTTCCTCCAGAGAATCCGTCCACACTCTGATCACAGAGCCAGCCTTCTTAACAAGCTTATCCAGCCTCGTTTTTTCCCCAAACTTCCTCCCGAGCAGACTGCAGCATAAAATAAAACACTTGCCACAACAACTGATAAAACATCTGCAGCATCTTACTACAGATGTTTAGAGATCTGAGCTTCCTTAGGAAAAAGAGGCGGCTCTGCCCCTTTTTGTAGAGTGCATCTGTGTTAAGGGACCAGTCCAGCTTGTTATCAAGGTGTACACCTAGATATTTATAGGTTGTCACCACCTCGATGTCCACTCCATAAGTGTTAACAGGCTGAAGAGGGGGCTTGGACCTATGGAAATCCATGACCATTTTCTTTGTCTTTGAGGTGTTCAGTATGAGGCTGTTTTTGTGACTCCAGTCACTGAAGTATTTTATCAAAGGAGGAGGAGGAGAAGGAGGAGCCACGGTGGAGATGCCCACATGTTGAGGAGAAGGAGGAGCAGTGGAGATGCTCACATGTTGTTGAAGAGGAGGAGGAGCTGTGGTGGAGAAACACACTTGTGGAGAAGAAGAAGGAGCCATGGTGGAGATGCTCACATGTTGCTGAAGTGATCCAACACTGATTTTGAGTCAGTTGATCACATGACCTGGAAGCTATTGAGCTAAAATGCTAATATTTACATATAAAAATTAATAAAAACTCCAGGCAAGGACCAATCACTGAAAAGGATTTCTTATATATGAATATTCTCAGAGAGATGTCCAAATAAATTGTGAAACTCTTAAGATAAGTTAACATTCAACACAATAAAGAATAAAGTCTTTTTAATGAAGAATGTTTGAAATAATCCATTATATTCATATAATAAATTAAGACCATTTTTTTATGACAAATTTGAAACTGGTGCATGGTTAACTGACTTATATACGTATATAAAGCCAAAATTTTATGTGATCATAGCCATGAATTCTAAAAGAAAACCACACGGAGAGAGGAAGAAACACTGCAACGCGTGGAATTGGTTGAAGAAAGGAAACATATTACACAATTTCTTTGGACATCCCCTGAGAATATTCATATATAAGAAATCCTTTTCAGTTGCCTGGAGTTTTCTAAATACATCATCCAGGATTCCCTTTGCTGCACAGTAAAATGTCGGAAATCAACTCTGAGACTGACACTTAGGATTTAGTCCTACAGAGAAGAATGTGATGCTTGATAACTAACTTTTAAGCATAGCTTTGAGCCAAGATTTTTTTTTACTCTTAAGTCAATTCTCAACAGCATTCTTAAGAGTATTTCTGAGAAGCTGATAAATGCGTGCCCTGGATAACAAGTTGGACTGGTCCCTTAATTTCCCCTGCCTCCCTTCACTATGACAGAAGTTTTAGTGAGTAAAAAGCAAACCTGCAGAGGCACAGAGGCACTCTACAAAACGTGGCAGAGCTGCCTCTTGTTCTTGAAGAAGCTCAGATCTCTAAACATCTGTAGTATGATGTTTTATCAGTCTGTGGTGGCAATTGTTTTATTTTATGCTGCAGTCTGCTGGGGAGGAAGTGTTGGGGAAAAAAAGCAGGCAAGGAGGCTGGATAAGCTTGTTAAGAACGCTGGCTCTGTGATTGGAGTAGGGATGGACCCTCTCGAGGAAGTGGTGGAGATATACACACTCTCTTCATTGCATGACAGAGATATATACAAGGACAATCATTACAAGTCCTATAAATGTGTAGACATTTCCCATAACGCACCTTCCAGGTCATGTGACCTAATGACTCAAAAAACATATTAGTCCAGTGACTGGTTAAGATACACATGTATTTTTATTAATATTTAATGGTCCTCATGTCGGATGCTGGATGAGATACACCTGTAATTTTTAAAATTGAAATCTCTAAATATTTTTTATTAATTTTTATATGTAAATATTAGCATTTTAGCTCAATAGCTTCCATGTCATGTGATCCATTGACTCAAAATCAGTGTGGGATCATAGTACTACACTGGCTGCATGAGATACACCTCTTGTTTTTACATTTTAAATCTCTACATATTTTTTATTCATTTTTATATGTAAATATTAGCATTTTAACTCAATAGCTTTAAACACAGTATCTCTGCTTTAAATATCCCACATTCTTATTTAGGAAGTCGGTACACGCTGTAGCCGTCTTCTATCTCCGTGTGTTTACTATAAAGTCTGCAATACGGGTGCATTTGAAATGTTGGAGTGGCTTGCTCGGAGTCTTGAATGTCTGTCGAATATCCAACTTAAAACTAACTTCACTGAGGTGTATAAGTGCCTATTTAAACTGACATTGACGAATGTGGCATAGCTTCGTTATGTCGCCGACTGACTTGATGTCCGTCAATTTGAGTAAAACACACACTCTCGCCTACCCCATGATAAGGGGAGTTATAGTAGACGTTGCGTCAGAGGAAACATACATAGTGCGGGTGCGGCATCCCGCATCTCAGAAACAGATCAGCATGCCTCACAGCTCACCTTGCCAGTTTCAGGGACCCAACCCTAGTTTCTTTGTTCGTTCTATATCAACACTGCGAGTTATGCAAATATAAGATTGAGTAAGAATCCAAAACCTGAACCGTCTCACCGTTTGTCTGACTTACCGTCACCGAGCCTCGCGTGGATTTACCATCATGCCCAGGTATTTATTGCTAATAATAATAATAACTCTAAATATAATAATATCTAAAATGTAGAATACTGTTTTAAAATAAGTATGCATTTTACACAGTGTGCGTTAATTTGTAAGCGAGTTGAGATGTTAGTGACAGATAATGTCGGATTTAATTATTTAATCGAAAAACTTTAAAAATTTAAAATTTAAAATTCATTCTTAAATCATCACCATAGTAGCCTTTATCACGTTATCTGGGGTTACAGCTAATAATATAGCATTTTTACCCGCAGCTTTGTTATAAGTACATAATTTATGGTAATTAACATTAAACATTACATAATATTAAAAGATTCATGTCTGCTTTTTTTTTTTTTTTTTACATATTTTGGCTTGGTCACATACAACACCTTTTGTAAGACAGAATCAATGTGCTTCAAAAAAAAAACAAAAAAACCCTACATGACAAAGACAAAGACATAGAGAACATAACAGGAAAATCAGGTTGTCCCTTAGATAAGTTAAGGTCAAATTAAACCTGAATATCAATGAAAAAGATGAAGTTTCTACGTTTTCTAAGTTTTTAGGATTCATGTCAATGAAGAAAGGTAACACCTGCACACTTTAACATTAATTAATGACAAAGTAAAGTTTAAAATTACTTGGTTTATACACATATAAAGCAATGAGTTGAGCAACAAGTTACTTACTATTGTTCAGTGTGTGTGAGTCAGTAACATAAAAAGTTACTGTTGCTAAAAAAAAAATAAAATACTTTTTTACTCATTTGTGTCATTTTACCACCCATGTCAAATCCATGGCTCATGTTTGAACGTTTCAGTGAAAACAACTTGCACACTTACTGGCACAAATGTTTCATGATGAAAATATGTGATCACACTTAGCTCTTTGTCAAGTCAAAATATTTAGTTAAACACACAGTTCTCCAACAGCAGTGTTTTGTTTCTCTTCTCTTATCTTATTGATAACCAAGGTTTGTTTACCTGAAACCCAGTGGCGGCTGGTGAAAAATATTCTAGGTGAAGCTATGCCATATTCAGTCAGTTTCAGAAACCATCCCACCCCGATACAATTTAACAGAAACTGCAGGAAACCAGTGCTCTGTGAAATAATTAGTATGACCATTTTAGGAATTATAGAGACAGTCATCACTATATTAAATTATTGTTTTATTTTCCAGCTGCAGAATTTTGATAAAAAGATCGGCCATAACAAGAGCTTCCTTATTGCTGCTGGGAAGCCTCATGGTTGTTTACCTCCTGAAAGACGTTAAAGAAGTGAGAAAAGATGACAACCCAGATCTGAAAATTAGACAACCCACCAAAAACCCCTATGTATTCTCCTGGCCAAGATGTCAACAAAATATGTCTGCTGCCAACATGACAGACTTCAGCTCTTTTCAAGATATTATGAAGGACTTTCTCTACTATCGACACTGTCGCCATTTCCCCATGTTACTGGACCTTCCTGATAAATGTGGAGGAGCTGATAAATCAGCAGAAGTCTTTCTTCTGCTGGTCATTAAAAGTTCCTCGTAACTACGACCGCGAGCGATACTGCGCAAAACCTGGGCTGAAGAGAGGTTACAGAATGGTGTGTGGATCCGCCGGGTCTTCATCTCAGGAACAACAGACTCTGGCTTTGAGAAAGACAGACTGAACAAACTACTGGAGCTGGAGCAACGTGAGTACAGTGACATCCTTCAGTGGGACTTTACTGACACGTTCCAAAACCTCACCTTGAAACAAATACTCTTCCTGGAATGGATGGAAAGAAAATGTCCAAACGTTCGCTTCCTGCTCAACGGTGATGATGACGTCTTTGCCAACACAGACCACATGGTGGAGTACCTCCAAAGTCTCAAGGATAATGATGGAAGCAAGCACCTCTTTACTGGCCACCTCAACATAAATATGGGGTCGTTAGAGAAACAAACAAGTATTTTGTCCCTTTTCAGATATATGAGTCAAACATATTTCCTCCCTACTGTAGTGGTGGGGGCTTCCTCTTGTCTGGTTATACAGCTCTGGTCATATACAATATGTCCCAGTCCATTGACCTTCTTCCCATTGATGATGCTTACATAGGAATGTGTCTGGCCAAAGCAGGACTTGATCCTGATTCCCATATTGCAGTGAGACCACTAGGATTAAATATTCCTTCCAGACTAGATGGGTATGACCCTTGCTTTTATAAAGATGTTTTACTGGTACATGGATTCTTTTCAGTTCGCATGTATTTTATGTGGCACAAAATACATGATCCTAATCTGAAATGTGACTTGAAGAAAATGCTTTAGCAGCACTGTAAAATAATATACCAAGTGCATTTCAGGGTAAATAGGTTGTAATATGTTGCACCACTTAAAATATTTACACTGTTACTTTCTAGCTGTACTCTAAAGCTTTTCTGAAATTAATCATTAACCAATTAACCAACATCCAAATACTATATATAAACATAGTTTAACATTTTTTAAATGTGTTTCTTAGAAGTGGTGGGAAGGTAAAACATGTTATTACTTAATTGCTGTAGGAGGGACTGTACCTTTCAGATAGGATCATGATTAGATCATGATGTTTTTATAGCAGGCTGTGTTCAGTACAAGTATGGTGTCTCAGGGGGGAAAAGAGCCCTTAATTAATGTTAATTATGCTTTCTGTTGGTTGTTTATGATGGGTTACAGGATTCAATCACATGCATAGATTTCAATATTCCTTTTTAAATTGTGAAAAGAAAGAATTAAAATGCACAAAATGTATGATGCATGTCTCATGTGTATCATGGTTAACTGTTTACAAATATTTAGTAGTAATATTTATTAGATAGATGCTGTTTTTGTTGTTGAACTCTGTCCAAAACCTTCATTATGTCACTGGTAGTGTAGCCAGTTATCTTTGGCTTCTGTCCATATTCATGCTAGAACTCTATACTTAACTCATAAATCAACTTACTGTCATCTGACGTATCTTTTTCCATGTTAGATCTGTTCTGATAATAAATCTGTTTCTCTCTTTTGAGGAGTTAGAGATTGTCTTTTTCTTTGACTACTGTCTCTTTTGCTATTTACTCTCTCGTTTGGGAGTCAGTCAGTTGTCCCTGTCTCACCTGCATCTAATTTAAAATGCGAAAGTGAAACCGTAAGTCTCCAATACTTCTTATGAGCGAAATATAGAATCATTTTCAGGATTTTACATGAGCATTCTATCTGTTTGATTGGCAAAATAAGAACACAACAATTGCTTTAATTAGGACAATTTAATTTTGATATTTCTTTCTTGTTTCTTTGTGTGTTTGTCTGAGCTTTACTCATTGATTTGAAATTTGGGTAGGCCTCAGTCTATAGATGGAACAGAGAAGACACATTTTTTGACTACTGCTCAGTACAGCAAGAACACATAAACAAATATACCAACAAATATACCTGCTGCAGCTAATCAGAGTGTGGTACCTGTGTTGTATTGTTAGCTCTGCCTCTAACAGCCACTAGTAGCTGCTGTCAGGCTCTCTGTGTCCAGTTAATAGTGACTTGTGAGTTAAGTAAAAGCTCAGTTTGATATTTTATCATCTTATCTTATAAGTTACAAAACTGAAATGAATTCTGAAGTGGTTCTAAATATAAAAATCTGAAAATTCCCTGACTTTAAACTACTGACAAACTATCGAATAGTATTGAGTTAATTGTGGAAGATAAGGTGATTTATTTATTATGAGATTTTACAGTACTGTATTTGTTGTGTGGATACCAAGTGGCTAAAGATATTTCTACTTAAACATTCAACAAATAAACAAAAAAGAGTATACAATTATGGCTAATGTGATATAATCGAATATGTGACGTCACAATGATCAACAGGCCCTGTCTAAACAGAAGACATGGAATTAAAAATAAAAGTTTGGAACTGAAATCTAAAAAGCATGAATAATTCTGTTTGTTTACTGGAGTTAATCGTGTGTTACGTTTGCAGTAAAGGTTTGTCTTACTCCTCTGTATTTGATGATAGTCACTGTGAAAAACAGGTTGTTGACCTACTTCTCGAAATCCACCATGGATCGACCGCCTATTGGGCTGCAGTGACAATCTCCCCTGTGCTATCACCCAGTGGGTCATAACTGCAACGTTCAACGCTTCAAGTTTCCTGGAAAAATTCTGAGTTACTCATTTGTCATTCAGAGCACATGATAGATAGGGCTCTGTGTGTCAGGCTCAGTGGCTTGTATCACATAGTCTGCCACAAATCAAGAAAACTTAGGCCCGTTGCACAAAACTAGGATAAGGGATTAAGCCGGGATATCTTGGTTATCCTGGCTCAATTTATCCAGGATCCGGTTGCACAAAAGCAGGATAGGGGCAGTAGGATATGTTATGGTATAAGTTACCATGGAGATTTATTCTGTGGAGCTAGCCTGCTCCAGACCAGGCTCCAGGATTCTATAAGTTCCAGGATCTATTTAATCTCATCCCTTATCTCAGTCAGCAGTCACCACAAACGGAAACCAATAGTTATTCCACTGCCCACTACACATTGTTATCACATAACTAGACCCACTGTCATTATTTAAACGTTTGTGATCATTAATTTCAATCATTTTGGATAAATGATGATTTTAGATGATGTTGCAATCATTAGATAATTTACAGTTTCCATAGACGATAAGGCTATATATAAAATGGAACATTAGGGCCACAGAGAAAAAAAAAAGACTGAGAATAAAGTCATAATTTTACGACGGAGTATTAGGTACGATGGAGTATTAGGGCCACATTTAAATAAAAAATTTTTTTTGAATTAATTACGAGAATAAAGTCGTTATTAAACATGGCGAGAATTAATTACGAGATTAAAGTCTCGTCTCGTCTTCTTCCGCTTATCCGGAGTCGGGTCGCGGGGGAAGCAGCTTCAGTAGGGAAGCCCAGACTTCCCTCCCCCCGGCCACTTCGTCCAGCTCTTCCAGGGGAACCCCAAGGCGTTCCCAGGCCAGCCGAGAGACATAGTCTCTCCAGCATGTCCTGGGTCTTCCCCGGGGCCGCCTCCTGGAGGGACGTGCCCAGAACACCTCACCAGGGAGACGTCCAGGAGGCATCCTCACTAGATGCCCGAGCCACCTCAACTGGTTCCTCTCGATGCGGAGGAGCAGCGACTCTACTCCGAGCTCCCTGCGGATGGCCGAGCTTCTCACCCTATCTCTAAGGGAGAGCCCAGCCACCCTGTGAAGGAAGCTCATTTCGGCCGCTTGTATTCGCGATCTCATTCTTTCGGTCACTACCCAAAGCTCATGACCATAGGTGAGGGTAGGAACGTAGACTGACCGGTAAATCGAGAGCTTCGCCTTCGGATCAGCACCTCCAAATCCGAGGCCATGGCTCTCAGCCGAAACGGATGGAGTGCAGCCTCCGGTCGGGGATGAGATCCTGCCTCAAGTGGAGGAGTTCAAGTATCTCGAGATTAAAGTCGTTATTAAATATGGCGGCGAGAATTAATTACGAGAATAAAGTCGTTATTAAATATGGCGAGAATTAATTACGAAATTAAAGTTGTTATTAAATATGGCGGCGATAATTAATTACGAGATTAAAGTCGTTATTAAATATGGCCCTAATACTCCGTCGTAACTATGTGATGCTGATGTGCCAAAAGATTAAGTATCTCCTTGTTTGTGAAACCTATGCTATAGTGGCCCTTTGTCACTATCCGCGCATGCTGGTGGTTTAAAGGGCTTGTACGCGTGCTAGTGTAGGTGTAGGTGCATGCAGGTGTAAATGCATAACACAGCCAATGTCCAAGCATTACTGATTATATGTTGCAGGTTTATTAGGCTACACACAGCTGACTCAAAAGTACTCACTTTCACAATAACACACAATTCTGACCTGTGGCGTTACACGCCATGGCACGGTCAAAAACCGTACGGATTCCCCAGCGTGCGCCCCTGCGCTGATTAACCCACCTACCTATATAGATTCAAACAATGGCCTAAATCAGGGGTCGGCAAATAAGTTTGGACCCGGGCCAATTTTTTATTATTATTATTATTATTATTTTATTATTAACTAAAATAATTTAACACATATTGGTCCCTCACTAGCCGACCACTGTCGTCATCAGGGAAGATTGCAGGATTGTCCCAGTCCATGGCTGGTGGCACCCTGGGGGCCCTCTCCTTCCTCAGGCAGGCCACATTGTGGAGGACAGCACAAGCCACAGTAATGTCACATGCCCTCAAAGGGCTGACCCTTAATTTGTGAAGGCACTGAAAGCGTGCCTTCAGGAGGCCAAAGGTCATTTCAACTCTGGCTCTGGTCCTGACATGGGCATGGTTGTAGGCCTGCTGTGCTTCCTGGAGGTCTGTGAATGGTGTCAGGAGAAAAGGCTGGCAGGCATACCCCCTGTCTCCCAGTAACACACCAGAGAATTCACCTGTCAACACAAAATCTCATTACAACCTCATAAACAGAGTGACATTCTTGACACAGCCATGATGTAAAAAGTGGTTGTTAACAGGGGTTGTGTGGCTCACCTCGTGATAGGCGTTGATAGATTTCAGAGATCAGAAAGACTCTGGAGTCATGGACTGAGCCAGGCCATTTTGCCACAACATTGCTGATCAGACAGTCAGCATTGCAGACCATCTGAAATCATAAGATGAGGACTATTAAACCAATCAGTGCACATCACAAGCAATGTACAGTGTTCATCAATTGACAATATCAAAAAGTTACGTTCACCTGAACATTAATGCTGTGAAAGGATTTCCTATTCACAAAATCCGCCTCATGTGCACCTCTCCTGAGCACAAGTGCTTCCTCATCCACCACATCTCGCAAGAATGGGCACGCCATTGTCACAGCAGAAAGGAAAATTCCGTTTGACCTTTTATTTTTTTTTAAATTTAAGATGTGCCATCTTCTTGGAGCTGGGGGAGGAAAGGAGAATAATGATTAATACATTTGTGTTACAGTCAGCATACAGTGTGCATTGAAGGCATAACTCTCCCGCTCAAGTTTTTTTATTTCAAGGTCCAATTTTCTAATTGTCCTCTTCCTTATTTCGGATTCCAGTGCAAGGTTTTTCATCTTTTTCTTCTTGTACTGTATGTCAATATCTGCCAGTTGTATTTGGCGCCGGAGGTGGTTGGCATACAACTGTCTGATAGCTTGTGAGTTCTGTAAACACATGACAATTTTGCACAATGGAGTGTCCTTCCTTTAATACTCACTATGTTGCCAGGCTGGCTTTCCCCCTGTACAGCATCTGAGTCCTGTTACAGAAATGAGATTTTGTGAGGGCTCCAAATGATAACTCCTCACCATTGTAGACTGAATAGTACTTTCACAGGCTTGACATGATACCTCATGCGTTCTGGAATCCAGAGAGATGGTCTCCTCATCATCATCATCATCATCGGGTCATCTGCTGTTGCTGCTGCACTGGTGCCTTCACCCTATCACATTTAATGGGATTCATATTGAAGCTAGTAGACAAGACATGCCGGGCCTACAGTATGCCTTTGATGGAGTACTCACTGGATCAGCATCGTCTGGGGTGAGACAGTGCTGGCAGAAACTGCAAGTCAATAGGCAAACCAAATTTAGACAGTCCAAATGGATGAATGAATGAATGTATGAATGTGGTTGTGTCCCATGTAGAGATGGAAGAATATACCTTGTATGAAGCGGGTGGCATCTTGGGAGGGACATATGCTTGCCTCTGTCCCCCCAGGGATGCCCTCCAACACAGGCCTGCCTTTATTTAGCTCCAAGGCTATGTCCTCGGCTGGGGTGAGGTCAGCTATTGGTGACCTACCACCCGTGCCTTGTCTGTGAGTTCTCTTTTTCACTGCTAAAATAGTACAGACAATGTGTGAGCAGGCACCTTCTGGGTACAATATACGCTTGTGCATTGTTAAGTATTAGTCAGGGCCCTTACCTTTCTGCAGAATGTTCTTGTACTTGATTTTGACTTGCTGCCATGTCCGTTTTGGCCCGGTCATGTTAATCTACACCACACACACCCCACACACCCACACACATAGAGCAAACATAAGAAAAGATAAACTTTATTTATCCCAAAAGGAAATTCAATGAAGTCAGTGAGCAAGCGATTTTGGGTCCTTTGAAAGGCGCTATATAAATTAATTATTATTATTAGCCCATCTATTTATCAAAGAGTTATACAGTCTGATGGAGTTGCATTTACACCAATTCAGTCATATCTGCAGTCCATTTCAATTAAAAATTCAACTGATTCATAATCAGAGTACAACTGCGTTATTGGACATGTGAATTAACTATTTGGATCATAATTGTGATGTTTCAGCGGAGCAATGAGTGTGTAATTGTGCACTACTTACGCATTCAGGCAGTCAGCAATACTTTGCCACGCTTTTTCTCTTTGTTTTATCACTGTGGCGGTGTTACCTTTCTTTTTAATTATGTGTTTTACCTCCTAGTATGCCTCCATGAGGATTTCTGCCTCCGACGGGGAAAAGTATGCCGCTCTACTTGCCATTGTGAATCAGTGAATCTGTGATCGGTGGCGGGATCTATTTGAGGGAGCCGCAAGCGCGCACTTATCCAGGATAGGTTTCAGCTGGCTTGATGAATCCGTGTCTGCTCATCCTGGCTTGGTCTTTGTGCAGCCAATTAAGCCTAGACGCTCTTGTTTTGGATTCATTGAACTCAGCTCAGTCACTTATCCTGGATGTCTTAATCCTAGTTTTGTGCAACGGGCCCCTTCTTAGCATTAGCCTTTGTTTTTTGTGATTGAACACATCAATAGCTCACATTATTCACTGTATCTAACTTTTATTTAATGTTTTTCACTTGTCATATGAGTACATCATATGCACTTGGCATATGAGTATTTTGTTATTTATGGGTCTTCCTGTTTCCAAGAATCTGATTTTTTTTTTTGTCTTTTCGCATAACGTCTAATAGATACAATTCCTGTGAAACACATAGAGTGCATCTACATCTACAACATCCTACTGTTAAAGATTTCCCACACAGTGGCACCAAAGCTCCACTTATCACACTCAAGAGTCAGGTTGACCAGTATTACTGAACTCACACAGACATGCATATATTCACATATACATGAATAATGACAAAAGATGCAAATGCAAATTTGATTTTGTTTAGGTTGTAAAGCCTTATTTTATTTTATCATTTAATACTTTATTACTGACCTCATCATTTGCTACGGTAGGATATAATTCATTAGATATATTTCCTTTTGTGTCCAGATTGTTATATACACTATTTGTACTGTGAATAGACCTGATCAGACAAACCTTTCTTGATGGCATGACCACACTGATGCCCTGTACATCTGATATTTAACATGAAAGTGTAACAAGCCAATCCTGCCGTAGACTGAGTTTCTGTCACATCAGGAAGTTAACTTACCAGAAAGTTTAGCACAGATGCGAGTTGTTTGGCTACGTCAAGTTTCCAGCTCACTAACACGGATATCCCCTATTCACACTCACATTCACTCCTACGGCCAATTTAGAGCCACCAATTGACTTATTAAGTGCACGTCTTTGGACTGTGGGAGGAAGCCGGAGTTCCCAGTTGGGGTTACGTGAGGATTAAATGTGAAGTGTTGTGAATTCTTCCTATTCTGGGACATTTAGGTTCAGAAACTTTTACAGGAAGACATTTGTCAGTAACTGGTGTAATGGAAAATTACAGATATGTACTAAGTTGTTTTTCTCTCTCTCATAATCACTTTTCTGTTTTTCCTTTTATGGTTATCTCCATTTCTATAGTGGAATGTTGGGGGTGATCTTGCACCATAATAATGCCCAAATCTGTCTAACCAGGTGTATCTCCTGGAAAGTTATACCAGCCTGATAATTACTCTGCTCATGTTCTTTCTTACACTGAAAATTGCTATGCACTCTGTATGACTGCTGACTGTCTTTGCAAAGAATAAAACTAATTAACTTAATTCTCAAGTAGGGATGCACTGATTGTGAAATTCTGGGCCGATACCGATGCCGATGTTTAAAATAACAACTTGGCCGATGGCCGATGTCGATGTTTTTTCTTTTTGTTATTTATTCCTCTGTGCCACGGAAACATTACTGAACTGTCTTAAAAGTCTTTCAGCTCTTCATCATACAAAACTGTTTTGCCTTGTTTCTCATGTACACAGTACACTAGAACAGCCAAGACGGTTTCACAGACCGTTTGGATTTTTCTTTTGTAAATAACTTTGTTTACATTAAAACTACATGTATCTCAGTCCGTGACCTTTCCTAAATATATGTGTTTAATGGCTTCTAAAGCTTACAACGTATTCAAATGAAACAAACTTGATTTCTGAGCATTTATACCTCGGACGCCAATCTGCATATAAACGACAGTTATAGACCACCGTGTCCAGCTGTGGTCACAGCAATTATTACAATGTTTCATTTCATTTTCTCACTTGTAATGTTTTCATACTATCACATTTATTTTGACCGTATATGTGAATCGGGTGAAGCGTGTGCGAGCGAACGAGAGAATGAGAGGAGACACCGGGCGTGTACGGGCATAAACTGAAACCATAAACTGGTTAGAAATGAAAAGAAACCACACAGAATATACAGGATATGTCCAGGACACTCAAGACGTGAGGGAAGGAGGATCGGATGGTGGTGATGGTCACTGTAAGCTGCGCTTCTGTCAGCTGCACACCTGTAAGCAGCTGTGCTCCATGCAGACATTTCTCAAACTTTATTTTGTAGGCTAAGGGCGGGCGGGGCCGGCGTGCATGAAGTGAGCTGAAGGTAGTCTGAGTGTCTGTTGTGAGTTTAGGGGGCACGTTAGCCAGGGCTGTAGTGGGTGTGTGAGTGAGTGAGTGAGTGAGACTGCTGCCTGCTGAACAGAGGGTCGCAGGAAGAAGGATCTGAAGCGCCCGTGTTTTGGCTACAAAAACCCGCCATATAATCATCGGCTACTGCCATCGGCCATCGGCAAATAAAGATGACATTCACCGATGGCAGTGGCCGATGATTATATGGCGGGTTTTGTAGCCAAAACACGGGCGAGTTAAGGAGGCGAATATCGGCCGATACCGATGTTCAGCCGATGCATCGGTGCATCCCTATTCTCAAGTCTTTATTTCAATCTCACATCAATTAATTAGAATTTCCACCACAAAGCAGGATCCCTTGAGTGGCAGCATTTGGACCTGAGGATGGGGATGGCTGATGATCCTGGAACAGAACAATTCCATCCCCTACCCCAACTAAGGTTAAGGTATGAGTGGGTCAACCATTAGAGAGCCAAGACCATCATTCCTGGGATCCAACAGACGATCAGAATTACAATTCTGATTAGGAATTGTTGAAAGATGGGTTTCCAGATAGTGGAAGTTTGAGCACAAATCAATTAAAGAAGATTGAAGTAAAGTTGTTTGAAAGAAAAAAAGAAGATATGGGAAAAAGAACATTAACATGCCAAAGAAATGCCTATACTTGATAAGGTTGATTAAAAAAAAACAACAGATAAATCTGTCAATAGCTTTCCTGCTTCTTTGTATCCTGTCATATCCTCCTGTCCCTTCACCACCAGTAATATGATTTCAGATATTGAGTTGTTGAGTTTCAAGAGATTTTGTGCCATCCAACAGTTCACACCGCTAAGATAGTCTAAAACAGCAGCTAGGCTTCTAGAGTCAGATGGTCTCAGGGGAGGTATATCTGTGTGTCATCTGCATAGCAATGAGAATAAACATTGTGGCGTTCAATGATATAGCCAAGAGGGAGCATTTAAATAGAAAATAAAATTGGACCTAAAATTGAACCTTGAGGTACGCCACAGGTAATGTGAGCTGTAAAGGATGACCTAGATGGTGGCCGAGAAGGTTCTTTCTAAAAGGTAAGAATAAAACCAACAAGTGCAGTGTCCTTGATGCCCAACATAAAAAAAACAAGAAATTGTTGGACAAAAAGGCCCATAGATATGTCTGAGGTCATTTACAAACAGCAAAGTTTGTCACAATACCAGAATTTTATGCTTCGATACAATGCTAGTATATAAAAAAAAAAATTGTTGTTTAATTTGTGCTCAAGAGTAGCTTTCAGACTTGGTCATCTGTGTAAATACCTTCTCATCCTTTTTAGGCAACAGCAATCAGAATAATGCAAAATAACTAAAATAACTGTGGAATTAAAGCAGAAATCACTGATCAAGTCACATCATGCTGTGTAACATCTGTGTAGAACTTTGATGCTATTCATATGTTGCACCACTACATCACCATCTGGTGTCCTTCAGGCAGGGTAAAGGATCACATATTGAACGTTCAGCTGAATGAAACTCTATCGTCTCCTGAATGTCACTGACGTTCAAGAGGAGGTTGTTGTGTTGACAACAGCAGGTCAGGTTTCTTTGCTTCCTTCAGATCAGTGATCAGTGTGAAAGCTAATGAGTGAAGGTGATCTACTGTAATAAGGAGTTGTCCATGATCATAAATCATGATCGGTTTTGTTTGTAATCAACAAGCATGCAGATCAACATCTGCATGAGTCCATTAAAGTGTATATTCTGGTAAAAACCTGAAGTGATGTTAAATAAACAAAACAACTGCTGACTGATGGATTTGATCTGACCAAGTGCTGTAATGTTGATAGCACAAATACAGTAGGAGTAGACTGAGCTCAGAATATGAACAGATAACTCCGCTGTCAATTCATTTTTTAAAAACATTGATGAAAGAAAAAAGATGACTGAAGATGGCAGGAAACAGCCAAACTAATGAGTCTGTACAGGAAGTGAACTTGGCCACACAGGTACGTCTGAGGCGGTCAGCAGCTGTCAGTGGATTAAACTGTGACCATCTAGGTGAGACGCTGCCGTGAGCGCATGTGCAGTGATCTCACCTGAAAGATTCCACGGTTCCAAGTTTTGTCTCCATGCGCATCTTTCGGCAAAGTTGTTTATTTGCAGACAGCCTGAGCTCCAGACGGTCACAAAAACCTACTACTCTTACTTTCTTCAGATAAGCTACATCACCCTGCGATTATACTCACTTGAAAAGTTCCCTACAACCTCCAAACCTCCATTCATACTGCCTTTGTGATGGATAGGTTAAGAGTTAAGAGACAACAGTCGATGCCCCGCCTGGGTCTCTGAACTGCATTGGCTGGTGCTCAACATGCAAAACTCTAGTGACTGAGACAACACTCACCATCTAACAGATAGACCTGTGGTCTGACTCTACCACAGTGCTGGAGTAGCTCCAACCAGAATCTTGCAGATGTGAGTGAAAACCCATTACTTGTAATAAACTCCACTTGCGGTGGGCTAAGAAATACCATTTCACAGTTTATGACTTGGAAAAAAACAAAAAAAAAAAACCCCACACAAACACACCCCATTTACTGATGAATTCAAATGAGAAATTTATGTCAGTAACAGGTAAAGGAGACGAACAAAAGGAAGGAATGATATTGTATCAAAACCACAGTAAAAAATGATCGTGGGAATATTCAATTGTGGGTGTTATGTCATATGACAAGAACTGCTCAACTGAGTAAAGAGAAACAACAGTCCTTGATTACTTTATATGAAGGTCAGATAACTCTGAAAGTATCATCATGTGTAGTCACAAAAACCTTCAAATTACCTGATGAAACTGGCTCTCTTGGAAAGGAAGACCAAGAGTTAGCTCTGCTGCAGAGGAAAGTTCGTACAGTTACCAACCTCAGAATTCAATTAACGGGACCTCAGTCCTCAGATTAGACCTCACAAGGCAGAGAAGATAGACAAGGCAGTTGGAACCAAAATTCTGATTTGACTCATCAGACCAAAGTACAGATTTCCATTGGTCTAATGTCCAATCTTGTGTTACCTTCATACAGTTGTGTGAAAGTGTTTGCCCCCTTCCTGATTTTTTTTTGCCTGTTTGTCACACTTAAATGTTTCAGATCAAACAAATTTAAATATTAGACAAAGATAACACAAGTAAACACAAAATGCAGTTTTTAAATGAAGGTTTTGTTATTAAGGGGGGGCAGCATGATGTCTAGCTTTTGAGGATCTTTTGGTCTACTTCACTTTGTCAGGCAGGTCCTATTTAAGTGATTTCTTGATTGAGAACAGGTGTGGCAGTAATCAGGCCTGGGTGTGGCTAGAGAAATTGAACTCAGCTTTCCAAAGATGTGATAAACCACAGTTAATTTATGTTTTAACGGGGGCAATCACTTTTCACACAGGGCCATGTAGGTTTGGATTTTTTTTGCCCTTAATAATAAAAACTTTCATTCAAAAACTGCATTTTGTGTTTACTTGTGTTATCTTTGTCTAATATTTAAATTTGTTTGATGATCTGAAACATTTAAGTGTGACAAATATGCAAAAAAATAAGAAATCAGGAAGGTAAATGGTAAATGGTAAATGGACTGTACTTATATAGCGCCTTTCTAGTCTTCCGACCACTCAAAGCGCTTTTACACTACATATCTCATTCACCCATTCATATACTGATGGCATTGGCTGCCATGCAAGGTGCCAACTGCTCATCAGTTTTTTAGGAGCTAACCATTCATACACATTCACACACCGATGGCGCAGCCTTCGGGAGCAATTTGGGGTTTGGGGATTAGTGGACGACCCGCTCTGCCTCCGAGCCACAGCCGCAGCCATGGGCACACACTTTTTCACACAACTGTATCTTTAGTAATGATAGACTGTAACGCCCACTAATGTGATGATGTCCACAATTGTAATAAAAATCTGCAGCTTTTAATGCAATAATCCCACAAACGTAATACATTTCTTTTTAAACAAACCAACGCACATCCTCCAAGTACACAGTCAAAAACTGTTTGCCTCCCAAAATTAGACACACCTGTCATTAATGACCTGAACTAAATATCTTATGGTCGGCCTCGGCCTTTACCATACCACCCCCTAGTGTTCAGAAGGGATAAAACCGGAAATACAAAAGAATATGGCTCCTACACACCAGCCCCTAATTGCGTATGGCAGAAGACAGAGCAATTTTCAAAAAATATTTAAAAAGGAGCCACAAAAATGCAAAACAAAACAAACAAAAAAATAAAACAAACTCGTAACATTCATAAACATAGGTAATAATACCTCATGCAGTGTTTTTTATTGCATTAGTTATCGTCAACACATGAATTTGACCTTAATCCTTAATCTGTAGCTTCACATAAAAGGCAGATTTTTGTTACAGGTCTTTCGATTACACTTGTTTTAGTCTTAAGACGAACAGACCGTACCAGACTCTCCTATCAGGAAAGGTTTTCACAACTCTTCCAAGCAACCAGGATCCTCGTGGTGCTGTAGAATCCACAACTACAACAACAACAACAACAACAACAACAACAACAACAACAACAACAACATCTCCAGGCATGAAACTTCTTTTTTCCTTTGTCCATCTTTGTCGTTCTTGTAACAATGGCAGATCCTCAGCAACCCATCTTTTCCAGAAGAGATTTGCAATATATTGAACTTGTTTCCATCTTCTCTTTGCATATAGATCTTTCTTTTCAAAAAGTCCTGGTGGCAGAAATGGTTTCCCTTTAATCAGAAGCAAGTGATTTGGGGTCAGTGCCTCGAGGTCATTTGAATCTTCAGACAGTGTTGTGATAGGTCGATCATTCAACATTGCTTCAATTTCACAGAGCACAGTTTGAAACCCATCATCCAAACTTTGTTGACGTAGGACTGAGCTCAAAATCTTTCTGACCATCCGTATGATGCGCTCCCAAGCGCCACCGTGATGTGAACCAGCAGGTGGGTTAAAGCTCCACTTTATTCCCCTTTGTGACAAAGATCTTACAATGTGGTGCTGGTTTAGAGAAGCTAAGGCTTCGCAAAGCGTTGATGCATGAGCTTGTGTCGAGAGAGTAAGCTACCTCCAGGTGAACAGCCCTACTTGCCATACAAGTGAAGATCACTCCATATCGTTTCACGATGCTACGTCCTCTTTTCACATCAACTGGGCCGAAGTAATTTACAGCTACATTAGAAAATGACGGAGAATAAGGCTTGAGATGTGTTGGTCTTTAGATAAGATGACAGGATGTTTTCTGTCCTCTGGCATTGCGGCCCTATTCAGTCGTCCTCCAACTCTTAGAAGTCCAGCTTCCAAAATTGGATCCAATTTGTAGATGGTGCTGCCCTTTGTTACTTCTGATTTCCCAGATGTTAATGCAGCAATTTCATTTGCGAATCTCTCTCGCTGGCAAAAGGAAATTATTGAGGTCTCAGCATCCAAGAGATCGTCCAGCAACAAGTTCTGATTTCCAAATGAAGCTCTAAAGGCTCGCATTTCTTTATCCAATGATGACG